>CM066032.1:1728591152-1729191152 GCA_033557465.1 Ichthyophis bannanicus
AGGGGGTTGGGGTTCATGAGGTGGGATGTCATCTGATATTACTATTTGATGTCTCGAGAGGGGGTGCTGAAGGGTGGGATGCTAGGGGATCTGATCCATGGGGTGTATTGGTGGGGGGGGGGGGGTGGCTGATTAGAGATTATCCCTTAGTACTCAAGGGTGGGAAGCATCACGGCTGTAGCTGCTAAGTCATTTTTTTTCCTGACACTGGGGCCATATTTCTTGCGTTGGTACTGAGGCAGGGAAAACAGCTCCCATGGATGGTAAGTGCCCTGTGCGGTAAATGCAGGGCAGATGTTAGGCACGCCACTTGCATTTACTGTACATGCTTTGCACTTACCACTGCTTGACTTTGCCAATGTGCAAACATATACCACACTTTAGTGAATATGCACCTTAAAGGCAAAAAAAAGGGTTCCAGTGATGAACATCAAAACAGAAAGAGGAACATACCATACAAGCATCAAATGAGAGAATGTTGATAACTGGTAAACAAAATCCAAAAACTTTTCTGTCACAGAAATGAAAATGGCTGATTCTAGTACTGTTTTTGGTTACGAACTCAGATATGTACTTAGAAATTCTCCATCACGTAACGTTTTTGAGTGACATGTAGTTTAAATTTAGACTATGTTGCTCATATTTACATTAGATGTATATAGATGTATATTGTAACGTAATGTCTCCTAAAAGGTAGTTGTATATGATTTTCTGCTGTATTGTGCCTCACAAACATCCCTTTTAAGGGTCCAACAATAGTCTGCAAGCATACTGGAGCTCCACTTGCCCTGGTACCTATTTTCCATTACCGAAATGTCCTGATGAAACCTTTCCCCGTGTTCATCGTTGACTGCTCCTAGATTTGCAGGAAAAAAATCCAGGTGTGAATGCAAGAAGTGCATTTTCAAAGACATGTTACATCCCAGTTTCTGCTATGATTTCAGTAGAGTATCCACTGATTCTGCGTAGTTGTCTGCCTTGTTATTTCCCAAGAAGTCATGGTAAATAGTCTTAAAGGACTCCCATGCAGCTCTTTCAGTTTCATTCAACTGACCATCAACGTTTTCATTTTTCATCAGTTTTCTAATATCAGGTCCTACAAAGATCCTTTCTTTGATCTTCGCCTCACTGATTCGTGGAAATGTCCTTCTTAGATATGCAAATCCAAGTCTACTTCTATCCATGGCTTTTACAAAGTTCTTCATAAGACCCAACTTTACATGTAGTGGAGGTAGATATACTTTATTCGGCTCCACAAGTGGGTCATGTGCAACATTTTTCTGGCCTGGGACTAGTGATGTTTTCTTTGGCCACTGTTTCCGGATGTAATGATTTTTCCTGTCCCTGCTGTCCCACTCACACAGAAAGCAACAATACTTTGTCCAACCAAGCTGTTGTCCAAGCAAGAGGGCAATTACTTTTAAATTGCCACAAATATTCTACTTGTTTTCTTCATACTTGATATTTGTTAGCAGGAGATGCATACTGCTGTAAGTTTCTTTCATGTTGGCGGCATGAGCTACTGGAACTGATGGTAAAATATTTTTGTTGTGGATAAGCACAGCTTTTAGGCTATATTTAGAAGAATCAATAAATAGTCACCAATCCTCTGTTCTCTAATCCGGACAAAGTGTTGCCATCAGGGATTTAACTTCACAAAAAAAAGCAATTCCATTTTCAAAGGCAAAGTAATCCACAAACTCGGTATGCCTATTTCTAAAAGTGCACACTTTGGTTTCTTTCTGAAGAAGATTCCAGCCTTTCAGTCGTGACCCTAACAGTTCTGCTTGTCACTTTGAAAGATTCAAATCTCTGACGAGATCATTCAAATCACCTTGGTCCAGTAAATGTGGTTCAGAAGAGGAACCGGATGCCTCATAGCTTGGATCCTGCATTACAGCATCGCCATCATCGTCAACATCAGCATTCATTGGTTCATCTTCTTCATCCTCATTCACTGTAAGATTTTCTGAAGGTTTTGGCACCAGCAATTCTTGACAGTGAGGCTCAGGCCTCATGGCAGATGGTACATTTGAGTAATTTACAGTGTGTTTTGATTTTGAAGTAATGCCTGCAATGTTTGTAAGGCAAAAGTAGCAATCTGTCAAGTGATCTCTTGGTTCCCTCCAGATCATTGGAACAGCGAAATTCATGTGTCGAACACCCTTTACCCAACCTGTTATGAGTCTGACACAGGTAATACAGCAGATGTGAGGCGCCCAATTTTTGTCCTGGTCACCGACTTGACATCCAAAGTACAGCTTATAACATGTCTTAACAAGTGGAGTAAAACGTCTTCTCTGTTTCTTAAAAGTAACCTCACCGCAAATGTAGCAAAATGAATCCGGACAATTAACACACTTTCGAGGCATTGTTAAACAACTACAAGCGATAACCGTAATATTTATTATTAACGCAAACTCACATCCATTCAGATTCTGTTTTTTTCAAACAATATAAACCACAATCGCTGACGGCGACAGAAAGCATACCAATACATTACTCAAGCATTTTCTTCTTGTATCAGCTGGACCAGTAGGGTAAGGGGGCCCGGTTAATTAATTATAGCTACATGACTCAGCATTTTTGGTTGTGGCTGACAACATAACAACAGGATAAAAGCAAAATAAACGGTACCATCTAACTTCTGAACTATCTAGCGTCTGAACAAATAAGGGTGTCCTACATGGAGTGGTGGGTTCACCCCTAAACAGAAACAAAAACATGGGGAGGGGTGGCCTGCACAGAGCGACAGGTGCACCTACTCTTGCCATCTTGCTGGGCAGACTAGATGGACCATGCTGGTCTTTATCTGCCGTCACTTACTATGTTACAATGTTACTATGATGGAATTTTTCGTATTCCAGCTTTGTTTACTGAAACAAAACTGTAATGGCTAATTTACAGTAATGTACACACTTTACTAGATAATATCTCCTGAAGTATGGGTGATAGAAAAATTCTGATACCATATTTGTAAACAATGGGAAAAATTGCATATGAAACAGATCAGAGCAGGTCTGTGACAAAAATTGTGTTGACCAGTGTAATCAGGTTTTATAAAAATTATTTGTAGAAGGCATCATACAAAAAACTTCTATGACTGGCTACACGTGGCACAATGGAACAACGTTTTATCGACTAGATCTAAAATCATGCAGCATTAGTCTTATCTTATATGCAGCAATATTCATTAATCTGTGAAATGTGAAACCCCAAAATGCCATTGTCCATAAAAAACAATTAATGAAATCTTTTACAATCTATTTGAAAATACATAATGATCAAGTAGCAAAAATCTAAATAAAAAATACTTCTCTTGGCATTTCTGAAAACTGCAGTTTGCAATCCATTGTGATAGGCTCAGTGCAACTTCAGTTTACAGAACATGTCACCATTCGTCTGAACATTCCACCAACATTAATTCATGCTGCTTGAAAATTGAAACGGTTTCCTGATGAAACAGTTGCCTGCTATATACTTGTGGACAAACATCCTTATAGATACAGACCCGATATTTAGATGTCATAATAGCCACAAAACATACCTTCATTCAATACATGGAGACACCGGGCGGGTTATGAGCAGAGGTTGGACATGTTGGTGCATGGGATGGCACTGTGTGATAGCTGTCATGACTGCTGATAATGGGGCTGCACTTCACACCATTTCACAAGGCGACATTAAGTACGACCATGTTATTTTATTTTATTTTATTACAATTTCTTATATACCGCACTATTTGGTATCAGCGCGGTTTACATTATAACATAACGACCATGACAACAAACTGTTTGGTTTTACATCGAACAGGGGGTCCAAACATGGATAACAGGGGTCACTATATAATGCGATATTTACATGGTATGAGTAACTTGGATAACAGGGGTCAATTATATACATGAGATATTTACATGGCAATGTTACCGGTGCTATCAGCAGTCCAGTAACGCAGCTGCTGCTCTGACGAGAAAAATACCTGTGCTGCTGTGATAAATTCCTCCCCCAAGGCACAAACTCCAAAATTGCCGCCCCCCCCCCTACTGATGACCCCTCCTAAGGCTCTAACAACCAAGCGGAACCATCCTGAGCATCCCTCCTTCAGTACCCATCTCTTAATGACAGCAAAGAGGAACCCGATGTGGCAACCCCATCGATTCCCAAATCCTCAAACTGATCTCTCTGACAAGGTCCTAACCCTGACTCTTCTCGATGCCTGAACCCCCAGGGTCTTTACCAGGGCAGTTCCTCTCTGCTCCTGCCCTGGTTCCGGCAGCTTTCAATATGATGCCAGTAACACCTATCACTAGTCTCACAGTATTACCAGTGTTAGTACCATTCATTTATCACTAGGGGGTATCTACCCCATTTTGAGAGCTGCCAGAGCCAGGGCAGGAGAGTGGAGAGAGACCATTTCTGCCCCTGGACCACTAAGATCATCAAGCAGCTCAAGGAAACATTTGCGGTGGGGGACTTGGTGGGGAAGGTGGAGAGTCAGGATTAGGACCCTTGTCAAGCGGGTCTCTTCAGGAGTTTAGGAGTCAGAGGGTGGGTTGGCTCTTGATGTTATTATTTACTGTCCTGAGGGGGGTGCTGAAAGGGAGGGATACTCTGAGGGGGGGGGGCGGTTATGCTTGGTGAGGTCTGACCCATGGGGTATTCAAGGGGTTTATCCCTGGGGGGGTAATGGGATTGGGGGAGGGGGAGCATCATAGCTACTTCTTTTTTTCTCTTGGCGTCTGGGCCACGTTCCCTTCCTCAGCAGACTATGGATACTCCTGCGCTGCCTGCCAAAATAGGAAACGTGGCTCCAGCAGATAGTAAATGTGCCCTGTGAAGTAAATGCAGGGCAGATGCTGGACATTTACCCACGGAGGCTTTGCACTTAGTATACCTTAACTTTGCCAGTTAGGGCCTGTTACATGCACTTACCGCACTTTGGTGGATTTGCCCCAAAATTCAGAGTTTCTCTCTCATGATGGTGAAGGAAATATCTTCAAGTGAAATGTGGGGACATCCTCCACTGATCTGATAGCAAAAAAGGAAACAATATATATATATATACATGATACTGGGGAACCCAGAATAACAAACCCATGATGTAGGCCCACTCTATCAGTGGCAGCAGCTAGACTAAATAAAGTGCCTAGCCCCTGCTGCTTTAATTGCAACAAGATATTCACCAGCAGAACATATCTGGTTTCCGCTGGTGAATATTGGGGTTGGTTGGCCACCAGAGATGCTATCCGGTTAGCGGCGATATTCACCACTGTACTTAAGGGCATCTGGTTACTTTTATCTTTATTGGCACCTCCCTATCAGGATGCCCAATCTTCCCTCTTTTGCTAGTATCTGTTGGTTTTCCCCCCATTATCTAGTTTAAAAGCTGCTCTATCTCCTTTTTAAAGGTTAATGCTAGTGGCCTGGTTCCATCCCAGTTAAGGTGGAGTCCATCCTTTCAGAAAAGTCTCTCCCTTTCTCAGAATGTTGCCCAGTTCCTAACAAATCCCAAACCCTCTTCTTTGCACCATGCAAACTTATTGTGTGCATATCCACTAGATATAATAATCCGACTGGCTGTAGAGTCATCAGGGAAACTGTGTGCCTGAGGAGAAAACGTCGTTGGAAATGTTATGCATTTCCAATCTTGTTCCTGATATCAAAGATATCTTCTCCTACTGGTGTGCTGTGCAACGGCAATACAAATTTAAAAACACTAGAGATGATCATAGGGCAGTTTAATATCAGCCAGCAATATTATGTATCTTTTTCTTCTAAAGATATGAGCATTTGAACACACTGGATCCTTGATACACAGAATAATACAAAATATTATCATCAACAGGGGTTTTAATATCATTATTAGAACTCAAGCTTTGCTTGCATTATATAAGATGTCATGGGAACCCCAAACTACAGCTCTGTTGATAATGACTTTCCATTTGTTATTATGCGAGATGACAGAACTCCATTTGCAATCCTCTCTGGTGTTATTCATTAGTGGTATACTGCAGTAGCTCTGCTGCTTCTAGTATTACAGCAAGGCTGGAGCCTGTTCAAATATGATCCTTCATTAGCTGCATTCAGGTCCTGATCTCCTCCAGATTCAATCCTGAGAGATACATTGTGCTGAAATGCGGCATCTATTTAAAATATATGGCATTATTTTTGCAACTTCATAGTATACTGTCTTATCTGTACTCAGTTTACAGTACAGGGGAGGGATGTTACGACTATGAAACGTGCTTTCTCTGAAATGTGACACTAAAAACATATAAATAGATTACTAAAGTAGTTTGCCTGATTTCCCTGATTTTATAAGGGACGCATGGAAAGTTATGCGTTATTTCCATGCAAAAGTAATTTTAAAGGACTTAGGGGTATGTTCACTAAAGGGCATTAAGGGAGCCAGTGTGCCGTTAATGCCTGTTATCTGCACCCTTGCACCCTTAACACAGAAAAAACCCCTGCTTTAACAGGCATTAAAAGCTCCAGCAGTGTTAACGGCGTAGTAGGCAAAGAGTGGGCATTAATAAGGTGGAGAGTGGGCGTTAACAGCATGTGCTCCCTTAATGCCTGTTGTGCAATGTGCTTAAAAGCCTTTTAATGCTGGGAACACTAACGCCAAGTAAAACCTTGCATAAAAGGTGTATTTAGAGGGCGGGAGAGCCTATTTAAATATCTGTAATGTGATACATTGACACGGGAGCACTCCCTAGTCTTTCTATATTTTGATGGCATAAACAATTGATCTGCATTTTACCCTTTCCACTCCATTCATTAATTTATAGACCTCTATCATATCTCTCCTCAACCTTGTCTTTTCCAGGTTGAAGAGCTCTAACCTTATTAGCCTCTCCTCATAGGGGTATCCTTCCATCTCCTTTACCATTTTGATGGCTCTTCTCTGTACCTTTTCTAATAGCGCTATATCCTTCTTAAGATACGGCGCAGAGGGTGGAGAAAGGCTTCCCAGAGGGCGGAGTAAGACTCCCCAGGGGCAGAGAGAAGGGGTCAATGGGCAGAGAGTGGGCGGGGAGTGGCTCCATGCACACTAATGCCGTGAAATGAAGCTCTGAAAATTAGCGCCAGTGAAAACCTCGCGCTAGGCACATTTGCAGGACAGAGAAACCATTTCAGTCAGCAATGTACAGCAAAGGCAGGGAGACCCAGAAAAGTGATAGTAGTGATACATGTGCAGCAACCAAAAAGGCACAAACCATAAATAATGACCAGTACCAAAATTGAAATCCAAAACACCTAGATGGCCAATAGAACAAATAATGACAAGCGGTAATGAACACAACCTATAAAGAGGAAAAAGGATGAGCTCACTTTTGGAAGGGTCAATTCACAGTTCCCCCACAAAGTGAATGTGCCAACATAGAAATAGTGCTGATGAGGGTTTTCTGTGGTGTGCATGGGGTAGCTTGCCGTTGTGGCTTACACATGTGCAGCAACAGCAGAGTGGGCACGTGGGAAAGGGCACTATGGTGATGGTGTAATTGGGGTACAAGGGGCTGCAGGCGGCACATGCAGTGGTCCAACTGGGGCACAGTGTGGACTAGGCAGATGCCTACCTGGCACATAGGAATGCAGAAACTGAAAAGCAGCAAGACAGCAATTGACCAGGGTCCAATATGGCCACGAGTGTGTGTCCCACAGTGTCCCAGGGGATAGCACCCAGCAGGTACACCCAAGGGCACAGAACATTGGCAGGTGGTGCCGGGGGGATGTGCTGATGTCCATGTCAGTACCCCTACCCCAGACCCCACACCATAGGTACCAGCCTAGCGGCACACTGGATGGCATGGGACTGCTCACCACTGGCATAAGGGCATGTCAGCATGGTAGTGGAGGGGGTGCCGGTGTCGGAGGAGGCAGTGGCAGCTGTCCACAGCAGAGCAAGGCCAAGCCCTGTATAGGTGGGTGGCGTGCAGTGGAACAGATAAGGTCTGTCTGAGGAACAGTCATGAGATCCCCATGGAACAACCTGCCTCTGTGGTAACAGTGTGCCCAAAGGCAGAAGGTCACAGGTTCACATACCAGCTGGGGCCCCTGCAGACCATTCCCCACTATTTTACCCTACAGAGTGCAGACACCATAAACATGTCCACTGCCTAGAGCAGAGGTTCCCAACCCCAGTCCTGGAGGTGCAAACACCATTCAGGTTGTCAGGATGTTCCTAAGAAATATCCATGAGATGCATTTAAATGCACTGCCCCCATTGTATGCAAATGTATCCATGCATATTCATTAGCGACATCCAGGGAACAGGAATCGTGTTTAGCACACCAGGACCGGAGTCTGGACCCTCTGCACCAGAGCTGCGGCCAACAGATGGAATTTGTTACCGGAGGATGTAGTAAAGGCTGTTAGTGTAGCTGGGTTTAAAAAAGGTTTGGACAAGTTCCTGGAGGAAAGGTCCATAAACCATTATTAAGAAGGGACCCAGGATATCAATGCTTGAACCAATACAAGCATTGTGGAACCTGTGTCCCTTGGGGAAACTGCTAGGTACGTATGACCTAGATTGGCCACTGTTGGAAACAGAATACTGGGCTTGATGGACCTTGGTCTGACCCAGTATGGCATATCTTATGTTCTTATGTTCTTATGTTCACCCACACCCACGGGCCCCACTATACAAAGCCTCATGGAGAGTCAGGCTGTTGGGCCGTGTGTGGAGCAGCAGCTACCACCACCTGCACCTGTATACCTTAGCAATACGGTCAGATCCATGGAAACACCTTCCATATATGTATCAAAAGCTTGTTATGATTAATGTGAGATCACAAAACCTAACTTAAAACAATTTGGTAAAATAGATTCATCATACTAACCTTTCTGATATCTGTGGAGTGTGTTGCATATGTGTTTACAACACTGTCTACCACCCCGGAGAGTGACCCTAATAGTATTGTGTACCTTCACACTGCCTGCACAGTGCCCAGGACTGGTGTGGCGGCCAGGGCTGGCAGCCACCTCTACCATTGCACAATGCAGAAATAGGTGTTGGAGTGTGTATATGTCTATCCAGTGTTTTGCGGATGCCTACACCTTACTGAGCCCACAATGCTTGCACAGTTTCCAGCGTTAGCCTGCCATTGTGCATAATGAGGGCCAAGGTATTCTGGGTATGGGCCGGACAGGGCGGTCTGGGCAGGATGCATGTGTATAGGGCATAGGGCAATAGCTGGGATATTGTAGTGCGCATCCACCACCTGCAAGGACACAGTGGCCACAGCATGTCATGCTGGGAGGTCAGTCCCACTCTGACTGAGTAGTGACCACAGCATGTCCAGGTCCCCACATAATGCTATACATAGTTTCTGTAAGTGATATTTCTGGGTTCTGACAAACCTGCTTTGTGTGTATGCCAGATCCCACGGCTGGGTGCACAGTGTTCCTTTTGGAACATGCACTATGTATGTGCTAGCAGATTGTCTGCAGGCAGCATGTATATGGCTGCAACACCTTCCAGGATGCAGCAGGTGCACACTGACTGCCCTCTGCTGGGGTATGTCAGAATGTTGGGGGGGGGGGAAGCTGAGCTGAGCTGAGCTGAGCTGAGCTGAGCTGACCAGGCACACTGCCAGTGGTCCAGTTGCATGTGCACATCTGCATCAGTTCTTTGTTGGCTGGGGGTTGCTGGTCCCACAGTCTGTCATCATTTACCTCAACTGGTCCTATTGCAAACAGTAATAATGTGTGTCTGTTGTTCGCAGATCATGTTCCCTACCCTGACCCACAGAGGGTGGGCTTGCTACTTAATATCTTTGTCATGTGAGTCCAGACACACCCCTGATCCAAAAACAGGTGTCCATAGCAACCTCACTGAATATGCATTATGTTGCAAGCATCATGGTCCACACGGGCTACACATTACTGGCAAATAGAAATGGACATAGAAAACTTCCAAGGCTGTCTGCAAATAATACTCCACACACTGGCAGTGATGGTGAACTGCAGCAAAACCTACCACAAATAACCTGAGTACTGTGGACCTGGTGCTGTCCACACGACTTTACCCTCAGGGTGATCACAGAACACACACAATGGCATGGTCAGTAGGCACACTGTGCCAGTAACATGCACGGTCAATCCCCCTACCCAGTTGATGTGCTGCAGAGGTACAAACCCCATCTGGTGAGCAGATGTAGACTGCTGTTCTGCATGTGAATTGCATCATGGGTACTCTTGGTGCTAACCTATCCTGGTAGCTGACCTGCACTGGTTCAGTAGCTAGCCATAGTTTAGTTACAACCAGTGTTGATGTAGGACAATGATTAATATAATGGCCGCAGTGGAAGAGGTCATGGGTTCAATACCCCAATGGGCCTGTATATTGATGTATCTGGATGGATATAATATGCTGTGTTATCAGAGCATTTTACTACATGAACAATTTTTTCAAAGTGTGGCCAGTCGCATGCAGTGGGTATGTTGGAAGAGTGGTGTGGGCTGCAGGTTGCTGGATTAGCTGGTGAGCAATATACAAAGTGCGTCCATCAGTAAAACTGTTCGAGGCTATGGCCATTTATGCCTGCAACAGTCTGACATAGATCTGAAATCAGTGTGCACACCCCAAAGCACCCTCAGCTCAGTTGCCCAAACTAAGGTGCCCTGTAAAGTGCCCTAGCTGTGTCCTTACACTATCCCGGTAAGCAGAGCAGAAAGTGTGTGCAGATGACCTGGTGTAGCTGTGTAGCCAGCCATTGCTATGTTAAAAGGCATAGCACACTAGTTAATGCAATGCCTATGGTGGTGATGGGTTCAAGACCCCAGTGCGTAAATCAAGATCAAGATAAATGCCTAAGACATATATCATGGTAAGAATAGTCAGACACATCTCTGCAATGTGTGTCTGCAGCATAAATATTTTCACCATAGCCGTGTACCCCAAGGTGCCTCACAGCATGGCGTGTGGCAGGAAATGTGTCATAAGGCGCCCTATGAAGCGGCCTGGACAAAGGGCAGAAAGCCTACAGTGCTGCGTATCTTGGCAGCGCCACTGTTCACCGTGTACTGGCTGTAGCATGGGCACGTAGCTAGCGCACCATACTGATGCGCAGCAGTGCGCGTTGATGTGTGGCAGCGTGCGTTGATGTATGGCAGCGCATGCGCGCATATGCGACATGCGTGCATGCATCAGCAAGGCATCGGAGAAAATGGTGACACAGTCAAAGAAGCCTGCCTTCACCCGCCGGGAACTGCAACACCTTGCAGGACTAATCTGCGCTAGGCAGCACAAACTATTTCCAGGCTCCTCCAAGCTCCAGGACCTCTGCTGTATTAGGAGGGCATGGGAGCATGTCATCAGGCGGTACAATTGTATTGCCGACTACCCACATGAGGTAAGTGTATGGGGACAAGTCACACAATGCAAGGTGTGCAACACATTATCCAGCAAGGAACACACATCATACATGTACAACATGGTATAGACACCAGTCTTTGGGCCATCCAGTGCTGAATGTAGCTGTGCATGCTGCTGTGTGTAGGTATGCCCTATCCCCAGGAGGCTAAGGACCTGATCTCAGAGGTCCACTTGTCAGCCTGGTGTTATGGTACCTGCTGCTGTTGATGTGTTATAATCAACCCTAATCCCAGGAGCCCTTAGATATGCCTAAAGAGGTCTGGTAAACAGCATGCTGATACGGTATTTTCTGCAGTTGCAGGTTCACACATCTGCCCTACCCCCAGGAGTCCTGAGACCTGATTACACAGTTCTGTAATAAATCCAGATATTGTGGTAGTTTATGCAGTTGCAGGTTCATACATCTGCCCTACCCCCAGGAGTCCTGAGACCTGATTAGAGAGGTCTGTAATAAATCTGGTTAATATGGTAGTGTATGCAGTTGCAGGTTCACACATCTGCCCTACCCCCAGAAGTCCTGAGACCTGATTAGAGAGGTCTGTAGTAAATCCTGTTAGTATGGTAGTTTATGCAGTTGCAGGTTCACACATCTGCCCACACCCAGGAGTCCTGAGACCTGATTACACAGGTCTGTAATAAATCCAGATATTGTGGTAGTTTATTCAGGATCAGGCCACACGTCTGCCCTATTCATAGGAGGCCCAGACCTGATTACACAGTTCTGTCATAAATCCTGTTGGTATGGTAGGTACTGCTGTTGATGTGTTCCAATCCACCCTACCCCCAGGAGTCCTGAGACCTGCTCAAAGTGGTCTGTCAGTCACCCTGGTGTTATGGTATGTGCTGCTGTTGATATGTTCTAATCCGTGACCATAGAGGTATAGTAGAAAGCCTAGTGTCATGGTAGTGGCACCTGGCGATGTGTTCAGGGCATCCCACCTCCCGCTCTATCTCAGAACACATCACCCATGGGTTGTAAGGATATCATGGTGCCATGGCGGGTGTGACGGATGATGTGTGTAGGTCAGGCAAATACACAGGTGTGTGGCAGACCTCACAGGGAGTTAGGGAACACCTCCCCTGGACACCAGCATGGCCAAACCACACGTGGCATGGTGCTGCCATGTCATGCAAGGAGATTGTAGGAACAGGGTATAGTGGGGTCCGGGGAGTCCGGGGGGGGGGGTGCGCACAGTATACATAGGTGGCACCTCACACATGCCCAGACCCACAGCCACACATGCAGGGGGCACTGGCAACAGGTAGTAGAGGACACACTGGCCAGAGCAGCAGCAGCAGCACCCTGCTGCTCACAGAGATGTGTAATATGTGTTGGGCACCCACCAGAGATATCTGGCCCCTAATGCTCCCACCATTGCTTTCCCCCCCAGGTAGAGGATCTACGGAAAAAGGGTTGGGAGTTGCGGCTACACTGCCCAGAGATTCTTGCCCACCTCCAAAGGAGGGCACTGGAGCAAAGTGGCAGCGAGTGTTGCGGCCTCTGCAGCGCAGTACAGCATGTCACAATGGCCCAACAGCCTATGGGAGGCCAAACTATGTACATGTGGTATGTGACTCACATGATGGTGTGCTAATGACTGTCTTCCCCTACACAGGATGCTGCTGCTGGTGAGGGCCCATCTACATCGGGGCCCCCCCAAAACAGGCCCCACAGCGCCAGTCCAGCCAGAGGAGGAGGAGGAGGAGGGGGCAGAGGGCGAAGGTGAAGAGGACAACATGGAGGGGGCAGAGGGTGGGGTGGAGTGGGAGGGAGGGAGGGGAGGGGGAGGGTAAGTTGTATGTGGCAGGGGGTGAGGAGGGCGAGGGGGAGGTGGAGGAGGAGGAGGAGGAGGAGAGCGGGGAGGGGGAAGAGAGAGAGGGTGGGTGGGAGTTGTCAGGGGGAGGAGGGGGTGTGGGGGTGTGGGGGGGGAGGGTGGCTCTGTGGGTGGGAGAGGACACAGGACAGCACAGGGCACTGTGGGTCCCTGCCAGCTGCCACGTGTGCAGTGATAGTGGCTGCCTGGGAGTAGCGTCCCCACCCATTGCCATAGACAGGACCCACGCTCATGCCACCACACAAACATCGGGCACCTGGCGTGGATGTGGTGGCAGGTGTGTGTGGGACCTGTATGTGGCAGTGGTTGGTGTGCTGCAATGCCAGCGGACCCAGGACTGCACCATCCGGTGGCTGGCAGGCGCCATTCAGTGGTTGGCTGCCGAGATGCACATGCAGTGTGTAGCTGCTATGGGCAGTGCATCTCGACAGCCATCCCCTGATGGGCATCCCTGGAGCATTTAAGGGGCACAGGGGTGCCCACACACGTGCCCTGTGCTGTCCTGTCACCTGGGACAGAACATGGGGTGTTATGTAAATATTACCCATTGTAAATTTTAAAATAAACAAGTTTGTACATACGGCACAATGGTCATGTGTCTCCCTTACAGACAGACTGTGGACGTGAGCATGGGACATGTGTGTAGATCCCTATGTGTATGCATGGTAGACATAGGTAACATACATGGACCGTCTCCATATGCAGGTGTGGGGGCTGCCCATGTGCATAGGCGTCTGAGTCCCCTGGTGCCCCTGTGATGTGCCGATGTGCAGTGTGTCCCAACAGCTATGGTCACATGCATGCTGCCTGTGATGTGTAAGCTGCATATCTTATGCACCATGCTCGGGGGGAAATAGGGGAAAAGGCTAGCAGCAGGTATGTGGCAGGAAGGGTAGGAGGGACTGCTGTACCCAGGAGCTGCACAGGGGGATAGCTGGTGAGGGCGAGACAGGTTGATGCAGGTCCCGAGGATGAGCGGTGGGGAACTACAAGCGCTGGGGAAGAGTGATCAGCTGACTGTAGTGAGCTACCTTTGTCTGCCTCTGCCACATGCAAATCCTACTACAAATATTGCTCCATTCACTCACAATATCAAAAACACTGTTTTATTTAGGGAACAGGTCTCAGACTAGAGCGGGGAGGAATCTTATGAGGCAAAACCTCTGAACACCAATCCCCTTCTTTGCATCAAGGACCTCTGAACACCAATCCCCTTTTTTTCTTTTTATTTCAAAAAATCTCTCTGCCGATGTCTTTCAATATTTCAAAATCAAACATTTCTTCTGCTGATTGCTTCTATTTCAAAATCAAACATTTCTTCTACTAATTGCTTCCAATGATTTGAAGTTTCTTTATCTTTCAATAACTAAAATGTTCATAACTCTTGCAGCAATTAAAATAATAGCAAGAAATGCTTATCTGGGAATCAAGACTTGGGTCCCAACGCAAATCATTAGCGCTTGTGCATTTCACCATCCAAGTGGTTTCTTCGGGGGAATCCAATTTAATAAAGACATGCAGCTTCTTCTCAACACTACATAAAAGTAAACACATACAGCATTTGTTATAAAAGTAATTTTCTCTGACTATAAGATACCCGATAGGTGATACCCGATAGGTGATAGTTTGTGTGCCACATGCAAGCCTATGTGGGTAGAGAGCCACGTAGGCCCTGGTGTGGGCAGGGAGGATGGTCACACATGTGTATATAATAATGGAGAGCATATGGGGTGGGAAAGGGTGACAGATCCTTACAACAGACATGTACCACCGTGAACATCTTGCTGGGCAACAGGTGAGGTTGGGTATACCCTCACGCATAGGTAGGAGGGTGACTACCTGGCACAGTCAATGGCACACAGGGCATGGTATAATGTATGTGCATTAATTGGTGGCAGTGCAGACACCACAACCCTGAAGGATATGGGTAGGCACATGTGGGCAGGGTGACAACATGGGGTGCAGGGTACTCAGGGGATCACAGTGCCACACATTGTAAACAAACACATAGGTAGTAATAGGTTGTGATGTCTTTATTTACAATGTTCACATCCTCCGTGGCCGGCCACAGCGACCACGGCCCAACCCACCCTTCTGTCCCGGGACTGTTCGTGCCGCCTCTAGTGCCGGTGCTGGCTGCTGTGTACGGGCAGCCATGGCCTCCTGGGCATTCCACAATACGTAGTAGTGCCGCTGCCATTGTCTCCGCTGACAATGGTTGAGGAAGTGCCTTGGCAGCATTGGATTCAGGTTTTGGGAGCGCTTGATACAGGGGGTGTCCCCCAAAACGTGCACGTTGCGCATGGGTTCAGATAAGTGAAATGTATTTGGAAGAAAGCAGTCTTTTCTCATTCACAAGTTTCTACTTTAATTTTATGATTGAATAAAAGGGGCATGTATTGTGTTTCTGGGGAAGTTTCTGGAGTATCTTTCCCTCACAATTTATGCCCGACAAAAAAACTGTTATAAACGAAGAAAGGTTTTGGCGGTGTCTTTGTGAATACTCTTATTAATATTGACTACCGTTTTTTGTGGGGTGTTGTTTGCTGATTGTCTCCGCTGTGGCACGCAGCTGGTGGATCTCCTGGTGAATGGCCAACAGAGCCTGTCGAGTGCCCGTGGGTGGGACACAAGGTGATGTGTGAGACACCTGTTACAACCCCCACTGTGACACATGCACATGTCAGGCATATCCCACCAGACCAGTCCACAGAAAACTCATGCACGCGACGACTAGCAATGCATGACCATGTTTACATCTGTGTGTCCCATGAGCCATTCTCATGCCAGGAAAGGGTCCTGATGAGGGGTCGTGTGAATCACAGATCTCACACATGGTACAGTGTCACAGTTCACTGTGTCAATGCTTGATCTGAGCACCGGTCATATGAGATGAGCCAGATGACGTGGGGAGTCATGGCACACACATATATATATCTGGGGGGCCCTTTTGCTCTAACGCTGGCGCACAGTATAGATTACACTGACAAGCTATACTAGGTACCAATACCCATGGGGAGGAGTCAGTCAAGTAACCTGTCTAGGTAACCTTGGATAGGTGTTTACTGCTGTGCGTTTCCTTAGGGTATATGGCCATGAACAGTGTGCGTATGTCTAAGCTCCTCAACATGCTGACACCTGAGAAGCCATGCTACAAGGGGGGGAACGCACATGGCACAGACCCCCCCACAACATAAGAAATGATCTGCTATGTTGCCAACATATTGTGGTGCACATGGAATCTCATTGTGGATGTTACGTCAACCCCAATGGGGATGGTTGTGTATGCTGTTACCCACCTTCATCATCATGCCTTGCTGAGGCACTGTGGGCCTGCAGCTCCGCCAGGATCGTAGCCATGCTGGTGGGAGGTGTGGCTGATGTCCCTGGTGCCTGCATGGTGTGGTGAATCCCCTCCATCTCCATACCCTCTACAGCCTGTGAGTTGCTGCTTGTGGCCCCCACTGTAGCGTTGACATCCGGTGGCCTGTCCTCTGCCTCGGGCAGCACATTGTTTCCTGTTGTGCCCTTGTCATTGCTGGCGGTGTCCCCGTACATTGCAGCCTCTGGCCCCTTAGCATCCTGAGGCCCTGCCACATCTTCCTCCTCATGTGCCTCCATGGTCTGGTAGTCACCTGGGGGGGGGGTGGAAAAGGGTACACAGCACAGTTGAGTTTGCGCAGCGCACCTATGCACACCTGTGTAGTATATCCCTGCCAAAATCAATGTGTTGTCCACCTGTGCCTGCTGTTGCTGTGCCTACAAAGGGGACAGCACATGTGCCTACAGTGTGCTGTGCCTGGCAGAGGGTGGGGGGGGGAGCAGCCCCATTTCCTGGTATAGCTGTGCCACATGGGATGTGGTGTGTGGGGGATGGTGTGCTGAGTGCTGTGCCCCCTATCTTCAGCATCAGGTATGTACTGGCCGCCTGATCTTGGATGTGGCCTCAGCAATACATGTGGCTGTGGTACATGTGGGAGCCCTGAGTGGAATTGTGTGCTGTCATTGTGTGTGTGAGCGATGTGTTTGCATTGCCCTGAGTGGTATGCATGTTAGGTGTTGCAGGATGTGTCCGTGTCAGCCAGACGTGTGTGGAGGCCCTCCACTTCACAAGACACTGTGCAGTGTGGGTGGACAACTATCCCATACTCTGTGGGTATGGTGGGGTGTCTCAGGGGATGGGTGGAGCACTGTTGGGCATGGGGTTGCACCGTGTGTGGGGGTATGGGAATGTGTCTGTGGAACTACGGGACGTGTATAAGGGCTGATCCCAGGTGGTGTGGGGGTTGTGCTATGTGCAGTTGGTACGGGTGTGGCAATTTGCACACCAATGTCTGGTGAGGGTGGGTGGGGGATCCCCACTGTATGTGGGCCCCGACAGAGTGTTAAGTGTGTGACATATGTGTGATGTGTTTGCTGGCATTTGTTTGCATCTATGTCATCATCCCCGTGTGTTGGGCCCTTCCCTGTCAGTGGTCTGGGCTATGTCCCTCGATAGGTAAGAGCATACATATGTCATAGCTGTTTTGGTGGTGTGTGTGGGCACCCCCAGGCCAATGTGTTCTGTGCTAGTTGTATGTCCCTCTTGTATGTTTCCCCTTGTCACAATGTCATGGGTCATTGATGTGAATGGACACTACACTGGGCAAGTTTTATTACCCACAAAAAAGTGTCAAACAATACCGTTTATCTGAGACCCTCGCCAAAGAAAAAAATGAAAAAATGAGCAAAAAGATGAGTTTTGAAAAAAATGAGTTGAAACTTAAGAAATTTAATTGAGTGAATTTAAGTATTTTTTAGTGTGATTGTAGTTCACTCTTGAGAGAGACCCGACTCAGTTTTTTGTCTAGGACAATGTCATGGGTGACTGGCTGCAGATGTATGATGAATGGTTGTGACCTATATGCCAGGTACTATTTTAGCATGTAGACCTCAGAGGGATAGAGAAATCAAGCTGATAATAATGAACACACCCCAAAAAGAGTAGGCACAAATACACAAATCAATATAAACCCTCATAAGCCATATGTGAGGAGGGAACGCTAGACCAATCTGGGTAGGATAACTCCAGTAGTAGAGGAAACAGACCTCAGTTAGTCTCCCAACCACAAATCCTTAGGAGGAGGAGGAGTCCTTTGAAGGGCAGACAAGCCGTGTAATAGCATGAACTCTGCATACATCAGTGGCCAAAATCACCTATATGAAAAGGCCAGAGGGTCCAGCAGCACAGCATCAATTCACAGCACTAGAGAACACCAATGTAATAGTAATACAAGGAGGTTATCTGACTAGTGGCAAATGATATCCCAATGGGTCTCTTTACTGTTACATTGCTGCTCATGTATGCTGTGATCCTCTTTGATTACGGTGGGATACCATTAGCAACTCCTCAGATAGGTCTTTTAGATTACTATTACATTGCTGATGTGTAGTGCTGTGAATTGTTGCTGTGCAGCTTAACCCTATGGGCTTTGCTTGGAGGTTTTCTGGACCATTGATGTATGCAGTGTTCAATCAAATATGGGCCTTGTCCGCCACGCCCCTTCCTTCTCCACAGCTTTGCCATCCTCGACTATGTTCAGGACTGTGTCTATCATGCACAAGCCCAGGTACCTGTCACACACACCCTGTACCTACCCTGCCACGTGCTGATGTTTCATCACCCCACAGTTGCCTGTGGTAGGGCACGCATGCTCTCAGGACATGGGCCCCCCACCAATCCCCTCCATGGGCTGCATGTGCTTGGGCATGCCCTGTACGTATGCTGCATATCTATTACTGCTACTACTACTACCACTAAGCATTTATAAAGTGCTACCAGGCGCACGCAGCACTGTAAAAGTGAAAACACAAAAAAACAGTCCCTGCTCAAAGGAGCTTACAATCTAAAAAGACAAAGAAAGAAAAGGTGTAGAAAAAAGTTAGGAACAAGGGCAAAGAGACAAGAGCAGGAGAGACAGGATAAAGGAAAGAGGTAGGAACAAGTGTGAGAGGAAGACAGAAAGGTGAAATAAAAGAGGGGAAGGAAGGAGAACAGCAAACTCATGAGCCAAAGGCAGAGGCAAAAAGATGAGCTTTTAACTTGAGTTTGACTAGGGGCAAAGAAGATGCCTGACGTATAGACAAAGGATGTTTATTCCAAGCGTAAGGAGCAGCAGGGTGAAAAGTGCCAACCTACCTGCCTGTGGATGGGTAGTGTCCAGTGCTTCTGGCAGTCCACGCAGGTAGATGGGGCCAAGACGGTCTGCGAGCTCCTGATCCAGGGGTGTGAGGGTTGGTGCAAAGGGGGCATCCCCACCGGTGCCCATGGCATGTTGCCTCTCCACCACCATGTGTGCTCGGACACCACCCTTAATGTCATTGAATCTCTTTCTCAGGCAGTCCAGGTCCCTGGTTGGTCCCCCTGCCTGGGCTATAGCCTCCTGAACCTCCTCCCACACGTGTATACGTGTGGCCACAGTGGTGCTGTTGCTCAGCCAGCCATAGAGCACCTCATACCGCTCCAACACACTGGCCAGCAGGATGTGGTTTTCTTGCTGACTGAATCTCACAGCCCTCCTCCGTTCCTCAGCTGGCACCGGTATATGCCTCCATTTGGCACTGGGTGGCCCCTGGGTGGGCTGCGACACACCCGATGGGCCTGCAGCCACCACCACAGGCCCAACAGGCCCAACAGGCCCAACAGGCTGAACAGGTGCCCCCCCTCCTCCCCTCCAGCCATGTCCTGTCGCTCCATCTCCCTGCCCTCTGTGCCCTCTCCCTCCCTGTCACACATCCCTGCCCCTCGGCTCCTCTGCTCCACCTCCCACCTGCTACTCGCCTCCCCTCCTCTCCCTGCCGCCTGCTCCTCAACTCAGCTCCTGTCTCTTTCTCCTGCTCCTCTCCTCCCCTCCTCTCTCTCTCGCCTGCTTTGCAACACACCTCTCCACACCAAACCTGCCTCTGACACTCCCCACCACCACTCACCAACCCAGCCACTCTCCAAAACAAACCTGCTTTTGACACTCTCCTTGTTTCACCAACAACCAACAGCGCATGCCTTGTCTCCCTCGCCTACACAAACCCCTTAGCGTGTACCAGGTGTGTATGTGTATTTATGTTTTTTTTTACTCTGCACATGCTGCACATGCGCAGTGGCGTGAGCGCGGTGGCTGCGTGGATTGCACATGTGCCGCAGAGATGCAGAAGGTGTATGTGCGAGACACCATGTTGCACATGCTCTGTGCATGAGCGTGAGACATGCGCATGCACCAAGCCTCACACTCACGCACAGCGCATGTGTAACATGGTGTCCCACACACGCACCCTCTGCATATCTGCAGCTCATGTGCAACGTGTGCAGCCAATGCGCTCATGCCACTGCACATGCGCAACGCGTGCAGAGTAAAAAAACACACCATAAATACACATGCACACCTGGTACACGCTGAGGGGTTTGTGTAGGTGAGGGAGGCAAGAGGTGTGCTGTTGGTTGTTGGTGAAGCAAGGAGAGGGTCAGAAGGAGGTTTGGTATGGTGAGTGGCTGGGTTGGTGAGTGGTGGTGGAGGTATGTGGCTGGGTTGGTGAGTGGTGGGGGAGGTGACTGGCAGGGTTGGTGAGGGGTGGGGGAGGGGTGTGACTAGGTTGGTAAGGTGAGTGTCTGAGTTTGAGTGAGATGGACGAGTTGAGGGGGTGACATTTATGGCGGGCCTTGTGATTGCTAGATGTGCAGTGGGAGGTGTGCAGGGGCTGCGGTTGCCTGACAGGGGAGATGGTGTCCATGGGGCTGAGGCACAGGGCATGGGTTTAGTCCCGCTGCAATACAGACCTGCAGCTGTGGGGGCAGGCCAGGCAGGGGCTGTGCCGGCACGGCGCAGGAGGCATGCAGAGTTGCAGGCTCGCCAGCCTCACATCTACAGGCCCAGAGCCCAGATCCAGGGCATGTGTGAGGACCAGGTCATCTCCCTCTACTGCCTGAGCATGGGGGCAATTAGGGAGCTCTATGAGGATCTACTACCTGACCTCGAGCCCCTGACTGGTTAGTCACATGCCATACCGGGTTTGGTCAAGCTCCTTGGTGCCCTACATTTCTTTGCCTCTGGCTGTTTCCAGTCATCTGTGGCCGCAGTGGGTGGCATGAGCTGCCCCACCTTCTCATGCTGTCTCTACCAGGTACTGCGTGCCATGATCAGCCGGGTGGGGAATTACATTGCCATTCCCAACACTAGGCAATAGTGGGGGACCCTGAACCAGGCCTTTGAGGTGTTTTCCGGGATACCACACGTGATGGGAGCTATTGATTGCACACATGTTGCCCTGGTCCCGCCCAGAGACAGGGAAGTAGTGTTCCGCAACAGCAAACACTACCATTCCCTAAATGTTCAGGTTGTATGTGATACAAATATGCATATTCTGAATGTGGTCCCTAGGTTTGCAGGGTCCACCCATGACTCCTTTATCCTGCATCACTCGGCACTATTCAGACAATTTGAGGCAGGCCAGTATGAGGACTGCATACTGCTGGGTGTGTATTTCTCATCTCTGTCATGTACATGATGATCCTCTGACTAACCGTATGTGCACATGTCTGTCTTTGAGATGTATCCCTAGTTGTGTGTGTGTCTCATCTGTCTGTGTGTGATCTAACGTTGGGGGGAGGGGAGTGCCCTCCAGCTCTTCCTTGCTACGGTGCTGTGTGTTGATGGTAGAATGGACGCTAACATTTGTGTCATAGTTACAGATTATGTTGATTGCAATCCTTACACCTACACCTTGTTTTGTGTGTCATAACTTCACACGCTGATGCATAGTTGTGGTGTCCCATCATGTGATGTCAAATGTTTGTGTCAGGATGTTTTGTGCATTTGGCTTGCACGTACATACTTGTGTCCATTTGGGTGGACATGAGCTCCTGTTTTAACGTTCCACATTTCTTTCTGCAGGTGATTCAGGATATGGGTGTCGCCCCTGGTTGCTGACCCCTGTGCGTCAACCACAGACACGTGCAGAGAGGAGTTACAATGAGGCCCATGCCTCCAGGCGCTCCATCATAGAGCACACCTTTGGCATTTTAAAGAGTCGCTTCAGGTGTCTGGATAGGACAGGCGGGGCCTTACAATACAAAGCACAGACTGTGGCAAAGTTCATTATAGCCTGTTGCATCCGGCACAACATTGCTCTCAGGCACCATATCCCTGACCAAATTAATGAGGATCTGGAAGATGATCCTACGTGCCTTCCTGTATGTGTCCGTGGTGTCACAGGTGATGGAAAAGCAGTCAGGCAGCAGGTGATTGAGGAGGTCTTCTCATGTAAGTACTGCATATGTTGCCACATACATTTGTTTAGATATGTGTGTACTCCTACTACTAGTGAACATTTGTATCCCAATAGCAGTAAGATGCAACACTGCACTGACATATAACAGACACTGCCTGGCCATCCAAGCTTACAATCTAGTCATGACTGAAACGCAGAAGATGTGAGCAGGGCACAACAGCGGGTAGAAGTGGATTATGTGTGTCAGGATTAGTAGGCCTGGGGGAGGTGATAAGCTGTCACACATGATTTGTGGCTGATTGGGAAAGGGGCTGCTGTACAGCCACAGGTAGTTAGTTTGAGGCTTTGGGTGCAGCAAGGTGAAAGGCTGGTAGTCTGGGGTCAACAGTAGGAGAGCGGCCCATAGATGGGACCAGTTGCCTAGAAGTGTGTGCTTCACATTTTGGAATATGAGTTGATTGATTGGATTGTATGCTCTGATGAGCAGGGACTGCGTGTTACATGTTTCTGTATAGCACTACATATGACAGGTAGCACTATATACATGCTCAGTAGTAGTTGTATTAGTGGTAGTTGAGATCAGTAAGGGAAGTTACTGCAACACCACAGTGTGACTGCATGTATAGGTCAGCAGGAGAGCCTTGACATGGATGCGGAGACGGATAGGGAAACTGTGAGGTGTCCTGACAGGGGGAGTATTATTGCCAATATGTGTGTGGCTGTAGATTGGCCATGCAGTGCAGTGTTGCATATTTCGAGGCAGACAGAGATGATTCAAAGGCAAATCAGCAAGGTGTAGGTTACAGTAGGCAAGCCGGGAGCTGATTAGGGGGTAGATTGGGGTTTTAGTTGTGTGTTCAGGGAAGACTGGGGAAATATAGCTGATGTCATCTAGAAAGAAACCACAAGCCTCAGCTACAAGCTGGGTATGTGTGTAGAGGAGGAGAGTGGAGTCCAAGACACCTACATTGAGGACCCTGGAGAAAGGAAGGTGTGGCCACACACACACAGATGCTCTGATGGGAGGGGAGGGTTTAGGTGCACATATGGGATATCCATGCTTTGCCATTGTCAATTTCACACAGTGGGATGACATGCAGCCATCAATGTCAGGTGGCAAGCAGACATCGGGGTGTGGTTTGGCAGACATTGCTCAGGCGTGGAGAGATATATTTGCAACTCATCAGTACACAGCTGGTAATGTAAGTCAAGGGATGAGATAGCCACACCAAGGAAATGAATATCGACAGAGGATAAGGAAGAAGCCCCTGGATATTTTCCTGTGGTACAGGAACTAACAGCGGGTAGCAGAAGACATTGAGACACCAGAACACACACTGAAGGGGCAGTGGGAGCGATATGGGGGGGGGGGCACAGGATAGTACTGCGGCCTTGGAGCCGAGCAGGGACACGGTAGCGAGGAGACGGTTCTATTCAGCAGTTTTGAAGGCAGCAGAGAGGAGAGGAAGGGGACAGACAGAGTACAGGCCCTTGTATTTTGCCACACACACTTCAGTGATAACATTAACATGAAGCGAGTCTGTACAGTATGATGGGGAACTGTCAGTCTGTAAAGGATCTTGGGGGGTCTGTGAGCTGAGGACGTGAAGGTGCAGTGTGTGTTGCACAGCTCCAACATGACATATGTATGTTTCTCTTGTGTTCCTCAATCCACAGGACATACTTGGTGACCCTCCTGGTGCTGTGGTGCAGTGGCAGCTGACTGTACGTCATACAACATGCAGTAGTCTGGGGTAGGTGGACCTACAGCTACTTTGTCTGTGGCGACAATCAGAGGGAGCACATGTCTGCAGTGATCTGTCATATTGTACATATGTTGTTGTTCACCTCTTTGCCCTGCACCCCCATACCCCATATGTTGCTGTTGGCACACATATCCACATGTGTTCCTGGCCAGTTTGTCTTCTCCAACACTGTCTCTGGAACACATCCTACAGAGCTGCGTGTGTCTGCAAGTCTTAGGTGTTCGGGTGGTGGGCTGCACGTACACCCTTCCCTGACATTGTAGCATCAGTCAACAGCAGTGTATCATTGCATTTGATAAGCCTTTATCTCCACTAATCTCCAATTGTGCACATACAGGCCATATGCTACTGCTGGCATGCTCATCTTAGCATACTGTGTGGGTGGGTGTTTTTGAGTTGGCTGTGTGGTGATACAGCATGCAGGCATTTTGCATTATCATGTGGTGTGAGGGTCTGTACACCTGGGGAGCCGTGGTGACTGTTCTATCTCTACCTTACTGCTGTTTACCTTGTGAACATTGTGGCCATGTGTTGTATGTTGTGAGCTGACCTATCTCTTGTGTGCTGACAGACCACTGAGCAACAGCATTTATGTATCACAGATATCGCCATAATGTGGACATGCATCAAAAGTGGCTGGACATGGGGACATGGTGATTCTACACATTTCGATGAATCTTCTCCCTTCACTGTGACATGTTGTGGCCTTTGAGAGCCTCAGGGGATCCTGAAGAGACACTTTCTGCAAACATACGGTAGGTTGCACCTTAGGCCTTTTGGGAATGACATCAGCCTTTACATGTTAATGATTTGCTGTTTGTTTCATGGACCTTTCATGTTGAGTCTCTGTACACCAACGCTGATGCACATGGGGTGGAGCTGTGAAACACCTGTGTAACATGGACATGGACATGACCATATCCATGTGACACCCTCGTCTGTGGTTCCAATTCCAAATGTCCACAACATGAACTGTGTTCTGTGTTGTGATCATGTTATGTTTGCCTGTGTGACGTTTCATTACGTACATATTGATGTTTGACTCTCTGCAATTTGGGCTGATGTTGCAAGCAGCATACCAATACATTGTTTATCCTCTTCTGACACAGGGCAGAAGATACACACAGCACATCTACTACAGTGCATCCGGCATCACCATCACCCACCTGTTGGAGGACACAACAACACCATGGAACTACCCCTGGGAAATGGTGCCATAGGATGTTTGACCTCTGCGAGTGGGACACATGCCTAGGATGGACATGATTGTTGGACTGCTACTTTGGGCATGACAGGCCTGTCCAACACACCGTTGCTGTCGTGCTCTGGCTGGGTGTCGAGTTCATCTCAGGAGACACACATGACCTTTCCAGTACTGTGGTATATTGAGATGTCACACTTGACTATGCATGCCCAGGGTTTCAAGGACAGTCTTAACGGGACTTGTTGGGTTGCACTTGTTGGGTTGCACTGTGGACACTCTGCACTGGTCCCTACATGTGCAGCAGGGACTGACATTGTCGCTGTATGTTGTACATCCATCTGACATTGTGTTGTTGTGTTTTGCCCATGTGTGTGACCTGGAACGCAGGATACACTCATCTGTTTGGTTCAACACGAGCATACAGCCATGCGTGTGGCACAGGGGGAATAATGGAGAGGTCCTCTTGTCCATGTTTGCTTACCCTCCACTTGGACATGACACAGTATTTTCCACCACACCACTTTACTGCACAACAACATCTTGGATTGATTTTTGCACTCACCAAGGGTGTTACAGTGCATGTGTGGCATCACTGTATCATGTTTCAAAGTACACGGTGCATGTGCATGTAACTGACTATGTTGGTGCAACACAGCATGTGGCAATATGGCTTCTGTGTGGGTTACTGTAACATGTTTGACCTTTCTTTCCATCTCTATATACAGGTTATTGTGTTTGTTTACTGTACAGACGTGACACTCTACATTGATTTACAAACCTAGCATTGCATGTCTGCACAGTCCTTTTTATCGCCTGAGGCTCCGGCACTCACATTGCCCCATTATATTTGGAGTGTGGCAGTGTGAGTGTCCATTTTCTTCCTTCATTTGTGCATTCCATGTACCGTGATATATGTGTACAGACACTGTATCCACACCAACCAGTGCAGGGGGACCTTCTGCATAGTGTTATCTCTGCATGCTTCTGCGATTTGTTTCATTTGAAGTCTCTGTGTTCATGTGCCTCTGCTACCTGTTAGCATATCCTCATTTTGCATTTGACGATTGTTTTGGGTTACATTGGTGCTGCTTTGATTCCTATATCAGGCATTATGTGACAGCTGTAAAATATATTTTGATATCTGTGATTACACTTTCTTACTTTTAACAACATATGCTGTTTCATTTTTGTGCCTCCTGTGTTGGCAGACAGATATATTTTTATGAACAGATCATGAATGATGTGTGTTGGGCCCTCATCATGCACCGCCTACTGTCTACATGCACACATATGTAACTAACGCATTTGGGGCATGCAGCAGCATGTGGGGGGTGGGGGGCTAATGCATACTGCACACCATGCACCTAGTGCACATTATCTCTCCTGCCCATCATCTGTAGATGGGCCAGTGACTTTTCTGTAGCATGTGGGTTGCTGCCCTGCACAATGTGTTTTCACTTTTTTCCCTGTTATCCAATCACCTTGATATTACGAAAGGCGGTATCTACGCTATCTGTGATAATTAACCAAAATAAACATATGTGTTGGATGTACATTTGTCTCTGCTGCTGCTTGACCACACTGACACATGTATTTGGTCATTTCCTGGTCATGTACATGGCCAATCTGTGTTCACATTCTTGTACGGTGCCAGCTGTCTCTCTGCCAGCAGTCTGCCACATCACTGGGTGTTACGGGTTTCCATACACACATTCCCTTTGAGGTAATATCTTTGCATTGTGCTTGCTGTGGTTGTTTGGGATAGTGGTTACGGACATGTGTTGGAGCACCATAGTTTGCAGGTTTGATTCCCACATGGGGTTTTATTATTTTTTTGTGTTGTGCTAACCTGACCATGAGCTGCCTGCAGGTTCATCACCTATCCACACACCCTTCCATCTCTTCACTGTACACCAAAGTGTGCCCTCTGTGCTGCCTATCCATCACATATTAGCTGTTACATATGTCCGTTTTTTTGTAGTGTTCACATAGGCAGTCTGCTTGGGGGATTGGCATTGCTGTTGTTCAGCTGGTCTGTGCCATACCTGTTTGCAATTTCAATTCTCTCATGCTTCTGTTCTGTTCCATATTTTGCCCTGCTCCACAGAGCATCCCCTGCCGCCCTTTGGGTTTAGGTTCTTTCCTCTTTTGCATGCTGTATCCACTGCATAACATTTCATTGTGTGTGTGCATGTAGTTATATGTGGCTCTGGTCCCAATTCCAGACTGTGATCTGAGCTGTACACACCAGATCTGCATGTGCATTCCATCATGGTTACAGTTGGAGGTTTGCCTATCCTGGCAGACAGCAGGCTTCTTGTGTGATGCCCTGCAGTGTTCTTGTATTCAGCCTTTGCTAATGACTTCATGTTGGTGGTGTAGTCTACCGGTTTGTGCATTGACATTTGTACTAATAGTCATAGGTTTGATTCCTCTCTGTTCTCTTTCATTTGTATGCCTGTCCCGCACAACTACTTTTCATTCCTGTAACAGTCATATCTGTGCAGATCTGTGCTGTTAGCACATTGTACCCTTATCATAGTTGCCAACCATCCTTCTGTCCATCTATGTGTGTCTGCCAGCTGTGTGCCATCCTGCCCTGATGTGCATGCTGCTACCCCATGTCCTGCACTGATACACGTTTCTGCATTGCAGCTCTTCCTGGTTGCCTCTCCTGTGTGTACTCTGCATGGCACTGATGCTCCTCTGTCCTGCTGTCATTGCACCTATCCTGTCACCTCTACCTCCTCTGTTGGACACGTCTTCCCATCCTCTGCTACACACTGTCATTGTTGCATGGTACATTACCATCACCCTGTGCATCGCTACAGCTGCCTGCGATATGTTTGTCCATTTTTCCAGCTGCCACATGGGCTGAACACAGATTTGTCTGGTCCATCAGCTCTGATCTACTTCCTTCCATCATGTGTGCATTGTCTTTCTTTGCTGCTCTGTGCAGTGTTAGGTTTACATCTGTGTTTGGCCCATACCTTTCTTGCTTTTCAACTTGGGGGACCTTACTGCCCTTGGGTACCATTTTTTGAGTCACCTATACATCCTTGGGGCATCTTTAGCCACACCTTAGATTCAGCCAGCTTATGGGGCGCCTAATATGGTGTCTTGGGGATTGCCAACCTTTCATTATGCCCTCTGGGGCACATTATGACCCGCCTTGGCTGACGTGGTGGTTTATGATGTGCCTTCTGGTGCGCCCTAAAAGGTGCATTAGGTTATGGCACTGGGGTGCTGGCATTTTTAGCTGGCAGCACAGATTGTTGGAATGTTTCAAGCAGGAAAAGGAATTTTCTTGGCCACCCTTATTCATTACGCTCACTGGGTGATTGAACTCACAACGCCTGTCTCAGCAGTCATTGTATTAACCAGTGTGCTACACCTCTGTTGCTGTGATTGTAGGTCAGCACGCGAAGTTAAGGTTAATGCGCGGTAACATGCCACGGCTTCCTCTATAGTGCGATAATGGACACGGCGCACTTTATCGCGTGATAACCCGCGATTGCTACCTTAAGACCTGAACGCCCACTCCTTATATGGCATTCTTCACATTATCGCTGCAACTAGCGCCGGTAGCATTAAGATGGTTTAGTAAACATACCCCTTAATTTGCCTGTTCATGCCTTCCACTCTGGCATCTAACTCTGCCAGTTTCTCAACAGACGCCTTAGTAAACTGGCAGAATTGCACTACCAAGAATCTAAGCGTAACCTCTGTGCTAATAACAACCGACCAGATATTTTGCAGAGAAATTTCCCCAGAAATAGCTGAAGATGGTAGAGTGTTTAATAGGGAGGGTTGAGATACAGGCTTGCTACCATCAGAGCCCATTAGAATACTTCCCAAATCCTCCTATTGAAGATCCTAATTTAGGGAGGAGGCAGCAGCAGCAGCAGAAGCAGCAGCAGTGTGTGCCTTTGAGTCAATGCTGACTCCTGGCGACCCAGAAGCTCCTGGGTTTTCATCATATATAAATAACAGAAAACTGGTCGGTGGTCTAGGGGGAGATGGAGTGGGCCTGCCTCCAGACCTTAAAGAAGCCCCAGATTCTTGAGAGGAAGGCATTGCTCAAAGAGATCCCTTAATTGATGTTTCATAGCAGAGAAATGTTTATCCAATGGGCCACTCACCATTCCAGCTGCCACTGATTGAGTCTTGCCTTTATTCTTCCTCTTCCTCCTAGTGACAAAGAATCAAATGGGCACAATTACTGAAGATGCATGCATTTCTGATGCTCTTCTGGTACTCCAAAGGGGCTTTGAAGGGACATGACATGGTCCTTCTGGCATGCACCTGTGGCCATGCATTACACCCAGGGCACACTTTGATATTAAAAGAAGTGTCCCCCACAGATGACATCAGCAGGGGCCTTCAGTGTTCCAGGCAATTCTACTCCACACTACTCCAATGGAGGATCACTCCACAGTAGCCGGTATCTCTCAAATTACACCTTCACCATGTTACACTTTAGTAAGGAAAGAGGCATCCTCGACAGATGATGTCAGTGGCGGCCTTATTCCAGGCAACTCTGATGCATGCCACTCCAACAGATGATAGCTTCTCTTCTATAGCAGCCAGTATGTCCCAAATTGCACCTCTTCTCCCAATATGTAGCCTCTTTACCCATAGGTGGCTTGCTAGCTATATGCGTACAGCTAATTGCTCCAAGCACATAAGAAATATACACTGGCTCATAAAATTCTATCATGTTTCATTTTGCTGCTGCTGTTGCTAAAAGCTTCTAGAATTGAGTTATGTAGTACAAGGGTGACTGAAGGGTGATACAGGGCCATGTGCAGAAACTCCATGTGGGGCCTCATTTGCACTCATATTTGCATATCCACTAGCCTAATTTGCATGCAGATTTGCATACCACATTTATTTGGTCAGTGCTATGACCAGATTAAAGATGAGGAGGGAAGATATAAAATGAGAAAAAATAATCCTGTTAGCTGTGAATTCAAGATCATGGTGCACAGGCTGGATTAGACTGTACTAGAGCTGGAAAAGCTCAGAAACCAGCAACAGTGAACCACAAAACAAAATTAAACCACAAAACCACAGCAACAGTAAACCACAAAACAAAATTAAACTGAGATGTTTTCTTAAAACTTGAGATTTCCTTGAATCTGAATAGAGAAAATATTTAGGGCCCCATTCACGAACGCGGGTTGCGGGGCTGCATGTCCCAGTGGACATGCAGTCCCTCAAGTCACCTAGACCCTATTTCCCCTCCTGCCCTCCCCGTATGTCTTGTGCTGTAAGATGGGGAGAGTCAGTGGGGGGGGGGGGGGGGGAGGGGACAGGGTTTGGGTGGAGCAGGGGTGGGTCAGCCCGGCAGCACGTACAGGGCTGATTCAGGTCACAGCCCTGTATGTACTGCTGGGCCCGTAGGGATGCACTGCTTATAGCACCTCAGAGGTGGTATAAGCAGCAAAAGCCCACTGATTGGGCCCTGGGAACTCCCCCCAGGGGCCAGGGCCGGGTGCGGAGGGGTCCCTGTCACCGAAACCAGGCCACGGCAGGCCAGCCATGAGTTGGGCAGTGGGTTTCAGGGGGGCTGGAGCCACGGATGTTGGGGGCGCCTGTGGGGAGGACATTCCCACAGGTGGCAGGGCACACCGAGCCATCCTCGGGCCCTATTCTGGCTACCACAGGAACGTTTTGTTCCCGCAGACCAGAATTGAGTCTAAACGGACTCATCTTGCCTGGGGCCATCCGGATGGGCTGGATGTGCACCAATGAGAATCGGGCTGTTAATGTCAGAGGAGCAGCATTAGGAACACAAAACTGTAAATATCAAAGACAATCCATATTCCAAGTATACTCCAATACAAGGAACAAAACAAAAGTGCGAACCACAGCACAAGTGCTATAGAGCAAATCTACCATTCCATAACAGTGTTAACTTTCAAAACTGATACAAGGAGCCTACACAGAAAAGGGCAGCACTGTAAATACTGCAGTGGTTCCTAGAGCATCCAAACACCTGGGAAAACTGATCAAACCAGACTGCTACAGATCCCTGCATAGAAACTCCATACCTGGCCTTGATCACAAACTTGGAGCATTAATAGACACTCACCATGTACAGAGTAAGTGACTACAAACTAAAGGACCAAGTCAAGAAGAAAGTATCCAAGTATCGAAGAAAGTATCCAAATCTTTATTCAAGGGTACAGTACAACTACACCTGACACAGCTGTGTTTCGGCACCATTCTTCCTCAGGGGTGTATTGACTAGGAAGGTGACAACTACTAATACTGCATGATAATCCTGACAAAGGATAAGCAGATCCCCTGTATGCCTGATCCTTGGCAAAAAGATACAGTTCAGCGCTACAGTGTTAGAGCCAATACATCCCTGAGGAAGGCTGGTGCTGAAACATGGCCGTGTTGGATGTGGCTGTACAGTACCCCTGAATAAAGATGGATTCTTTCTTCGATGCCTCACTTCTGTTGCTGGCTTGGTATTTCTGTGGATGTCCTGTTGCTTCTCCGTTGGTCTACAAACTAAAGGTAGAAATATGCAGACAAGAATGAAACCAAAATCCCAAGAAGCCAGACTCTGCATGCAGTGCCACACCTGACAAATAGAAAGAGAGAGAGACATATAAATATAGCATATGTAAATTATAACCACTAATATATTCCAGTCACTAAACTGAAAATATTTTTTCTACCTTTGTTGTCTTGCCATTTTATTATTCTAATCATGTTGGTACCAGTCTCTGGTTTCTGCATCTTCTCTTAACTCTTTCTAGGGTCTCAAGTCTATCTGTTAATTCTTCTTTCTCCTCTGTCTTCTTTACTTCCTCGCCTACATCCATCTGATGCTGATCTTTTACCTTTCAATTTTCTCTCTCTCTCTCTGGACTCTACTTCACTCTTTCTTCTTACCATCCAGTTCTGAATCTACCTATGGCTTTTCAACTCTAATCCCAATAATCCCATTCCCCATCTCTCTCTCTCTGTCCTTCCCCTAGCCTTTTAATAACGTTCCTCTTTTTCTTCCTCGCTGCGGCTTGCAGCATCTCTTCTATCCAGTATCTGCCCCCTCTCTCTATCCCCCCTGTCCTCCACCTCCCCTCTCTCTTTTACTTCCTATCCTCCCTTACGTCCAGCATCCCCTCTTTCTCTCTGTCCCCCCATGTCCTGCATCAGCACTTCATCTCCCCTTCTTTGTCCTATGCCCCTCCTCCCCCTCCATCTCCTTATTCCCTCTTCCCATGTGCTCAACAAGCTTCCTCCCCCTCCCCCTCCCTATTTCTTCCTCCCGTGTGTCTAGCATCTTCCCTCTGTTTCCCTATGTTGCCTATTCCCATCTGGCACCTCCCTCTTGCTCCCTATGTCCACTGTGTCCATCATCACCCCTCTTTCCTCATGCGCCCTCTCATGTGTCAAGCAGTTCCCATCCATTTCCCCAATCATCCCTCCTCTGTATCCAGCATGTCCCTTCTATCTCCCTATCCTCTCTCCCCTGTGTCTAGTATGTCCCCTCAGTTTCTCTCTGTCCCTGTGTCCATCCAGAATCTCCCTCCTAGGGATTTTAGAAACAGCTCCATGTTTAGCAGAGATCTTTCTAAAATATCACCAGAATTGAAAATGTCACAACCTTGATGTCTCAGTTCTGATCCCCATGTCGTTCCTAAAATACGCCCTCACGTGTATCACTCATTAAGCACCATTTTTGTCTGCATGTAGAATCTGTTAACATAACTCCTGTCCTTAAACAGTTACATTTCCTTCCGATTATTGCAAGAGCAAAATACAAAAACCTGATGATTATTTTCAAAAATTTTCACCAATCTTCAGCAGATATTCTACAAAATATAATATCCAAAGACGAGAGCCTAAGACCTAGACGATCTCAAAACACCATTAAGCTTAGTATACCTTTGAACTTCAATAAATCAAAACAAATGACCTCTAAAAGAGCATTTTCCTTTATGGCACCAGAGTTATGGAATTCTATTCCTGAACATTTAAGAACTCAGGATGACATCAAGGACTTTCGCAAATCTTTAAAGACTTATTTATTTATAGAATCATTTGGTCAAATAACTTAAATTGATCAATTTGTATATACAATTTCACTATGAGATAATATTTTAATTTACTGTTTGTACTGTATTTATATTGTATTGTATTGTTTTTGTCTTCCCATACCCTCAACATTTAAGCCCTTTGTTGTCTTGTCAACCACTTTGATTGAAGGATAAGGTGGTTTACAAAACTGGTTAAATAAATAAATATACGCACAAAAATATTTTTACTGCAAATGTTATTGTATAGGTCCCTAGTTACTAACTAGTCCTAAAAGTAGTCAGTATGAATCATTCCTACTTGTGCAGTATGCCATCACTTGTAAGGCCTATGTGTCAATACTGAATGTCTGAACAAATAAGAGATATGAAAGTGTTTCCAGGCATGCAGAAAGTATGAAGTTGCGAAGTGTGACGGAATGCATGTGTGAGACCGAACAGAAGAAAAGCTGTAAATGCAATAAAACTGGTCTAGGCCAAAGCATTTATAAAAAAAAAAAGTGTCACAGTCATTAATGGTCCTTTCAAAGTGCTATGCATACAAACCTTAGCCAACATTAAAAAATAGGGGAAGGCTTAATACTTTTCTTTTGGGGAGGGGGTGGGGAGAGAAGGAGGCACAAAGAATATACTGTTTGTTAAAATAATCAAAGAGGGTTTGTAGTAGCTACCGTTGTTATTTCCACAAATGGAAATCATTTTAAATGTGCATCATAACAATGTTGTCTGATTACAATAAGGTGGAACAGAAGGAGAAAATCTGAATAATGAGTACCAGAATTTCATTTATAGGAGTGCCAAGGCATTGGATTATTAAACAATTAATCCATATGTATTAATATTACACCTATTAAGGAGCTAAAGTTTGGAGGTGCTGTAAATGACTGTTTCATAGACCAGCTGGTCCAAGAACTGATGAGAATGAAAACTACTGGAATGCAGAACCTGGTGCAAGGGGGATCAGTGGTGGAGGTAATAATGATCATAATGTAATCAAATTTGACAAATCACTGGAGGGAGAATGTTAAGGAGAACTATAGCAGTAACCTTTAACTTTAAAAAGGGAGATGGCAAAATGAGAAAGAAAACTAAAAGGAGTGGGCACAAAGGCTAAATGTTTGCTTGAGACGCTGATACTATTTAATAATATCATCTAGAAATCTCAGACCATGTATTAGAAAAGTATGAAGGAAGACTAAAGCATTGCTAGCATGGTTAAATGTTGAGGTGATAGAGGTAATGAAAGTCATAAGGACATCATTCAAAAACTAAAAGCAGATCCAAGTAAAGAAAATAGGAAAGAGCATAAGCACTGGCAAGGTATAACTAGAAGTTTCTTTCGAAGCAATGAAGGGTAGAGTGATTGCTTAAGGCCACAAGGACTGCTAGTGGGAACATAACGCCGATCTCTTGGGCACTAGGCTGTTGTTTTAACCAATAGGCTACTTCTCCACTCCTGTAGAAGTTTGCCATAGAGGCAAGAACTACCAATAAAAATTAAGGTATATTTGAAACAAGAAGCCTGTAAGGGAGTTGTTGTATCACTGTTGTTGAGTCAGTGTTGACTCATGGTGACCCTCTAGATAGTTGTCCTAAATCATGTTCAGTCTTCAGTCAGACGGCTCATTGTTGATACAGTGATATCCATAGCTGCTGTTATTGTATCGATCCACCTCATGCTGGCCTTCCTCTTTTGCATTGATCTTCTACCTTGCCAAGCATAATGTCTCTCTCTAATGATCTCTCTGTTTGCATGATGTGTCCAAGGTATGAAAGTCAAAGTCTTGTCATCTGAGCTTCTAAAGAAAGCTTCGGTTTGATCTCCTCTAGTACTGACTGGTTTATTTTCCGGGCAGTCCATGGTATACATAGAATTTATAGCCAGCACCATAATTCAAAGGCCAAAAAAATTGAAGGGGAACTCCAGAAAGGACAAGGCTATAGCTTAAAAATGTGAACTGGCATTTTGAAAGGTCATCCCAGTGCAATTTGAGATACCCAGGGCAAAATATGCAACAAAAAAAAAAAACCCACTGGGGATGTCTATGTTTCAGCCTGATTATAAAAACATACATTAGATACCTCTGACATAGGCGCCCTTGCCGGCGTCCACATGGATGTCCCCACTACAAAAACTGGGGCAGAGACATCCATTGGTGTGGCAAAACAAAAACAAGAGCTCGCATTTCCCATCAGTGTTCATTGTCAACATGGAAAACATAGGGGATATAAGTGTACCTCCTTCTCCACACTCTCTGGATGTTTGGCTGGCAAAATGAGTACTTTTCCAATGTCTATTCATGCCTGGAGCAGGTATAACCTCGGATGTGGTTTGAGATGTACAGGACATTTCTGAAATCGGATGAAGACATTCAAGTTCCTGAGGATGCCGTGGACATGCCTCAACCATCTCCTCTTCATAACTTGGACATCCTTGCACTGGGACGTCTCCGGAGCTGGCTTCAAAAATGCCCCTGGAGACATCTCTGTTATTTGGACATCTGTGTGCCCATTTGCAAACATTCAAAGCATGAATAGTGCTTTTAAAATAACCTCCTAAATGAATTCTTTGTTTCAGTCTTTACGGAAGTAGATGTCCAGGGGATACCCACACCAGACATATTCATTTATGGTGATGGCACAAAGGAATTGAAGAAAAGCACAGTGAAACGAAGATAAAGGATATCATATTTTAGGGCTTTTGTGGCATTTACACATATATATATGGAAACAGTTATTACAGAAAGCCACAATTTATGTGTTTATATCTGCAGCATGCATGCACCATTTCAAAGGGATTGTGTTGTGAGCATGGTTTATTCTTTTATTTACCAAAGCAACTTTGAGAGGGTTTCCACTGCAATTCACTTGCACTTTGTCTTACAGCTGGCTTGGGTCTCCCCCTACATGCCAGGGCAAATAATACCTTTTGAACAACCCTAAAACTTCAAACATTGCCCTTTTTTTCTTAATTAGCTCACACTTTTTCCAGTAGTAGTTCAAAGCAAGTTACAATCAGGTTCTATAGGTATTTCCCTGTCCCCAGAGGGCTAGCAATCTAAGTTTGTACCTGAGGCAATTGGGAGTTAAGTGACTTGCCCAAGGACACAAGGAGTGCCAGTGAGATTCAAACCCTCCTCTTTCTGGTCCCAGGCTGCTGCCCTAACCACTAGGCTACTCCTATCATCATGCCAGTCAGCAAGGCATGTGGCATGAGGGCTCAGCCTGACTTCATTCTTGCTTGCTCGGCACCATGGGACCTTCCCCTTCTGTTACTCCATCCAATCCATGCCTGGGTTACCAGCCATGGAATTCAAAATCCACTCCTCTCAGCTCCCATCTCTGTCCCTATTTCATTTCCTCCCACTTTGCACCCCTCCAGACTTAGGAAAACAGGAATCGTGTCCGTGAACCCCCACAAATAAAGTATGGATTGCATATATTGGTCTGTAACCCACAAAACATGCTCTAAAGACTCTAGAATCTTAGGGGTATGTTTACTAATTGGCGGTAGTGGCTTCCGTGTGATATTGGAGCCATGGCAATGGGGCCGCAGCTCCAATATCACATGGAAGCCAATACTGCCGTTTAGTAAACATACCCCTTATTGTTAAATAGATCTATACCCATATCTGATAGATAGGCGCCATCCGTTTTGTAAAAAACCATTTCCAAACTTACTTCTAATTAATTATAATGTATCCTGTATCCTCCTAGTCCTCTAAATCAAATACCCAGTTGCTTGCTAACATTTTTTGAAACCCTTCATCCCAGTAGCTTATCCATGTACTTGGGCCTAGGAATGATGTCCAACCATTTCATTTTCATGCCTGGCATTCAAACCATGAGAGTGGATAAATCTTTCCATACTTCAGTGAGCTTTTTTGACCATTAATTTCCTATATCATTCCCATCTAATGGCTATTACCACCTCTGTCACATGTTGATCTGGCAATTGGAATCTCATATGAGGAATCTGCTGGTCCCTGTGCATACATCTGAGTCCCATCCAGATGACCCCATGCCAGATGACACTACTGCCAAGTGGGGTCCATATGGTCTGGCCATGGCCTTCTGAAATGCCCAGAAAATAAAGGATTATCTCACAACCTAGACCATTCATATTCTACATCCCAACCAAGTAGAAGGAAAGAATAGACAGCCATTATTTTCCCCCTTCATCCCTGTTGTGTCTTTCGATCATTTCAAGCAAAAGTCCCCAACTTCCACCTCCCAATGTCCTGTGTAATTGCCTCAAGAAGCCCAGACTCTATGGCCCCTGTTGCTGACCCCATTCAAAAAGAGTGCATCCTATATTCCCTTGGGACTAAACCAGTTGCCTCCAATGTTTCCTTGTACACTCTAGTGAACTGGAAGTACAACAGTAAATTTTGTGCACAAAAAAATTCTACTGCCAGGCTATATGATCTAAGGTGGTCAAACAGATTGAAAAGGCAAAGGCAAAAAGCCAGAAGGATGTTTGGATGCATAGCTTAGCTCAGCAGGATAAAGGAGGTGATAATTCCTCTGTATAAGTCTCTGATGACATATCATTTGGTTTATTGTGTGCAGTTCTGGAGACTGCACCTTCAAACAGATAAACAGGATGGAATCGGTATAGAGAGAAGCTACTAAAATGATCACAGATGAAGAACCAGGAGTAGGACCTCAGAAAACACCCATAAACAGGAACAGAAGTGAGGGGCATCTTAAACGATTTTCAGAAGACTGTGTTTGTGAGGAACTAGCTAAACTTAGACAAGCGATGGGACCAGATGAGATACACCCAAGAATACTGAAGGAACATTGGGACATAGCAGCTCCACTGACTGACCTTTTCAATGCCTCTGGAGAAAGGCAGACGTGGTCTCTTTACACAAAAGCGGAAGTAAGGATGTTGCTGAAAACTACAGGGCGGTTAGTCTAACCTCTGTGGTGAGTAAATTATTGGAAACGCTGCTGAAAGAGAAAATAGTGAGATTTCTGGAGTCTAACAGATTACTGGATCGAAGGCAGCATGGATTCTCCACAGGCAGGTCTTGTCAGACAAATCTGATTGATTTCTTTGACTGGGTGACCAGGGAATTGGACCGAGGGAGAGCCCTAGATGTGGTGTATTTAGATTTCAGTAAAGCCTTTGACACCATTTCGCACAGGCGACTTATAAATAAACTGAGCATCCTAGGGATGGACCCTAAAGTTACAGCTTGGGTTAGAAATTGGTTGAGTGGGAAGTGGCAAAGGGTATAGGTAAATGGAGCTCACTCTGAGGAGAAGGAGGTTGCTAGTGGTGTGCCCCAGGGATCTATCTCATCAGCACTGGATTAACAGATGAAACATTAAAATGGTTTACATCTTACCTCCAGGACAGAACAATGCAGGTAAAGGTCGGTACAACAGAGTCAAAACCCTTTAATCTAACACAAGGCATCTCTCAAGGTTCAGCCCTCTCTGGATTATTATTCAATTTATACATTCAGCCAATCTGTAACCTACTAAGAAGATGGAACATGCATTTTCATCTCTATGCAGATGATATCATGTTTTACATGCCATTCAATACCACCAAACCGGACTTTATGATCATATCTGACGTCTTCAGTAACAAACTTCCTTGCAGTAACAAACTTCCTTGCAGACATAAATCTCACAGTCAACAAAAACAAAACGGAAGCCTTACTCATATTCAGAGATCAAGAATTCAAGCCACCAAAAAAGATTATAGCACAAGCATCGGAAATAGTTATAAAGAAAGAAATCAAGTACCTAAGCATAACCATTGACAGCAATCTCAACATGTGCGCACACATTAAAAACACAGCAAGAGTAGCCTTCTGGAAGTTAAAGCTCCTCAATCCACTTTGACACCTGTTACAGTACAATGATTTCAGATCCATAGTGCAAGCCATTATCACACTGCACCTGGACTATGGAAACATCATCTATCAAGGTTTACCCAAACATGCACTATATCCACTTCAACTAGTACAAAATACTGCTGCCAGAATACTAACAGTCAGTGCTACCTGACAACACATAACACCAATCCTAAAAAGTCTACACTGGCTTCCAATCTCCCAAAGGGCAAAACACAAAGCCATCACTACAACATTCAAAATCCTCCACAACCTCTCAGCTTCCAGTCTCTCTGATCAGCTCTCAATAACATCCTCAACGAGATCAAGAACTGCTGCCAGCCAAAATCTCCTGACCATCCCACCACTCAAGATTAAGACCACACAACAGACAAGCAACAGGGCATTCTCCTTGTATGCCCCCACAATTTGGAACTCCATGCCTGAAGCAATCAGAACTGCACAATCAATCAAACACCTAACAAAGCTACTGAAAACACACCTCTCCAAGGAACACTATGGACCAGATGACAATACCTAACTATTGCCACTACACACTATCATGAACAGATAACCTTAGCCTCCCTCCGCATTTAGCCTCCTTCCCAAAATGTTCTTCCCCTAACCAATCCACTCTCCAACAAGAAACTATTCCCTGACCCCCTGTTTTTGCTGTTGTTAACCCCTTTGTTCTCCAAGTTACTTCTCCCTGTTCATTGTAAAACAATTCTACCAAGATTGTTATATTGTTCGATGTAAACCACTTTGGACAAAAGCAGTATAGAAAAGCTGTTAAATAAATAAACCTCTTTGTTAGTGATATTGCAGAAGGGTTGTTGAGTATGGTCTGCATCTTTGCAGATGATACCAAAACCTGCAATAGAGTAGACAGGAAGGTGTAGATAACATGAGGAGGGATCTAGCTAAGCTTGAGGAATAGTCAAGAATTTGGCAGCTGAGATTTAATGCTAAAAAATGCAGAGTCATGCATATGGGCTGAAAAAATCCAAGGGAGCGATACAGTGTAGGGAGTGAAGTACTTCTGTCCACAAAGGAAGAGCAGGACTTAGGTGTGATTGTGTCTGATGATCTAAAAGTAGCTAAACAGGTAGAAAAGGCAACGGCAAAAGCTAGAATGATGCTTGGGTGGATAGGGAAAGGAATAGCCAGCAGAAGAAAGGAGGTGATAGTGCTTCTGTATAAGTCCTTGGTGCAATCTCATTTGGAGTATTGTGTGAAATTCTGGGGACTGCACCTTCAAAAGTATATAAACAGGATGGAGTCAGTACAGAGGTGGCTACTAAAATGGTTAGTGGTCTTTGTTATAAAGCATATGAGGACAGACTTAAGGATCTTAACATGTATACTATAGAGGAAAGTTGGGATAGAGGTGATATGACTGAGACATTTAAATACCCCTGTGGCATAAATGCACAGGAGAAGCTCTTTCGATTGAAAGAAGCTCTGTTATGAGGGCACATAGGATGAGGTTGAAAGGGGATAGATTCAGGAGTAATATGCAGAAATATTTCTTTACGGAAAGAGTAGTAGATACACGGAATAGCTTCCAGTGGATGTAGTAGACATGAGGACAGTATCTGAATTCAATAAAGCATGGGACAAACACAGAGGCATATACAATCGATATACATTTACCCATTCCACTTCATTCATTAATTTTTAGACCTCTATCATATCTCCCCTCAACCATTTCTATTCCAAGTTGAAGTGCCCTAACCTTTTAAGCCTTTCCTGCTAGGGGTATCCTTCCATCCCCTTTACCATTTTGGTGGCTCTTCTCTGTACATTTTCTAATAATGCTATATCTTTTTTAACATACGGTGAGAAGAATTTCACACAATAGTCAAAGTGTGGTTGCACAATGGAACAATACAGAGGCATTGTAATATCCTTGGTTTTATTCTCCATTCCTTTTCTTATGATTTCTAGCCTTCTATTTGCTTTCTTGGCCACCACTGTACACTGGGTGGAGGGTTTCAACCTGTTATCCATGAGGACTCCTAAATCTTTTTCCTGGGTGGTGGTTCCTAATGTTGATTCTTGCATCGTGTAACCATATTTTGGGTTGTTCTTTCCTAGGTACATAACTTTGCACTTGTCCATATTAAATTTCATCTGCCATTTGCGTGTCCGGTTTTCCAATTTATCAAGGTCTTCATGTAATTTTTCACAATCCTCTTGTGTTTTAACAACTTTGAATAATTTTGTGTCAAGTGAAAATTTGATCACCTCACTCATTATTCCCATTTCCAGATCATTTATGAATATCTTAAAAAGCAGCGGGCCCAGAACAGATCCCTGGAAGTACTCCTCTATTCACCTTTCTCTACTAAGAAAGTTGGCCATTTATCCCTACCCTCTGCTTTTCATATTTTAACTAGTTCCTGATCCATAATAGTACACTGCCTCCTATCTCATGAATTTCTAATTTTGCTAAGAGTCTCCCATGAAGGACCTTTCCAAAGGCTTTCTGAAAATCCAGATACACTATATCAACTGGCTCACTTTTTTCTGCCTGTTTATTTTCACCATCAAAAAAATATAACAGATTAGTAAAACAAGACCTTCCTTGGCTAAGTCCATTTTAGCTTTCTCCCATTAAACTATGACGATCTACATGTTCAGTAATTTTGCTCTTTATAATGTTTTCTATCATTTTGCATGGTACCAATGTCAGGCTCACCGGTCTGTAGTTTCTCAGGTCACTCCTGGGACCCTTTTAAAAAATCAGTATTACATTGGCCATTCTCCAATCTTCAGGTAGTACAGATAATTTTGATGATAGTTCATAGATTACTAATAATAGTTCTGCAATCTCATCTTTCAGTTCTTTTAACACCTTCGGATGTATTCCATCTGGTCCAGGTGATTTACTACTCTTCAGTCTATGAAATACTTGTAAGACATCTTCCCGGTTTATCAATATGTCTTTTAATTCTTCTGATATATTACCTTTAAATACCATTTCAGACATGGGTACCATTTGGTCCTGTTTCCTGATTGGCCAAATGTTTGTCTGGTCTTAAGCTACATGGAGAATTCTTCTGGATTTTTTGTGCTGTGAATCTATTGACTCCTACTCAAGAGACTTTTTTTGTGCTTAAAGTTCTGTGGTAGTATAACTAACTTGGAATTTCATGCAAGTAGCCCTGCCAAGTTACCTTTTCAAGTGGGAGATTGTAGGCCATTGCTGTATTTCTGACTGTTCTATGATGCACTATGGTGGGACTGTCAGAAATCCAGGAATAGCATAAAATTTCTCTCATGGAACTGGGTAACTTGGCAGGGCTCTTTCTGTGAAATTCCCATTTACTTTTATACTATCAGAGACATTTTGCAAGCCTAGTCATATCCTGCAGAAATTCTGTGAAATTGTGTCTAAAAAACTGGATATGGATTCTTAGAATTTCTGGCACAAGGAAAGTTTTTAAAGTAAGTTTCTTGAGCAAGACTCAAGAGATTCACAAGGCAAAAAATCCAGGAAGAATTTTCCATGTAGCTCAAGACCAGTCAACCATTGGCCAACCAGGAAACAGGAACTAACAGTACCAGAATTACAAGACACAGTTAAATATAGGGTAGCTAGAGCCAGTCTCCCTAGAAAATACAACATATACTCCTAGAAAGCCATTGCCTTCCATCACAATGGACACTGGGCCATTATGATAAGGTGTGTGGGGGGGGGGGGAAGGGGGACTTCCGGTTTTTTCATGTCATAGCAGGCTGGGGATTCACTGAATCCCTTGTAAACCCTGACTGCATACCACTTAATAAACAAGAGTAAATTTACAAATCTGAGGGCTGCCACCAGGCAAATAAAAAGTAAATACACATTTGGTGAATACAGTAGATATTTGCTGGGAGAATTGTGGATGGCATAGAAGTTGGTAATGGTGCAATTATGATAGCTTCTCATCCCATTCACTGCAAATATTACCATTTAGGCTATGGTGATTTTTCAGTCTCCTCTTGTATGAAAGTTACTATTTAAATGTTTTCTGATATTCACCCTGCAGAGGCTAATAAGATTTTGGATGAATTGAGCTCACATTTATTTTAACCCTTCCCTATGTTTGTTTAGCACTGAACAATCTAATCACGTCTGGAATATGGAAAGTGAAAGACAGGTCACAGCCATGATGCACATAAAAATAAGGCCATATACACTATAAAGGTGATGTTTGGACTGATACAGTTAACTCATTAGTGCCTGGATTTGACGCTCCTGGTCAATTGCTTAAGGCAAGAATAGCTGTCTATGTAGATACCTGATGGAGCTTGAGGATTACCCGAGCAACTATTTCATTGCTCAGATCTTCAACCTTTTTATCTTTTGTTTCAGCATCATCAATTTTATGTCTTTATTTGCATCCCAGATATTATATTTCTCCTTCACCTAAACTTAAATCTTCCTTGCTTATGTGCACTGTGCAGGAGTTCTGAGTTAATATTGTAATTATAAGGTCTGGTACATAAAATCAATGCAACGTGAAAGAAGCAATTAAAATCAAGAATGTGTATATTTAATAATAATAATAATAATAATAATAAGCTTATTCTTACACAGGTTCAGTATATTTAAAGATGTAAATGGATTCAGCAAGTGGTTACATGTCCTCTTTCAGGATTACATACTTTAGAGTTGCCTTTGCTTTTATTGACTTTCAAATGCACTTTGCTATCCCTTTGTCAGACTATAGGATGAAATGCAAGATTTATTTTTATGCCACAAAACGGAAAAAAAATCTTCTAATCTCCAAACCTTCACTATTTTTAAGTACATTTTTCATTAAATGTCCTATTTACAAAAGTGCTCTAAGGTTTTACAATTATCAAGGATTAACAGCCAAAATTAATGCACGGTAATGGCAACGTTTTCATATTAGCAGTTAGATGTGTTCCCACTATTTTGTCATTCAGTTAATGCAGAGAAAACTTCTTTATCATGCTTTTATGAATGGCTGACAAGTGATGCTGTTAGTTACACCTATTCAGATAGCATTTTATAGTGGCAAAATTATTTACCACATGATATGGTGTGTTATTTATTTGGGCAGCAATGCTCGTATACCGATTTACCTTTCAAAACCATGATACGTTACCTAGGTGTCATACTGGACCAAAGCCTGGAATTCAAAGAGCACATAAAAAGTACAATAAAATCCATCTATCACAAGATCAGGACGCTACGCCATCTCAGACCCATGCTGGAACCAAATGACTTCCGCACAACCTTCCAATCACTAGTCACCCCACACTTCGACTATGCAAATATTGTACTACATGGCCTACCCAAGAGCACGCTGAACCCACTACAAATGGCCATGAATACAGCAACCAGGTTCTTTATGGAGCCTCAAGAACTCGACATATTACTCCCATCCTGATCGATCTTCATTGGCTCCCGATAACATGTAGGATTCTATACAAAGCCCTCCTCTTGACCTTTAAAGCGTTCCATCGAATATCACCATCCTCGCTAACTGACCTTCTTTACCATGTACAGGACACCAGATCTAGACGATCTGTAACTGAAAACTCATTAATGGCCCCAAAAGACCTACCAAAACTTACTCAGACCACTACCAAGAGAGCATTTTCATTCTTCGCCCCCAGATGCTGGAACATGTTGCCAACCAACATCAGATCACAAAAAGACCTGTCTCAATTCAGAAAAGCCCTAAAAACACACCTCTTCCAGCAACACTTCTTCCAAGGCAATATCTCCCCATCCCCTCCCCTTCCAACTCAAACCAATGACTATGGTTAATCAATGATTCCCTAATCTGGATTGCTCGCTCCAAATTATAATCTCGTTCATCCTTAGCCTATAGAGCCCAAAACACATGCAAATTTACTGTACATAGTTGTTAATATTTGTTACCCCAGTTATCCCTGTTTTATTCCCTGTTATCTGTAAACTTGACATATGTTATATGTTTTAAGTATAAAGTTGTTAAATTGTAAACCGCCCTGATGATGAATAGCGCGGTATATAAAAGCTGTTAAATAAATAAATATACTACTTTTTATCAGGTCAAAGTGGTGTGCATTCAAGTGCAGCATATATTTCCCTGTCCCGGAAGAGCTCATGATCTATGTTTTGTACCTAAGGAAATGGATGGAAGGAGGAGTGGCCTAGTGGTTGGGACAAGTTACTTCAGGCCAGAAGGTTGGGGGTTGAAATCCCACTAGCAAGACAGCAACCTTGGGCCAGAAGGACTGGGGTTTATTTTATTTATTTATTTGTGTGCTTTTCTAGTCCAACAGGTGCTCCTTGTGGTTTTGGGCAAGCCACCTAACCCTCCATTGCCCACATTCCCTCTAAAATAGTTATCTCCAAGTTGTAACACCCTGTTCAATGTAATTTAAGTTTTTTCAATGTAAACTACCTTGATATCATGAAAGGCAGTATATAAGAAATGTTAAATAAATAAATAAGTGGTTTGCCCAAGCATACAAGGAGCACCTGTGGGACCAGAAACTCCAGTCTGTCTAGCCTGAGGTTGCTCTCCTCTAGTGGGATTTGAACCTCTAGCCTGAAGTAACTTGCTACACCTCCCCATGAAGGGTCAACTAAACCATGTTAGGCTTTTGCAATGTGTTAGTGCAACTAGCACAGCATTAGCTGCAAAAGCCATGCAATATTTATTGGAGGCATGCACAGCATTCCCCAGCAGATACTGCATCAAAAAAGCAGAGAGCACATTTGGATAGCAGCTGGGATGCAGCTAACACCACCCATTGAGGTGCTGTTAGTTGCACCCAGGGCTGGCCCATCCATTAGGCGAACTAGACGGTTGCCTAGCATGGCAGGCATTGGTGGCAGCCTTGCTTCCCCCATGAAGTGGCAGTTTAGCGCTGTGACTCAATGAGAATTTTGTGGTGCCCCCATCTCACCTTACTGCCCTCTGTGGCATCTTTCTTCTCGCCTGGGGTAGGGGGGGGGGAGCAGAAAATCAATCCCTCTGATGCATCAGGCCTTAAAGTACCTGTGCTGGGGTGCTGACAGTCTGTAACTCCTGCCCCCTCCAACAGGACATTATGTCGGAGTGGGGCAGGATCGGCAGGCCTTGAATGTGCCAGCATGGTTACTTTAAGGCATGGCGCAGCGGAGGAATTGCTGTACCACCCCCTCTGCCAGACGAGAAGATGGATGCAGGGGGGGTGGCATGGCGGGCCAGGCAGCACCACAATCCCCAGGGGGCTGCATGGTGGGTCAGCCTAGGGCAGCAGAAGCCCTTGGGCTGGTCCTGATTGCACCCATGCTGTCTGCCAATCCAACAGTTGCCGTGTGTGGCAATCACATGGTGTAGGCATGTCCAGGGGCGGCCCAAGGGGGGTGCGGGGCCATGTAGGGAGACTCAGTGTGGGGCCTCATTTGCATAAGGGCCCTCATTTGCATATGTATTTGCATAATGTTACCATACACTAACTTTTAGTAAGCATGCCTCTTAATGAGTGTATGGATAAAGAAAGACTAAAAGATTTCTAGATTACTATAATCCAGTGCCCACTGCCAGGCACATTAGGAACTACTACAAACACTGCCTATTTAGAACCCATAGCAAACCCATTTAGAACCCATAGTGCCATATCGTAACAGCACTACCAGGACTCACAAAGCACCATACTCTACCTATCAAAAGGCAACACTGCAAATATTAAACCAATACATTTCAGAGAATAACAATACATGACCTACCAGGGAAAGAGAACAAGTGGCAATGTCAAATAGGAATTACATAAACAGAATACCTCAGCTCAGTTACACATGCAGAACATAGACCATCACCAAACAAGGAATCACAATTTAGAAACAGGAAGACAATAATTAAACTGGGAAACCCAAAAGCAAAACTTGGAATGTACAACAACACTGTAGAAATAAAACTATAAACTAATTTCCTCTTGTACTAAACAAAGCAGAGACGTAAATGATGCACATTTCCCAGAGCTGACAAATTCCAGTTAATAAATTCAAAATAAAGAGATATTTTTCTACCTTTTGTGCATTTTTTTCAGTTGCAATTGCTCCAGCCACTTTCTTCTGGTTTCTTTGTGTCTTCTGTTAACTCTCCATAGTCTGCTGTCCATTTGTCCTTTCTCCTCTCTTCTAGTTTTTTTCCATTCTTTCTCTACATCTGCTTTAACATACTAATCTTTCTCCTTTGGCTCTTTCCTCATTCCTTTTTCATCCACTCAAACGTTATCCCTCCATCCTCAATCCCCACTTACTCTCCCAATACCTGGCCAATTGTAGATTTTTCTTCCCTCTCCATTTCACTCCCAGCCCCATCCCATTCTAATCCTCCCCCAAAATCAACTCCCTTCTAGTTCCAGCCCCACCCAGCATCTGCTCCCTTCTAGTCCCCGTATCAGCTTATTTCCAGTCCCAGACCCCCATCAGCCCATTTCCAGTCCTAGCTCCCCCATCCATTTCCAGTCCTATCCGAGTCCCTCCATCAGCTCATTTCCAATCCCAGCCTCCCATCAGCACATTTCTAGTCCTTTCCTAGCCCCACCATCAGCCCATGTCAAATCCTAGCTCCCCTCCACCCAGCCCATTTCCAATCCAAGCCCCCCATGAGCCTACTTCCAGTTCTAGCCCCTCCATGAGTCCATTTCAATCCAAGCCCCCACCACAGCCCATTTCCAATCTTAGCACCCCCCAACAGCCCATTTCCATTCCAAGCCCCCTCCCTATCAGCTATTTGCAGTTCAAGCCCCCTTCCACTCAGCCCATTTCCTTTTTTTTTAATAATCTTTATTTAAATTTTCCAATTACAAAACACAAATAACCAAAGCAGACATTAACACAAACAAAACCTGAAGATAGGTACCCTCCCTCCCTCCCCTCCCATCCCGCCCCTCCAGAGCACATCTCACATGAAAGAAACAAGCAATACATATTAACACACGGTGAGCGATCTTATACACATCATAACCATCTATCCCTCTGATACCAACAATATTAATACACCAATCATTGAGATAGAAGATTAGTAAACTAAGCCTCTCTACCTCCTATTCTATCTTAGCTGCCTTCACAAAGTCATTTAACAGTTGCCATTTAAGGCTCAGGGTACCAAGCTGTGGGCGTTTCTGTTGAAAAATGTGTTCATATTGACTGTACAAACATGCTCGATTCCACCATTCCTGCGCACATAAATTAGCAGTACATTTCCAGTTACTAACAATTAGGTATATTGCTAAACCCATCATGAAGTCCAATAAAAAGGTACCCTCTTTGGGTAAAGAAGGCAGCTTCGCCGCCGATCTTAAACTAATGAGCTGCCAGGATAGGGGCTCTTTGAAGTTAAGAATAAGCTGTATTCGTGTCCACACCCATTCCCAAAAAGCTTGTACCCCCGGGCACTCATATACTACATGTATCAGTGTACCAACCTCCCCGCCACAAGTCCAACAAAGAGGACTGCGGCTCTTGTCCCACCTCGCCACTCTAACAGGAGTATAGAAACACCTATGCGCAAAAAAGAAAAGAGTCTGAGTTATAGAGGCCGATCTCGAGACTCTCACTTGTTTACACCAGAATCTCTGCCACTCCTGCGCAGTGAGGACTATTCCTGTATCCCGCTCCCATCTGTTTTGAATTTTCTGTATCGGTGTTCCTGGGGCTAAGGTCAATTTCTTATACAAGCTCGAGACTATTCCCGCGACTTGCATGACCTCTTGAACTATCTCAACCACACCAGCAGACCCTATCCCATTTTTTGGATCAATTCTAGAAGGCTCCAAGCAATGTCGGAGCTGCATCCATTGGAAATAGCATTTAGATGGGAGGCCAAACTCTAGCTGCAAGTCACTGAAATCCTTCCACTTATTTGCAGCGATCAGCTGAGAAACATTCCAAATTCCTTTCATATACCACTACCTCCAGGCTATAGGTTGTTTTTGAATTTTAAAAAGGGGATTATTCCATATGGGCAACCAAGCCGGAGAGCACTGATCCGTCCTGCATGCCTTGATAAGGGTCCCAAAAGCCTGAAGTGTATCCGTTATCATACAGGGATACCGTATTCCTTGTTCCAACTGCATCCCCAGAATATGTTCCAATGGCAGCGGAGCAAAGAGCCTCTCTTCTACATCAACCCAGGTGGGTCTACTATCCATGTGACCCTTCAGCCACCATGACCCTTGCTTGAGGAGAAAAGCCTTATGATAGGATTGAAAATCAGGGAAATTAATGCCACCTTGTTCCTGACTAAGCTTTAGTTTCTGCCTCGCAATTCGCGGGGCTTTGTTATTCCACAAAAACTGACTCAATACCCGCTCTATTCGCTGATATATAGACACAGGAAATAAACAAGAAATCATTTCTAAAATGTAATTAACCTTGGGGATCATCATCATCTTTATTGTCTCCAGTCGCCCCCACCAGGACAGGACTAAGGGGGACCACTTCACCACCAATTCACGAACCATATTGATCACCCCATCCGCATTCCAGCGAACCGTTTCCTCCAAAGGATACCTATAATAGACGCCTAGATACTTTACCATGCCGGGCTCCCAAACGAAAGGATAATCACTTACATCTGCTTTGTGCACCAAGTTATTTAGGGGAAATACTACCGACTTAGTCCAATTAATTTTATATCCGGAAAATGTCGAGTATCGCTCAATTTGTTTTAAGATCTCAGGGACAGACTCAGGCGAGGTAAACAAAAGAAGATCATCCGCGTATGCGGAGAGTTTGATTTCAAGTCCCGCTACTTTTGCCCAGCGTATCTCGGCACATTGCCGAATAAGTAGAGTTAAGAGTTCAAGTGCCAAATTAAATAGCATGGGAGATAAAGGGCAGCCTTGCTTAGTACCTCGTTTTAAGCCAAATGGATGAGACTTAATCCCATTTACACAAACCCGCGCCTCAGGGTGAGTATACAGGACTTCCAGAGCTCGAATAAAACCATTCCCAAAGCCGAACCACTGAAGGGCTGCAAACAGGAAAGGCCACTCCAGCCGATCAAAAGCCTTTTCGGCATCTAAAGAGAGCCCCACTAAAGGTGTTGTTATTTTTTCCGCACCCGCCAGTATGTGGCACAGTAGTCTGGCATTGTCGGCTGTCGATCTCCCTTCCATAAAACCGCATTGATCGGGATGAACTAGTACAGGCAAATGTCCAGCAAGCCTAGCAGCCAAAACCGACGCATAGATCTTATAATCCACATTTAAGAGCGAGATGGGTTGGTAGTTAGCTGCCAACAATGGGTCTCTACCCGACTTTTCAAACACCACCAAATTAGCCGTTGCGAAAGCACCTATTTGCTGCTCCTTCTCAGCTAACATATTATAATACTGAGCGAGCTGGGGAATCAGTTCTGCCGCGAAAGATTTGAAAAATTCTGCCGGCAGACCATCTGGTCCCGCTGCCTTGCCAGAGGCTATAGTAGCAATCGCATACCTGATTTCCTCCTCAGAGAAAGGCTTATCCAGCTCTTCTCTGGCCCTCTCATTTAAGACTGGCCGTTGTACGCCCGCAACTAATTGGTCAAAACCTTCTTGCGAAAACTCTCGTTCGGAGTCATACAAGCGAGTGTAAAAATCTCTGAAGATTTCCGCAATCTCCGAATCTTTGACCACCATTCCTTGCCCCCCCCCCCCGGATTCCGCAGAGCGGCAACTCTTTTGGCCTCCCGTCTACCTTTGAGTGCATTAGCCAACATTCTACCTGCTTTATTTCCTTCCCGATAGTAACTCCCTTGTTGCGCTCTGATACTTTGCGAGGCTTCAGTGGCCAATATCGCATTATATTGAAACCTTAACCACTGGAGTCTAAACAAAACACAGGCATCGGATCGTCGATTTAGCACCCTCTCCCCAATTTTGATTTGCTGTTCAAGTATTGCCAGTTGCTGCTTCCGCTGTTTTGCTTGACAGATATTAAAGCTGGTTATGACCGCTCTTATTACTGCTTTAAAGCCCTCCCACCAGGCCCATCCCGCGGTGGCTTGAAAGGGGTTGAAGTGAAAGTACTCTGCAATGGCCCCTTTTATCTCTAAACAAAATTCTGGGTTATTAAGGAGGGCTCTATTAAAACCCCATTCAATTGAGTCTGTCCTCACCGTATTATCTTGGATTACCAGAGAGATGGCTGCATGGTCAGATACATGAGTTGGGTGAATACACGCATCCACTATATTCGGAACTAACGTCTTAGACACTAGAAAAACGTCAATTCTAGACTGTGATAAGTGTGGAGCAGAAAAATAAGTAAACTCCAGTTCCGTGGGGTGAAGTACCCTCCATATATCTACCAGCGCCATCTCCTTGATTAGGGAGGCAAGCATTAGCTGCCCTTTGGAAGGTTTAAGAGTTCGAGGCGGTTGTCTATCCACTAAGGGATCTATCGTCTGATTAAAGTCCCCCCCTACAATTAAAGGTTTATCAGCCTCCAGATGTATTTCTCTCGCTATTGTAGCAAAAAATTTGGAATGGTCAGTATTGGGGGCATAAAGACACATAATGACAACCTCCAAACCCCCCACTTTCAACAAGGCCTTAGACCACCTTCCTTCCGTGTCGGACTGGCAATGCAACAGTGTGGCATTTAAGGACTTTCTTACCAAAATGGCCACTCCATTTCTTTTCTTAGAGGCCGCCGAGTATGCCACAACTGTGAAGGGTTTTATGCTCAGCTTAAGCGATTCATTATTATTTAAGTGTGTTTCCTGCAGCAACAATATATCCGTTTTCTTATGTCGTGCATAATCAATGATCTTTTTCATTTTAACTGGATTATTAATTCCCTTAACATTTAATGACATAATATTACAGGGGGCCATTACTATATTTATTTAAGTATGGCCCCTGCGGCCCAGTGCAATATGGCTGTTCATTCATCCTAAGAGAGTTAAGACCAGAGAGGCAAGTGCCAACTCCCACCTCCCGGTTGCACCAGTTTCTACCATGACTACTAAAACTATTGTATTTATGTGCATATATGTGCTCTAGAGGAGAAACCCTTCCCAAAAACAGTATAGGTGAGCTCAAGTCAGCAGGACTGGCTCAGGAGACCCTCAGGCCTCAAAGCTAAGCAATGCCTTATCACATCCAATAATAATAAAACAAACAACAGCTACCCGCAAATACAACTTCTCCCATCATCCCACCCCCCATTAATACAGAAGTCTAACAACCCCTACAATTGCAGTTAACCAAGCAGAGAGAGGGGCTTCGCTGTCCAAACTATCCGCGATGCGGGGCCTCACCAGCGTATCCTCTGCTGTCCGGCCTTGCTTGTTAATAGACCTCCAGCCCTGGTTGTGCTCATGTTGACAAGGAGCCTGAATTGTTCGCCGCCTTCCTCAGCGCATTTGTGCCTCTTCTTTTTCTTCAAGGTACGCCAGAAGAGAGTCCGGTTCATCAAATGTCTGGGTCTGGTTATGAAGGGTAACCCGCATTTTTGCCGGATACATCAGCCCGAAGCATGCTTGAAGTGCTTGAAGTTGCCGTAGGCGCGGTCTTAGTGCCAGGAATCTCTTCCGCCTGTCCACGGTGGCTTTAGCCAGATCCGGATAAATAAAGAGCTTGCGTCCCTCATATTCCAAAGGTGCACGCGCGCGCGCTGCTTCCATTATCTGCGCCACTTGTTGATACTGTAAAACTTGAAGAATGACAGGCCTTGGCTGCGCGCTATGCGGCGTAATATGTGAGGGGACGCAGTGGGCCCGATCAACTTCAAAGTCCTTCTCAAAAGTAAGTTTGAGGACGGTGGGGAGCAACTTTGCTAGGAAGGCTCTTATATCTGTGCCTTCTGCTCCTTCAGCAATGCCAACTATGCGGATATTATTCCGTCGGGCCCGATTATTGCCATCTTCAACTTCCTTTTGGAGCGCTCGAAGCTGTCTCTCAATCTTATCTACTTTTCCCAAGCGGACCTCATGTACAGCGATAACACCTTCCACTTTTTCTTGACGAAGTGAAATACCTTCTATTTTACTGTGTAGCGCATTTATTTCCTCATGCACAGTGCTTAGTGAGGCTCCGTTGGCTTTGACCAGCTCTTTCACCCCTCTGATCTCAGCAAGGAGCTCCTGCAGGGTGTCAGCCCCTTCCCGTGTCGGCGCCATCTTTTGCGGGGAGATGGGTTCCGTTTTGGTACGCTTAGCGTTGCTATTCAGTGCACTCGCATAATCTAGCCTGGTCGGCTTCAGTTCCTCTATCCGTGGTCTTATCGCTGCTACAGTAAGCAGGTCTGTGTTACCGAATTATGCGATATTTACAGGATTCTTAACGGGTCTCCCTGGAGCCTCCACACTAGGCAACTATCCTGCTCGGCATCAAGCTCCGCCCTCCACTCAGCCCAATCCAGTCCTAGCAATGCCCCAACCCATTTCCAGTCCTAGCCCCCCCCAACAGCCCACTTCCAGTCCTAACCCCCCATCACCCCATTTTCAGTCATAGCCCCCCTTCCACTCAGCACATTTCCAGTCCTAGCAACCCCCCTGTCCATTTCCAGTCCTAGTCCCCCATAGCCCATTAGCAGTCCTAACCCCTCCATCAGCCCACTTCCAGTCCTAACCCCCCATCACCCCATTTTCAGTCTTAGCCCCCCCATAGCCCATTATCAGTCCTAACTCTCCCATCTGCCCACTTCCAGTCCTAACCCCCCATCACCCCATTTTCAGTCTTAGTCCCCCTATAGCCCATTACCAGTCCTAACCCCCCCACCAGCCCACCTCCAGTCCTAACTCTCCTTCCCCCATCAGCCCAGGGAACTATTAAAGACAGGTCACAGCAAATGCAGATAGCCCAGTGATTTTCTGCATTATCTGCAGAACACGTGTTAGCTGCACATATGGGCAAGTTGAGGGCAGAGAGTGGACATGCCCAGGGCCGGCCGGTCCATTGAGCAAATGGGCTATCTGCATTTATGTTAGCTCTTACAGTGGCATACTTAGAGAAAGCTATCTACCTTGTTAACAGCTAACATAGTTTAGTAAACATACCTCTAACAGTTAATGTACAGCAACTATATCCATGTTAAATGTAAAGTGCATTGCTTGCCCATTCCTTGTCCCCTTTTGTATTATACAGTTAATGCAGAAATGACCATGTGCTGTTAAGGGACCCACATAAACTGTTCACACGATGTCTCTGTTTGCTGTTAGCATGTAATAATGATATATTAATAACTCTTGTGGCTTAGTAAATAGGGCCCGTTGACAAAAAGAGGTGGATACAATGAACAGCCTCCAAGAGGAGATGGTATAAGCAGAAAATAATAACAAAATCCAAGAAAAGGTTCAGAGAAGAGCCACCAAAATGGTAAAGGGGATGGAAGGATACTCCTATGAAGAAAGGCTAAAAGGTTTAGGGCTCTTTAACCTGGAAAAGAGGCGGCTGAGGGGAGATATGATAGAAGTCTATAATTTAATGAACGGAGTGGAACGGGTAAACGTAGATCGATTGTTTACGTTATCAGAATATAGAAAGACTAGGGGACATGCAATGAAGCTACAGGGTAAACTATTTAAGACTAATAAAAGAAAATATTTTTTCATTCAACGTGTAATCAAACTCTGGAATTTGTTACCGGAGGATGTAGTAAAAGCTGTTAGTGTAGCTGGGTTTAAAAAACGTTTGGACAAGTTCCTGGAGGAAAGGTCCATAAACCATTATTAAGAAGAGACCCAGGATATCAATGCTTGACCCAGTACAAGCATTGTCGATCCTGTGTTTTTTGGGGAAACTGATAGGTACGTATGACCTAGATTGGCCACTGTTGGAAACAGGATACTGGGCTTGATGGACCTTGGTCTGACCCAGTATGGCATATCTTATGTTCTTATGTTCTTAAGAAAGTATAGGTTAAGCATAGAGGATGCTGTAAAGGTAAGACAAGAAAATGAGCAGGCTTTTGTGATACTGTGTTGACTAGATATATTCTGCGATCCTTATCTACTATCATTTTTTGTGTGTTAATGTTTTTTTCAGATGCAGTGGTCAGAGAGGATGCTGCCTATCTGAAATATGCTATTTCCATATCATCTTGCTAGACTAGTCCATACCAGTGGGCTGTGTTCTCCTATCAGCAGATTGGTGGAGACAAACAACCAGTGAAAAACCCAGATTTTAATGACATCATTCCTATGCCTCTATTCGCCTCAGCCACCAGAGTTCCCTTCAGCAGTATTTCTTTGTCTCCAGCATCAACTACCTTGAGGCGAGGGTCATCAGGTTGTCTCTTCTGCGTTTCCGGCTCCTGGTCGAGGGCTGGGCACTTCGAGTATTTTCAGACAATACATGGCAATGGCGTCTGTCAATTGGCAAGGTGACACAAGGAGTGCCAGGGTAGCTCTAGAGATGGCTCTCCTGTTTGCCTGGGTGGAGAAGAACCTCCCTGTCTTGTTGGCTCAGCATATTGCCAGTGTGGACAATGTGGAAGCGAACTTCCTCAGTTGGCACTCTCTGGATCCTGGAGAGCAGGAATTGAATCAGAAGGCATTTCACTTGATTCTGTGCCACTGGGGTCACCCCGAAATGGATCTGATGGCGACCTGCTCCAATACCAATGTTTGCCACTTCTTCAGTTGCCATATGGAGAGGGGTCCAAGGGTGGCATCTCCCTGACCGAGCCTTGGCCATGTCAATACCTGCTGTATGTGTTTCCTCCATAGCCCCTGGTGGGGTGAGTGCTTCGGGCAGGATTGTTCTGGTGGCGCCAGATTGGCCAAGGTTTTCTTCTGTCCTCGTTTTCTCCTGTCCTTGCTTGGATTTATGGGCTCTGTTCTGTCCTGGTTTTCTTCTTATGTCTCCCAGCGCACCCTTAGTGCATGTTCTGGTGGATTCTCCTCTACTGCCAGCCCATTTTCAGTTGGTGTACCTCAGGGCTCTGTCTGGGGACCTCTACACTCAGTTCCTTGGTTCACTTATTTTCTCTCATGGTTTTCAGTACCATCTGTATGCTGATGACTCAGATCTACCTTTCTGCGCCTGAAATCTCTCCAGGAATCCAGTCCTGGATCTCTGCCTACTTATCTGACATTTCTACCTGGATGTCTCACCGCTGTCTGAAATTGAAGATGGCCAACTGAGCTCCTTATCTGTCCCCCTAAACCCACCTACCCCTTCCTTCCTTCTCTGTTTCTGTGGATGACAATACACTCTTCCCCGTTTCTTCAGCTTGCAACCTTGGGTTCATCTTTGACTCTATTCTCTCTTTCTCTGGGCACATCCAACATATGGCTAAAATCTGCTGCTTCTTTCTTTATAGCATCAGCAAGATTTGGCCCTTCCTTTCTACTCACACTATTAAGACCTTTATCCACTCACTAGTCACCTTCCGCCTTGACTATTTTAACCTGCTTCTTGCTGGTCTCTCTCTAAATCATCTCTCTCCTCTTCAATCTGTTCAAAACTCAGCTGCACGGCTTATGTTTCATAGTGTCGCCATGCTCATGTAACCCCTCTTCTCAAGTCACTTCACTGGCTCCCTATGAGTTTCCGCATCCAGTTCAAACTTCTCCTACTGACCTACAGGTGCATTTATTCTGTGGCTCCTCGCTACCTTTTCTCTCTTATCTCATTCTACACCCCTCCTTGGGAACTCTTCTCCTTTGGCAGATCCCTTTTGTCTGTGCTCTTCTCTGCCATTGTCAACTCCAGATGTGGTTCATTCCATCTTGCTGTTCCATATGCCTGGAATAGACTACCTGAGTCTATGTGTCCAGCTCCTTCTCTAGCCCTGTTCAAATCCAGACTAAAACCCCACCTCTTTGAAACCGCTTTCAGATTCTGATGCTCCTCACTCTCTTGTCCACTACTTATGTGTATCTTACCATATTCTAGCCTCCAGTTTCACTATGTTTTTTCATCTTGATTAGATTGTAAGCACTAATGAGTAGGGGCTGTGTTTTACATCTATATGTACAGTGCTGTGTTCGCCTTGTAGCACTATACAAATGATTAGTTGTAGTAGTAGTAGTAGTAGTAGTAGCACGGTTCGGTGACCTGATGCGGTTCCTGCAGGGGTCTCTTTTATGTTGCCTCCATCTTGAGGCCTACTGCAGTAGGGACAGATTGTTCTGGAGGACCGAGCTATCTTCTCGCTTATGACTTGGCTCTTGAAAGGAGATGGCGAGCGTGTAAGGACTACTTTCCAGTGGTGGTCTCTACTCTGATCGGAGCCCAAAGGAAGTCTACTATGCTGGCATACGTGTGGATCTGGTGCCTCTTTGGGCAATGGTGCGGCACTCGGCAGTTGACTCCTGAGGCAGCCAAGGGGCCAACTCTGTTGACCTTCTACAGGATGGCCTGGAGAAGGGCCTTTCCCTTAGCTCCCTGAAACATCAGGTGGAAACGTTGTCCTCTTTCCGAGGTCTGGTGGTGGGTAAATTTCTGACCTTGCACCCAGACATCTCACTCTTTCTCCGGGGACTTAGGCATCTATGTCCTCCCTTTCGGTCTCTGATCCCTGCCCAGAATCTGTGTCTGGTGTTCAGGACCCTTATGTCAGTGCCATTTGAGCATTGAAGCATGCTACTTTGAAGGATTTAATGCTCAAGATGGTCTTGGTCACAATTTGTTCCACAAGCCGTATTTTTGAGTTGCAGGCTCTGTGTTGCCAAGATTCTTATCTATCTTTTTCAAAGGAGGCTGTTTCCATTTGGCCTGTGCCTTCCTTTTTGCCTAAGGTGCTTTCTCCCTTTCACATGAACCAGATAGTCTGCTTGCCCTTCCTCTCAAAGGAGCAGTATCGGGGGAAGGATAAGGATCTATGCCTTGTGGATGTCCGGAGGGTGTTTCTCCTATATTTAGAGGTTATGAATTCCTTTCATAAATCTGACCATCTTTTTGTGTTGTTTGCTAGCCTATGCAAAGGTGATGTGGTGGCCAAGTCAACTTTGAGGTGCTGAATTAAGGAGGTCATTACCTCGGCATATCTGTTGTGGAACCGGCCTGTTCTGGAGAGTTTGTTTGCCCATTCTGAGCACAAGCGTCTTCATAGGTGGAGTGAAGCTCGGCAGCTCCTGCAGACATTTGTCTGGGCATCAGTTTCCACTTTTGTCAAGCATTACTGCTTTGATGTCCACACATAGGTAGACGCGGCCTTTGGATCAAGAGTTTTGTGAGCTAGTGTCTATTCTTCCCACCCAATGGAGATGTAGCTTTGGTACATTCCACTTGTCTGGACTTATCTAGCAGGACAATATAGAGGTTGCATTTTACTTACCAGTTAATGTCCTTTCCTTGAGTCCTGCTAGACCAGTCCAGGGCCTGCCCCTAAAACTGTGTTTGCTCTGTTTTGCTGCAGTACCCTTGGATCTGCTATGATTTTTTTTTCACTTGGCTCTGCAGGTTAATCTTCTTCAGACAGCTTTCTGTTTATACCTATGCTGTATATAGTTCTTTACTGTTGATTACTCACTGTTGCCTGCAAATGAGGGGACATTGACGAGATGTTTCAATGCAATATCTGACTGGCTTCTCTCCCAAAACTTCCGAATACAACATAAGAAAACGGAAGTACTCTTCATTACGAGGAACCCTAACTTTACCCCACCACAATATCTTAAAGTAAATGAAGCTGAGTTACAATCTAAACCTTAAATACGTTACCTGGGAGTCACTTTGGAGCAACGCCTGGACATGAAGGCCCACATAGGAAACACAGTCAGAGCAATATACTACAAGATCCGCTCACTTAGGCATTTACGATCCATGCTGGAACCAAATGATTTCAGGACAATCTACCAGGCGTTGATCATACCTCATTTTGACTATGCCAATGCCATCCTACAAGTCTTCCCCAATCCACCTTGAACCCGCTGCAGCTCGCCATGAACGCGGCAGCAAGGGTCCTCCGTGGAGCCTCCAGGAGTGACCACGTGATGCCTCTGCTGATACAGTTACATTGGCTACCCATCCAGGCTAGAATCATTTTCAAGACCTTGTTACTCACTTTTAAAGCTGTTAACAAGCTCTCCTCTGCATCCTTAACTGTCCTCATCCATACCACATCTCCAAATAGAGCAAGAAGATCCACGGCTATAAACTAAAAGTCCCGAAAGCACTAACAGATTGCACTACATCTATAGCCAATAGGGCCTTTAGTCTCAGTGCACCAAGATGCTGGAATGCATTACCCCCAGGTATCCGGGCTATTAAGAGCCTAACACAGTTTAGGAAAGCCCTCAAATTCCACCTTTTCAACAAGTACCTCATAGAGCCCAACGACACCCCAAAGAGGCCAAGCAAATATATGGAATCTCAACCACACGCCAAGACAGATACTCTAACCCTTAGTGGTGCATATGTTTCTATGAAACTCTCCTGTTCATATGACTCTATGTAGCAAGTTTTGTAAATAGTTTACCCCTGTTATCCAAGTTTTTTGCCCTGTTATCTGTAAACTCATACGTGTTAACTGTACTGAGCATTTTTGTTCCATGTAAACCGCGCTGATGCTGAATAGTGCGGTATATAAGAGACTGTAAATAAATAAATTTCTCCAAATAGGTTAGTTTTGCGCATGCCACAACAGTCCTTAACCTCACTTCTAAGCCAGGTTGTGTGAGGCTTGCCATTTTTTCTCCCATATGCTTTGGGAAGAATGGTGGCTGAGGCAAATAGAGGCATAGGAGTGATGCTATTAAAATCTGGGCTTTTCATTGGTTCTTTGTCTCTACCAATCTGCTGGTAGGGGAAAACAACCCGACTCACAATTTTGGGCCACTTAGTCGCAATTCACTCTTGGGCCCAAAATCCAGAATTCAGGACTCCCTGAGCCCACTCTTTGGCCCACTGGCCCAATTGCCTCGATCCTGACTGTTCCAAGGCCCCTCCTGCCTCAATATACTATTGGGACCCTTCTGGTCCCAATTCCAAGGCCCCTGGGTCATTATTTAATGTTTTTGGATCATCCAGTGGCCACTCTACTTGTTTGGACCTTCTGATTCCAACTTACAAGGTCTCCTACCATGGGCGGTAGAATGGATCTCTGGCACTTTTTTTTTTTAACGTGCCAGCTGCTACAGCAGCCCCCAGACTGGCCCTGATGTCTTTTTTTTTTTAAACCAAGGTTATTCACAGGATGCCCCTGCAGCCTTGGGATTTAAAAACAAAAAAACAATCCCAGCTGCAGAAAGCAGCCCTAGAGCAGCATAGAGCTATCAGAGAGGAGAAAAAATATCTACGCTGCCATCGCTAGTTTCAGCTACCCATCCTGAGGCTCCAACAGGTAAACATTTAACCTTGGCTTACATTACAATCCAGATTAATAAGAGAGACAGGATAATAGTTCTGTTCATAGCTAGGATCTTTATCTGGTTTTTCCAAAAGGACAATTTTTGCCTCTGAAAACATACCAGCACCTTCACCCACTAGGAATAAATCTTGAAATACTGTAACACTGGAAAGGGAGTATCCAAGAATACTTTATAAAACCCTAAAGTAAAACTACCCTGACCTGGAGCCTTCCCAGAAGGAAATGATTTTAAAGCAGTTTCAATTTCTTTAAGCTTTATGGTTCTATCCAGTGCCTCACTCTGATTACCAGTGATATAAGGATGTTGAGTATGATTTAAGAGCTCCTGTATTCCTCCCTTAGGACATGAAGTCTCTGATGAATACTATTGCTGATAGTATTCAGAAAAAATTTTCAATATTTCTTAAGAACATAAGATATGCCATACTGGGTCAGATCAAGGTCTATCAAGCCCAGTATCCTGTTTCCAACAGTGCCAATCTAGGTCATACGTACCTAGCAGTTTCCCCAAGAGACACAGGTTCCACAATGCTTGTATTGGGTCAAGCATTGATATCCTTGGTCCCTTTTTAATAATGGTTTATGGACCTTTCATCCAGGAACTTGTCCAAACCTTTTTTAAACCCAGCTACACTAACAGCTCTTACTACATCATCCGGTAACAAATTCCAGAGTTTGATTACACGTTGAGTGAAAAAATATTTTCTTTTATTAGTCTTAAATAGTTTACCCTGTAGCTTCATTGCATGTCCCCTAGTCTTTCTATATTCTGATAACGTAAACAATCGATCTACGTTTAGTGATTAGTGATTTGACTACAAAATCATCATAATTTTGAAATCAAATATTGTTACTTGTTATTGTGATTAATTATTGTGGTTTCATGCCCACAATGGAAATTAAATGTTCAACATTTCAGTGAGGAGGACAAGTCATTGATTACAATGGTTAATAAACAGCAGTAATGGAGACAAAGGTCTTCATGCCATTGCAGAAAAATAAGCAGAAACTGCAATATGGAAGAATAAGCAGTCTGTTCTAAATCGAAACTGTAGCAGTGGAGACCTACAAATCTTTACACTATGTACAATGAATCCGCAGAACATATTATAAAAGCAGAGCAAAACAATTGAAAATGTAAGCTGGACCATCCAGCACAATCAGAGAAGAGGTAGCATAGAGTTCAAGGCAAAGATAAATTTCCAGTGTCATCATGTATAAAATGTCAGCCCTTCTGATCTCCATAGCTCGCATATAAAAACTCTGTAAAACTGAAAGCTTATGCAATTCAAGAAATCAGACGGTTAAACTTGATACTTGACCAGTGTCGTACTCTCCTTCAGGTGTCCATTGTTGACCCAGTAATCTCTTGCAAATAGACTTGCAGCTTATGTGTATCCTCAAAGAGTCTCATGGAATTGTTTAGAGTCACTCTCATCATGGCAGGAAAGAAAAGTCCAAAGCGAGCATTTACTAATCAAAACTGGGGCCTTAACACCAAGAACTTCTTTTGACAGAGCACCATTTCTTTAGCCAAATCCAGGAATATCAGGATAGTTTTACCTTCAAACAGCAAAGGTGCTTTCAGTTAGCCTTTTAGGGAATAGGTATGGCTCAATGGGTTTAGAAGAGTAGTCTAGTGGTTAGAGCACTGGCTTGCTAAGTAAGAGATCAGGGTTCAATTCCCACTGCCACACCCTGTGAATTTGGGCAAGTCACTTAACTCTCCATTGCCTTAGAAGAAAGACCTGCCAAGAAAACCTAGGAGCTGCTGAGTCAGCATTGACTTGTAAGAACATAAGAACATAAGATATGCCATACTGGGTCAGACCAAGGTCCATCAAGCCCAGTATTCTGTTTCCAACAGTGGCCAATCTAGGTCATACGTACCTAGCAGTTTCCCCAAGGGACACAGGTTCCACAATGCTTGTATTGGTTCAAGCATTGATATCCTGGGTCCCTTCTTAATAATGGTTTATGGACCTTTCCTCCAGGAACTTGTCCAAACCTTTTTTAAACCCAGCTACACTAACAGCCTTTACTACATCCTCCGGTAACAAATTCCAGAGTTTGATTACACGTTGAGTGAAAAAATATTTTCTTTTATTAGTCTTAAATAGTTTACCCTGTAGCTTCATTGCATGTCCCCTAGTCTTTCTATATTCTGATAAGGTAAACAATCGATCTACGTTTACCCGTTCCACTCCGTTCATTAATTTATAGACTTCTATCATATCTCCCCTCAGCCGTCTCTTTTCCAGGTTAAAGAGCCCCAACCTTTTTAGCCTTTCTTCATAGGAGTAGCCTTCCATCCCCTTTACCATTTTGGTGGCTCTTCTCTGAACCTTTTCTAAAATTGCTATATCCTTTTTAAGATATGGCGACCAGAATTGCACACAATATTCAAGGTGCGGTCTCACCATGGAACGATATAGAGGCATTATAATATCTTTTGTTTTATTTTCCATTCCTTTCCTTATCATACCTAGCATTCTATTTGCTCTCTTGGCCGCCGCTGCACACTGGGCCGAGGGTTTTAACATGGTATCCACAAGGACGCCTAAATCTTTTTCTTGGGTGGTGGTTCCTAATGTGGAACCTTGCATCGTGTAACCATAGTTTGGGTTGTTCTTCCCTAGGTGCATAACCTTGCACTTCTCCACATTAAATTTCATCTGCCATTTTGATGCCCAGTCTTCCAATTTATCAAGATCCTCTTGCAATTTTCCACAATCCTCCTGGGTTTTAACAACTTTAAATAGTTTTGTGTCATCAGCAAATTTGATAACCTCACTCGTTATTCCACTTTCCAGGTCATTTATGAATATGTCAAAAGCAACGGACCCAGCACAGATCCCTGGGGTACACCACTATTCACCTTTCTCCATTGGGAAAATTGGCCATTTAGTCCTACCCTCTGCTTTCTATCTTTTAACCAGTTCCTGATCCACAGTAGTACACTGCCTCCTATCCCATGACTCTTTAGTTTTGCCAAAAGTCTCTCATGAGGGACCTTGTCAAAGGCTTTCTGAAAGTCCAGATACACAATATCAACCGACTCACCTTTGTCCACCTGTTTATTCACTCCTTCAAAAAAACATAACAGATTAGTAAGACAAGATCTTCCTTGTCTAAAGCCATGTTGGCTGTCTCCCATTAGGTCATGACTATCTATATGCTGAGTAATTTTATTCTTTATGATGGTTTCTACCATTTTTCCCGGTACTGATGTCAGGCTCACCGGTCTGTAGTTTCCCGGATCACCCCTCGAACCCTTTTTAAAAATTGGTGTTACATTGGCGATCCTCCAATCCTCAGGTATTAGAGATGATTTTAATGATAGTTCACAGATTACTGATAGCAGGTCTGCAATCTCAAATTTCAGTTCTTTCAACACCCTTGGATGTATACCATCCGGCCCAGGTGATTTGCTACTCTTCAGTTTATCTAATAGTTGTAGGACATCTTCCCGATGTATCGATATTTCCTTCAATTCTTCCACACCTTTAAATACCACTTCAGTCGTGGGTAACATCCCTACATCTTCCTCAGTAAAGACCGAAGCAAAGAATTCATTCAGTCTCTCCGCTATCGCCTTGTCGCCTCTTAGTGCTCCTTTAACCCCTTTATCATCTAATGGACCAACTGACTCTCTCACGGGTTTTTTGCTACGAATGTACTTGAAAAGGTCTTTATTTCGCGTTTTTGCTTCCGCAGCAAGCTTCTTCTCAAATTCTCTCTTTGCCTGCCTTATCAATGCCTTGCATTTGACTTGCCAGTGCTTGTGCTGTTTCCAGGTTTCATCATTTGGCTCTTTTTTCCATTTCTTGAAAGATGCTTTTTTGGCAACAACAGCCTCTCTGACCTCAGCTTTAAACCATGCTGGCAATTTTTTGGACTTCCTTCCACTTTTCTTAAAGCGTGGAATACAGCTGGTCTGGGCTTCCAAGATAGTATTTTTCAACAACACCCAAGCTTGATGTACGTCTTTAACCTTTGCAACTGCTCCTTTTAGTTTTTTCTTAACTGTTTTCCTCATTCTATCATAGTCTCCCTTTCGAAAGTTAAAGGGTAGTACTGTGGATTTCCTTACTATCCCTCCTCCACTAATTAAATCAAAGGCGATCATGCTATGATCACTATTGCCAAGTGGCCCCAACACCCTTATCTCTTGCACTACATCTGGTGTTCCACTAAGGACTAGGTCTAATATTGCTTCCCCTCTGGTCGGTTCATGAACCAGCTGCTCCAAGAAGCAGTCATTTATTTCATCTAGGAACTTTATCTCCCTAGCATGTCCTGTTGTGACACTGACCCAGTCGATGCCGGGGTAATTGAAATCACCCATTATTATTACTGCACTGTAACTTTTGCTAGCTTCCTTGATTTCTTTGAGCATTTCATCATCCATTTGTTCATTCTGGCCAGGCGGACGATAGTACACCCCCACTGCCATCGCCTTCCCCTTTTTACATGGAATTTCAATCCATAGAGATTCTACAGCAAATTTTGTTTCTTGCAAAACTTTAATCCTTTCTGACTCAATGCCCTCTCTAACATAGAGCGCAACCCCTCCACCAATTTGATCAGCTCTATCATTTCGATATAGTTTGTACCCAGGTATCACAGTGTCCCACTGGTTGTCCTCCTTCCACCATGTCTCTGATATTCCAATCATATCTAACCTCTCGTTTAGTGCTATATATTCTAACTCTCCCATCTTGTTTTGTAGACTTCTAGCATTTGCATACAAGCATTTTAGAGACTGTATTTTATTCATATTAATTTGGCTATTGGTAGACATGGGTAATTTGGGATCTTTAAGTTCTGTCTGTTCCATACTCGAGGGCATTTGGGCTACTTTACTCTTTTTTGGAACCTCTCTGCTTTTTGTAGTATCCTTCAAGGATACATTCTTCCGAACCATGCGCTCTTGGACGACTGTCGGCTTTCCCCTATTATCTAGTTTAAAAGCTGCTCTATCTCCTTTTTAAAGGTTAATGCCAGCAGCCTGGTTCCATCCCGGTTAAGGTGAAGCCCATCCCTTCGGAAGAGCCCCTCCTTTCCCCAGAATGTTCCCCAGTTCCTAACAAATCCGAACCCCTCATCTCTGCACCATTGTCTCATCCACGCATTGAGACTCCGGAGCTCTGCCTGCCTATTGGGTCCTGCGCGTGGAACGGGAAGCATTTCGGAGAACGCTACCCTGGAAGTTCTGGATTTCAACTTCCTACCTAAAAGCCTAAATTTAGCTTCCAGAACCTCCCTACCACATTTTCCTATGTCATTGGTACCAACATGTACCAAGACAGCAGACTCCTCCCCAGCACTATCTAAGACCTTATCTAGGTGGCGTGTGAGGTCCGCTACCTTCGCACCAGGCAGGCATGTTACCAGGCGATCCTCACGTCCACCAGCCACCCAGCTATCTACATGCCTAATGATCGAATCACCAACTATAACTGCTGTCCTAACCCTTCCCGCATAGGCACTTGGCCCTGGAGAAACCTCCTCGGTGCGAGAGGGGTTTACATCACCTGGAGGACAGGTCCTAGTTACAGGATCACTTCCTGCCACACCAGGGTGATGCTCTCCTGTCACGTGACCTCTCTCCTCCATGGCAACAGGGATGCTGCCAGACTGGAGGTGGGACTTCAGGACTATATCCCTGTAGGTCTCGTCTATGTACCTCTCTGTCTGTCTTATGTTTTCCAAGTCTGCTACTCTAGCCTCTAGAGAACGGACTTGTTCCCTGAGAGCAGAGAGCTCCTTGCACCTAGTGCACACGTAAGACCTCTCACCAGCTGGGAGAAAATCATACATGTGACACTCAATGCAAAAGACTGGAAAGCCCACATCCCGCTGCTGGACTGCTGTCTGCATCTTAGTTTTAAGTTTGTGTTTAGATCTTTAAGTTCTATATGTACTAAAGGGTGCAATGGATATTTATACCACTAAAACTGTACCTAAGAAGTTTAATATACCTTGTTCACCTGAAGCTTAATTAATCTCAGGTCCTTGGTGTATGACTGATTTGGGTAATGAGCTTCACCTGAGAGCACCTCCTGTCTTTTAAGTTGTGCAAGTACCTATAAAGCTGTGATTTTCCCAGGGGAGGGTGGGTGTGGGGAGGGAGGGAGGGATATAACACTTATTAAAAAAGGGCTGCTACACAGTACCTTGTCCTGTGCTGCTGAGGAAAACTATATTCTGATTTGATTTAAATTATAGCTCTTTGCTGCTACTAGGCTCTAACCTATTATGAAATTTAAACTACAAGCTCTCTGCTGGATTCTAAATTTAACCAGAAAGCTCTCTTCTGTGTTTTAATTTGAAACTAAAAGTACTTTGCTGATGCTAGGCCCTGAGTGACTATGAAATTTAAACTACAGCTGTCTACTGGGTATGAAAGGTAACCAGAAAGTTCTCTTCTGTGTTTTTAAATTGAATCTTAAACTGTTGCTACTAGGCCCTGACTGATTTAACAAAAAAAATAGTGGGTTCACAGATTAATTAGCTTTAAAAGAAAAACAATTCCTTTCAGAAAAATTCCCAGAAGTATATACTCACAATTTCAGATTTCTCTCCAGAAGTAACAGCCCCCCTTTCCAGTCCGTCAAGACAGGGTCACAGAGCTCTGGTTGAGCTATTTATGCTTGTGCTGATGATGTAAGCAGTGACCTACTTCCTGGGTAATTAACAGTCCTTGCTTGGATAGAAGGAGTCTTTCAAAATGGCCTTTTGAACTGCCAGCTGGTGTTAACACCTATTGAAAAAGCTTCACAGGTTGCTTGCCCACTAGGTAGAAGGCCTCTTTGTAAAGGTCTCTAGAAGACTTTATATGCTGCTCAAGGAGAATTGACCTTGTTTTGCCTCTTGTGCTAAGCTATATTCTGATTTTATTTAAATTATAGCTCTTTGCTGCTACTAGGCTCTAACCTATTATGAAATTTAAACTACAAGCTCTCTGCTGGATTCTAAATTTAACCAGAAAGCTCTCTTCTGTGTTTTAATTTGAAACTAAAAGTACTTTGCTGATGCTAGGCCCTGAGTGACTATGAAATTTAAACTACAGCTGTCTACTGGGTGTGAAAGGTAACCAGAAAGTTCTCTTCTGTGTTTTTAAATTGAATCTTAAACTGTTGCTACTAGGCCCTGACTGATTTAACAAAAAAAAAAATAGTGGGTTCACAGATTAATTAGCTTTAAAAGAAAAACAATTCCTTTCAGAAAAATTCCCAGAAGTATATACTCACAATTTCAGATTTCTCTCCAGAAGTAACAGCCCCCCTTTCCAGTCTGTCAAGACCGCCCCCCTTTCCAGTCTTGTAAGCACTCGTTGCACTTTTGTATGGCTTAATGATAGAAACATAGAAAAATTACAACAGAAAAAGACCACATGGCCTATCTAGTCTGTCCTTCCATATCAACAACTACAATAGCCCCCCCTTTTTCCTTTAGAGATCCTCTGTGTTTCTCCCATGCTTTTTTGAATTCAGATACTGTCCTCATCACTACCACCTCCACTGGGAGACTATTCCACGGATCCACCACTCTTTCCATAAAGAAATAATTCCGCATATCACTCCAATTGGTTGTGGATACTTTGCACCTGGAATCACTTGTGCAGGAGATCAATGTGTCCTCTCGATTTCAAAGGGCCGTTCAAAGGTATGGCAGCAATTTCTCCATAAAAGTGATAGTGTCAGTCCCTTTGGCTCCCTCTGGAATTTTCAGCACCTGGAGATTATTCCAACAGGTTCTATTTCCCAAATCCTTTAGACTTCACTCCAAAATGGAGAATCTGTTGCTTGAACATAGCCAACAGAAAGTAAAATTGCTGGCAGTTATGGCTCCAGTATTCTTCTAAGGCCCGATGGGTCCCGCCCCCTCTGATGATGCTTTTCACATCAGATGGGGGCAGAATCAGCAAGGACTTAGAAATGCTGGAGTCTTGAAAACCCTGTGCTTTCGCTGTCCTGACAGTGGAAAGGTGACTGGCAGATGCTGGGCAAAGGGGGAGGGGGGACAAGAGGATAAATTCTGGACAATGAGGGGGAGGGACAGGAGGGCAAATGCTGGACAAGGGGGGAGGGGCAGGAGGACAAATACTGGACAAGAGGTGGGGCAAGAGGACAAATAGTGGACAATGGGGGGAGGGGCAGGAGAACAAATGCTGGATAACAGGGAGGGGCAGGAGGATAAATGCTGGACAACAGGGGTAGGGACTGGAGGAAAAATGCTGTAAAATGGGAGGGGGCAGGAAGTTAAATGCTGGACAACAAGGGGGAGGGACAGGAAGAAAAATGCTGGACCATGGGGGCAGGGGGATAAATGCTGGACAACAGGAGGGGCAGGAGGAAAATACTGGACAATGGGGGAGGGACAGGAGAACAAATGCTGGATAACAGGGGGGCAGGAGGATAAATGCTGGACAACAGTGGGGAGAGACTGGAGGAGAAATACTGTAAAATGGGAGGGGGTAGGAGGTTAAATGCTGGAGAGCATGGGGGAGGGACAGGAGGACAAATGATGAACAATGGGGGGCAGGGGGAGGGACAGGAGGACAAATATTGTCATATCTTGCCAGGTCTCTGCCTGCAGGACATGTTGCTCCCACCGGTAGAAGGGTGTGGGAGGTAGTGATCGTGGCCCAGAGAAGCAGAGTCTACCTGCAGGAGAAGTATGTCCTGCGGGCAGGGTTGTGCAAGGTCAATTGTGCCCTGCCTCTCTGGGCTGGGATCACAGCATGCATAGCCCCAGCTCTATGAGCAGGCTCTGCCCCTTGTACATACAAGGGGTGGACATGGGAGGGCATTGAAGGGGGGAATGGACATGAAGAGCACTGGGAGGTGGATGTGGATGGCCACAGGGAGTCAGAGGGGATATGCTGGGTGAAGGGGGGAATAGGGAGGCAACAGGGCTAAGAATGAGGTGGGGGCTAAGGAGATACTGGACATAGAAAGGGACATAGTGAGAAGCAAGGAGGGGAGATGGAGTGGTGATGTTGACTAGGTGGTTATAGGGAGACTATGGGAAAATGCTGGACTTGGGAAGGGGGGAAAGAGGGAAGATGCTGGACACGGTAATAAGGGGAGAAGAAAATGCAGGACATGGGGGTAATAGGGTGAGAGATGGGAGAAGATGGACATGGGGTAAATAGGTTGAGAATGAGATGGAGAGATGCTGAACATGGTAGTAATAGAGAGGGGATGGTATGATTTGGAGATGGGGTAGATGCTGGTTGCAAGGGGATAGGAAGGGAGAGGAAAGACATGGAAGGAAAGAGAGAGCCAGAGAGAGAAGCACTGGATGGGGGAGGGGAGGTGAGAGATGTTACATATGGAGGGGAAGAGAGAGTGAGCAAAAGACTAGGGAATAATGGACCAGGGAAGAAGAGCTGGGAAATGGAAGGACAGGGGTGAAGTTTGAAAAACGGTAGGTAGATGGCATAAAAAAGAGGGAGATTGAGAATTAGATAGTAAGAAGTAGTGAAATATGGGTGAACAGACAGAGAAAAATAAATGGAAGAAAGCTGAAAGGGGAAAAAATCAATATCCAAGATGGAAGGAAGAGAAAGACCCAAAAAGAGAGTCATGAAATGGCAGATGGACTAGAGACCATAGAAAGAGAGCTAAGAGAAGACAGAAGAAAGAAGAAGCCTCAGATCGGAATCAACATGATCAGAGAATAAAATGGTCAGACAACAAAGGTAGAAAAATAATTTTATTTTCAATTTAGTGATTGAACTTTGCACAATATTTATACTTTACACAGTATGGGGAACTGCATCTCTTTTATTTCTTTGGTGTTGCTCCTCATATGGAGTCTGGCTTAGAACATAAGAACATAAGATATGCCATACTGGATCAGACCAAGGTCCATCAAGCCCAGTATTCTGTTTCCAACAGTAGCCAATCTAGGTCATATGTACCTAGCAGTTTCCCCAAGGGACACAGGTTCCACAATGCTTGTATTGGTTCAAGCATTGATATCCTGGGTCCCTTCTTAATAATGGTTTATGGACCTTTCCTCCAGGAACTTGTCCAAACCTTTTTTAAACCCAGCTACACTAACAGCCTTTACTACATCCTCCGGTAACAAATTCCAGAGTTTGATTACACGTTGAGTGAAAAAATATTTTCTTTTATTAGTTTTAAATAGTTTACCCTGTAGCTTCATTGCATGTCCCCTAGTCTTTCTATATTCTGATAAGGTAAACAATCGATCTACGTTTACCCGTTCCACTCCGTTCATTAATTTATAGACTTCTATCATATCTCCCCAAAGCCGTCTCTTTTCCAGGTTAAAGAGCCCTAACCTTTTTAGCCTTTCTTCAAAGGAGTATCCTTCCATCCCCTTTACCATTTTGGTGGCTCTTCTCTGAACCTTTTCTAAAATCGCTATATCCTTTTTAAGATATGGTGACCAGAATTGCACACAATATTCAAGGTGCGGTCTCACCATGGAACGATATAGAGGCATTATAATATCTTTTGTTTTATTTTTCATTCCTTTCCTTATCATACCTAGCATTCTACTTGCTCTCTTGGCTGCTGCTGCACACTGGGCCGAGGGTTTTAACATGGTATCCACAATGACGCCTAAATCTTTTTCCTGGGTGGTAGTTCCTAATGTGGAACCTTGCATCGTGTAACCATAGTTTGGGTTGTTCTTCCCTAGGTGCATAACCTTGCACTGGTCCACATTAAATTTCATCTGCCATTTTGATGCCCAGTCTTCCAATTTATCAAGATCCTCTTGCAATTTTCCACAATCCTCTTGGGTTTTAACAACTTTAAATAGTTTTGTGTCATCTGCAAATTTGATAACCTCACTCGTTATTCCACTTTTCAGGTCATTTATGAATATGTCAAAAAGCAGCTTACCCAGGACAGATCACTGTGGTACACCACTATTCACCTTTCTCCATTGGGAAAATTGACCATTTAGCCCTACCCTCTGCTTTCTATCTTTTAACCAGTTCCTGATCCACAATAGTACACTGCCTCCTATCCCATGACTCTTTAGTTTTGCCAAAAGTCTCTCATGAGGGACCTTGTCAAAGACTTTCTGAAAGTCCAGATACACAATATCAACTGACTCACCTTTGTCCTCCTGATTATTCACTCCTTCAAAAAAACATAACAGATTAGTAAGACAAGATCTTCCTTGTCTAAAGCCATGTTGGCTGTCTCCCATTAGGTCATGACTATCTACATGCTGAGTAATTTTATTCTTTATGATGGTTTCTACCATTTTTCCCAGTACTGATGTCAGTCTCACCGGTCTGTAGTTTCCCGGATCACCCCTGGAACCCTTTTTAAAAATTGGTGTTACATTGGCGATCCTCCAATCTTCAGGTATTAGAGATGATTTTAATGATAGTTCACAGATTACTAATAGCAGGTCTGCAATCTCATATTTCAGTTCTTTCAACACCCTTGGATGTATACCATCTGGCCCAGGTGATTTGCTACTCTTCAGTTTATCTAATAGTTGTAATACATCTTCCCGATGTATCGATATTTCCTTCAATTCTTCCGCACCTTTAAATACCACTTCAGTCATGGGTAATATCCCTACATCTTCCTCAGTAAAGACCGAAGCAAAGAATTCATTCAGTCTCTCCGCTATCGCCTTGTCGCCTCTTAGTGCTCCTTTAACCCCTTTATCATCTAATGGACCAACTGACTCTCTCACAGGTTTTTTGCTATGAATGTACTTGAAAAGGTCTTTACTTCACGTTTTTGCTTCCGCAGTAAGTTTCTTCTCAAATTCTCCCTTTGTCTGCCTTATCAATGCCTTGCATTTGACTTGCCAGTGCTTGTGCTGTTTCCAGGTTTCATCGTTTGGCTCTTTTTTCCATTTCCTGAAAGATGCTTTTTTGGCAACAACAGCCTCTCTGACCTCACCTTTAAACCATGCTGGCAGTTTTTTGGACTTCCTTCCACTTTTCTTAAAGCATGGAATACAGCTGGTCTGGGCTTCCAAGATAGTGTTTTTCAACAACAGCCAAGCCTGATGTACATCTTTAACCTTTGCAACTGCTCCTTTTAGTTTTTTCTTAACTTATTTCATTTTCCTTTTACTGTTGTGATTTTATAAAAAAGTGCTTTTGGATGAAATAGTGTGCAATTCTGGTCGCTGTATCTTAAAAAGGATATAGTGGAGTGGAGGAGTGGCCTAGTGGTTGGGGCAATGTACTTTAGGCTAGAAGGTCAGGGGTTCAAATCCCACTAGAGGACAGCAAACTTGGGCCGGAAGGACTGGGATTTCTAGTCCCACAGGTGCTCCTTGTGGTCTTGGGCAAGCCACTTAACTCTCCATAGCCCATGTTCCCTGTAAAATAGTTATCTCCAAGTTATAATGCCCTGTTCAATGTGATTTCAGTTTGTTCAATGTAAACCGCACTGATGCAGAATAGCGTGGTATATAAGAGAATGTAAATAAAAAATAAATAAATTGCGTTATTAGAAAAGGTTCAGAGAAGAGCCACCAAGATGGTAAAGGGGATGGAAGGATAACCCTATGAAGAAAGGCTAAAAAGGTAAGGGCTGTTTAACCTGGAAAGGAGATGGCTGAGGGGAGATATGATAGAAGTCTATAAATTAATTTAATTAATGGAGTGGAATGGGTAAACGTAGATCGACTGTTTACGTTATCAGAATATAGAAAGACTAGGGGACATGCAGTGACAAGACAAGAGAAAATATTTTTTCACGCAACGTGTAATCAAACTCTGGAATTTGTTACTGGAGAATGTACTAAAGGCTGTTAGTGTAGCTGTGTTTAAAAAAGGTTTGGACAAGTTCCTGGAGGAAAGGTCCATGAACCATTGTTAAAAAGGGACCCAGGATATCAATGCTTGACCCAATACAAGCATTGTGGAACCTGTCTTTTGGGGAACCTGCTAGGTATATATGACTTAGGTTGGCCACTGTTGGAAACAGGACACTGGGCTTGATGGACCTTGGTCTGACCCAGTATGGCGTATCTTATCATAGTCTCCCTTTCGAAAGTTAAAAGGTAGTAATGTGGATTTCCTTACTATCCCTCCTCCACTAATTAAATGAAAGGCAATCATGCTATAAGAACATAAGATATGCCATACTGGGTCAGACCAAGGTCATCAAGACCAGTATTCTGTTTCCAACAGTGGCCAATCTAGGTCATATGTACCTAGCAGTTTCCCCAAGAGACACAAGTTCCACAATGCTTGTACTGGGTCAAGCATTGATATCTTCGGTCACTTCTTAATAATGGTTTATGGACCTTTCCTCCAGGAACCTGCCCAAACATTTTTTAAACCCAGCTACACTAACAGCCTTTACTACATCCTCCGGTAACAAATTCCAGAGTTTGATTACACGTTGAGTGAAAAAATATTTTCTTTTATTAGTCTTAAATAGTTTACCCTGTAGCTTCATTGCATGTCCCCTAGTCTTTCTATATTCTGATAACGTAAACAATCGATCTACGTTTACCCGTTCCACTCCGTTCATTAATTTATAGACTTCTATCATATCTCCCCTCAGCCGTCTCTTTTCCAGGTTAAAGAGCCCTAACCTTTTTAGCCTTTCTTCATAGGAGTATCCTTCCATCCCCTTTACAATTTTGGTGGCTCTTCTCTGAACCGTTTCTAAAATCGCTATATCCTTTTTAAGATTCGGCGACCAGAATTGCACACAATATTCAAGGTGCAGTCTCACCATGGAACAATATAGAGGCATTATAATATCTTTTGTTTTATTTTCCGTTCCTTTCCTTATCATACCTAGCATTCTATTTGCTCTCTTGGCCGCCGCTGCACACTGGGCCGAGGGTTTTAACATGGTATCCACAATGATGCCTAAATCTTTTTCCTGGGTGGTGGTTCCTAATGTGGAACCTTGCATCTTGTAACCATAGTTTGGGTTGTTCTTCCCTAGGTGCATAACCTTGCACTTGTCCACATTAAATTTCATCTGCCATTTTGATGCCCAGTCTTCCAATTTATCAAGATCCTCTTGCAATTTTTCACAATCCTCTTGGGTTTTAACAACTTTAAATAGTTTTGTGTCATCTGCAAATTTGAAAACCTCACTCGTTATTCCACTTTCCAGGTCATTTATGAATATGTCAAAAAGCAGCTTACCCAGCACAGATCCCTGGGGTACACCACTATTCACCTTTCTCCATTGGGAAAATTGGCCATTTAGCCCTACCCTCTGCTTTCTATCTTTTAACCAGTTCCTGATCCACGATAGTACACTGCCTCCTATCCCATGACTCTTTAGTTTTGCCAAAAGTCTCTGATGAGGGACCTTGTCAAGGCTTTCTGAAAGTCCAGATACACAATATCAACCGACTCACCTTTGTCCACCTGTTTATTCACTCCTTCAAAAAAACATAACAGATTAGTAAGACAAGATCTTCCTTGTCTAAAGCCATGTTGGCTGTCTCCCATTAGGTTGTGACTATCTACATGCTGAGTAATTTTATTCTTTATGATGGTTTCTACCATTTTTCCTGGTACTGACGTCAGGCTCACTGGTCTGTAGTTTCCCGGATCACCCCTGGAACCCTTTTTAAAAATTGGTGTTACATTGGCGATCCTCCAATCTTCAGGTATTAGAGATGATTTTAATGATAGTTCACAGATTACTGATAGCAGTTCTGCAATCTCATATTTCAGTTCTTTGAACACCCTTGGATGTATACCATCCGGCCCAGGTGATTTGCTACTCTTCAGTTTATCTAATAGTTGTAAGACATCTTCCCGATGTATCGATATTTCCTTCAATTCTTCCGCACCTTTAAATACCACTTCAGTCATGGGTAACATCCCTACATCTTCCTCAGTAAAGACCAAAGCAAAGAATTCATTCAGTCTCTCTGCTATCGCCTTGTCGCCTCTTAGTGCTCCTTTAACCCCTTTATCATCTCATGGACCAACTGACTCTCTCACAGGTTTTTTGCTATGAATGTACTTGAAAAGGTCTTTATTTCGCGTTTTTGCTTCCGCAGCAAGCTTCTTCTCAAATTCTCCCTTTGCCTGCCTTATCAATGCCTTGCATTTGACTTGCCAGTGCTTGTGCTGTTTCCAGGTTTCGTCGTTTGGCTCTTTTTTCCATTTCCTGAAAGATGCTTTTTTGGCAACAACAGCCTCTCTGATCTCACCTTTAAACCATGCTGGCAGTTTTTTGGACTTCCTTCCACTTTTCTTAAAGCGTGGAATACAGCTGGTCTGGGCTTCCAAGATAGTATTTTTCAACAACACCCAAGCTTGATGTACGTCTTTAACCTTCGCAACTGCTCCTTTTAGTTTATTCTTAACTGTTTTCCTCATTTTATCATAGTCTCCCTTTCGAAAGTTAAAAGGTAGTACTGTGGATTTCCTTACTATCCCTCCTCCACTAATTAAATCAAAGGCGATCATGCTATGATCACTATTGCCAAGTGGCCCCAGCAACCTTATCTCTTGCACTAGATCTGGTGTTCCACTAAGGACTAGGTCTAATATGGCTTCCCCTCTGGTCGGTTCATGAACCAGCTGCTCCAAGAAGCAGTCATTTATTTCATCTAAGAACTTTATCTCCCTAGCATGTCCTGACATGACACTGACCCAGTCGATATCGGGGTAATTGAAATCACCCATTATTATTACTGCGCTGTAACTTTTGTTAGCTTCCTTGATTTCTTTGAGCATTTCATCATCCATTTGGTCATTCTGGCCAGGCGCTCGATAGTACACCCCCACTGCCATCACCTTCCCCCTTTTATATGGAATTTCAATCCATATAGATTCTACAGCAGATTTTGTTTCCTGCAAAACTATAATCCTTTCTGAGTCAATGCCCTCTCTAACATAGAGCGCAACCCCTCCACCAATTTGATCAGGTCTATCATTACGATATAGTTTGTACCCAGGTATCACAGTGTCCCACTGGTTGTCCTCCTTCCACCATGTCTCTGATATTCCAATCATATCTAACCTTTCATTTAGTGCTATATATTCTAACTCTCCCATCTTATATTTTAGACTTCTAGCATTTGCATACAAGCATTTTAGAGAATGTATTTTATTCATGTTAATTTGGCTATTGTTAGACATGGGTAAATTGGGATCTTTAAGCTCTGTCTGCTCTATACTTGAGGGCATTTGGGCTACTTTACTCTTTTGTGGAACCTCTCTGCTTTTGGTAGTATCCTTCAAAGATACATTCTTCCGAACCATCCGCTCTTGGGTGACTGTCGGCTTTCCCCTAATATCTAGTTTAAAAGCTGCTCTATCTCCTTTTTAAAGGTTAATGCCAGCAGCCTGATTCCATCCCGGTTAAGGTGAAGCCCATCCCTTTGGAAGAGCCCCTCCTTTCCCCAGAATGTTCTCCAGTTCCTAACAAATCCAAAACCCTCATCTCTGCACCATTGTCTCATCCACGCATTGAGACTCCGGAGCTCTGTCTGCCTTTTGGATCCTGCGCGTGGAACAGGAAGCATTTTGGAGAACGCTACCCTGGACGTTCTCGATTTCAACTTCCTACCTAAAAGCCTAAATTTTGCCTCCAGAACCTCCCTACCACATTTTCCTATGTCATTGGTACCGACATGTACCAAGACAGCAGACTCCTCCCCAGCACTATCTAAGACCTTATCTAGGTGGCGCGTGAGGTCCGCTACCTTCGCACCAGGCAGGCATGTTACCAGGCGATCCTCACGTCCACCAGCCACCCAGCTATCTACATGCCTAATGATCGAATCACCAACTATAACGGCTGTCCTAACCCTTCCTTCATGGGCACATGGCCCTGGAGAAACTTCCTCAGTGCGAGAGGGTTTTACATCACCTGGAGGACAGGTCCTAGTTACAGGATCACTTCCTGCCACACCAGGGTGATGCTCTCCTGTCACGTGACCTCTCTCCTCCATGGCAACAGGGGTGCTGCCAGATTGGAGGTGGGACTTCAGGACTATATCCCTGTAGGTCTCGTCTATGTACCTCTCTGTCTGTCTCATGCTTTCCAAGTCTGCTACTTTAGCCTCTAGAGAACGGACTCTTTCCCTGAGAGCAAAGAGCTCCTTGCACCTAGTGCACATGTAAGACCTCTCGCCAACTGGGAGAAAATCGTACATGTGACACTCAATGCAAAAGACTGGAAAGCCCCCATCCCGCTGCTGGACTGCTGTCTGCATCTTAGTTTTAAGTTTATGTTTAGATCTAAGTTCTTTACTTACTAAGGGTTGCTATGGATATTTATACTAATAAAACTGTACCTAATACGTGTAATATACCTTGTTCACCTGAAGCTTAACTAATCTCAGGTCCTTAGTGTATGATTGATTTGGGTAACGAGCTTCACCTGAGAGCACCTCCTGCCTTTTAAGATGTGTAAGTACCTATAAAGCTACGATTATCCCAGGGGAGGGAGGGAAATAACACTTATTAAAAGAGGGCTGCTGCACAGTACCCTGTCTTGTGCTGCTGAGGTAAGCTATATTCTGATTTGATTTAAATTATAGTTCTTAGCTGCTGCTAGGCTCTAACTTCTTATGAAATTTAAACTATAAGCTCTCTGCTGTGTTCTAAATTTAACCAGAAAGCTTTCTTCTGTGTTTTAAATTTAAGCTAAAAGTACTTTGCTGATGCTAGGCCCTGAGTGACTATTAAATTTAAACTACAAGCTCTCTGCTGGGTATGAAATGTAACCAGAAAGTTCTCCTCTGTGTTTTAAAACTAAAAGTACTTTTCTGATGCTAGTCCCTGAGTGGCTATTAAATGTAAACTACAAGCTCTCTGCTGGTTTCCAAATGTAACCAGAATGCTCTCTTCTGTGTTTTAAATTTAAACGAAAAGTACTTTGCTGTTACTAGGCCCTGAGTGACTATTAAATTTAAACTACAAGCTCTCTGCTGGGTATGAAATGTAACCAGAAAGTTCTCCTCTGTGTTTTAAATTTAAACTTAAACTGCTGCTACTAGGCCCTGACTGATTTAACAAAAAATAGTGGGTTCACAGATTAATTAGCTTTAATACAGAGAATTCCTTTTAGAAAATTACCAGAAGTATATACTCACAGTTGCATATCTCTCTCCGGAAGTAACAGTCCCTTTTTCTAGTCCTTCAAGTCCTTCTTGGGGTTTTAGTTTAATTTTTGTCTACATATTTTTATTTTTACTTTAGGTTGTGGTCACTTATTCTGTACTTGGTGAAGGTCTATGTTCTGAGTGTGTGACTGAGGCCAGGCGTTCTGTTAACACAGAGTTTGTACATAGAGATCTGTACTGTAGTAATTTGATTTGTTCAGCACAATCCAATCCAGCCTTTGAATTCATGGCTACCAGGATTAGTTTTTTGCATTTTATATCTTCCCTCCTTATCGATAAACTGGTCATAGCAAAATAAATCTGATGTGAAGATACTTATAATGGTTTGATTTGGGGGGGGGGGGGCTGTGTAAGTGTCTTAATCAAATTTAATGTTTATTATTATGTTTGTTTTATTGTAATAGCTATTTTACTAAATTGCATGTAAATGTTTGGAAGCCACCTAGGATTTTAGATGGGTGGCATATTCATTTTAAAATAAGTATACTAAATTTATGCAAATTATGCTGCAATGAATCTCCACACATCACTCTGTATCACCCTAATGCCGCCCCTGGGAGGAAACAGACGGGGGGAGGGGGAGCACTGGGAGGTGGAGGAAAGCAGAAACCTCAAATAAGGTTGCACCAGACACTTATACAGAGGCACTTTCACCTCCTTTTTTCTGCTGGCCAGTCCTCTCCCTATGCACCCAAGTATCTTTCTGACTTTCGCCATCATCTTTTCTACCTGTTTAGCTACTTTAAGATCATCAGAAACAATCACGCCCAGATCCCGCTCTTCTTTCATGGATAAAAGTACTTCACCCCTTATACTGTACCACTCCCTTGGATTTTTGCAGCAAAAATGCATGACCCTACATTTATTTGCATTAAATCTCAGCTGCCAAATTCTTGACCATTCTTCAAGCTTAGCTAGATCCCTTCTCATGGTATCTACTCTTTCCTGGGTGTCTGCTCTATTGCAGATATTGGTATGATCTGCAAAAATGCAAACCTTACCTGACTGCCCTTCAGCAATATCACTAGCAAAGATGATTAAAAGAATCAGATCAAGGACAGATCCCTGTGGCATACCACTAGTAACATCCTTCTCAGAATGAGCTCCATTTACTTATACCCTTTGTCATCTCATACTCAACCAATTTCTAACCCAGTCAGACACTTAGGGTCCAACCCTAGGGTGTTCAATTTGTTTATAAGTCACCTGGGCAGGACGATGTCAAAGGCTTTGCTGAAATCGAAGTACACCACATCTAGGCCTCTCCCATGTTCCAACTCCCAGAAAGAAATCAATTAGATTGTGGGAGCGACTGGCGCGAAAGCCACAATGCCTCCTTGCTTCCTTTTAAACCCTGTAATTCTATTGCTTTAATATTATTTTTTTCATATAGTGCCACTCCTCCTCCCCTTATTTATACCCTGTCCTTCCTGAAGAAAGCATAGCCCAGTATAATTACATCCTAGTCATGGCTGTCCGTGAACCATGTCTCCATAAGTGTCATTAAATCCAAATCAGCCTCTTATATTAAAGACTCAACATCTGGGATCTTATTTCCCCTGCTACTAGCATTTATACACACTGCTTTGCAGATGTTGCCCCTTTTACCAATTTCTACAAAGGTATTTCATGTTTCCAAGTAGAAGAATAGCCTAGTGTTTAGAGAAGCAGCTTACTACCCAGGATCTTTGGTTTTGATTTTCACTAGCACGCCTTGGGCAAGTCACTTTGCCATCCATTGCCTTGGAAGAAAAGGCCTGGCAATTTATTTAGCAATGCTTATATACTGCTTTTCATAGGATCAAAGCAGTGTAATATGCATTTTCCTGTTCCCAAAGGGCTCACAATCTATGTTTTGTACCTGAGGTAGCAGAGGATTAAGTGATTTTCCCAAGGCACACATGTGGGACTAGAAACCCTAATCCCTCCAGCCTGAGGCTGCTGTCCTCCAGTGGGATTCAAACCCCCAGCAGTCTGGCCTAAGGTAACTTGATCCAATGACTAGGCCACTCCTCCACAATCCATGTCCCATCATACCTTGCCAAGATAACCCAGGGGCTGCAAGGTCACCAGGAGTCAGCATTGATTTGAAGGCACAAAAAAATGTAATGTTTCACTTACCTGGGGGCTTTCTTCACTATCCCCAACAAATCTAATTTAAAGCCCTCTTCAGTAGATTAGCCAGTCTGCTGCAGAAGACACTTTGACCTTTCTTGGACAGATGGACACCATCTTTGTTCTGCAGCCCTTGGGATATCATCTCATGGTCCAGGAAACCAAAATGCTCTCAATGACACCATCTACGCAGCCATGTGTTCATCTCCAGGATATGAGCTTCTCTGCCTCGGCCTTTACCCTCAACAAGGAGGATCGAAGAGAACACCACCTGTGCACCTATCTGCTTTACCCTCTGTCCCAGAGCCATGAAGTCATTTTTGATAGCTCTAGATACCTAGCAGTATCATTTGTGCCAACATGAATAAGCAGCATTAGATAATGGTCAGTAGGCTTGATGAGTCTCAGCAAACTCTTCGCAATAGCTCAGATTTTGGCACCTGGCAGACAGCACACCTTTCTAGACATCAAGTCTGGTCATCAGATGGATGCCTCAGTACCCTTCGGAAGAGAATCACCAACCACTACTATCGATTGCTTCCTCATGGTCACTGATTCCACAACTTTGGGGTGCTGGATCTCTGGTTCTTCCCTTTCCTGGGATGCTTTCAGCTCCTCCATTTCCAGGTTCTTCAATTCAATACTGGTTCTTCAATTCAAGGGCTGGAGGAGTTGGATTGTTGATTCTACAGGCTCTGGTGACTCATGCACAACTCTCTTCATTCCGTAGCCTCCCATCTTCATCTCTGTTGGAGAGCTTGGATGTTTCAAGAAGCATCTCATCAATGTACTTCTCACTGCCTCGAATGCTTCTCAGCCTTGACTTTAAGATAAGGCGGTGTATAAAACTACCTAAGTAAATAAATAAAATAAATTATCCATGCAACTGAGAGCATATGCAGTGCTCCTGATCTCCATGGCCCCCTCCTTCATGCTGACTTGCTATTTTCATGTGGAAGCCCAGCAAGTGACTAGAGAGAGAGGAGGCTGCTGTGCGGACTAGAAGCACTATACATGTTCTGAGTCTCATGGCACACTCAACAGTAATTCTGCCATCGTCCTTGGTACAGAAGAGGCAGAAAGGAAGCTTGTACCACCAGAACAAAGTCACTGCTGCTCCCTGCTCCCTCTAAAATACAGCACCTAGGACAAAGCCAAGGTCACACTGCCCTAGTTCTGGCCCTGTTGATTAGATGCTGACAGGTGCTAAGAGCTTCCAGGGCTGTAGCTCTTGCTAGTATTGCTTATCTAGACATTATTTTTTAGATAATGATGTTATTTCATTAATTTCTAATAATAATTTAGAATGTGCTAGATCATATTAAAACTTGTTTTAAGCAGCTCGGTAGATAATATTCCCAAAGCATAATCTACTACAGAATTGACTGTACCATCTGCATATAAACAGTGAGCTGAATATGATAATGAAGTAGAAAGATTATCAATATAGAATGACAAGTGATTCTGAATTCTTAAGGGACCTATTATTCTATTTTCAGTAGTAAATGATGTAGTCTTCAGATTCGGCTATGGTACGCTAGGGGAAGCATAGTTGACTAGGGTGAAATATGATATTTATTTCGTAACATGGAGAAAAATAGAGCATGAGCTGTAGAAAGATCAGGCCTGCTAGGTTCACTGTTTGCACTCGGAAGATCCCGATTTAATTATTGCTTGAAAGCATTATTATTAAAATCAGAAATGCTTTTGAAATGGAAGATAGAGTCCTTCAGGATTATCTTTCCAATTAACATGTTTCTAGTATCAGGCAATGCCCATGCAGATAAAAAAAATTAATATCAAAACTTGTTTTTTATTCAAAATAGATTTACTACTTATCTGTTAACATGATTTATTGCCTGCTCCTTTACTACTGAAGTACTCAAAATGAGGTAATTAAAAACTTCCTATATAGTATTACCTTCAAGTCAAGGGATACTCCGTACATCCAGGTAAAGCCTGCTGGGGGAGGTGGAATTAAGAGGATACATTTCTTGTCGTTATTCTAGTGCTTCAATACTTAACTAAATTAGATTTTTTGGTTCCCTTTTGGGCCAAGCTGGGTTACGATACTTTCTTTCCTTATCATTCTGGGATGGCTCAGCCTCTTTACAATAGAAAATATAGAATTTAAAGCTTAGCACACCCCAAATGGTAGTGAGGGGGCGGGGAGGGGGGAGGAATGCTGCTGTGCCTTTTTTAACTGTGTTAAAGAAATTAAATATTTCCTGAGAGCCGTACGCACTATCCTCCATTTAGAGCCTGCACTGCAACAAATTCACGAACAACATACAGTCAAGGAGAAGGCTCTATTTCTTAAGATGTGGAGCAGTTTTATTTAAAGAAAATTATAGGCTTATGCACTAATTAGAGCCAGGGCAAGTGCTACCGTTAAGCAAACTAGGCAGTCACCTAGAGCACTGGCCTTCTGGAGGCTCCCATTGCCACTGCTGCCACCCTCTCCGGGTCCTGCTGCAGTGGAAATTGCTTTCAAATCACGAAGCTGTCTCCAGCGCTGCATCACTGCTGCTTCCATCCCCTTCATAAACCAGAGGTTGCTTTGGAGGGGGGCGGAAGCGGCAGGTCCTAGTAGCCGTATTCCGCGACGCAGAGCTGGAGGTATGAGGTAAGCACTGCATCATAGTTTGAAAGCCATTGCCACTGTTGTAGGCACCGGAGAGATACGGCAGTGGTGACGATGTGTGCCCTTGGGAGGGGCAGCAGGATGGAGGGCTTCCAGTCCTTGCATTGGCTCTGATTAGAGCACTCAACTATATACATATCTAGATTTTCTCTTGGAATCTTATGCAAGGAAAATGCGCAACAACAAGAGAATTGGTGAAATCCTGAATTAACAATTAGACTGGATCAGGGTTAACTCACTGTGAGTGGCAAGTGTGGTCAGCCTCTTAGTAAAGATGTCCTTCTTCTCCTTGTGTCTGTTTGGTCAGTCTGCTCTTTCTGTCTGGTCTTGGAAGATGGTTCTGTAGAGATGGTGGAGAACAAGCCGCCCAGAGAGAGACTGGGATGAATATTTATATTTTCCTGTAGGCACACAGCAGGAAGAATTAAAACTGGGTCTTTCTAGTTCTTGAGATGGAGGCCAAAGTGGAAAGCTAGTCCAGATTGGCTGAGATGGTCACATGTTTCTTTGTAGGAATATTTTGAGTATTACCTCAGAGGTTATTAGTAATTGATTCTTAGTTATTATGACAGACAAGATTCTGCCCAGTCCTGGAGGGCCTTTGTCTGAAAACATGCCTATCACTAAAGAGCAAGGAAGACGCCTAGACCTTTTTGCTTACTGTACAGATACGAGAAGCTGAAACAACAACATCCTTTTGTCTTAGCCAGACTTGACCATCTTCTTTTTAAATGGTTGTCCTTATACTTAGTCAGAGGTAGTTTTAATTAGTTTATCCAAGCTGAGTTCTTGCTCCTGCTTTCATCCTTTTATCATAAAGCTTCAGCCATGATCATTTCCAATGGACCATCTTTTGTTAGAGCGGACATGCTATCAGGTGACTTCTGTTCAAGCTAGCTTTAGTCATTAAGGGGAAGAAGGATGCCTGTATCTTTTTTTCAGTGTTCGGTTCATCTGGCAGGTTCCTCTAGGCAGTCTTTATATTTTCCTGAACCCGTAAAATCAATAATTCAGCATATCATGCTACAATTGGAAACTTGCATTTGCTGTGCTTTGTGGTGGTCCCCACTGAGGATGTCCTAGCGTACAAAATACAGTTCTATATGCATGGTTTGATGGACAAAATACATAGCACCTCTGTACCATAAGACTCCAAGTTTTAGGGATCTGTATTTAAATTTAGCTCACAGTAGTTCAAGGTGAGTTATATTCAATATTTCCCTATCCCTAGAAGGCTTACAATCTAACAGGCTGATGCAGAAACGCTAGTGTGCCCTTCGCAGGCAGGTAATATGACATATATACACAACTACTGTCAGCAAACGATGCAGAGAAAAGATTGATGCACATAATATGCGCAGAAAGGAATCTGCAACAGCACCATGCGTATTCAAATGATACCCAAATGGACTGGTTATTCTTGCTTTGATAGTGATTTTTATTGGCTATAAGAGGAGTGAATTTTATCACGTCACAGGATCATGTGATTAGTAACACGCCATCTTGGGGAAATGGAGTAGCACCAGGTTGTTGTGAAGAAATAACGGTATTTTCCTTAACAAATGTGAACATACAGCACAGAAATTTGTGAATGAATACAAGAGAGGAGACACAGAAAAGTTATTCAATAGCCCTGAAGGAGACCTGAAGCAGTTTGACATGCAGTATTGTGTCAGCTTGGCTTTATACTGTTTCATAATGATAATATTGAAATCTCTCTGGCAATCCAGACCCAGATCTCTGCCCTCCTTTCTGACATTGCTGCTTGGATGTCTCACCGCCGCTTGAATTTGAACATGGCCAAGACTGAGCTTCTTATCTTTCCCCCTAAAACCTCCTCTCCTCTTCCTCCTTTCTCAGTCTCTGTGGATAACTCTCTATTCCTTCCTGTTTCCTCGGCTTGCAACCTTGGGGTCGTCTTTGACTCCTCTCTCGCCTTCTCCACACACATCCATCTGATAGCTAAGACCTGCCATTTCTTTCTCTGTAATATCAACAAAATCCGCCCATTCCTTTCTGAACACACTACTAAGATACTTATCCACTCCTTAGTCACCTCATGTCTAGACTATTGTAACCTACTCCTTGCTGGTCTCCCCTTGAATCATCTCTCTCCCGTTCAATCTGTTCAGTACTCTGCTGCACAGCTGATCTTCCGCCAGCCTTGTCATGCCCATATTACCCCTCTTCTCAAGTCACTTCATTGATGCCCTATCCGTTTCCACATCCATTTCAAACTGCTCCTGCTGACCTATACATGTATTCACTTTGCAGCTCCTCACCACCTTTCTTCTCTTAGCTCTCCTTACACCCCCCCCCCCTCAGGAACTCCGCTCTTTTGGCAAATTGTTTCTATCTGTGCCCTTCTCTTCTATTGCTAACTCCAGACTTTGCTCCTTTCACCTTGCTGCACCTTATGCCTGGAACAAACTACCCGTATCTGAACACCAGGTACCTTCTCTGACTCTTTTCAAATCCAGGCTGAAAACTCACCTCTTTGCTGCTGCTTTTGGATCTTGCCTCACCTGATCTCCTTGTTTCTTTACCATTCCCCCTTGTTTTATCCCTCTCTACACCTTCTGTGTTGTCTGTCTTGACTAGATTAAGCTCTGATGAGCAGGGACTGTCTCTTACATGTCTGTGCAGCGCTGCGTACATCTTGTGGCGCTATACAAATGCTCAGTAGTTGTAGTAGTAGTAGTAGTAGTAATATTGACTTGGTTGATTTAAATATGAAATATAGCAAAGATATCTATAGACTGTGCTTTTATATCATACACAAAATTAAAAAATAAAACAGACCACTTTATACTTGACATTTATAATATTCTCAGAGTATGGAGTTTTAGTAATCATACTGGTTCTTGAGAAAGCGAAAATCTTTCTAGGTCAGGGCACCTTTTCAAGGTTCAACCAAAGAGATATTCCATTCAGTGAGCCTTTAAGACCTCACAGGTCTGTTCTCCCAATGAAGAACTTACAAAATCCATACAGGTAACAGGAGCAACCGGATCAGCCTATCCTTCATGATAGACTCAAACTATCCTGGATGAACTGGGTCAACTTAGCCTTCAAGATATACTATAATCTGGTAACCCACCAGCAAGATGGTCTGAGAGAGCCAATGTGAAATGTATGTCAGGTTTTCTTGTGTAAGGGAGTCCTAAAGTGTCCCTCACCAGCGATGTGTGCATCTTCATAAATATATATCAGCGATGTCAGTGAAGAGGTAACATAGTATATGACGGCAGATAAAGACCAGTGTGGTCCCTCTAGTCTACCCAACAAAGTGGCAAGAATAGGTGAGTCCGTCACTCCATGCAGGTCACCCCTCCCCATACCTTTGTTTAGGGGTGTACACATGGTTGCGTGCAGAGCATCCCTATTTTTTGAAATATAAGCAATATAGTTAAGTTTATTTTGATTTTATCCTGTTGCTATAAAGGGATCCTCTGTGACTGTCCCATGCCATTTTGAATTCTGTCACTGTATTTGCCCCCACCACTTCCATTGGCAGGGATTCCAGTCATTCACCGCCCTTTCAGTGTAGTGGTTTCTCAGACACTCCCCATTCAGAGGTGTCAAAAGTTTAATGGAGTGCATAAAACTAAAAGCAAAACAAAACAGAAGATTTCTTGCTCTTTCCTTGTGATTCTGATAAGGCGGTATATAAACGTAGTTTTAAGAAACAAATATGATTATACTAAGAATGAATCCAGAATTCAGAGTCAGAGCAAGGCTCGTGAGAGATTAAAGCTTGGAGGGGAAATAGCGCAGCAAACCACTTACAGCTTTAAGGTAAGTTTGTTGTGGGGGGAGGGGGAGCGCCAGCCTCCAGAAGGGGGGGGGGGACTTTCCCCAGGTGTCAAAGGGGCTTGGAGCACCACTGCCCATTTGATTAAGGAGACTGGCTGGAAAATGGGTTCCAGAGGGAGTCAGAGTTCACTCCATTAGGGCACAGTCCACCTTGGTATCTCCAGAGGACTCCTTTAAGGCGGCTACAGGTTGCATGTTTGGGCTGGGGTGGATGGCTCTTTTGGCAGGGCAGTTCTGTCCAGCGCTTTGTCTTTCTCCCACCTTGGATCCTGATTATTTGGTTATGTTCCACTTATCTGGACTAGTCTAGCAGGATGATAAGAGAGGAAACCTTTTGCATACCTAATATTTTTTTTTCCTTGAATCCAGCTAGACCAGTCCAGGACCTACCCTGGAAAACTGTTCCTACAGATTTGGAAGCCCTGCTACCTTTTGACGACATTGTTAGTTGCAGAGCCTGACATAGAATCTCTTGTGGTAAGGTAGCCAAATACTTATTCCAAATGTTTGTTCCAATTTATGATTGGTTATTAATGTTCATAGTTGCTGGAGTGCTGCACCAGAGGATACACCAAATGGTGACATTACTGAACATTGTGTAAGTCTGCTTGCTGGAGAGCCTAATCCACTCATTAGTACTGGTCTAGCAAGATTCAAGGAAAGAAAATGATCAGGTATGCACATTTCCACTTTTATTATATTTTGTTTTAACATTTAGTTCTCCTTTAAACTATTTTTACAGTCTTTAGCAAAGAATGTCCAAAGCAGTATACAATGAATAAGAATTCAGAACATGTGGAGGCCAATTCTGTTCTGGGCGTCCCCCGTCTGTCCGGGTGCCCAGAATCTGGATGTGCCCCGGTTGCAACTGATTCTGATCCCACAGGGGCTAGACGTACCCACAAGATCAGAATTGGGTGCAATTGGCTGGACGTGCAGGCTGGGCCCCGATTCTGGGTACCCGGATGTCCAGCCCACTATCTGGCTAGCCCAGACAGGCTCCTGCATGGAGCCACGGTGCCATGGCATTCTGTTGCCTTGGCACCGCAGCTCCATGCAGGAGCCACAATCCCCGGCAGCCCTGAAATGTTCCTTTCCCTCCCGCTCAACCCCCAATCGGGCCTGCCATGGCCAGGGTCAGGTTGTGTGGAATGCCCTGCAACCCTCACCTTCCTTTCCAGGCCCAGGTCCTCCATCATCCGCCATCCAGGGGGATTTATTCCACCTCCAAGGTGGAATAAGTCCCCCATACAAATGACCGATCCCGAATGTACAGGGCTGATCTTGGAATCAGCCCTGTACGTCCAGGGTCATGGGGCCACTCACAACCTGCCTCACTCTGCCTGTGGCCCGCCTTCTCCCGCCCACAAACAGAGCTCCCCGTACAGCTCAGATCTACGTGTGGGAAGCTCTGTTTCCAGGATGTTGGCCAGGGGTTTAGTGGGACTGGATTTCCAGATCGGACATCCAGACCCACTAAATGCAGTTCAGAATGACCCCCTTAGTAAATACAGATTAAAAAATTGAACTTTGCTGTAAACTACTTTGAATTCCATGCTTTGGTGAAAAAGGTGACATTAGATAACTGAAAACAAAATGGAAATTAAAGGTGTGCAGTTTTAATGACTGAAATGAACTATTTTATGGTAGCATTCTACCTTTTTTTCTCTTGTAGATCTATAGGCTGTCACCAAGGAATTTGAGTTCCTTAATGAGCTTGTTCTATGTTTTCTGTTTCTATTGAAATTCCAAGGATCAGTTAAGGTCTATCATAAGAGGGATGGGAGAAGGAGCTTGACAGACTGGTTGGGCCTTATGGCCTTTATCTGCTTATATGTTCTATGAAGCCAATAATGCGCAGCAATGGCCAACACAGTAAAAGCAGCTGGCCATCGCCACTTTAATTTAGCCCTGGGTTGGCTGGATTGCCTTTTTGCAAGCTGGTTAGTAGAGATATTCAGCTGCAAAATCAGCTAAAGTTAGGACAGCCATTAAGGATGACCGGCCAGTGGCTCAGTATCGCCGCTGCCAGGTTAACCTCCAGTACTATCCCCACTCGACCCCGGAATGCCCAGAGGCTAGCCGCTTAGGTTGGGGTATTAAGTGGGGCAACCCAGGATATTCTGCAGCACTAACCATATTAGCACCGTTGAATAGCCCGGTGCTTGGCATTTACGCAGTTTGCAAAGCTGCAAACCGCGTTAATGCCTTTGAATATGTCCTGCTTTTATTGAGTTTTGACAGTGGAAGGAATACAGCTAAATAAAATGATCCATAGACTAGTTTTCAGCAAAAGAAGTGGAAATGTTTCAGATTTTATGAAAGATTCCCAAAGGAAGATTTGTGGCAGCATCTAGGAGGTTAAAATAATGGTGAGGGTTATGTATAAATTCTACAAAAAACAAAAATCTTTGAAATGTCCACAAAAGACTCCGAAAAGTGTTTATACTTATGAGGAACATTCTCTGTACATTTTTACAATAGTTTGAGGAAGTAATTTATCTTCAGTCGGCTCACCTCTGATCCAAAACATCGGAACTGTCTAGATTCTGTGAAATATCTAGCCGGCTGTTTCATGGTTCTAGTTGCCTCTTGAATTTATCTTTTTGCTTCCCTGTATTGGTTTCCTTATATTTTTTTCATATTTTCAGGCAATTATGGAATTGAACCATTGGCGTGTGCTAGGATTGTCATATCACAATTTAAAGGACAAAAACAACCTTTCCTGAGTCCTTGCTTCTACTTCACGTGCTGCTCGTTCATTTACTTAGCTGTACAATGGTGGTAGGGACTAATAAGGACTAACTTTCAAGAACTTTACAAACTTACCAGCTACGGGGGATGAAATAAAAGATTAGAATGAAGTAAGGAGAAGATCAATTATTCTGTTTCTTTTAAGTGTCACCTGAAATTTTATTTTTAAAGTACCATTGAGTCAATGCTGACTCCTGGCCACCCAGCCCCTGGGTTTTCCTGGGGAGGTGAAAACAGAAGTAGATTGCCGGCCTACAGTATCTGCTATTCCAAGTCAGGGCCAGGGCTACCATTAGGAGAACTAGGCAGTTGCCTAGAGTGCAGTCCCTCTATGGGCACCCATTGCTACCGTTGTTGCCCCTCTCAGGACAGGCAGCAGCGGCAATAGCCGCAAACAGCCTCACAGTGCTTACCTTTAAACTTTGGTGTCACGGGGCTGTTTGCTTCCACCCCTCTGATGCCCTGCTGTAAACAGGAAGTTCGCACAAAACTTATCTTGGCCACTGAACGATTGCGAAATCTAATACACAATTTTTATCGTTCTATTTACACTCTTGAGAGATCGATCAACACCCTTATAGCTGACAGAGAAGGTTTCAGTAAAAAATAACACCTTATACTGCCGGGTTCTCGGCCCAGAGCTTTAGAGTGGTGTTTAACATCAATAACCCTCTGTCAGTTTGGTGTGCTATTTAAAATCCTTGTAAACAATTTATAGCTGTTTGAATGATAAACTTTCTATAAAAATTATCTTGAAAAAGTTCAATACTCAGCTTCTGTGCTGAAACAGCTCAAATTCTTTACCAGTTTTCTGTGTCCCAACGTTCAACCCCGGTACCGACTGACGTTTCACATTTTTCGTCAGGGGACCTAAACATAACTATAAAAACCAACAATAAGACCCACATCTCACTCTCATCTTCCTATCATTAATTCAGTTCACTCATACTCTTCTAATCATAAAATTAGAAATTAGAATACCAGAAGTGCTGCCCGCGTTCTCTCCTTTACTGCGATTGTCATGAAAATTTCTGTTCGCTCGTAGAAAAACGCCGCGCATGCGTATCTGATATCCTAGCTGCCTTTTGAAGTTGGAATTAACCAATCATGCACAGTCTTCTCTTCAAAACAAAAATTCATGTTGTTGATAATGTCTGTCTAGAAAGTTGATCTTATTTGCATGCCAGCCATTCTGCGGGGGTCAGAATATTCAATTTAAAAATATCTTGCAGCCCCAATAGTAGAGCACTGTTTACAAAAGGTTCATGATTTTGAACAGTTACGCTGTCTTTGTCTAGCCCAAGTTCAAAAAGCTGGTCGCGGTAAAACATTAGCTCAGACTCTACATCTGAAAGAACAGCGACTTATTTTTAAATTGAATACTCTGACCCCCGCAGTGCTAAATAATCAGATAGAATGGCTGGCATGCAAATAAGATCAACTTTCTAGACAGACATTATCAACAACATGAATTTTTGTTTTGAAGAGAAGACTGTGCATGATTGGTTAATTCCAACTTCAAAAGGCAGCTAGGATATCAGATACGCATGCGCGGCGTTTTTCTACGAGCGAACAGAAATTTTCATGACAATCGCAGTAAAGGAGAGAACGCGGGCAGCACTTCTGGTATTCTAATTTCTAATTTTATGATTAGAAGAGTATGAGTGAATTGAATTAATGATAGGAAGATGAGAGTGAGATGTGGGTCTTATTGTTGGTTTTTATAGTTATGTTTAGGTCCCCTGACGAAAAATGTGAAACGTCAGTCGGTACCGGGGTTGAACGTTGGGACACAGAAAACTGGTGAAGAATTTGAGCTGTTTCAGCACAGAAGCTGAGTATTGAACTTTTTCAAGATAATTTTTATAGAAAGTTTATCATTCAAACAGCTATAAATTGTTTACAAGGATTTTAAATAGCACACCAAACTGACAGAGGGTTATTGATGTTAAACAACACCACTCTAAAGCTCTGGGCCGAGAACCCGGCAGTATAAGGTGTTATTTTTTACTGAAACCTTCTCTGTCAGCTATAAGGGTGTTGATCGATCTCTCAAGAGTGTAAATAGAACGATAAAAATTGTGTATTAGATTTCGCAATCGTTCAGTGGCCAAGATAAGTTTTGTGTGAACACAATCATGGCAGGCCCGGAAGGCTGGAAGAATATTTTGAGCTATACTCAGGATTATATTTCAAATCTTGCTAAAGAAAAAACCCCTTTTGCACAGTTGGATGCACAGCTTAGCTCTACTAATGAAGTCACCTGGGATATGTTTTTGAAGCTTCAAAAGAAGAAAATACGGCTTGAGCTACACCGTTATTCATTGATTGAATATATCAATCGTCAGCAGATACCCCGGGGCTTGAGGATATACAAAGAACCTAGAAAACCAGCGATTGAGAGTGATTTTGTTGAACACTGGAATCAAATTTTGAATAAGTGTTCACTCGACCTCATGGTCCTGATAGTTGAGACAGCTAAAAAAGATTTGGAAAAACTCGCTAAAGAATTGAATATTCAGGAAGCCAGTCTGAAATCACTTGAAACTGATAGCTTTTATAGCTTGAAGATGGAAGACCATAAAAAACAACCTGAGATATTTCATCATGAAATCAAGGCAACGAAAATACGAAAGTTTCAGAGAGATCATATGGACTATACCGTCGGGTATGTGTACCCGTGGTTAAATGTAAACAGAAAGGCGAGAAAACATCAAAAGAGAGTAAATTTCTCTGGTACCTCAGATGAGAGTGGGTCTACGGACTCAGGAGAATCCCTAAAAGGGAGAGTGGATTTTCTAGAAGATACAGCAAATGGAAAAAAGAAGAAAAAAGAATCGGAACGGCTCAAACAGAAACCAAAAAAACAGAAATAATATTATCCTCCACCATGGAAGAAGACCTCGTAGTTAATATTTCACGAAAAAAGCTAACAACACAAGAAATAAACGTTTTGAATAAAGGTCTCACTTTTGTACCTCAGTGTGAGTTTGATTCCTTTCAATTCAGGGTAGATCTTGAAGCACTCATTAGGAAATTATGGCTTAAAACATATTTTTCCTCTGGTGGCACAACTGTAGATAATGAAAATGAGGAGTCTAATATAGAACTATCAGCCAAACGTGTTCCGATACCATTTCAATCTACATGGATCCCTCCTGGGGTGCCTCCCCCAGCTTTAGACATTTTTCGGCAATTAGTTCTGCAAGATGTCAGGAAGTTGGAGAAAACTAAAAAGTTATGTCGTACAGTATTACCCCCAGATGAACTCCGAGCATTAAGAAATTTAAAAACTCGTACAGATATCATAATAAAAAGAACCGACAAAGGAGGAGCGGTCGTTGTAATGGCAACGGAAGACTATGTGGCTGAGGCCTTATTTCAGTTACAGGACCCGCTAGTTTATAAACTTTTGGAAGTAGATCCTCTACCACAACTTCAATTGTTGATTAAGAGTTATACTACAGAGGCATTGAATTCTAGATTAATCACTAAGAAAGAATTCTCCTTTTTAAACCTGTTAGCGCCCACCACTGCGAGGCTATATATGGTCCCAAAGATTCATAAAAATATCTCAAAACCACCAGGGAGACCTATCGTGTCAACTCGTGGGAGTGTTTTAGAACCCCTGTCCATATTTCTGGATTCGTACATGAGACCTTTATTAAATACAATACCTTCCTTTCTGCGAGATACCACCCACTTTCTGTCAGTTCTCCAAGAACATGCGCTGTTGTCAGTTCAACCAGAAATACAGTTAGTAACACTAGATGTAGTCTCCCTCTACACAAACATCCCACAAGAAGGAGCACTCATAGTGGTGGGTAGAGTGTTAAGTCAACGTTCTGACATGACTGAACAGCTGAAAGGTTTTCTCCTTAAACTAGCAGAATTGACCATATCCCATAACTATTTCGAATTTAGAGAGGTATTATATCAACAAACAACAGGCGTGGCTATGGGCGCTACATGCGCCCCTTCCATCGCCAACTTCTATATGGGATTTTTTGAGGAATGTTGGATTGAGAATTCAGTATACTCTCCACATATTCTCCTATGGAAGCGTTTTATAGATGATATTTTTTTGCTCTGGCAAGGTCCAGTAACTTTACTAACGGAATTTGTAGGATGGTTAAATTCCCGCGAGGCATCTATACGCTTCACTTTTCAACATCATACTGAAACTCTTAATTATCTGGATGTTAAGATAACTCGGTCTACGGGCCAATGGACAACAACGGTTTTTAAAAAACCAACGGACCGAGTCACCTATCTGCAGTATAATAGTATGCATCCTCCAAGATTAAAAGCTGGGCTTCCCTTTTCCCAGTTTTTACGTTTCCGGCGGAACTGTTCCGATAGAGAAGATTATAAACTTAAAGCAGGGAAACTACAGAAAGAGTTTATTCAACGAGGCTACCCCAGAAGAGTAGTACATCAGGCATTCACTCGAGCTTTATACAATCACCGGTCCACCTTGTTAGGAACCGACAAGACAGTGAAAAAATCGGAATTAAATACTCCAGTTAATTTAATTACCACATATTCTCCCCTGAGTGGAGCATTGCAAAAAATTCTACGTAAACATAGTAATATAGTAACTACAATTCCAGGATTGGAGAGCAACCGGATTCGATGTGTTTGGCAACGAGCACCAAATTTAAAGGACCTGTTGAGTCTGGCTAGAGTGCCAAGTGATATCCATGAAATACAGACAATTAATATAATAGGACATTCACCATGTGGGAAATGCGATATTTGCGCTATTACACTCAGCCTGGATAAATTTGTATATAATGGAACTACATTATCTTTAAAGAGCAATACTACCTGCGAGTCAACAGGAGTAGTTTATGCAATAATTTGCCCATGCGGTCTCTGCTACATAGGACAGACAATACGCATGTTTCGTACACGCATGCGGGAACACCGTAGTCGCCTTCGGTGCAAATATCTTGCAGCCCCAATAGTAGAGCACTGTTTACAAAAGGTTCATGATTTTGAACAGTTACGCTGTCTTTGTCTAGCCCAAGTTCAAAAAGCTGGTCGCGGTAAAACATTAGCTCAGACTCTACATCTGAAAGAACAGCGACTTATTTTTAAATTGAATACTCTGACCCCCGCGGGGCTAAATAATCAGATAGAATGGCTGGCATGCAAATAAGATCAACTTTCTAGACAGACATTATCAACAACATGAATTTTTGTTTTGAAGAGAAGACTGTGCATGATTGGTTAATTCCAACTTCAAAAGGCAGCTAGGATATCAGATACGCATGCGCGGCGTTTTTCTACGAGCGAACAGAAATTTTCATGACAATCGCAGTAAAGGAGAGAACGCGGGCAGCACTTCTGGTATTCTAATTTCTAATTTTATGATTAGAAGAGTATGAGTGAACTGAATTAATGATAGGAAGATGAGAGTGAGATGTGGGTCTTATTGTTGGTTTTTATAGTTATGTTTAGGTCCCCTGACGAAAAATGTGAAACGTCAGTCGGTACCGGGGTTGAACGTTGGGACACAGAAAACTGGTGAAGAATTTGAGCTGTTTCAGCACAGAAGCTGAGTATTGAACTTTTTCAAGATAATTTTTATAGAAAGTTTATCATTCAAACAGCTATAAATTGTTTACAAGGATTTTAAATAGCACACCAAACTGACAGAGGGTTATTGATGTTAAACAACACCACTCTAAAGCTCTGGGCCGAGAACCCGGCAGTATAAGGTGTTATTTTTTACTGAAACCTTCTCTGTCAGCTATAAGGGTGTTGATCGATCTCTCAAGAGTGTAAATAGAACGATAAAAATTGTGTATTAGTAAACAGGAAGTTGGCATCGTGCACCGTGGGGCTCTTTGCGGCTATTGCCAATGCGGCACGTCCTGGAGAAGGGGCGGCAGTGGCAGCAATGGGTGCTGGAGGGGGAAGGGGGTACAAGGGATGAGGTTCACCTAGAGCACCTCATCTTCTTTCATCGGCCCTGATTCCAAGGTGGTCAGCCAGGACTGACCCTGAAATCAGTTGAGAGCAAGCTCATTCAGGACTTCACCATATTTGGATAGCACAGATCAGCTGAAGTGTATCAGAGCATTTTGGGTTCCTCTATCTGATCGAAAAAATCTTAAAGCTGAAGGGATGGTACAAGTAATTTAGACTTTTGTGGCATAACTAATATTGGAAAACTGTGGTTAAACTCTGGTGCTGTGAAGTGCAGCAATGATTTGCTTTGCTGGCATTTTTGCAGGTTGTAATAATAACTTTGGGGAGAATATTCTAAGGCATTTACAGACCTGCAAACCGTGCAATGCTGCTGAACTAGATATTCAGCAGCACTAATGCAGTGAGCATCGGGACATATCAGGGGCATTGTGGGGCAGCACCTGTCACTAACTGGTCATATTGAGCCGCTGCCCAGTTAGCGACACATTGCTAAAGTAAGGTGCAACAAATGCTGGCCTTACTTTAGCCACAGAAACTAACCAGGCAATGGCTCAATATCACTGCTGCCTGGTTAGCCTCTGAATTCTTCGGCCAACCCGGATATTCAATGTTGGTGGCCGTATATGGCCCTGGCATTGAATATCTGGGGTTAAAGGTCAGCATCGGCAGCTAGCCACTTTAGCAGCACTAGCAGCCATTGCTGAATATCAGGCCCGTTGCTAATACGTTCAAAATGGTTAACATCTTTTGACATTTACGTTTGATGATTTGCTAACATGTAGCTGTAATAGACTGAGTTTTAAGGACAAAGAAAAACACACATGTGTACGTACTGGACATATGAAAATACAACTGGATTCTATGGCTGCCTTCCTGTGCCTTAGACCATCTCCCACACTGAGTTTCCCATCTCTCAGCGTGAGCTTGGGCTTTCGTCTGAGACTGCCTGCAAGTGTTTGTGTCCTGTGCTTGACTACAGCTAGCTCTGTCATTCCATGACATCATCAGGGGTGCCGAAGTTAAAACATCGGGGTCCACGCCGGAGGTGCTTGCGCCTCCTTTGTTACGCTGATGAAGGAGCACGACTAAGCAGCTCCTTGGTACGTCCCTTTGCAGGGACTTTGCTAGGTTTTTGGTACTTTTATTTTTCTGTTCCTTTGCATGTTAAATACCTATTGTGCGCTATAGTTATACTATTCCCATTATCACAGGACAAAGTCGCTATGGTCGGTTACCTCCTCGATGATTTCCTCCCAGGACAGAGAGGGTTATTCATTCAATTGTCTTTGAACAAATTTTATCAATGTGTCATTCTGTTACCCCTTCAGGTAGTTCTCTGTATTTAATTAATGCTAGGTCTGTTAGGAACAAGATTTCAGTGATCCATGATATACTGTTAAAGGAACATCCAGATATATTCTGCATCACTGAATCTTGGCTTTTGGAAACAGATATAGCTATCATTAATCAATTGTGCCATAATAATTATCTCTGGATATCTAAACCTTGGGTGGGAAAACGAGGGCGGAGGTCTATTTGTCTTATATAAAAAAAGAGCTTGGCTTCCAATAACTGTTTTTTTTTTTTTGCTAAATATTAAATCTGTTCCTTGGTCTGATCATTTTCTTTTACAACTCTCATTTGAGCTCGCTTTTGTTGATTCATCTTCTCATACCCTTAGCGTATTTTGACAACTTCTAGACAGTCTTTCGCCACCCTCATACTCTTGAGGATTTGTCAAAAGTTTGTTCACCTTGTCTAGATGAAATTGAAAATCTAGCTGTTTCTCAAGCTACTGCTTCTTGGATAGAGTCTTTCCAAGCTTCTTTGGAAATTCTTGCTCCTATGAAAAATTGTAATATTAATCCTAGTAAACCCACCTAGTAAGCCTCTGTAGAGCACTGATAAGGTGGCTAGTTTCAGGCGACAATTTCAATGTAAGGAAAGACTGGAGATCTAATTTTGATCCTGTTCTTAAACAAGAGTACTTGATGGATGGAAGGGTAGATTTGGGGGTGGGAGTATTTGGGGGATGGTAGGATAGTTGTAGGGATGTTTATGTTTATTGCATTACTTGATATATCGCCTTTCAAACATCAAGGTGGTGTACATTTGCTAACAAGGAAGGTAGGCCGCAGCCTAGGAAAAGGAAAGGAACTGCAATTGTCAAACGGGAAAAAATAATACTCAATCATTCAGAACATAGAGAGCAGACAACAGAAACAACAGTGATAAGAGCAGGAGGGGGGGGGGGGAATTGGGAGATCAAAAGCAGAGGAAAAGAGGTGAGTTTTAGGAGGGACCTGAATTTTGAATAAGTCTTTCCAGACGGAGAACAGAGGGGAGTAAATTCCACAGAGACGGACTGAGGAAGAAAAAGGCTGAAAGACATGTGAATTGGAGATTTGTTGTTAGTTATTGCCTTTCAGATACTGCATAACTTGCGTCCAGCATATATGACAGAGAGTCTGGGTTGGTATGTTCCCCCTCAACCTTGCGTTCTTCGGAGGGTCGTCTGGTGGTGGTTCCTCCTCCCTGTATACTTGCAGACTCAAAGTTTGACACAAAGCTCAACCAGACGCTCTCCCCTATCTCCCAAGTTTGGTATTGGGGCGTCACCTTGCTTGCCCATCTCTTATGACAGCCCTGTGCCCCCTATACAGAGAAACATATATCCAAACATCGCCTGTTTCTTTTCTTTCTTCGCATGCATGCAATAGTTTAGGGATTGGTGGGGCAATTGCAAGAGGTATAAGGGGGGCTGCAGAGAGATCATTCAGATCTCCAGAACTGAAGTGTTCCCATAGCGTTCTGTTTAGTTACAAGGCCAGAGACTTATCAGCCCCCCTTATAGTTTTAGGGGTGGGATAATTTGGGGTGGTGGGGCAGTTGGAGCTTTTTTTGGGGGGTAGAGCAAGGCTAGGAGCAGACACTGAACTTTGGGACCCAATGACAATGTAGAAGAGATGATTGTGCCAGACACAATAGATTCTTCCATATTTATTGGTTTATTATTAGGATTTATTAACTGCCTTATGAAGAGATTCACCATGGAGGTGTAGAACAGGTACCCCTTTGACATAGATAACTTACACTGTAGTAATAGCTTAACAATAGCAAAACGTCCCAGGACCATAGCAAGCTAGAGACGTGCCTTGTGAAACTGGTGCCCCCTCCACCCAACCATGCACAGGAACTTGGTCTTGTTGGGCTTTCTGGATGCCCAAAGATGACATCGGTGCCCTTCTGTACTTGTGCCCTGTGTGGCTGCCCTGCTAGCACAGCCTTTGGTAAGGCCTGGAAAGAGCACATGTCAGCATAATAGACAAGAACCATAAGACAAAACTTGGAGATAGACAAATGAAATCCCAGTAATATGAATATGATTACAATGGCAATACTGTACACCTTAAAACAGAAATATACTAATAGGCAGCAGAGGGAACAAGTGCAGTTGGGACATTTAGACAAAGAAGATGACAAAGGCATAGGGAGAAATAAAAACGGTATCTAGATTGAGGGTAAATTACAGTATATGAAGAAGGTATGTGGAACTGCACTCATTTACATATGACTTAAGAATATCTACTAGTCCAGTTGCACTTTTTCACATGGGTGATAATTGGAGAAAGGTGGGAAGAGAAAAGGGAGATAGCTGTAGTGAAGCACTAGGAAAAACAAGAGGTTAATTTCTATACATAAACGGTAACACTGTGTAGGAATTGGTACCCCGATTAACCAAATGGCTATCAGATAACTTGTAGATATGCACAGGAGATTCTTTCTGTTCCTTAAATCATTATGTCTCGAGGGGATTCATACCCAGCTATTTAAAATGCACTGTTGGTACTTTCTATGAATAAAATTGAACATAGTGCCAGCGAGCTGTCTCTACACTTAGATACTTGTCTGTGGGGAAGTGTGTGAAATCCTGCTTGCTAACACGCTTCTTCCCCAGGTGGAGGCACCAGGCGTCAAATGTTCAGAGACGAAAGGAGCTCACCTAAGAGACACTCCCGGCAGGGCAATCCCAAAGGCAGAGATACCCCAGCAAGGCGAATTGAGCACAGGAGTGTAACAAAAGCATTAATGAAAGGTTACCTTTGAAACTGGTGAGCAGAAGTACCGGCATCAAGCTAAGACTGAAGCATTGATGACTGGTTCTATCAAGCTAGAAAAGTCAGTCACCAGGTTGCTCATGAATATAAAATTCAGCACCTGTCATTTGTTGCTGGTTTGGGACCCAGGCATGAACTGCTATCAAAGCCAGACATGGGACCGAGCAGAGGTACTGCTGTCAGTGTCTGGGCCAAGCAAATGGCCATAGCTAACAAGCTGCTATGGGATTACAAAGGAAGAAAAAAAGCAGGGAAGAAAAGCAGGATAAATGTTTTAAGGTAAAATTGTCAATGGAAAAAAACCTCCCCACCAAGTATAGAAATCTAAAGGTATAAAGATTGTTTTTTCTCTTGATTCTGTAGAATGTTGACTGGTGACTAAGGAATCTATTTACTAAAACATGGTAAGATTTTGCCATTAATGGGCATTAGTTAAAATTCTCAATGTACTTTTGTGGCAAAAGCTCTGTGGTTAGATATAATTGGCATTTCAGAGACCTGGTACAAGGATGATAATATGATATCTGAGTGCAAATTATATCACAATGATACAGTAAGTCAAATTGATGGAGGGGCTACACTCTATGTTAGAAAGGGCATTGAGTCACATAGGATTAAAGTTTTTCAGGAAACAAACAAAATACACTAGAATCTCTATGGATAGAAATTCCATGTTAAAAGGGGAAGGCGATGGCAGTGGGGGTGTACTACCTACCACCTGGCCAGAATGAACAGATGGATGATGAAATGCTGAAAGAAATCAGGGAAGCTAACAAAAGTTACAACACAGCAATACTGTAGTGGGTGATTTCAATTACCACGGTGTCAACTTGGTCAATGTCGTAACAAGTTTCTGGATGAAATAAATAACTGCTTCATGGAGCAGCTGGTTCAGGAATAGACACAAAGAAAAGCTTAGGCCTAGTCCTTTGTGAAATAGAAGATCTGGTGTGAGAAATAACGGTGCTTGGGCCACTTGGCAATAGTGATCCTAACATGATCACATTTGATTTAATAAATGAAGTGAGAACGACAAGGAAATCCACGGTGCTAGCATTCAACTTTCAAAAGAGAGACTATGATAAAATGAGGAAAATGGTTAAGGAAGAACTACAAGGAGCAGCAGTAAAGGTTAAATATTTACAACAAGCATGGACATTGCTTAAAAATACTATCTTGGAAGCAGAGACCAGATGTGTTCCATGCTTTAAGAAAGATAGAAGGAACATGGTTACAGGTAAGCTCAGAGAGGCTGTTATAGCCAATAAAGCATCCTTTAGAAAATGGAAAAAAGCCAAATGATGAAAACAGGAAACAGCATAAACACTGGCAAATTAAATGCAAGGCATTGATAAGGCAGGCAAAGAGAGAATTTGAAAAGAAGCTTGCTGTGGAAGTTAAAATGCGTAATAACAACTTTTTCAAGTACATTCATGGAAAAAACCCTGCGGGAGAGTCAGTTGGACCATTAGATGAAAAAGGGGTAAAGGGGCACTAAGGGAGGACAAGGCCATAGCAGAGAGAATGAATGAATTCTTTGCTTCATTCTTTACTGAAGAAGATGTAGGGAAGTTACTCAGACAAGAAATGATATTTAAAGGTGATGCATTGGAGGAACTGAAACAAAAAACAAATCTCAATAAGCTAGGAAGATGTAATACAGCAAATTGATAAAGTAAAGCATAGCAAATCATCTGAACTGGATGGTATATATCCCAGAGTGCTGAAAGAGCTAAAATATGAGATTATAGACCTATTATTAGTAATCTGTGAACTATCATTAAAATCATCTGTAGTATCTGAAGATTGGATAGTGGTCAATGTAATGCCAATTTTCAAAACGTTTTGCAGGGGAGATACGGGAAAATGCAGATCAATGAACCTGACATCAGCGTCAGGCAAAATGGTAGAAACCATTATAAAGAATAAAATTACTGAACATATGGACAGTCATGCTTTAATGAGAGAAAGCCAACATGGATTTAGCCAAGGAAAGTCTTGTCTCACTTATCTACTATATATTCTTTTGAAGCTGTGAATAAACAGGCAGATAAAGGTGAGCCAGTTGATATAGTCTATCTGGATTTTCAGAAAGTCTTTGACAAGGTCCCTCATAAGAGACTCTTGGGGAAATTAAAAAGTGGGGACATATTGTTGTGGCATGGGAACTTGTTAGAAGATAGAAAACAGAGTAGGGCTAAATGGCTAATTTTCTTAATGGAGAAAGGTGAATAGTGGTGTACCCCAGGTATCTGTGCTGGGCCCACTGCTTTTTAACATATTCACAAATGACCTGGAAAATGGAATAACAAGTGAGGTTATCACATTTGCAGATGACAGAAAATTATTCTATGCCACTAAAATACAAGAAGATTGTGAAAATTTGCAAGAGGAACTTGAGAAACTGGAAGACTGGGTGTCCAAATGGCAGATGAAATTTAATGTGGACAACTGCAAAGTTATGCACTTAGGAAAGAATAACCTGAACTACAGTTCATATTAGGATTCATCGCCCAGGAAAAGGATCTGGGCGTCATAGTGGATAACATGTTGAAACCCTCTGCTGAGTGTGCAGCGGCAGCCAAGAAAGCAAATTGAATTCTCGGAATCATAAGGAAAGGAATGGCAAATAAAATCAAGGATATTACTGTATAATGCCTCTGTATTGCTCCATGGTGCGATGGCACCTTGAATATTGTGTGCCATTCTAGTCACCATCTCTTAGAAAGGATGTAGTGGTGTTAGAAAAGGTACAGAGAAGAGCGACCAAAATGATAAGGGGAATAGAAGGATGCCCCTACAATGAAAGGCTTAAAATGTTAGGGCTCTTCATCTTCATCTACATCTGAAGGGAGAAATTATAGAGGTTCACAAAATAATGAATGGAGTGGAACAAGTAAATGTAGACTGGCTGTTTACTCCTTTAACAAGTAAAAAGACTAAGGGATACACAAAAAAACTACAATGTAGCACTTTTAAGACTAATCAGAGAAGTATTTATTCACTCAGGGGTAGATTCTGAGCAGCGTTTAGCGAGGATGGACGTCCAGTTCAGACGTCTATCCCTGCTAAATGCTTTGGTGGGGATTTCATCCACAGAGCTACCTGCACATACAGCAGAGATGTGCGGGGAGCTCTGTATGCAGAGGGCCGGGGACATGATGCCTACCCTGGACATGCAGGGCCGATTCTGGGGTCAGCTCTCTACATCCAGGGTTGGCCATTTGGACAGGAGACTTATTCCACCTCGGAGATGTAATACGTTTCCCTGGACAGCAAAATATGCAGGATCTGGGCCCAGGAAAATAGGTAAGGGGATGCAGGAGGTTCTCTGCAGCCCAACCCTTGCCATGGCAGGCCCGATCGGGGGGCGTTCAGCAGGGAAATGCTCATTTCGGGGTCTGCCAGGGATTGTGCCTCCTTCATGGAGTCATGGTGCCATGGCAACAGGATGCCATGACACTGCAGCTCCATGAGGAGCCTGGCTGGGCTAGTCAGGTATGTGGCTGTACATCTGGGGGCCCAGAATCGGGGCACGGCTGGCCTGTCCAGATTCTGGACATCCAGATGGGCCAGAGGCACCCAGTTCTGAACTGGCCTCTCAACATGTAATCAAACTCTGGAATTTGTTACCTGAAGATGTAGCTGGGTTTAAGAAATGTTTGGACAAGTCCCTGGAGGAAAAGTCCATAAACCATTATTTAAGTGGACTGGAGAAATCCACTGCTTACTCCTGCGATAAGCAGCATGGAATCCCTCTACCTTTTGGGATCCTGCCAGGTACTTGTGGTTATTACTGGAAACATGATACTGGGCTTGATGGATCTTGGTCCGACCCAGTATTGCATATCTTATGTTTTTATGATAATCTTTTAAGAATAAAAGGGACCTGTCTAGCATGTGGGGAGAAACATTCATGATATTAATGCACGTTACAGTGATTTAATACTGGAAAACTACATTGAAGCATTCAGTGCTTTTTTGAGGGGATACTCTTTAGTGCTGAGTGTCTGCACCTTTTTCATTGTCTGCTAAAATTGACCCATGGTCCTCAAGTATTAATGAAAGAGCCCTCCATATGAGTACTGGCACCTTTTTAGCTAGGAAAAATGCACTATCGAGGGTGTGTCCCGCATGTCCCCTACAGTTATCATATGAAAAGTTCCTTAGTGCATGTTAACTTCATTTGAAATGAATAGAAGTGTACCCATATGAACTGCAAATTTGGCAGTTAGCAAGCTGTAGGTACTGTGTGCTAGCCACAGTGTGCAATCCACAAATACTCAGTATAACATAAAGTGGACCCAAAATGCTACTTTTCAAAAAATACACAAATGTATTTCCCTGTAGAATTATTTATCCAACAGCTGAGGACTCAACGTGCGAGCTTAATGGTAACAAAGACTTTACCAGCCACTACCTTAACATCATCACTGCTCCGATATGCTGTATGTTAAAATTCATATATCCCTGATCCTTCCTGTGTTAACAATCACATCAGTACTCTCATAATAGCTTACCTAGATGCATAATTCATATTTGACTTTGAGACAGCACAATAATAAATGGGCAAAATAGAGGAAGTACTGTTAAACCAATACTTGGCTTCAAAGCATTAGACACACTCCACCCCGATCTACCAAACATGGCTCACACAACTTTCACACAGCTTTGGCATTTTTTTCATGCAGCTGACTATGGCCATTGGTTTCGTCGCTATTGAGTGTTGATGCAATTGTTGATCCAGCAAGGTTGCTTGTATGATGGTCACCAAGCAGTGCATCCTGAAGCGCTGGCGGAATGATGCGCTCCCTTCCTTCTGGGAGTGGCAGAATACCTTTCATCATCCGATAGTGAAGGTGAGTTCGGTTGCTCGGGATTCACTTATGAAAAAGGAGGCCTTCTTGACACTTTGGCGACCTTATGTATTGTGTCTTATGCCACGTGTACGCAATGAGTTGTTGCTTCTTTAGAACCTTGCGTTGTTGTGATCTTTCACACCTCTCTTTGGCACATCTCTGCATGGAGTTAGGGTATGTGTTGTCTGTGCCTTGTCTTTAGGTAGAACTAGGATGTGGGAGGGGATTGGGAAGGGGAGGATAGGGGTGATGGCGGTTTGGAGGAGAATTGGAGAATGGTGTACTTAAGGATGGAGGGAGGGGTAATTGTATCTATTTAATGGTCTTTGGTTTTGTTTGGTTCTAATTGATGGGCTGATTTGGTTGTATCATGCCAGTAGTGTAATGAGTAAGCACACACTGGGAGTGTTAGGTGACCTGGAACCAGAATGATATGAACTGTTTTTAGGGGAGGGATGGACGTTGATGTTGCGTGCATTTATAAAGACAGTATTTATTTATGTATTTTATTTAAAAGACTTTTATACCGCAACTCTCTCAATTACTCATTGGATCAGTGCGGTTTTCAAATAAAATTCATCAATCGATTACAATAAAATTATGCAATGAGAAAATAACCAGGTTTTGAGTTTCTTTTGGAATATTAAAACCGATTCACTTTCCTTCAGACCTTTCAGTAACCTAGACCAAAATTCAGCTGCTTTATATGGAAGAATATACGCAAATCTTTTCTTACTCATGATGCTCCCACTAGAAGGAAGAGTCATGCGCTGATGTGCCTTAATTACCCAAGGGAAGGTAGGTGCACACGTTATCACCTGCTCCGAGGAAGCTCTAACTGTGCACACGTAAGCACTGGTTCACATGAGCATATTTAATAAAGTGTGCATATAAGTCCCAACCCCTCCCCCGCCCTGCAGCATCCCCAGCGCTGACTCCTTCAAGAAGCAGAGTGCTGACAGGGGAATTAAGCTCAAGTCCAGCCTTAATTGCTATATTCTAATCTACATCTGTCAGGCTGAAATCTCCCACCAGCAATAAAACCCCCTTTATCTAGTTCTTTTCACAGTGTTTGAGAGGGCTTTAGTTCACATGGAGGAAAATCCCTCTTTAGGATAACCTGCAATGTTTCCTCTCTTCTTGCACCCTCTGAGTATCATTTATTTAATGGGCTTCTACCCTTTTCAAACCTATCCTTCCCCTTCTGAACAGATTATGACTCGATTCTGGTCATAATAATCATTGTACCACATCTCAAAGGCAACAATAGTATTCAAACTTACCTCTCAGTGGGGACTCTGGGTCTGAGATTTAATTGCATCAATAAACTAAAATTGTGGTTATAAAGTCTAAATTGTTTAAAAGATCACACAGTAAGTCACACAATCAGATCTAATTGTGACTCTGCTTTGTGTGTCACGATAATGTGAGGTCATTTTCCAAGAAGAAGAATTAGCAACTCATTGATCCAATTTTTTTTTAAATTGAAGGTTTGTTTATTAAAAACAGACAATTTGTATTATTCCCTGATGTGGCAGTGGTCAAAAAATCCTTGCCTGTTATCAAGTAAAAACTATGAAAGTTCATAGAAATCGAACTGGTGTATTCACAAAATGCTAGTTCTCCATTTAAAAACCTAGAGGTCCATATTCCAAAGATTTGTTCAGGTAAAGTTTTTTTTCAGCCACAGAAGTCTTTTCCGTTAAATATCTTCCTCCTTTCTATGGGTAACTTGGGCTGTGGAGAAAGTTATTCAGGCAAGAAGGGGATTACGCTGGAGGTGTAGTGATGGTGGGCTAAACTATGTATCTGGATAGTGCTATATTGAGCACAGTCTGTATTCAGATAAGTTTGTATGGATAAGTTCCAGTTAATGTTATCCAGATAATTCTCTCTGTGTAAGTTACCCTCTTGTTGACCTTTTCAGTATGGGGTGCCTAATATGGAGTGATGTCTTTCTAACTATATGATAATTGAATTTGGTTACTATCCAAAAAAAGAATTGTGATGTAACCTTATCTATGTCTCTAATTATGTTCTAATATTTGCACTCAGCAAAGGTAGTGTACTGTTAGCATCTCAGCTGACATTATACCTACCAACTAGTCTCTATTATTTTTGACATGCCCCTTTCAAGTTCTGCTATGCATAGGGAGGGTCATTTTCAACATGGTTCCTACGATTGCTTTAACCATGCAAATGATTTTTTACAAAATCTACCCTTATCTCTGGGTATAGTTAATTGCCTACAGCCGGCATGCATGTAACTTTATCTGCAGGTTGAGGAGGCATTTCAAGGGTCAGAGCTGGGGTAGGGTTTGCACTTTCATGCATATTTTTTGCCTCAGAAAGCAGGTGTAAGTGTGGGTATATTGTTTTTGCAGGGTAATTTTCAAAATCTGAAAATCTGGCAGAGTCTTGACAATGAAAAAGATGCACATACGTTTCCCTAACGTGGACAGTTCTAAAACTGTCCCCAACACCGAAAGTTAACTGCAAATGCAGATTATTGCAAATCAATTTATCATCAGCAATATTTTAGAAACCTCTTTTAAGTCAATGTGAGTATTTAACTATGAAAACAAATCATGGAGATCAACAGTGTGAGATAAATAGAAGGGGCTCATTTTAGAAGCCCTACTTGTGAGTTTGATGTCTAAAAACAGTGAGAGCATATCCATGTAGCATGGGAGAGTGATGGTGGTGTGGCCTGGGCAAAGCAAAGGAGATACATGTCACGGTGCAATTTCAGATTGGCACAATCATTTCTGGCCCTGGTTGCTAAAGTATCCATGCCTATACCTGCTCCTGATCATGAACAAGGTGCAAAAAAGTCTTTGGGGTATGTTTACTAAACCGTCCTAATGTTACTGGCGCTAGTTGCAGTGTTACTGTGAAGAGTGCCATATAAGGAGTTGGCGTTCCGGTCATAAGGTAGCAATCGCGGGTTATCGCGTGATAAAGTGCACCGTGTCCGTTATCGCGCGATAGAGGGAGCTGCGCGCATTACCACACGTTAACCTTAACTTCACGTGCTGAGCTGCAATCATAGCAACAGAGGTGTAGCACAATGGTTAATACAATGACTGCTGAAACAGGGGTCATGAGTTCAATCCTCTAGTGGGCATAATGAATAAGGGTGGCCAAGGCAAATCCTTTTCCTGCTTGAAACAGTCCAACAATCTGTGCTGTCAGCTAAAAATACCCGCACCCCAGTGCCATAACCTAATGCACCTTTTAGGGTGCACCAGAAGGCACATCCTAAACCACCTCGTCAGCCAAGGCGGGTTATAATGTGCCCCAGAGGGTATGTCAAAAGGTTGTCAACTCCCAAGACACCATAGTAGGTGCCCCATAAGCTGGCTGAATCTAATGTGTGGCTAAAGATGCCCCAAGGATGTATAGGTGACTCAAGAAATGTTGGCCAAGGGCAGTAAGGTCCCCCAAATTGAAAAGTAAGAAAGGTATGGGCCAAACACAGATGTAACCCTAACACTGCACAGAGCACCAAGGAAAGACAATACACAAGTGATGGAAGGAAGGCGATCTGAGCTGATGGACCAGCTAAATCTGCGTACAGCCCATGTGGCAGTTGGAAAAATGGACAAACTTATCAGGGGCAGCTGTAGCGATGCACAGGGTGATGGTAATGTACCATGCAACAATGACAGTGTGTGGCAGAGGATGGGAAGACGTGTCCAGCAGAGGAGGTAGAGGTGGCAGGATAGGTGCAATGACAGGAGGACAGAGGAGTAGCAGTGCCATACAGAGCACACACAGGAGAGGCAACCAGGGAGAGCTGCAATGCAGAAACGTGTATCAGTGCAGGACATGGGGTAGCAGCTTGCACATCAGGGCAGGATGGCACACAGCTGGCAGACACACATAGATGGACAGAAGGATGGTTGGCAACTGTGATAAGGGTACAATGTGCTAACAGCACAGATCTGCACAGATATGACTGTTACAGGAATTAAAAGTAGCTATGCAGGACAGGCATACAAATGAAAGAGAACAGAGAGAAATCAAACCTATGACCATTAGCACAAATATCAATGCCCAAACCGTTAAGCCACACCACCAACATGAGGTCATTAGCAAAGGCTGCATACAAGAATACTGCAGGGCATCACACAAGAAGCCTGCTGTCTGCCAGGATAGGCAAACCTCCAACAGTAACCATCTCTCAGCGGACGTACTCCAAAACATTATAACAAGAGACATCAGCAATAGACCAAGAAGAACAAATAATAACAATATGATCAGCACCCCTGCAGGCTATCACAAAACCAAACAAACAACCTCAAAAAGAGCACCATCACTACTGGCATCCTCAATATGGATCTCCCTACCAATGAGCCTGAGAGCTTTAGAAGACCTCACAGACTTCCGCAAAGACCTCAAAACATGGTTATTTATAGAAACCTGTGAGCATTCAAGCAACATCCCTTACCCAAACAGCAACACTAACATCACCGCCAACTAAACACACACCCATCCCATTCACACGAACAAATTTATCACACCACATTAGTAAATACCTTTATGTTAAATGTTGCCTCAACTGTACTGTCTAAATACTGTCACATATCTATACTGTCTAAATGTCTACACGTACCCTAATGTTAAATGTAACCCTCCAATTGTGTTGTGACGTGACCACCTTGATTGAAGGAAAAGGTGGCATACAAATCTGTCTAAATAAATAAATAAATGATGGCATGCACATGCAGATCTGGTGTGTACAGATCAGATCACAGTCTGTAATTGGGACCAGAGCCACATATAACTACATGCACACACACAATGAAATGTTATGCAGTGGATACAGCATGCAAAAGAGGAAAGAACCTAAACCCAAAGGATGGCAGGGGATGCTCTGTGGAGCAGGGCAAAATATAGAACAGAACAGGAGCATGTGAGAATTGAACTTACAAACAGGTGTGCTACAGACCAGCTAAACAACAGCAATGCCAATTCCCCAAGCAGACTGCCAAGCAAATGCTGCAAAGAAAGAGACATATGTAACAGCTAATATGTGATAGATAGGCAGCACAGAGGGCACACTTTGGTGTATAGTGAAGAGATGGAAGGGTGTGTGCATAGGTGATGAACCTGCAGGTAGCTCATGGTCAGGTTAGCACAACAGAAAAAAATAAGTAAACCCTATGTGGGGATCAAACCTGCAACCTATGGTGTTCCAACACATGTCTGCAACCACTATCCCAAACAACCACAGGAAGCACACTGCAAAAGTATTACCTCAAAGGAAATGTGTGCATGAGAACCCTTAACACCCAGTGATGTGGCAGACGGCCACCGTACAAGGATGTGAGCACAGGTGGGCCATGTACATGACCAGGAAATCACTAAATACGTGTGTCAGTGTGATCAAGCAGCAGCACAGACAAATGTACGTCCAACACATATTTTTATTTTGGTTAATCATCACAGATAGTGTAGATACCACCTATCATAATATCAAGGTGAGTGGATAACAGGGGAAAAGTTGAAAACACATTTTGCAGGGCAGCAACCCACATGTTACAGAAAAGTCACTGGCCCGTCTACAGATGATGGGCAGGAGAGATAATGTGCATTAGGTGCATGGTGTGCAGTATGCATTAGCCCCCCACCCCCCACATGCTGCTGCATGCCCCAAATGCGTTAGTTACATATGTGTGCATGTAGACAGTAGGCGGTGCATGATGAGGGCCCAACACACATCAATCATGATCTGTTCATAAAAACATATCTGTCTTCCAACACAGGAGGCACACAAATGAAACAGCATATGTTGTTAAAAGTAAGATAGTGTAAACACAGATATCAAAATATGTTACAGCTGTCACATAAAGAATAGTTACTCACCTGTAACAGGTGTTCTCCAGGAGCAGCAGGAATCAGTCCTCACATATGGGTGTCATTGACGCCGATGAAGCCCCAGCGGAACATTTCCCCAGCTTTCCATGAAAGCCTTTGGGAATGCAGGCATGCATGCGTGGTTCCCTTCCCGCCTAAAGGTACCATCTTACCTCAGTCAAATGGCATAGCTAAGAACAGCACACAAAAATGAAAAAATAAACTATATACAACTGCAACTCACAGGGGAGGAGGGAGGGTTGTGAGGACTGATTCCTGCTGCTCCTGGAGAACACCTGTTACAGGTGAGTAACTACTCTTTCTCCAGGACCAAGCAGGAAGTCAGTCCTCACATATGGGTGACTCCCTAGCTCTGGGCTACCAGGGAACCCAGGCTGAACAAGAGAACTCCCTCTAGTCCCAGCATCAAAGAAAGGCTTTTCACTGACACAACCTCCACCGGTAGCCCAACAGAGGGCAGGAGGGCAGGAGTTGCCTAAACCTCAAAGAGATTCCGGAGTACTACCTGGCCAAAAGCACTGTCCCTACGGGACTCCCTCTCCAGACAGTAATGGGCCGCAAAAATCTGGCTTGAAGACCAAGTTGCAGCCCTGCAGATATCTACCAATGGTACAGAGCGGAGATGAGCCACTGAGGCAGCCATTGCCCTGACACGGTGGACTGTGACCCTACCCTGCAAAGGAAGGTCAGCCGCCTTGTAAGCCCAGGTGATACAGTCAGCTACCCAGATGGACAAGGTACGCTTGGGCACAGCCAACCCCAACTTATTAGGGTCAAAAGACACGAAGAGCTGAGTAGCCCTTCTATGCCCTTGTGTATGGTCAAGGTAGAAGGATAGGGCCCTCCTACAGTCCAGGGTATGCAGAACTGCTTCAGCCTGACTTGCATGAGGCCTAGGGAAGAATGTTGGAAGAACCACCTCCTGGTTGAGGTGGAAAGAGGAGACAACTTTAGGGAGGAACTTTGGATGAGTCCTAAGGACTACCCTGTTCCTATAGAAGCGAGTGTAAGGCCTGTCACAGACTAGGGCCTGAAGCTCACTCACTCGCCTGGCCGAGGTTAGGGCTACCAAGAAGAGGGTCTTTCAGGACAGGAAGCGCAGAGGGCATCGGCTGAAAAGGTGGGCGAGTCAGTTGTTGCAAGACCACATTCAATTCCCACTCAGGAGCAGGAGGACGGATTGGAGGCTTGAGCAAAAGCAAGCCCCTGAGAAAACGGGACACCAAGGGGTGAACCGACAGAGAATGTCCTTCCACCAGTGAGTGGTGAGCTGCTAGAGCTGAGAGGTGGACCCGAACAGAATTGGACTTAAGTCCCTGATTGGACAAGTGCAGTAAGTACTGAAGTACAACTGGCACAGTACAGGAGAAAGGATCCTCTGTACGTAGCTGACACCACACAGAAAACCTTTTCCATTTGAGAGCATAGGTTTTCCTAGTAGACTGTTTCCTAGAGGCTAGGATAACCTCTTCAACTTCCTGAGGTAGGCCCCAGGGAGCCAAAACTACCCTTGCAGCCTCCGGCCATCAAATTGAGAGCTTTGAGATTGGGGTGCAGAAGGGAACCCTGATCCTGGGAGAGAAGGTCGGGTTGCAACCCCAGAGGCAGTTGGGGGATCCACCGCCAGTTGAAGGAGAAGTGGAAACCAAGGCTGTCTCGGCCACCTGGGAGCCACCAGCAGGACTGAGGCCTTGTCCTGAAGAATCTTGAACAGAGTTCGGGTCGCCAAAGGCGTGGGAGGAAACGCATACAGGAGGCCCGGAGACCAGGGAATCAGAAAAGCATCTGCTGCTAGTCGCAGAGGATGCGGTTGTCTGGAGCAGAACTTTGGCAGCTGTGTGTTCAGAGGACTGGCAAACAGATCTATGGAGGGAAGCCCCCATTTCAGGAAAATCTTCTGAACTACCAAAGGATGCAGCTGCCACTCGTGGGGCTGCAGAATTCTGCTCAACCTGTCGGCCAGGTGGTTCTCCTGGCCTGGAAGGTACACAGCCTTGAGGAGCATGTTGTGCTTGAGGGCAAACGAGCAAAGGTCCTGTGCCTCCTGACAAAGGAGCCTGGACCCAGTCCCGCCTTGCTTGTTCACATAAAATATGGCTACCTGGTCGTCTGTCTGAACCAGGACAGACTGATGAGCCAGGGCAGGAGAGAAAGCTTTGAGTGCTAATCGAATAGCCCTGAGTTCCAATAGATTGATCTGCTGTGCGGCCTCCCAGGGAGACCACAGGCCCTGGGTGCACTTGTTCAGACAATGAGCTCCCCAGCCCTGCAGGGAGGCATCTGTGGTCAGTACCACTGTGTACCCAGGAATTTGAAAAGGCACCCCTTTTAGTAGATTGGGTGGGTGCAGCCACCAGTTGAGGGAGTCCAGGAAAGGCCTGGACAGCCTTATCCTGTCTCTGAGGCTGCCTGTGGCCTGTGACCACTGACTCCGAAGGCACCACTGTGCAGGCCTCATATGGAGCCTGGCATTGGGGGTTACGTGAACTGTCGAAGCCATGTGGCCGAGCAGCCTCAGGCAGAGTCTGGCGGAGACCACTGACCCGCTGAGAAACATGCTGGCCAATTCCATCAGTCTTTGGGCCCTGTTTGCTGGCAAGAATGCCTTTGCCAGGATAGAGTCCAACCTTGCCCCTATGAAATCCAAGTTCTGGGAGGGGAGCAAAGTGGACTTTGCGAAGTTTATGACAAACCCCAGGCTTTGTAGAAGAGCATTAGTTCTGAGGGTGGCTTGTCTGGCCTCCTGGCACGTCTGACCCCTGATGAGCCAATCGTCCAGATAGGGGAAGACAAAGATACCCTGATTTCTCAGGTAGGCCGCCACCACTGCCAGGCACTTGGTAAAGACCCTGGGAGCGGAGGTGAGGCCAAAAGGCAGTACTCTGTACTGATAATGGTTTCCTCCCACAATGAACCTGAGGTACTTTCTGTGGTCTGGATGAATGAGGATGTGAGTGTACGCATCCTTTAGATCTAAGGAGCATAGCTAATCTCCCTGCTGGAGGTAGGGCAGAAGTGTTTCAAGAGTAAGCATCTTGAATTTCTCTTTCTCTAGGAACTTGTTGAGATTCCTGAGGTCCAGGATAGGTCGAAGGCCCCCGGTCCTTTTGGATACCAGGAAATATCTGGAATAGAACCCTCGACTGTGCATTTGAAGGGGCACAGGCTCCACCGCCCTGTCCACCAACAGACCTTGGAGCTCCTGGAGGAGAAGATCTGTGTGCAGGGGAGGCCTTGGAAGCTCTCCTGGAAAATATGGAGGAGGCAGTTGGTGAAAGTGTAGAGCATAGCCCCTATGGACTATGTTTAACACCCAACTGTCCCCAGTGATGTGGGGCCACTGGTGGGCAAAGAGGGCGAGGCGACCTCCTGTGCAGGGTTGGGAGAGCAGGGACTGAGAGGCTATGCTTGAGGAGTCAAAAAACCCCACCCTGCTGAGTGGGAGCAGGGGCCGGAGGCTTGGGGGTCCTCTGCCTACGGGGCCCATTACCCTGCCCCTTGGCTTGCTGACCCTGGGGTGCAGCTTGGGCAGCCGGATACTGAGGGTACTGTTTGTAGGCAGTGCCCTTCCTCGGGTAAAAGGGCTTTTTACCCGAGCCCTTCTTCTTGTGAGAAGGGGCAGAGGTCTTCCTAGACAGCCTTGTCCTGGTAAGGTGCTCGGTCTCGAGCTGAGCGGCCTTCTCGGCCATGGGCTTGCCAAAAAGTTTCTCACCTCGGCAAGGGACATCGACCAACTTGTCCTGAACCCATGGCTTGAGGTCCGATGACTGCAGCCATGCCTGGCATCGAGCCGCGTTGCCGGCTGCCGCAACTCGGGCCGAAGCCTCAAAGCCATCGTAGGCGGCGTGGGACATGAACTTGGAGCATTCCCGAATCCCCGAGGACAAGGACTTGAATCTCTGCAAGGGTTCCCCGGAGAGACCAGCAGAGAACACGGCCAACTCCTTAGCCAGGTCTCATAAGTACATGCCCATGTACAGCTGGTAAGACTGGACACGGCAAGCAAGCATCGAGCCCTGGAAGCACTTTCTACCAAAACCATCGAGGTTTCGGACCTCCCTGCCAGGAGGCACCGCGGAGTGCATCTTCTGACTTTTCAGGCGATGCATGGCCGATTCCACCACCATGGAATGGTGTGGTAACTGCGCCTTCTGAAAGCCAGGGCTCTTCCGGAGTCGATAGATCGAATTGACCCGCTTGCTTAGAACCGGCGCCGAGGCCGGTGCCTCCCACATCCGGAAGAAGAGCCGTTCCAGCATCGGAGGAACCGGGACAGTAAAGGCCTCCTTCGGAGGAGAGTCGTACTGCAGGGCCTCAAGCTCCTTGGCTCGAGGCTCTTCCTCGGGGTCCACCGGGATAGCCAACGCAGCGGCCATATCCCGGACAAACTCCGAGAACCGGGTATCCTCCGGAGGGGATCTACTCCGGGGTTCCGACTGCGGTGAGTCTGACGGGACGCACCGAGTCTTGAATGTGTCGGGGGACTCCTCATCCTCCGTCTCCCAGGCGGACACGTCCGACGAGGAGTCAGGGTCCGACCCCGCGGGGCCTGGGAGCACCCGCCCCGATGCCGGAGGCACCGGCGTCGACGCCTTCAGTCCCGAACGGGAGGTCAAGGGAGACCGCGACTGAGGTCGACCTCGAGCCTTCATGGCCTCGAGTATCGGCTCGGTCTCCGGGGTCGACTTCAATGTCGACGTCCCGGTGGTCGGGGTAGATGCACCAGACAGGCTGGCCATCAGTGCCCGCTGATGCTCCATGAAGGCAGACAGTCTGCACTCCAAGACTGTCATCCTGAGACTCAGCTCGGGAGACGCAGCAGCCACGGACTCGGGCCCCGGCGGCGCCGGGCCCGATGTCGGCTCTCTGGGAGGAGAGTCCTCGAAGACAACAGGACTTACGTGTCCAGCAGACTCCGGTTCCACGCGAGGAACTTTGGCAGGCTTCTCTTGTTCCACGGGCCCGGGGCGACGGTCGGGGGTCTTAGACCTGGCCCTCGAGGAGCCAGGGACCTCTTCCGACGACGCCCTCACGAGCCGCTTCTTCCTCTTGCATTCATGGTCGGGGGACCCCCTGTCCGAGGAGCCACGACGGTGCTCGGGATCCGAATCCCGAGATGTCGAGGCCTCAGACGAGGTCCGGCCCGGCCGGAGACTGAGTCAGAAAAAAGCCTTTCTTTCTGCTGCTGGCAACTTCGCAGTGCCTTGGAAGACATCTTCCCACATGGTCCACACGTCTTAGAGTCGTGATCAGGACCGAGGCACCGAAGGCAGCAGTCGTGTGTGTCGGTGAGAGACATCAACTTCTTACACCGATCACACTTTTTAAAACTGCTGGAAGCCATCGTGGAAAAAAGAGTCCCCGCGAGGTCAAAGGCCCAGGCTTCCAGGAAAAAAGCGAAAAAGGGCGCGAATGCCAGCCACGAAGGGCAAAAACCAAAAAAGAAGAAACGGACTCGATACCGGTGTACCGAACCAGGCGGGAGGGGAACCGGCATCGATCCGGGAAGAAAAAATAGCGAGAATCGCCGAAAAAATCAAACTTTTATCCGGGATGACAGGACACACGTCCAGTGGGCTTCTCGGAAAAAGAGAGACTGAGGTAAGATGGCACCTTTAGGCGGGAAGGGAACCACGCATGCATACCTGCATTCCCAAAGGCTTTCATGGAAAGCTGGGGAAATGCTCCGCTGGGACTTCATCGACGCCAATGACACCCATATGTGAGGACTGGCTTCCTGCTTGGTCCTGGAGAATGCCTGATATAGTAATCAAAGCAACAACAATATAAACCAAAACAATCGTCAAATGCACAATGAGGATATGCTAACAGGTAGCAGAGGCACATGAACACAGAGAATTCAAATGAAACAAATCGCAGAAACATATAGAGATAACACTATGCAGAAGGTCCCCCTGCACTGGTTGGTGTGGATACAGTGTCTGTACACATATATCACGATACGTGGAATGCACAAATGAAGGAAGAAAATGGACACTCACACTGCCACACTCCAAATATAACGGGGCAATGTGAGTGTCGTTTCCTCACGAGATAAATAAGACTGTGCAGACATGCAATGCTAGGTTTGTAAATCAATGCAGAGAGTCACATCTGTACAGTAATCAAACACAATAACCTGTATATAGAGATGGAAAGAAAGGTCAAAAATGTTACAGTAACCCACACAGAAGCCATATTACCACATTCTGTGTTGCACCAACATGGTCAGTCACATGCACATGCACTGTGTACGTTGAAACATGATACAGTGATGCCACACATGCACTGTAACACCCTTGGTGAGTGCAAACATCAATCCAAGATGTTGGTGTGCAGTAAAGTGGTGAGGTGGCAAATACTGTGTCATGTTCAAGTGGAGGGTAGGTGGACATGGACAAGAGGACCTCTCCATTGCTCCCCTGTGCCACACGCATGGCTGTATGCTCATGTTGAACCAAACAGATGAGCATATCCTGTGTTCCATGTCACACACATGGGCAAAACACAACACAATGTCAGAAGGATGTACAACATACAGTGACAATGTCAGTCCCTGCTGCACACGTGGGGACCAGTACACAGTGTCCACAGTGCAAAGGGTGTCTGCAATCCAACAAGTCACGTTAAGACTGTCCTTGAAACCTGGGCAGGCATAGTCAAATGTGACATCCCAATATGCCACAGTACTGGAAAGGTCATGTGTGTCTCCTGAGATGAACACGGCACCCAGCCAGAGCACGGCAGCAAAGGTATGTTGGACAGGCCTGTCATGCCCAAAGTAGCAGTCCAACAATAATACTGTCCATCCTAGGCATGTGTCCCACTCGCAGAGGTCAAACATCCTATGGCACCATTTCCCAGGGATAGTTCCATGGTGTTGTTGTGTCCTCCAACAGGTGGGTGATGATGACGCCGGATGCACTGTAGTAGATGTGCTTTGTGTGTCCTCTGCCCTGTGTCAAAAGAGGATAAACAATGTATTGGTATGCTGCTTGCAACATCAGCTCAAATTGCAGAGTCAAACATCAATATGTACATAATGAAACGTCACACAACCAAACATAACATGATCACAACACAGAACACAGTGCATGTTGTGGACATTTGGAAATAAAACCACAGACGAGGGTGTCACATGAATATGGTCATGTCCATGCCCATGTTACACAGGCATTTCACAGCTCCACCCCATGTGCATTAGCATCCATGCACAGAGACCCAACATTAAATGTCCATGAAGCAAACAGTAAATCATTAACATGTAAAGGCTGATGTCATTCCCAAAAGACCAAAGGTGCAACCTACCATGTGTTTGCATGTCTCCGTGTCTGTTTGGAATCCTCTGAGGCTCTCAAAGGCCACAATACGTCACAGTGAAGGGAGAAGATGTCAACAAAATGTGTCGAATCTCATTGTCTCCATGTCCAGCCACTGTTGATGCATGTCCACATTATGGCGATATCTGTGATACATAAATGCTGTCGCGCAGTGGTCGATCAGCACACAAGAGATAGGTCAGCTCACAACACACAACACATGTCCACAATGTTCACAAGGTGAACAGCAGTAAGGTAGAGATAGCACAGTCACTACCACTCCCCAGGTGTTCAGACCCCTCACACCACATGATAATGCAAAATTCCTGCATGCTGTATCATCACACAGCCAACCCAAAAACACCCACCCACACAGTATGCTAAGGTGAGCATGCCAGCAGTAGCATATGGCCTGTATGTGCACAATTGGAGAATAGTGGAGATAAAGGCTTGTCAAATGCAATGATACACTGCTGTTGGCTGAAGCTACAATGTCAGGGAAGGCTATACGTGCAGCCCATCACCCGAACACCTAGGACCTGCACACACCCGCAGCTCTGTTGGACGTGTCCTAGAGATAGTGTTGGAGAAGACGAACTGGCCAGGAACACATGTGGATATGTGTGCCAACAGCAACATATGGGGTATGGGGGTGCAGGGCAAAGATGTGAACAACAACATATGTACAATATGACAGATCACTGCAGACATGTGCTCCCCCTGACTGTCGTCACAGACAAAGTAGCTGTAGGTCCACCTACCCCAGACTACTGCATGTTGGATGACGTACAGTCAGCTGCCAATGCACCACAGCACCAGGAGGGACACCAAGTATGTCCTGTGGATTGAGAAACACAAGAGAAACATACATATGTAATGTTGTAGCTGTGCAACACACACTGCACCTTCATGTCCTCAGCTCACAGATCCTCCAAGATCCTTTACAGATTTACTGTTCCCCATCACACTGTACACATTTGTTTCATGTTAAAGTTATCACTGAAGTGTGTGTGGCAAACTACAAGGGTCCGTACTCTGTCCGTCCCCTTCCTCACCTCTCTGCTGCTGTAAAAAATGTGGAACAGAACTGTCTCTTTGCTACCATGTCCCTGCTCGGCTCTAAGGCCGCAGTACTATCCTGTGTCCCCCATATTGCTCCCACTGTCCCTTCAGTGTGTGTTCTGGTGTCTCAATGTCCTCTGCTACCCCCGCTGTCAGTACCTGTAACACAGGGAAATATCCAGGGGCTCCTTCCTTATCCTCTGTCGATATACATTTCCTTGGTGTGTCTATCTCATACCTTGACTTATATTACCAGCTGTGTGTTGATGAGTTGCAAATATCTCTCTCGATGCCTGAGTTATGTCTGCCAAACTACATCTCGATGTCTGCTTGCCAACTGACATTGATGGCTGCATGTCATCCTATTGTGTGAAATTGATAATGGCAAAGCATGGATATCCTATATGTGCACCTAAACCCTCCCCTCCCATCAGAGCGTCTTTGCGTGTGTGGCCATAACTTCCTTTCTCTACGGTCCGCAATGTAGGTGTAGTCTTGGATTGCACTCTCCTCCTCTACACACATACTCAGCTTGTAGATGAGTTTGTGGTTTATGTCTAGATGTCCTCAGCTTTATTTCCCCAGTCCTCCCTGAAAACACAACTAAAACCTAAATCCTGCCCCCCCCCCCCCCCACAATCATCTCCCAGCTTGCCTACTGTAACCTACACCTTGCTGATCTGGCCTTGAATCATCTGTCTGCCTGAAAATATGCAACACTGCACTGCATGGCTATTCTACAGCCACACACATAATGGCAATAATACTCCCCCTATCAGGATACTGCACAGGTTCCCTATCCGTCTACGCATCCATGTCAGGGCTACGTGCTGACCTATACATGCAGGCACACTGTGGTGTTGCAGTAACTTCCATTACTGATCTCAAATACCAGTAATCCAACTACTACTCAGCATGTATATAGTGCTACTTATCACATGTAGCGCTATACCAAAACAACTAACACACAGTCCTTGCTCATCAGAGCATACCAACCAATCAATCACCTCATAATACAAAATGTGAAACACACATGTCTAGGCAACTGGTCCCATCTATCGGCTGCTCTCCTACTGTTGACCCCATACTACACACCTTTCACCGTTCTGCACCCAAAGCCTCAAACTAACTACCTGTGGCTGTACAGCAGCCCCTATCCCAATCAGCCACAAATCATGTATGACAGCTTACCACCTCCCACAAGCTTTGGTAGGAGTGGCTGACTTGGATTTAGTGGCAGTTACAGAAACATGGTTCACAGAAAACCATGATTGGGATGTAACTATACCTCGCTATACTTTATTCAGAAAGGACAGGGTAGGAAGAAGGGGAGGAGGAGTGGCACTATATGTAAAAACTACTATTAAAGCTTTGGAATTACAGAGCTTAAAAGGGAGAGAGGCGGCATTGTGGGTTAAACTAGAAAGAGGGAAAGAGAAATCTATTTGCATTGGTGTGATATACAGACCTCCCTCACAAGAGGAAGAGGTGGACAGAGAGTTAATTAAAGACATACACAGCATTGCTAGGAAAGGGGAAGTGCTACTGATAGGAGATTTCAATATGCCAGATGTTGATTGGCACATTCCTGCTGCAGTATCATCTAGAAGTAAGGAGATCCTGGATTCTCTACAGGGAGAACTATTCAGGCAATTGGTAACAGACCCCAAACGTGAAGGGGCCATACTGGACTTGGTGCTTACCAATGGTGAAAGTGTTTCTGATGTTGTAGTGGGAGATCATTTTGCATCCAGTGATCACCAGATGGTGTGGTTCAGTATTAGGACTAGGGCTGTTAGAATCTATTCAAAGGTGAGGATCTTAGACTTTAGGAAGACTAACTTTGAGAAGATGGGCCAATACCTCAGGGAGTGGGATGGGAACAGCTGGGGGATGTAGAAAAACAGTGGGCAAAACTGAAAGGGGATATTTTAAGGGCAACCAACCTTTTTGTTAAAATGGTAAATAAAGGCAAAAGGAAAAGGAGACCGCTATGGTTTTTGAAGGAAGTAGCTGAAAAAGTGAAGAAAAAGAGGAAGGCCTTCATGAAATACAAGAGATCACAGAGAGAGGAAGACAGGCATCTGTATTTGGAAAAACTTAGAGAAGCTAGCAAAGTAGTCAAGAAGGCAAAGATTCAAAAGGAGGAGGAAATAGCCAATGCAATAAAATGGGGGGATAAGACATTTTTCAGATATATTAGTGAGAAGAGGAAGGGCAAAAGTGGTATTGTCAGACTCAAGGGTGCAGGGGAGGAATATGTAGAAGCTGATAAGGATAAAGCGGAATTGCTTAACAAATATTTTTGTTCTGTGTTCACAGATGAAGAACCAGGAGCAGGACCTCAGAAAACACCCACAATTAGGAACAGAAGCGAGGGACATCTTGAACAATTTTCAGAAGACTGTGTTCATGAGAAACTAGCTCAACTTAAAGTAGACAAAGCAATGGGACCGGATGGGATACACCCTAGAATACTGAGGGAACTTGGGGACATTCTAGCAACTCCACTGACTGACCTTTTCAATGCCTCGTTGGAGTCGGGAGTGGTGCCAAAGGACTGGAGAGAGGCTCATGTGGTGCCTTTACACAAAAGTGGAAGTTAGGATGTGGTTGAAAACTACAGGCCGGTTAGTTTAACTTCAGTGGTGAGTAAATTATTGGAAACGCTGCTGAAAGAGAAAATAGTGAGGTTTCTGGAGTCCAGTGGATTACAGGATCCGAGGCAGCATGGATTCACCAGAGGCTGGTCTTGTCAGACAAATCTGATTGATTTCTTTGACTGGGTGACCAGGGAGTTGGACCGAGGGAGAGCTCTAGATGTGGTGTATTTAGATTTCAGTAAAGTCTTTGACACTGTTCCTCACAAGTGACTTATAAACAAACTGAGCACCTAGGGATGGACCCTAAAGTTACTGCTTGGGTTAGAAATTGGTTGGGTGGGAGGCGACAAAGAGTACAAGTAAATGGAGCGCACTCTGAGGAGAAGGATGTTACCAGTGGTGTGCCCCAGGGATCAGTCCTTTGTCCGATTCTTTTTAACATCTTTGTTAGTGATATAGCGGAAGGGCTGTCGGGTAAGATTTGCCTCTTTGCGGTTGATACCAAAATCTGCAATAGAGTAGACACCCAGGAAGGTGTAGATAACATGAGGAGGGATCTAGCTAAGCTTGAAGAATGGTCTAGAATTTGGCAGCTGGGATTTAATGTTAAAAAATGTAAGGTCATGCATTTGGGCTGCAGCAATCCAAGGGAGCAATACAGTATAGGGGGTGAAGTACTTTTGTCCACTAAAGAAGAGCGGGACCTAGGCGTGGTTGTGTCTGATGATCTTAAAGTAGCTAAACAGGTAGAAAAGGCGATGGCAAAAGCTAGAAGGATGCTTGGGTGCATACGGAGAGGAATGGCTAGCAGAAAAAAGGAGGTGATAATGCCTCTGTATAAGTCTTTGGTGCGACCTCATTTGGAGTATAGTGTGCAATTCTGGAGACTGCACCTTCAAAAGGATGTGAACAGGATGGAGTCGGTGCAGAGGGTGGTTACTAAAGTGATTAGTGGGCTTCATTATAAAGCATATGAGGACAGACTTAAGGATCTTAATATGTACACCTTAGAGGAAAGGCGGGATAGAGGTGATATGATTGAGATGTTTAAATACCTCCGTGGCATAAATGTTCAGGGAGAGAGCCTCTTTCAATTGAAAGCAAGTTCTGCTACGAGGGGACATGGGATGAGGGTGAAGGGAGATAGATTCAGGAGTGATATGCGTAAATATTTCTTTACGGAAAGAGTAGTGGATCCATGGAATAGTCTCCCAGTGGAGGTGGTAGAGATGAGGACAGTAACTGAATTCAAAAAAGCATGGGACCAACACAGAGGATCTCTAAAGGTAAAAAGGGGACTGTTATAGTTGTTGATATGGAAGGACAGACTAGATAGGCCATGTGGTCTTTTTCTGTCATCATATTTCTATGTTTCTATGTTTCTAAGCCTACTACTCCCGACACACATAATCCACCTCCACCCGCTGTTGTGCCCTGCTCACATATTCTGCGTTTCAGTCATGACTAGATTGTAAGCTGGGATGGCCAGGCAGTGTCTGTTACATGTCAGTGCTTTGATTATCTTACTGCTATTGGGATACAAATGTTCACTAGTAGTAGTAGTACACACATATCTAAACAAATGTATGTGGCAACATATGCAGTACTTACATGAGAAGACCTCCTCAATCACCTGTCACCTGACTGATGTTCCCTCACGTGCGTCACCACAGCCACGTACAGGAGGACACGTAGACTCATCCTCCAGATCCTCATTAATTTGGACAGGGATATGGTGCCTGAGAGCAATGTTGTGCAGGATGCATCAGGCTATAATGATCTCTGCCACAGTCTGTGGTTTGTATTGTAAGGCCCCACCTGTCCTATCCAGACACCTGAAGCGACTCTTTAAAACGCCAAAGGTGCACTCTATGATGGAGCGGCTGGAGGCATGGGCCTCATTGTAACTCCTCTCTGCACGTGTCCGTGGTTGACGCACAGGGGTCACCAACCAGGGGCGATACCCATATCTTGAATCACCTGCAGAAAGAGATGTGGAACGTTAAAGCAGGAGCTGATGTCCACCCAAAGGGACACAAGTATGTACGTGCAAACCGAATGCACAAAACATCCTCACAGAAACATATGACATCACATGATGGGACACCACAACTATGCATCAGCGTGTGAAGTTATAACACACCAAACAAGGGGTAGGTGTACGAATCGCAATCAACCTAATCTGTAACCACTACACAAATGCTAGCGTCAATTCCACCATCATCACACAGCACTGTAGCAAGGTAGAGCTGGATGGCACTACCCCCCCCCCCCCCAACATTAGGTCACACACAGACAGATGAGACACACACACAACTACGGATACACCTCAAAGACAGACATGTGCACATATGGTTAGTCACAGGATCACCATGTGCATGTCAGAGATGAGAAATACACACCCAGCAGTATACAGTCCTCATACTGGCCTGCCTCAAATTGTATGAATAGTGCCGAGTGATGCAGGATATAGGAGTCATGGGTGGACCCTGCAAACCTAGGGACCACATTCAGAATGTGCATATTTGCATCTCATACAACCTGAACATTCAGGGAATGGTAGTGTTTGTGGTTGCAGAACACTACCTCCCTGTCTCTGTTTGGGACAAGGGCAACATGTGTGCAATCAATAGCTCCCATCACGTGTGGTATCTCGGCAAACGCCTCAAAGGCTTGGTTCAGGGTCCCCCACTGTTGCCTAGTGTTGGGAATGACAATGTAATTCCCCACCCAGCTGATCATGGCACGCAGTACCTGGTGGAGACAGCGTGAGAAGGTGGGGTGGCTCATGCCACCCACTGCGGCCACAGATGACTGGAAACAGCCAGAGGCAAAGAAATGTAGGGCACCAAGGAGCTTGACCAAACCCAATATGGCATGTGACCGACCAGTCAGGGGCTCGAGGTCAGGTCTTAGATCCTCAAAGAACTACCTAATAGCCCCCATGCTCAGGCGGTAGATGGAGATGACCTGGTCCTCACTTATGCCCTGGAGCTTGGCCCTGGGCCTGTAGAGGTGAGGCTGGCGAGCCTGAAACTCCTCACTCCTCCTGTGCCATGCCGGCACAGCCCCTGCCCAGCCTGCCCCCACAGCTGCAGTTCTTTGTTGCAGTGGGAATACACCCATGCCCTGTGCCTCAGCCCCATGGACACCATCTCCCCCGTCAGGCAATCGCAGCCCCTGCTCACCTCCCACTGCACATGCAGCAACCACAAAGCCCACCATAAACTCCACCCCCCTCAATGCCTCTAACTCACTCAAACTCAGACACTCACCTCACCAACCTAGCCACACACCACCCCCACCACACACCTACCCAGCCACACAACCCCACCATCACTCACGAACCCAGCCACTCACTATGACACACCTGCCTCTGACACTCTCCTTGCTTCAACAACCAACAGAACACGCCTTCTCTCCCTCGCCTACACAAACCCCTCAATGTGTACCAGGTGTGCATGTGTATTTATAGTTTTTTTTACATTGCGCGCGTTGCACATGTGCTGTGGAGACACGTAAGGTGTGTGCGCAGGACACCATGTTACACATGCGCTGCACATGAGCATGAGACATGCGCATGTGCTGTGTGACGTGGACCATGTACTGAGAGCATGCATGCCCTAACACAAGCAACTGTGGGGTGATGACACAGCAGCACATGGCAGGGTAGGTACAGGGTGTGTGTGACAGGTACCTGGGCCTGTGTGCATGATAGACACAGTCCTGAATGTAGTCGAAGACCGCAACACAGAGGAGAAGCAGGGGGCGTGGTGGACAAGGCCCATATCTGATTGAACACTGCATACATCAATGGTCCAGAAAACAGACATGCAAAGCCCAGAGGGTTAAGCTACATAACAACATTTCACAGCATTACAGATCAGCAATGTAACAGTGATGTAAAGGAACTATCTGAGGAGTGGCTAATGATATCCCACTGTAATCAACGAGCATCACAGCATACATGAGCAGCAATGTAACAGTAAAGAGCCACATTGGGATATCATTTGACAGTACTCAGATAACCTCCTTGGATCACGTTTACATTGTTGATCTCTAGTGCTGTGAAGTTTGGCTGTGCTACTGGACCCTCTGGGCCTTTCATATAGGTGAGTTTGGCCACTGATTTATGCAGAGTTCATGCGATTACAAGGCTTGTCTGTCCTTCGAAGTACTCCTCCTCCTAAGGATATATGGTTGGGGGACTAACTGAGGTCTGATTCCTCTACTACTGGAGTTATCCTACCCAGATTGGTCTAGCGTTCCTTCCTCACATATGGCTTATGAGGGCTTACATTTAGTTATTTGTTTGTGCCTACTCCATTTGGGGTGTGTTCATCATTACCAGCCTGTGTCCTCTGTCCCCCTGAGGTCTACTTGCGAAAATAGTACCTGGCATATAGGTCACAGCCAGTGATCATACCTCTGCAGCCAGTCACTAAGCACATTGTGACAGGGGGAGACATACAAGAGGGACATACAACTAGCCCAGAACACATTGTACTATGGGTACCCACATACACCACCAAAACACATATGACGTCTGTATGCACCTACCTCTCCAGGGACATATCCCAGACCACTGACAGGGAAGGGAATAACTCATGGGGATGATGATGTAGATGCAAACAAATGGCAGCAAACACACTACACACATGTGACACACTTAACACTCTGTTGGGGACCACATACAGTGGGGATACCCCACCCACCCTCACCAGACATTGGAAGGCATATTGCCACACCCATACCAAATGCACATAGCACAACCCCCACAGCACCTGGGAGCAGCCCTTATACACATCCCGCAGTGACACACACACATTCCCATACACCCACACACGGTGCAACCCCAAACCCAGCAGTGCTCCACCCATCCCCCCAGACACCCCAACACACCCATGGAATATGGGATAGATGTCCACCCACACCACACAGTGTCTTTCAAAGCAGAGGGCCCCCACACACGTCTGGCTGACATGGACACATCCTGCAACACCTAACATCCATACCACTCAGGGCAATGCAAGCACATCGCTCACACACACAGTGACACCACACAATCCCAGTCAGGACTCCCACATATGCCACGGCCACATGTATTGCTGAGGCCACATCCAAGGTCAGGCGGACAGTCCATACCTGATACTGCAGATAGGGGGCATGCACACACCGCATCCCATATGGCACAGCTACACCAGGGAATGAGGCTGCTACCCCCCCACACCCTGCCAGGCACAGCACACTGAAGGCACCTGTGCTGTCCCTATTGTAGGCGCACCAACAGCAGGCACAGGCGGACAACACATTGTTTTTGGCGGGGATGTACTGCACAGGTGTACATAGGTGCATTGCGCAAACTAATCTGTGCTGTGTACCCTTTTCCAACCCCCAGGTGACTACAGGACCATGGAGGCACATGAGGAGGAAGATGTGGCAGGGCCTCAGGAAGGTGAGGGGCCAGAGGCCGCAATGTACGGGTACACCGCCAGCAATGGCGAGGGCACAACAGTAAACAATGTGCTGGCCGAGGAAGAGGACATGCCACCAGATGTCAATGCTACAGTGGGGGCCACTAGGTGCAACTCACTGCCTCTAAAGGGTACGGAGATGGAGGGGAGTCACCACACTGTGCAGGCACCAGGGAAATCAGCCACCCCTCCCACAAGCATGGCTACGATCTTGGCAGAGTTGTGGGCCCAAAGTGCCTCAGCAAGGCACTATGCCGAAGGTGGGTAACAGCATACACAACAATCCCCATGGGGGTTGACGTAACATCCACAATGTGATTGCATTTGCGCACCACAATATGTTGGCAACATAGCAGATCATTTCATATGTGCGGGGGGGGGGGGTCTATGCCATGTGCGTTCCACCCTCTGGTAGCATGGCTTGTCAGGTGTCAGCATGTGTGAGGAGCTCAGACACACACGCCCATATATCCCACGGAAGCGCACAGCGGTAAACACCTATCCCAGGTCACATAGACAGCTTACTTGACTGACTACTCCCCATGGGTATTGGTACCTAGCATAGTTTGTCAGCGTAATCTGTACTGTGCGCCAGCAGTATAGAAAACAGGGCTCCCCAGATATATGTATGTGTGTGTCATGACTTCTCACGTCATCTGGCTTATCTCATATGACCAGTACGCAGATCAAGCATTCACACATTGAAATGAGACACGGTACCATGTGTGAGATCTGTGATTAACATGAACCCTCATCAGGACCCTTTCCTGGCATGAGAATGGCTCATGGGACACACAGATGTAAACATGGTCATGCGTTGCTAGTTGTTGTGTGCATGATTTTTCTGCAGACTGATCTGGTGGGATATGCCTGATATGTGCATGTGTCACAGTGGGGGTTGTAACAGGTGTCTCACACATCACCTTGTGTCCCACCCACAGGCACTCATCAGGCTCTGTTGGCCATTCACAGCGGACACAATGGCAGGGACGCTCCTCCGTATTGCGGATGCCCAGGAGGCCATGGCTGCCCATACACAGCAGCCAGCACCAGCACCAGAGGCAGCACCAGCAGTCCCGGGAGAGAGGGGTGGATTGGGCCGTGATTGCCATGGCCGGCCACGGAGGATATGAACATTATAGATAAATACATCACAACCTATTACAACCTATGTATTTGTTTCCAATGTGTGGCACTGTGATCCCCTACGTACCCTGCACCCCATGTTGTCACCCTGCCCACATGTGCCTACCCATATCCCTCAGGGATGTGGTGTCTGTACTGCCACCAATCATCACACATAGGTTATACCATGCCCTGTGTGCCATGGACTGTGGCAAGTGGTCACCCTCCTACCTATGCATAGGGGTATACCCAACCTCATCCGTTGCACATCAACATGTTCATGGTGGTACATGTCTGTTGTAAGGATCTCTCACCCTCTCCCACCCCATATGCTCTCCATCATTAGACACACATATGTGACCATCCTCCCTGCCCACACCAGGGAATACATGGCTGTCTACCCACATAGGCTTGCATGCAGCACAGGCAGACAAAGGTAGCTCGCTTCAGTCAGCTGATCACTGTTCACCAGCGCTTGTAGTCCCCCATCGCTCATCCTCGGGACCTGCATCAACCTGTCTCGCCCTCACCAGCTATCCCCCTGTAAAGCTCCTGGGTACAGCATCCTCTCTTACCCTTCCTGCCACATGCCTGCTGCTAGCCTTTTCCCTATTGCCCCACGAGCATGGTGCATCAGATATGCAGCCTACACATCACAGGCAGCTTGCATATGACCATAGCTGCTGGGACACACAGCACATTGGCACATCACAGGGGCACCAGGGGTCACAGATGCCTACGCACATGGCCAGCCCCCACACCTGAGTGTGGAGACTGTCCATGTATGTTACCTGTGTCTACCATACATACACATAGGGGTCTACACATCTCCCATGCTCACATAAACAGTCTGTCTGTAAGGGAGACACATGACCATTGTGATGTAGTAACCCAACTGTATTTAAAACCATATTTATAAAAAGTATTATATACAAAAGCCCACATGTTGGGTCCCAGGAGACAGGACAGCACAGGGCACGTGTGTGGGCACCACAGGGACCATCACATGCTCATGGGATGCCCATCAGGGGATGGCTGTCGAGATGCACCGCCCATACCAGCCACACGCTGCAGCTCGGCAGACATCCACTGAATTGAGCCTGCCAGCCACCGGATGGTACAGTCCTGGGCCCGCTGGCATTGCAGCACACCATCCATTTCCACATACAGGTCCCGGACGCACCTGCCACCACATACATACAAGGTGCCAGGTGTCTGTGTGGTGGCATGTGCGTGGGCCCTGTCTGTGGCAATGGGTGGTGTAGCTACACCCAGACGGGCACCATCGCCACACACATGCGGCAGCTGGCAGGGACCCACAGTGCCCTGTGCTGTCTGTGTTCCCCCCTCCCCCTCCCCACTCCCTCCTCCCCCCTGGCACCTCCCACCCACCCTCGCCACCCTCCACGCTCTCCTCCTCCTCCTCTCCCCCCAAAATGTCACACACACTCCACTCTCCCCTCCCTCCCGCCCCACCCCACCCTCCACCCCCTCCATGTCTCCGTCATCCTCTGCCGCCTCCTCCTCTTCTGCCGCCTCCTCCTCCTCCTCCTCCACTGGCTGGACTGCAGCTGTGGGGCATGTTGTGGGTGGCCCTGAGGTTGATGTCCCCTCAGCAGCAGCAGCAGCTTCTGTGGGGGAAGACAGTCATTAGCACACCATCATGCAATTACAACACCACATAAACATAGTGTGGCCTCCCACAGGTCGTTGGCCTACTGTGACATCCTGTACTGCGCTGCAGGGGCCGCAACACTCACTGCGACGTTGCTGCAGCACCCTCCTTTGTAGCTGCTCGAGGATACCCGGGAAGTGCAGCCACAACTCACGTCCATTTTTCCGTAGGTCCTCCACCTGGGTGGGAATGCAATGGGTGGGAACATTAAGGGCCAGATATCTCTGATGGGTGCCCAATGCATATCACACATCACTGCGTACAGCAGGTGCTGCTGCTGCTCATGCCAGTGGGTCCTATACTACCTGTTGGCAGTGCCGCATGCATGTATGGCTGTGGGTCTGGGCATGTGTGGGGTGCCACCTATGTGTCGTTTGGCCAACCCCACAGACCAGCCTTACCCAGATCCTACGCTCTCCTTGCATTACATGGCAGCACCATGCCATGTGTGGGGTAGGTATGCTGGTCACAGGGGAGGTGTTTCTTGACCCCTGTGGGATCTGGCACACACCTGTGTGTTTGCATAACCTACACACATCCGCAGACACACACGCCATGCCACCATGATATCTGTATTGGAACATGTGTGATGTGTTCTGGCGTCGCGCGGGGATTGGGTGGCCCTGAACACATCACCAGGAACCACTACCAGAACACCAGGATGTGTACTCTACCTGTGTTGACACAACTAGGGCCTCCTGTGAATAGGGCATTTGTGGCCGACTGCAACAGGAGCATGCACCAACACACCTAGTTGGGCTATAGACCTCTGTGATCAGGTCCAGGGCCTCTGGGAGTTAGGGCAGAGCTGTGAGAATGAAACAAATGCAGGTACCCTGACACCAGGATCTTTAATTGACCTCTGTAATCAGGTCCAGGGCCTCCTGGAGTTAGGACAGAGCTGTGAAACCCCAACTGATGCACTTACCCTGACAACAGAATCTTTAATAAACCTCTGTAATGAGGTCCAGGGCCTCCTGGGGTTAGGGCAGAGCTGTGAAGCCCCAACTGATGCAGTTACCCTGACACCAGGATTTATAATAGACCCCTGTGATCAGGTCCAGAGCCTCCTGGAGTTAGGGCAGAGCTGTGAGACTGAAACAGATGCAGGTACCCTAACACCAGGATCTTTAATTGATCTCTGTGATCAGGTCCAGGGCCTTCTGGAGTTAGGGCAGAGCTGTGAGAATGAAACAGATGCAGGTACCCTGACATCAGGATCTCTAATTGACCTGTGTGATCAGGTCCAGGGCTTCTTGGAGTTAGGGTAGAGCTGTGAAACCCCAACTGATGCAGTTACCCTGACACAAGGATTTATAATAGACCTTTGTGATCAGGTCCAGGGCCTCCTGGAGCTAGGGCAGTGCTGTGAAACCCCAACTGATGCAGTTACCCTGACACAAGGATTTATAATAGACCTCTGTGATCAGGTCCAGGGCCTCCTGGAGATAGGGCAGAGCTGTGAGAATGAAACAGATGCAGGTACCCTGACACCAGGATCTCTAATGGACCACTGTAATGAGGTTCAGGGACTCCTGGAGTTAGGGCAGTGCTGTGAAACCCCAACTGATGCAGTTAACCTGACACCAGGATTTATAATAGACCTCTGTGATCAGGTCCAGGGCCTCCTAGAGTTAGGGCAGAGCTGTGAGATTGAAACAGATGCAGGTACCCTAACACCGGGATCTTTAATTGACCTCTGTGATCAGGTCCAGGGCCTCCTGAAGTTAGGGCAGAGCTGTGAGAATAAAACAGATGCAGGTACCCTAACACCAGGATCTTTAATTGACCTCTGTGATCAGGTCCAGGACCTCCTGGAGTTAGGGCAGAGCTGTGAGAATGAAACTGATTCATGTACCCTGACACCAGGATCTCTAATGGACCACTGTAATCAGGTCAACGGCCACCAGGGGTTAGGGCAGAGCTCTGAGACTGACACAGATGCAGTTAACCTAACACCAGGATCTATGCTAGACCTCTGTAACCATATGTGACGACTCCTGGGGATGGAGCAGACATTTGGGACCGCATCACACGCAGGTAACATAACACCAGGATGTGTAATAGACCCGTGTAATCAGGTCTGTGGGTATTCTGGGGATAGGGCAAGATTGCAATCCACAACATACGCATCTACAGTGGCAACAGCTTGGCCCACAGACTGATATTTCCACCATGTTCTGCATGTATGATATGTGATGCTTGCTGTATTTCTGTTGCACAACCGTTATTGTGTGACCTGTCCCCATACACTTACTTCATGGGGGTAGTCGGCAGATCAGTTGTACCGCCTGGCAAGGCGCAACCATGCCCTCCTCACCCATGCAAAGTCCTGCCTCTTTGCTGCGCCCGGGAACAAATGGCTCTGTCTGGTGCAGATCAGTTCGCTAAGGTTCCTGAGCTGCCTCGGGGTAAATGCGGGCTTCCGTGAACGCCTGTCCATTTTTCCACTCTCTAGATAGCACGTGTACGTGCATGACAGCTCAATGACGCACATGGCGCATGCGCCATGTCGCCCACGTACACGCGCTATCTCGCGGTACTATGCGCTACCTGGTGCAATTACGGCACACAGCACATGTGAGGTTTTGATGGCCAGATTATGTCATAGTATTCTTATCGGAACAGTGAAACGCGCTGCTAATGATATGGGCTGCTTCTCCAGTCCCCATACACCTGATCTCGCTGGGTAAACGTAGATCGATTGTTTACATTATCAGAATATAGAAAGACTAGGGGGACATGCAATGAAGCTACAGGGTAAACTATTTAAGACTAATAAGAGAAAATATTTTTTCACTCAACGTGTAATCAAACTCTGGAATTTGTTACCGGAGGATGTAGTAAAGGCTGTTAGTGTAGCTGGGTTTAAAAAAGGTTTGGACAAGTTCCTGGAGGAAAGGTCCATAAACCATTATTAAAAAGGGACCCAGGATATCAACGCTTGACCCAGTACAAGCGTTGTGGAACCTGTGTCTTTTGGGGAAACTGCTAGGTACGTATGACCTAGATTGGCCACTGTTGAAAATAGGATATTGGACTTGATGGACCTTGATCTGACCCAGTATGGCATATCTTTTTTTTTTTTTTTAAACTTTTATTTTCATTTTACAACAAGCAAAAAGAAACAACACACCAAAGGAAACAAATACAAACATACAATAAGGAAAAAGCAACCCCAGTTACCCCCCACCCCTATGCTTCTTCTCTAAACTGATAAGTATCATCATATAAGCGCTTATAAACAACAGTAATTGTACATCAACACAAACAGAAATAGTATCTGCGATACAGAATGATCATGTGACAGAGATTTACACAGATTTAAACAGTCAGATGAGAGCATTTAGCAGTTTGAACATAGTCGTTGAGCATCTTCCATTTAGACAAGTGGTGAGGGGTCTGAGCGGAAGAAGCTAACATACGAGGTATTTGCTCATATTTACTGTAGAGACAGACATGATTCCACCATTCATTGGGGCTCAGATGGGAGCTATTTTTCCAGTATTTCGTAATTAGGGATATAGCTATGCCCAGCATAAAGTCTAAAAGGAAGTAAGCCGATTTGGAAAGAGAGGGGATCCCCGCAGCTGAGCGGAGTCCCACTATCTTCCAAGAGAGGGGCTCTTGAAAGTGCAAAATAGATTGAATACGACCCCAGACCCGACTCCAGTAATACTGTAATGCGGGGCAATCATACATAACATGAGTGAGTGAACCAATGGCCGTATGGCATGTCCAGCATCTATTGCTCTGGGTGGCGTTCCATTTGGCTAACCTGTCAGGAGTATAGAAACATCGGTGGGCTAGAAAGAAAAGTGTCTGAGTGAGTGAGGCGGATCGAGAGACCCGTGTCACCTTGCTCCAGACTAGGCTCCATTGCTCCGGGGTCAAAGTTACATGCATTTCCCGCTCCCAGGATTTCTGTGCTGTAGGAGTGCCTCTATTAACAGTATTACATAAAGTTTTGTAAAAGTTAGATGCTACACCCGATAAGCTCCCGATAGATCGGATAATCTCCGACAATCCTTGGGTATGGGTTTCCGATGGCGGGAGCACCTTAGCACTCCGAAGACAATGCTGAAGTTGCACCAACTGAAAGTAGTGTTTCGCAGGGAGACCAAATTCAATTTGTAATTCGCTAAACGTTTTCCAGCGACCATCAGAGAACAGCTGGTTAGGGATCCAAATGCCCCTAGTGTACCAGGGGCTCCACGCCATCGGTTTATTTTGTATTTGAAATCGAGCATTGTGCTAAAGCGGGAGTCTATCTAGCGGACAAAGTCGGGAGTCTAGAGATTGCGCAAGGGTATTAAAGGCACCTAAAGTGTCTAAGAGCATTGGTGGATAGTGGGAGTCTGATGGGAGAGTCATACCAGGGAGATAAGTAAGAGGAATTGGTTTGCAAAGGTCCTCCTCTATATCTAGCCACACTGGTCTACTCGGTGTTAGGTCTTCCAGCCAACGAGCGCCTTGTTTGAGAAGAAAAGAGTGGTGGTATTTCAGGAAATCAGGGAATCTGACACCACCATTTTCTTTATCTGCTTGTAACTTTTGTTTCGCTATCCTAGGTGTCTTGTTTTTCCATAAGTATCTAGTCAGAAGACCCTCTAAATCTTTATATGTACGTCGAGGTAGGAGACATGGCAACATTTCTAAAATGTAGTTCACTTTGGGAACAATCATCATTTTAATGGTTTCTAGGCGGCCCCACCAAGTAAGTGTTAAAGGGGTCCAGTGTTGAGTAAGCGCCCGGACCTTAGAGGTTAAATCTTTAGCATTGAAGGTGATGGTGTCTTCTAAAGGAGAGCAGTAGTGCACCCCAAGGTATTTGACCATGCGAGGCTGCCATAAAAAGGGAAAGGACTGCATATCTGCCTGATGGATCAGAGGATTTAGTGGAAAGGCTACCGATTTGGTCCAATTTATCTTATAGCCCGAGAGTTGTGAATATTTACCAATTTGCTCTAGGACAGCCGGCACGGAGTCTAGGGAGACAAAGAGCATAAGGTCATCAGCATATGCTGAAATTTTGATTTCCCTATGAGAGAAAGGGACTCCATGAATATCCTTGGATTGCCGGATTAGTAAAGCTAAGGGTTCGAGTGCGAGATCGAAAAGAAGTGGAGACAGTGGGCATCCCTGGCGAGTACCGCGTTGCAGGGGAAATGGCTGAGACTTTAAAGCATTAGCACAGATACTAGCTGTAGGCTGTGCATACATGGTTTGGAGACATCGGAGAAAGCCTTCTCCGAATCCGTACCAGCGGAGAGTTGCAAACAAGAAGGGCCATGCTAAGCGGTCGAAGGCCTTCTCAGCATCAAGTGAGAGGCCAACCAATGGTCGATCAAGATTAACTGCGGCAGTCAGTACATGACATAGGGTCCTAGCATTATCAGCGGTTGATCTACCGGGAATGAAACCGCATTGATCTGGGTGTATTAAAGTAGACATCTTGTCAGAGAGCCGGGTGGAGAGAATGGTGGCAAATATTTTATAGTCTGCGTTTAGTAGGGAAATGGGACGATAATTAGCTGTTAGTTGCGGATCTCTCCCCTCTTTCTCAAAAACTACTACATTTGCCATTGAGAAGGATCCAGAAGGAGATCCCCCCTCGGCCAGAGCAGAAAAATAAAGTTTCAAAAACGGAGCTAAGAGGGGGGCGGAGCCTGATGTCCAGCGGGTAAGACGCTTCGCGCTGAAGCTCCCGAGAGGCCTACTCAGAATCCTGACCTAATACCTACATAAACTTAATATTTTGCTCCGAACTTACCGGGGTACCTCGGGGGGGATGGCGGCCCATAAGCCAGCGCGCTTGGACTTCGGGTCTCCTTCTTCTTCACACGGAAAACGCTCCAAAACAGAGATGTCTTCCCCACAGAAGATGGTTCCATTTCGGGAAAACCCCGAAATGCACCAGGAGATTTTAGAGGAAATACGCGGCGTGAAGGAACTGGTGCAGTCCAACGGAGAAGCGCTTCGAGCCATGCGAGAAGACTTCGGTGTGCTCCAGGACCGACTTGAAAGTCTTTCATTACGGCAGGACAACATGGCAGGGGTCCTCGACTCGCACGCGGTGCGTTTGGTCAAACTGGACAAGGCTGAGCGCCAGATACAGAATCTTCAAAAAGAGTTAGAAGATAGAAATAATCGAGCCCGTCGCAACAATGTGAGGCTCATTGGAATACCGGAGGGGGCGGAAGCAGGAGATATAAGAGAATTCCTGCTCAAAACTCTTCCCTCCTTGCTGAAGATCACTTTTCATAGAGATCTGGAAATTGATCGAGCACATCGTGTTCCTACCCATATGGCGCTCAATCGAACGACCCCCCGGCCTATTATCTTTCGACTACAACGATATCAACAAGTGGAACAAATTCTAAATGCTGCCCGGGCGAATCATCATCTGGAGTTTGAAAGTCATAAAGTCTCCTTCTTCCCTGATTTGGCAAAGCCCACAGTTGACCGTCGGAAGAGACTCCTTGCTTTTCGCCCTCGACTTCAACAGCTACAGGCTCGTTTTGGCCTGTTGTATCCAGCGAAGCTCCGAGTGACTCTCCACAACCAAACTAGGACATTCGAAGATCCTGATCTACTATCAACATTTTTAGACTCCAAAGAAGCAGAGCAGATGCGCTAATCCAACAACTTGGACTTATTATCTGCCGGCTCTGTCCGCCATTTTGAAGGGCCCGACGCGGTGGTCATAGCTAAGCACAGAGACTACCTGGACTCTTCTTTTTTTTCTTTCTCTACCTGACTTTCTTGGTCTCCTATCCCTCCATGATGTGTGCCTCGGTTGGATTCGGAGCACGCACAGTTATACAGGTTATATGTTTTTAATTTCGGCCTTCTCTGGGGTTTCTCCCCGCAGACACATGGTCGCCAGTAATTTCTGGGGTTCTGCTTCTTCTCTGCCGCACTGCGGCTCTTCTTTTTTAATGTGGGGCGCTTCATTGTATTACATTAGCTTATCTTCTATCATGTCATGTGTACAGCCAGATACAGTTAATATGAGGGACATTGTGAAATTATGTGCGTTATCATGCTCAGAATTTTTAACCTTTCTGAATGGCCTTATGTAAGATCTTATCACTTAACGTAAAAGGCATCAATAGCCCAATCAAAAGAAAGAAAATCCTTAGCTATCTTAACCATGAGCATGCTGATTTAGTGTTTCTTCAGGAAACGCATCTAAACTCCGCTGAAACACTGAAACTCAATGCTAAGCCTTACATGGTGGCTGCCTATTCTCCCGCCGTTTCCAAACGGTGTGGGGTAGCCATTCTGGTTAAGAAGTCTTTGCAAGCTACTGTAATGGATACTAGCTCTGATAAGGAGGGTAGATGGACCCGTGCACACCTTAAGGTTGGAGATAGTGAATTCACGTGTATTTGTATTTATGCCCCGAATGTGGATAACCCTGCTTACTATGCAAGTATTGCGCAGTTGGCACAGGCCTCTGCCAATACTCCACTAATACTTGGTGGCGATTTCAATCAAGTGCTCGACCCTTTGATAGATAGACAACCGCCTAGAACGAGTAGTCCACCCAAGAGTCTTGCTACCCTTACAGCTCTGATGCAAGATCTAGCGCTAGTAGATGTATGGAGGCTGCTTCACCCCTCCGACTTAGAGTTCACCTTTTTTTTCTGCCCCCCATCACTCACAATCTAGAATAGATTTCTTTCTCATTTCCAAAGCACTGATTTCTCAAGTGGACACGGCTAGGACTCATCCTCTCCATATTTCAGATCATGCTGCCATATCTTTTTCATTACATGTCACTACGCGAGATGATCCTCCCCGAGCTTGGTTTTTTGATAGATCCCTACTAGATCAAAAAGATTTTCAGGTTGACATAAAGGCTGCTATCCAAGATTATTTTCATTTTAACTCACCCCATGACACAGCGAGCTGGGCTTGGTGGGAGGGTTTTAAGGCATCTATCCGTGCAACTATAACCAGCTATCAAATTCGACAGGGGAAACAAAGAAAGCAACACTTACTGATTCTAGAGCAACAGATACAAGCTGGGGAGCGTCTCCTCACGTCCCGTACTGACCCTTGTATTTTACTCCGTTTACAGCGCCTTCGTTTTCAATACAATCAGCTTTTGTATACTGCTGCTGCTAAAAATATTGAATCACAACAAGGGATGTATTACCGGGAAAATAACCGTGCTGGCAAATTGTTAGCAAATGCCCTGAAAGGTCAAAAAGAAGCCAAGCGTGTTACCGCTCTCCGTAATCCGTCGGGGGAGGGGGGGGGGGCTTGGTCACTAAAGATACAGAAATCTTAGAACTCTTTCGTGATTTTTATACTCGGCTTTATCAATCTGAATGTGATTTTGAGCCAGAAGTATTTGAACGATTACTCTCAGGGGTACAACGACCGACCCTATCTGACGAAGATAGAGAGGCCATGGACAAACCATTCACTGTATCAGAAATTCATTCTGCTATCAAGAGATGTGCCACAGGTTGAGCTGCAGGCCCGGACGGTCTCCCTGCTGAATTCTACAAAACCTTTAACGCTGACTTAGCTCCAGCTTTGAAACTCTATTTTTCTGCTCTGGCCGAGGAGGGATCCCCTTCTGGGTCCTTTTCAACGGCAAATGTAGTAGTTTTTGAGAAAGAGGGGAGAGATCCGCAACTAACAGCTAATTATCGTCCAATTTCCCTCCTAAACGTGGACTATAAAATATTTGCCACCATTCTCTCCACCCGGCTCTCTGATAGGATGTCTACTTTAATACACCCAGATCAATGCGGTTTCATTCCCGGTAGATCAACTGCTGACAATGCTCGGACTCTATGTCATGTACTGACTGCCGCAGTTAATCTTGATCGACCATTGGTTGGCCTCTCACTTGATGCTGAGAAGGCCTTTGATCGCTTAGAATGGCCCTTCCTGTTTGCAACTCTCCGCTGGTACGGATTCGGAGAAGGTTTTCTCCGTTGTCTCCGCACCATGTACGCACAGCCCACAGCCAGTATCTGTGCTAATGCTTTAAAGTCTCAGCCATTTCCCCTTCAACGCGGTACTCGCCAGGGATGCCCACTGTCTCCACTTCTTTTCGATCTTGCACTCGAACCCTTAGCTTTACTAATCCGGCAATCGGAGGAGATTCATGGAGTCCCCTTCTCTCATAGGGAAATCAAAATTTCAGCATATGCTGATGACCTTATGCTCTTTGTCTCTCTAGACTCAGTGCCGGCTGTCCTAGAGCACATTGGTAAATATTCACAACTCTCGGGTTATAAGATAAATTGGACCAAGTCGGTAGCCTTTCCACTAAATCCTCTGATTCATCAGGCAGATATGCAATCCTTTCCCTTTTTATGGCAACCTCGCATGGTCAAATACCTTGGGGTTCACTACTGCTCTCCTTTGGATGACGCTATCTCCTTTAATGCCAAAGACTTAACCTCTAAAGTCCGGGCGCTCACTCACCGTTGGACTCCTTTAACACTTACCTGGTGGGGTCGCCTAGAAACCATAAAAATGATGATTGTTCCTAAAGTGAATTACATTTTAGAAATGTTGCCCTGCCTCCTCCCTCGACGTACATATAAAGATTTAGAGGGCCTTCTGACTAGATACTTATGGCAAAACAAGACACCTAGGATAGCGAAGCATAAGTTGCAAGCAGATAAGGAAAATGGGGGTGTCAGATTCCCTGATTTCCTGAAATATCACCACTCTTTTCTTCTCAAACAAGGCGCTCGTTGGCTGGAAGATCTAGCACCGAGTAGACCTGTGTGGCTAGACATAGAGGAGGACCTTTGCAAACCGATTCCTCTTACTTATCTCCCTGGTATGACTCTCCCATCAGACTCCCACTATCCACCAATGCTTTTAGACACTTTAGGTGCCTTTAATACTCTTATGCAATCTCTGGACTCCCGGTTCTGTCCGTTAGACAGACTCCCGCTTTGGTACAATACTCGATTTCAAATACAAAATAAACCGATGGCGTGGAGCCCCTGGTACACTAGGGGCATTTGGATCCCTAACCAGTTGTTCCATGATGGTCGCTGGAAAACTTTTAGCGAATTGCAAATTGAATTTGGTCTCCCAGCGAAACACTACTTTCAGTTGGTGCAACTACAGCATTGTCTTCGGTGTGCTAAGGTGCTCCCGCCATCGGAATCCCATACCCAGGGATTGTCGGAGACTATCCGATCTATCGGGAGTTTACCGGGTGTAGCATCTAACTTTTACCAAACCCTATGTAATGCTGTAAATAGAGGTGCCCCTATAGCACAGAAAGCATGGGAGCGGGAACTGCATGTAACTTTGACCCCGGAGCAATGGAGCCTCGTCTGGAGTAGAGTGACACGGGTCTCCCGATCCGCCTCACTCACTCAGACACTCTTCTTTCTAGCCCACCGGTGTTTTTATACTCCTGACAGATTAGCCAAATGGAACACCTCCCAGGACAATAGATGCTGGACATGCCATGCGGCCATTGGTTCACTAACTCATGTTATGTATGAATGTCCCGCACTACAGTATTACTGGCGTCGGGTCTGGGGTCGTATCCAATCTATTTTGCACTTTCAAGAGCCCCTTTCTTGGAGGATAGTGGGACTCCGCTCAGCTGCGGGGATCCCCTCTCTTCCAAAATCGGCTTACTTCCTTTTAGACTTCATGCTGGGCATCGCTATCTCCCTAATTACGAAATACTGGAAAAATAGCTCCCATTTGAGCCCCAATGAATGGTGGAATCATGTCTGTCTCTACAGTAAATATGAACAAATACCTCGTATGCTTGCTTCTTCCGTTCAGACCCCCCATCATCTGTCTAAATGGAAGATGCTCAATGACTATGTTCACAATGCTAAATGCTCTCATCTGACTGTTTAAATTTGTATAAATCTCTGTCACATGATTACTCTGTATCGCAAAACTTATTTATGTTCGTTTTGATGTACAATCACTGTTGTTTGGAAGCGCTCACATGCTGATACTGTCGGTCTAGAGAAGAAGCATGGGGGTGGGGGGTACTAGGGTTTGCTTTTCCTTATTGTATACTTGTTTTGTCTCCTTTGGTGTGTTGTTTCTTTTGTTTGTTGCAAAATGAAAATAAAAATTAAAAAAAAACAAACAAAAAAAAAAAACGGAGCTAAGTCAGCGTTAAAAGTTTTGTAGAATTCGACTGGGAGACCGTCTGGGCCTGCGGCTCGACCTGTGGCACATCTCTTGAGTGCCGATTGAATTTCTGATAAAGTGAATGGTTTGTCCATGGCCTCTCTATCTTCGTCAGATAGGGTCGGTCGTTGTACCCCTGATAGTAATCGTTCAAATGCTTCTGGCTCGAAGTCACATTCAGATTGATAAAGCCGAGTATAAAAATCACGAAAGAGTTCTAATATTTCTGTATCTTTAGTGACCAAGCTCCCCCCCGACGGATTGCGGAGAGCGGTAACACGCTTGGCTTCTTTTTGACCTTTCAGGGCATTGGCTAACAATTTGCCAGCACGGTTATTTTCCCGATAGTACATCCCTTGTTGTGATTCAATATTTTTAGCAGCAGCGGTATATAAAAGCTGATTGTATTGAAAACGAAGGCGTTGTAAGCGAAGTAAAATACATGGGTCAGTACGGGACGTGAGGAGACGCTCTCCAGCTTGTATCTGTTGTTCTAGAATCAGTAAATGTTGCTTTCTTTGTTTCCCCTGTCGGATTTGATAGCTAGTTATAGTTGCACGGATAGACGCCTTGAAACCCTCCCACCAAGCCCAGCTCGCAGTGTCATGGGGTGAATTAAAATGAAAGTAGTCTTGGATAGCGGCCTTTATGTCAACCTGAAAATCTTTTTGGTCTAGTAGGGATCTATCAAAATACCAAGCACGGGGATGTTCACCTTGCGTAGTGACATGTAATGAGAAAGATATGGCAGCATGATCTGAAATATGGATAGGATGAATCCTAGCCGTGTCCACTTGGGGTATCAGTGCTTTGGAGATAAGAAAAAAATCTATTCTAGATTGTGAGTGATGGGGGGCTGAGAAAAAGGTGAACTCTAAGTCGGAGGGGTGAAGCAGCCTCCATATATCTACTAACGCAAGATCTTTCATCAGAGCTGTAAGGGTATCAAGACTCTTGGGTGGACCACTCGTTCTAGGCGGCTGTCTATCTATCAAAGGATCAAGTACTTGGTTGAAATCGCCGCCAAGTATTAATGGTGTATTGGCAGAGGCCTGTGCCAACTGCGCAATACTTGCATAGTAAGCAGGGTTATCCACATTCGGAGCATAAATACAAATACACGTGAATTCACTATCTCCAACCTTAAGGTGTGCACGGGCCCATCTACCCTCCTTATCAGAGCTAGTATCCATTACAGTAGCTTGCAAAGACTTCTTAACCAAGATGGCTACCCCACACCGTTTGGAAACGGCGGGAGAGTAGGCAGCCACCATGTAAGGCTTAGCATTAAGTTTCAGTGTTTCAGCGGAGTTTAAATGCGTTTCCTGAAGAAACACTAAATCAGCATGCTCATGATTAAGATAGCTAAGGATTTTCTTTCTTTTGATTGGACTATTGATGCCTTTTACGTTCAGTGATAAGATCTTACATAAGGCCATTCAGAAAAGTTAAAAATTCTGAGAAAGAACATGATAACGCACATAATTTCACAATGTCCCTCATATTAACTGTATATGGCTGTACACATGACATGATAGAAAATAAGCTAATAAAAAACAATGAAGCGCCCCTTATGAAAAAATAAGCACCGAAGTGCATTAGAGAAGAAGCAGAACCCCAGAAATTACTGGCGACCATGTGTCTGCGGGGAGAAACCCCAGAGAAGGCCTAAATTGAAACATAGAACCTGTATAGCTGTGCGTGTTCCGAATCCAACCGAGGTGCACATCATGGAGGGATAGGAGACCCAGAAAGTTATATATAGACAGAAAGAAAAGTCCAGGCAGTCTCTGTTCCAGGCTGTGATCACCGCGTCGGGCCATTCAAAATGGCGGGCAGATCCGGCGGATTACAGATCCAAGTTGTTGGATTAGCGCATCTGGTCTGCTTCTTTGGAATCTAAAAATGTTGCTAGTAGATCAGGATCTTCAAATGTTCTAGTTTGGTTATGGAGAGTCACTCTGAGCTTCACTGGATACAATAGGCCAAAGCGAGCCTGTAGCTGTTGAAGTCTAGGGCGAAAAGCAAGGAGTCTCTTCCGACGGTCAACTGTGGGCTTTGCCAAGTCAGGGAAGAAGGAGACTTTATGACTTTCAAACTCCAGATGATGATTCGCCCGGGCAGCATTTAGAATTTGCTCAACTTGCTGATATCTCAGTAATCGAAAGATGATAGGCCGGGGGGTCGTCCGATTGAGCGCCATGTTGGTAGGAACACGATGTGCTCGGTCAATTTCCAGATCTCTGTGAAAAGTGATCTTCAGCAAGGAGGGAAAAGTTTTGACCAGGAATTCTCTTATATCTCCTGCTTCGGCCCCCTCCGGTACTCCAATGAGCCTTACATTGTTGCGACGGGCTCGATTATTGCTATCCTCTAATTCTTTTTGAAGATTCTGTATCTGACGTTCAGCCTTGTCCAGTTTCACCAAGCGCACCGCGTGCGAGTCGAGGACCCCCGCCATGTTGTCCTGCCGTAGTGAAAGACCTTCAAGCCGGTCCTGAAGCATACCGAAGTCTTCTCGCATGGCTCGGAGCGCTTCTCCGTTGGACTGTACCAGTTCCTTCACACCGCGTATTTCCTCCAAGATCTCCTGTTGCATTTCGGGGTTTTCCCGAAGTGGAACTATCTTTTGTGGGGAAGACAACTCTGTTTTGGAGCGTTTTCCGTGTGAAGAAGAGGGAGACCCGAAGTCTAAGCGCGCTGGTTTGTGGGCCGCCATCCCCCCCGAGGTACCCCGGTAAGTTCGGAGCAAAATATTAAGTTTAGGTAGGTATTAAGTCAGGATTCTGAGTAGGCCTCTCGGGAGCTTCAGCGCGAAGCGTCTAACCCGCTGGACATCAGGCTCCGCCCCCCCCAGTATGGCATATCTTATGTTCTTATGTATTGGGGGCATTTCAGGGACGGTACCCAGGGGTAACTGGGCAGCGGCAATGTTCAATCACTGAGTGGTTACCCCTCTGAAGAGAAAGTTAGGCGCAGAAAAGCTGTCCAAACTTTAGCCATCGAAGCTAACTGGGCAGCGATGAATATTGCCACTGCCCAGTTAGCTTCTGCACCATGCGCAGCAGTGCAGCAAACCCGAATATTCAATGCCAGTGGTCAGATACCTCGTATAACCCCAGCAATGAATATCCTGGTTAACTCTTCAGCGGCTATGGCTAGGCACTGTTCTTGCACTAGCTGCCGCCTCTGAATATTGGGCCTAACATGGTTAGCAGGTCTGCTAACCGCATTATTCCATTTGAATACGCCTCCCAGACTGTAGCAACAATCTATTAGTGAAATGAGAGATCACTGTCTTCCAAATGCTGTTACTGCTTCCTCCCCTGCAGAGGACCATAACCTAATCTCCGAAGATTTCCAGATCCTCATGAGTTCTCTGGCCAGTTTCTTTGGAGAAAATCATTATATCGATGAACTTGTGTTCACCCATTAGAAAACCTATTTTGCCTTAAATTACTAAAATAATTACTTCCTTATTTCGCAAATAGCCTTCTTGTTTTGGTTAATGACAGTCTCAAGCAGGGTCATGGTCCCAGGTGTTGGAAAAACGTCATTATATGTTCTACTTTAAAAGACCCTAACTCTGATCAAACAACCCTAACCAACTATAAACCTATATCTAATCCTTCTTTTTTACCCAAATTAGTGGGAAACATGGCATACCAGCAACTTCTACCTTTTGTGAAGCAGCTAATTCCTTACATCCCCGACAGTCTGGATTTAGATCTTTCCACAGCACTGAGTAATGAAATATTATTAGTTTGGATGACAGTAAAGATATTATGATTCTCCAACTATATAAGATGACTGCCTTTGATTTAATCAGTCATGAATTACTATTGACTAGATTGCAAGAGATGGGAATAAGTGGCACAGCTTTTGAATGGTTTCGGTCTTATTTGAATTTGTGATCATTTATCATCAGTAATGACTGTCAACTTTCTAAATAATATTCACTGTCGTTCTCAAAAGGCTGAAAAGGTGAAGAAAAAGAGGGAGGCCTTCATGAAATGCAAGCGATCACAGAAAGAGGAAGGCAGGCATCTATATTTGGAAAAACTTAGAGAAGCCAACAAAGATAGCAGGTCAAAAAAGCAAGGATAGAAAAAGAAGAAGAAATAGCCAATGCAATAAAATGCAGGGATAAGACATGTTTCAGATACATTAGCGAGAGGAGGAAAAGCAAAAGTGGTATGGTCAGACTTAAAGGGTGAAGGGGAGGAATATGTAGAAACTGATGGGAATAAATCAGAATTGCTTAATAAATATTTCTGTTCTGTGTTCATAGATGAAGGGCCAGGAGCAAGAACTCAGAAAACACCGACAAATAGGAACAGAAGCGATGGGGATCTTGAACATTTTTTAGTAACTAGCTAAACTAAAAGTAGACAAAGCGATGGGTCCAGATGGGATATATCCAAAAATACTGAGGGAAACTGGGGACGTTCTAGCGGTTCCACTGTCTGACCTTTTCAGTGCTTCTTTGGAGTTGGGAGTGGTGCCAGAGGACTGGAGTAAGGCACATATGGTCCCTTCACATAAAAGCAGATGTAAGGATAACATTGAGAACTACAGGCTGGTTAGTCTAACCTCTGTGGTTAGTAAATTATTGAAAAGGCTACTAAAGGTGAGAATAGTGAGGTTTCTGGAGTCCAATGGATTGCAAGATCCAAGGCAGCATGGATTCACCAGAGACAGGTCATGTCAGACAAATCTGATTGATTTCTTTGGTTGGGTGACCAGGGAGTTGGACCGAGGGAGAGTCCTAGATGTGGTGTACTTAGATTCCAGTAAAGCCTCTGACACCATTCCGGACAGATGATTTATAAACAAACTGGGCATCCTAGGTACAGAGTTGAAAGTTACTGATTGGGTTAAAAAATGGTTGAGTGTGAGGCAACAAAGGGTACAGGTAAATGGAGCTCACTCTGTGGAGAAGGCGCTTACTAGTGGTGTGCTGTAGGGATCTGTCCTTGGTCCAATTCTTTTTAACATCTTTGTTAGTGATATAGCTGAAGGGATGTCGGGTAAGGTTTGCTTGTTGTGGATGATACCAAAATCTGCAATAGAGTAGACACTAAAGAAGGAGTAGATAACATGAGGAGAGATCTAGCTAAGCTTGAAGAATGGTCTAGAATTTGGCAGCTGAAATTTAATGCTAAAAAATGCAGGGTCATGCATTTGGGCTGCAAAAATCCAAAGGAGCTGTACAGTGTAGGGTGTGAGGTATTTCTGTACATGGAAGAAAAGCGGGACCTGGGCGTAATCATGTCTGACAATGTTAAAGTAGCTAAACATATAGAAAAGATAACTGCAAAAGCCAGAAGGATGTTTGGGTATATAGGGAGAGGAATGGCAGCAGAAAAAAGGAGGTGATAATGCCTCTGTATAAGTCTCTGGTGTACTCTCATTTGGAGTATTGTGTGCAATTCTGGAGACCACACTTCAAAAGGATATAAGCAGGTTGGAGTCGGTGTAGAGGGTGGCTACTAAAATGGTTAGTGGTTTTCATTATGAAGCATATGAGGACTGATTTATAGATCTTAATATGTATACGTTAGATACCTCAGTGGCATAAATGCACAGGAGCATCTCAATTGAAGGCAAGTTCTGCTACGAAGGGACATAGGATGAGGATGAAAGGAGATAGACTCAGGAGTAATATGCAGAAATATTTCTTTACAGAAAGAAGGGTAAATGCGAGAAATAGTCTCCCAATGGACAGGGGCGGCTCAAGGCAATCTGCTGCCTGAGGCGAAGAATGAGATGGGCCCCCCCCACCTTAGAGGGGGACAGGGCTTTTTCAGAAATCCAATCAGAGACTCAACCAAACCAAAAAATAGATTAGATTATATGGAGGAAATGCAAGATATTTGCACACAGGGCCGTAACGAGCTGCAATCACGCCCTGTGCGACTTGTAGCTCGGGCGCACACCCCCCTATCCCCCCATACCTCCGTCCAGTGCTGCCTGCTCTTTCCCTACTGCTGCCGCCCTCTGTTTTTTTTCAAGGAGGCACCAGCAGCAGGGAAAGAGTAGGCAGCACTGAACGGAGGTATGGGGAGGAGGAGGGGGCATGCACCCAATCTGAAAGGCACGGTCACTTTAAGCAGATCTGTCCCTCTCTGCTTTGACATTGCGTCTGAGGAGGGAGGGAACTGACCTGCTAAAAGTGCTGCGAAAAGGCTTGGGGGGGGGGGGGCACATTTCGGCTGCCTGCTATTGTCCTGCCAGCAGCAGCAGGGCAACAGCAGACAGCCAAAATGCGCCCCCCCAACCTTCCCCAGTATCAGCCCCCTTTCCAGTCCCCCCTCACAGTACCTTCTAATGTCAACCGCCTTGCATTCCCACGACTGCCACTGGTGTCCATTCCCTTCCAGTCTCCCTTCTTCCCCACTGTCCAGCCCCTTCTAGTCCAAATACCATCCCAGGTATCAGCTCACGTCCACTCTCAGTGCCACCCCCCTCAGTCAGCTCCCTTCCAGTCACCCTACCCTCTGTCCATCCCCCTTCCAGTGCCATTTGCATGTCAGCTCCCTTCCAGCCTTCTCCCCATTACCCAGCCACCTACCACTCCCATCCCCAAGTGTCAGCTCCCTTCCCCTTCAGTACATCCCAGGTGTCAGCACCTTTCCAGCCCCTCCTTCCCCCATGTCAGCTCTCTTCCTGCCCCCTCCTTCCCCTGGCAGACTCTTTCAGTATCCGCTTCCTTCCAGTCCTATTCTACCATCCCCCTGCATCAGCCCATTTGTAGCCCTAGCCCCTAGTTTTCTTCCAGGGCCAGCAGCACTCTCCTCCACTCCCCCATTAGCCCATTTCCAGTCCCAGCCCATTTCCAGTCCTATCCACCTTATCAGCCCACTCCAGTCCTAGCCCCCAAATCAGCCCAGTACCAGTCCTAGCTCATTTCCAGTGCTAGCCCCCATCAGCCCATTACCAGTCCTAATCCCCCCAATAAGTCCATTTCCATCCTAGCAGCCCAATCAGCCCATTTCCTGTCCTAGCCCTCCTAATCAGTCCATTTCCAGGTCTAACCCCACCAATCAGTCCATTACCAGTCCTAGCCCCTTCTCAGTCAGTCCATTTCCAGTTCTAACCCCCCATCAGCCCATTTCCAGTTTTAACCCCCTCCCGATCAGCCTATTTCCATTCTTAACCTCCCATCAGCCCATTTCCAGTTCTAACCCCCCATCAGCCCATTTCCAGTCCTAGCCCCCCCCCCCATAGCCCATTAACAGTCCTAGCCCCCCTCCCAATCAGGCCATTTCCAGTTCTAACCCCCGCATCAGCCCATTTCCAGTGCTAACCCTCCCCACATCTTTCCATTACTATTTCCTGTGCTACCCTCCACCCCCACCAGCCCAGCCCCAGACCTTCTTTAGGGAACTACAAAAAAAAAAACCGGCTGCAAAAGCTGCTGCTGCTGCTGCCGCTGCAGCGGCAGCATGAAGTGCCCCATGGCTGCCGCCTCCCCGGAAGAGCCCTCACACAGTACCCCCCTGTGCCAGCTCAGCTTTGCAGAGCCGCACAAAGGGAGAGTGTTTCCCTTTCCTGCGGCTCTGTTAAAGCTGAGCCTGCAGGCATTGATGGGAAACCTTTGGAGCCGGGGTTTTTTTTTTATTATTATTTTGAAGGCCGAGTGAGGCGGTCTTTTTGGGGGCAATTTTTGCCGCCTCCAAATAGTTGCCACCTGAGGCTACCTCCTCACTCGGCCTCATTATAGAGCCACCCCTGCCAATAGAGGTGGTAGAGATGAGGACATTATCTGAATCCAAAAAAGCATGGGACAAACACAGAGGATCTCTAAAGGAAAAAAGGGCAGTATTGTAGTTGATATGGAAGGGCAGACTGGATAGGCCATCTGATCTTTTTCTGCCATCATGTTTCTATGTTTCATTTGGAATCCCTTAGGGATTTATCTTATCCCCTGTACTTTTTACATTTTCATATTTATTGAGTATACAAATACATTCGAAAGAAATATGAATGAAAAGCAAAATGGCAGAAAACATCCACAGAGGTAATAAGCATAAGCTATAACAAAGAATAAAATATATTAGCCTACATTAGCCCACAAATTATTAGAAGGGGAGGCTTCAGGTAATCATTATACACCAGGGGTCTCAAACTCAAATTACTTTGAGGGCCAAATGAGGACTTGTAAAGTAACCAGCCTGTAAATTGTATATATTGTTATTGTATTTAGTTACCCTGTTAGCCAAGTTGAATTTCCTGTTCATATGTAAACACAAAGTACTATTGGAAATGTGTATGTTCGTTGTTTATTGTAAACCGCACTGATGCTGAATAGCGCGGTATAAAAGAGACTTTAAATAAATAAATAAATAAATAAAATAAATAAACCCGCGGGCTGCATAAGAATCGGAACCGGAAGTGTACAACAACACTGTAGAAATAAAACTATAAATTAATTTCCTCTTGTACTAAACAAAGCGCAGATGTTAATGATCCACATTTCCCAGAGCTGACATATTCCAGTTAATAAATTCAAAATAAAGAGATATTTTTCTACCTTTTGTGCATTTTTTTTCACTTGCAGTTGCTCCAGTCACTTTCTTCTGGTTTCTTCGTGTCTTCTGCTAACTCTCCATTGTCTGCTGTCCATTTGTCCTTTCTTCTCTCTTCTAGTTTTTTTCCATTCTCTCTCTACATCTGCTTTAAAATACTAATCTTTCTCCTTTTGCTCTTTCCTCATTCCTATTTCATCCACTCAAATTATACCCCTCCATCCTTAATCCCCACTTACTCTCCCAATACCCGGCCAATTGTAGATGTTTCTTCCCTCCCACACAAAATATTTTTCTCCTATCCCTTTCACTCTCCCAGCCCCATCCCATTCTAATCCTCCCCCAACATCAGCTCCCTTCTAGTTCCAGCCCCACCCAACATCCACTCCCTTCTAGTCCCCGCATCAGCCCATTTCCAGTCCTATCCTAGCCCCACCATCAGCCCATTTCAAGTCCTAGCTCCCCCATCCATTTCCAGTCCTATTTGAGTCCCTCCATCAGCTCATTTCTAATCCCAGCCCCTCCATCATCCCATTTCTAGTCCTTTCCTAGCCCCACCATCAGCCCATGTCAAATCCTAGCTCTCTCCACTCGGCCCATTTCCAGTCCAAGCCACCCATGAGCCTACTTCCAGTTCTAGCCCCTCCATGAGTCCATTTCATTCCAAGCCCTCACCACATCCCATTTCCAATCTTAGCACCCCCCAACAGCCCATTTCCAGTCCTATCCTAGCACCTCCATCAGCCCATTTCCTGTCCTAGCTCCTCCCCCCCACTAAGCCCATTTCCAATCCTAGCACCCTCCCCTCACAGCCCATTTACATTCCAAGCCCTCCTCCCCATCAGCTATTTTCAGTTCAAGCCCCCCCTTTCACTCAGTCCATTTCCATTCCAAAACCCCATCCTCATCAGCTATTTGCAGTTCAAGCCCCCGCCTTCTACTCAGCCCATTTCCAGTCCTAGCAACCCCCCCCCCAAGTCCATTACCAGTCCTAAGCTCTCCAACAGCCCACTTCCAGTTCTAACCCTCCCATCACCCCATTTTCAGTCTTAGCCCCCCATAGCCCATTACCAGTCCTAACCCCCCCATCAGCCCACTTCCAATCCTAACCCCCCATTACCCATTTTCAGTCTTAGCCCCCCCATTACCAGTCCTAACCCCCTCCCCCCCAATCAGCCCAAGTAAATTTAAAATTTAAAAAAAGAAACCTGGCTGCTGCTGCTGCCGCCGTGGCAGCGGCAGAATCAATTGTCCCATGGCCCCTTCCCATCTGCCCGGCAGAGCCTTCAGCTCCATCAGCAGCTTAGTGGCTCAGCCCTCAGCTCTATCAGCGGCGGGCTTTTCGAGCCGCGAAGAGAGTATTTCCCTCTCGCGGCTCTTTTAAGCCTGCTGGGGCTGATGGGAAGTTTCCCATCAGCCCTGGCGGCCTTAATGCAAGCAGGTGAAGGAATTAGAAGATGATGACCATGAATAGAACCCAGAGCTCTTGCAGGGGCATGCAATGTATTGAGAGAGGAGGCCGGTGTGCAGAGCTTTATGTGTCAATGTTAATAATTTGAACATAGACATCTTTTAACCATGCTGACTGTTTAGTCTTCTGTCCGCCTTTTTTTAATGTGTAGAATACATCAGGTCCAGACTTCCAAGATGGTATTTTTGAACAATGTCCACACCCGATGTAAACTCTTGGGGCCCAATATTCTTCTGGGACAGCTATGTGCTGCTACGGTGCATAGCTGTTGCCGACAACCTTTAACCCTAGGTATTCAATGTCGGGGTCATATGCAGTCCTGGCATTGAATATCCAGGTTGCCGCACAGCCCACAAGCCTGCAGAAGCTAACTGGGCCGTGGTGATATTGAGTTGCTGCCTGGTTAGCTCTCACGGGTAAAGATAGGCAGTTTTTGCTGCACCTATTTTTTTACCCATAGGTGCCAACTGGGTAGTGGTGCAATATCACTGTTGCCCGGTTAACAACAGGTGCCACCCCTGGAACGCCCTGGCAAGCGCACGACATGCCCCAATGCTAAGCAGTTAGCATTGGGGCATGTAGTGGAGATCATTGGGGATATTCAATCACACCATGTGAATTAATTATAGATTACATGCAGTAGGGTGAACTCATCTCATGTGCCTTTTACTATTTTTTGCAAGTTGAAATATAAAAGATCTTGAAGAGCAACGCGTTTGCATGAAATTCTGTGTGAAATTGACTTTTATCAAGATTTTTCAGATGTTGCAGCAAGCTTATGGAGAGGATTGTTTAAACCACAAACAATGTTATAAATGGCACCAACATTTCAAATTGGGCAGAACGTCCACCGAAGACGATCCCAAACTGGATGATGAACATGTTAAGAAAGTGTGTGCTTTAAATCTGGAAAATCATTGCCTAACTGTCTTGAAGTTATTGAAGAAATAGGCATCAGTAAAAGTTTGTGTTACACAATTGTGACTGAAAAACTTCAGATGCATCGTGTTGCTGAAAAATTTGCCCCACGTCTCTGGACAGATGAACAAAAAGAACACCGTGTCACAATCACTCATTGCTCCTTATCTGTGAATTTTTTGGCTAAGCACGAGATGTCTCTAGTCCTGCAGTCTCCTTACTCTCCAGATTTGGCCTCTGCAGAATTCTTTTTGTTCCTGAAGTTGAAAACCACTCTGAAAGGTCGCTTATTATATAAGAACATAAGAACATAAGATATGCCATACTGGGTCAGACCAAGGTCCATCAAGCCCAGTATTCTGTTTCCAACAGTGGCCAATCTAGGTCATATGTACCTAGCAGTTTCCCCAAGAGATACAAGTTCCACAATGCTTGTACTGGGTCAAGCATTGATATCTTCGGTCACTTCTTAATAATGGTTTATGGACCTTTCCTCCAGGAACTTGTCCAAACCTTTTTTAAACCCAGCTACACTAACAGCCTTTACTACATCCTCCGGTAACAAATTCCAGAGTTTGATTACACGTTGAGTGAAAAAATATTTTCTTTTATTAGTCTTAAATAGTTTACCCTGTAGCTTCATTGCATGTCCCCTAGTCTTTCTATATTCTGCTAAGGTAAACAATCTATCTACGTTTACCCGTTCCACTCTGTTCATTAATTTATAGACTTCTATCATATCTCCCCTCAGCCGTCTCTTTTCCAGGTTAAAGAGCCCTAACCTTTTTAGCCTTTCTTCATAGGAGTATCCTTCCATCCCCTTTACCATTTTGGTGGCTCTTCTCTGTACCTTTTCTAAAATCGCTATAACCTTTTTAAGATACGGCGACCAGAATTGCACACAATATTCAAGCTGCGGTCTCACCATGGAACGATATAGAGGCATTATACTATCTTTTGTTTTATTTTCCATTCCTTTCCTTATCATAGCTAGCATTCTATTTGCTCTCTTGGCCACCGCTGCACACTGGGCTGAGGGTTTTAACATGGTATCCACAATGACGCCTAAATCTTTTTCCTGGGTGGTGGTTCCTAATGTGGAACCTTGCATCGTGTAACCATAGTTTGGGTTGTTCTTCCCTAGGTGCATAACCTTGCACTTGTCCACATTAAATTTCATCTGCCATTTTAATGCCTAGTCTTCCAATTTATCAAGATCCTCTTGCAATTTTTCACAATCCTCTTGGGTTTTAACAACTTTAAATAGTTTTGTGTCATCTGCAAATTTGATAACCTCACTCGTTATTCCACTTTCCAGGTCATTTATGAATATGTCAAAAAGCAGCGGACGCAGCACAGATCCCTGGGGTACACCACTATTCACCTTTATCCATTGGGAAAGTTGGCCATTTAGCCCTACCCTCTGCTTTCTATCTTTTAACCAGTTCCTGATCCACAATAGTACATTGCCTCCTATCCCATGACTCTTTAGTTTTGCCAAAAGTCTCTGATGAGGGACCTTGTCAAAGGCTTTCTGAAAGTCCAGATACACAATATCAACTGACGCACCTTTGTCCACCTGTTTATTCACTCCTTCAAAAAAACATAACAGATTAGTAAGACAAGATCTTCCTTGTCTAAAGCCATGTTGGCTGTCTCCCATTAGGTTGTGACTATCTACATGCTGAGTAATTTTATTCTTTATGATGGTTTCTACCATTTTTCCCGGTACTGACGTCAGGCTCACCGGTCTGTAGTTTCCGGGATCACCCCTGGAACCCTTTTTAAAAATTGGTGTTACATTGGCGATCCTCCAATCTTCAGGTATTAAAGATGATTTTAATGATAGTTGACAGATTACTGATAGCAGGTCTGCAATCTCATATTTCAGTTCTTTCAACACCCTTGGATGTATACCATCTGGCCCAGGTGATTTGCTACTCTTCAGTTTATCTAATAGTTGTAAGACATCTTCCCGATGTATCGATATTTCCTTTAATTCTTCCGCACCTTTAAATACCACTTCAGTCATGGGTAACATCCCTACATCTTCCTCAGTAAAGACCGAAGCAAAGAATTCATTCAGTCTCTCCGCTATCGCCTTGTCGCCTCTTAGTGCTCCTTTAACCCCTTTATCATCTAATGGACCAACTGACTCTCTCACAGGTTTTTTGCTTAGAATGTACTTGAAAAGGTCTTTATTTCGCGTTTTTGCTTCCGCAGCAAGCTTCTTCTCAAATTCTCTCTTTGCCTGCCTTATCAATGCCTTGCATTTGACTTGCCAGTGCTTGCGCTGTTTCCAGGTTTCGTCATTTGGCTCTTTTTTCCATTTCCTGAAAGATGCTTTTTTGGCAACAACAGCCTCTCTGACCTCACCTTTAAACCATGCTGGCAGTTTTTGGACTTCCTTCCACTTTTCTTAAAGCGTGGAATACAGCTGGTCTGGGCTTCCAAGATAGTATTTTTCAACAACACCCAAGCTTGATGTACGTCTTTAACCTTCGCAACTGCTCCTTTTAGTTTTTTCTTAACTGTTTTCCTCATTTTATCATAGTCTCCCTTTCGAAAGTTAAAAGGTAGTACTGTGGATTTCCTTACTATCCCTCCTCCACTAATTAAATCAAAGGCGATCATGCTATGATCACTATTGCCAAGTGGCCCCAACACCCTTATCTCTTGCACTAGTTCTGGTGTTCCACTAAGGAGTAGGTGTAATATGGCTTCCCCTCTGGTCGGTTCATGAACCAGCTGCTCCAAGAAGCAGCCATTTATTTCATCTAGGAACTTTATCTCCCTAGCATGTCCTGACGTGACACTGACCCAGTCGATACCGGGGTAATTGAAATCACCCATTATTATTACTGCGCTGTAACTTTTGTTAGCTTCCTTGATTTCTTTGAGCATTTCATCATCCATTTGGTCATTCTGGCCAGGTGCTCGATAGTACACCCCCACTGCCATCGTCTTCCCCCTTTTATATGGAATTTCAATCCATATAGATTCTACAGCAGATTTTGTTTCCTGCAAAGCTTTAATCTTTTCTGAGTCAATGCCCTCTCTAACATAGAGCGCAACCCCTCCACCAATTTGATCAGCTCTATCATTACGATATAGTTTGTACCCAGGTATCACAGTGTCCCACTGGTTGTCCTCCTTCCACCATGTCTCTGATATTCCAATCATATCTAACCTTTCATTTAGTGCTATATATTCTAACTCTCCCATCTTATTCTTTAGACTTCTAGCATTTGCATACAAGCATTTTAGAGAATGTATTTTATTCATGTTAATTTGGCTATTGTTAGACATGGTTAAATTGGGATCCTTAAGCTCTGTCCGCTCCATACTTGAGGGCATTTGGGCTACTTTACTCTTGTGGAACCTCTCTGCTTTTGGTAGTATCCTTCAAGGATACATTCTTCCGAACCATCCGCTCTTGTGCGACTGTCGGCTTTCCCCTAATATCTAGTTTAAAAGCTGCTCTATCTCCTTTTTAAAGGTTAATGCCAGCAGCCTGGTTCCATCCCGGTTAAGGTGAAGCCCATCCCTTCGGAAGAGCTCCTCCTTTCCCCAGAATGTTCCCCAGTTCCTAACAAATCCAAAACCCTCATCTCTGCACCATTGTCTCATCCACGCATTGAGACTCCGGAGCTCTGCCTGCCTTTTGGGTCCTGCGCATGGAACAGGAAGCATTTCGGAGAATGCTACCCTGGAAGTTCTGGATTTCAACTTCCTACCTAAAAGCCTAAATTTTGCCTCCAGAACCTCCCTACCACATTTTCCTATGTCATTGGTACCGACATGTACCAAGACAGCAGACTCCTCCCCAGCACTATCTAAGACCTTATCTAGGTGGCGCGTGAGGTCCGCTACCTTCGCACCAGGCAGGCATGTTACCAGGCGATCCTCACGTCCACCAGCCACCCAGCTATCTACTTGCCTAATGATCGAATCACCAACTATAACGGCTGTCCTAACCCTTCTCTCATGGGCACATGGCCCTGGAGAAACTTCCTCGGTGCGAGAGGGTTTTACATCACCTGGAGGACAGGTCCTAGTTACAGGATCACTTCCTGCCACACCAGGGTGATGCTCTCCTGTCACGTGACCTCTCTCCTCCATGGTAACAGGGGTGCTGCCAGACTGGAGGTGGGACTTCAGGACTATATCCCTGTAGGTCTCGTCTATGTACCTCTCTGTCTGTCTTATGTTTTCCAAGTCTGCTACTTTAGCCTCTAGAGAACGGACTTGTTCTCTGAGAGAAAAGAGCTCCTTGCACCTAGTGCACACGTAAGACCTCTCACCAACTGGGAGAAAATCATACATGTGACACTCAATGCAAAAGACTGGAAAGCCCCCATCCCACTGCTGGACTGCTGTCTGCATCTTAGTTTAAGTTTGTGTCTAGATCTTTAAGTTCTTACTTACTAGGGGTTGCTATGGGTATTTATACCAATAAAACTGTACCTAATACGTTTAATATACCTTGTTCACCTGAAGCTTAATTAATTATGACATGTTTAATACAAATACAAAGCTATTATCAACATATTCAAAGTACTCCAGAATGAATCAGCTGAAACACTCCAAGACCTAATAAAAATAAACCCAGAAAACCACCTGTCAAGAACAAACAACAGAAACATGCTAGTCACACGTAAGGAGTTCTCCAAAGTTAAACAATGCACATCAAACAGAGCCTTTTCACTGTATGCATCAAATCTATGGAACTCCCTACCGAACAATATCAGATGCACCAAGGACATTAAAGAATTCAGAAAACTGCTGAAGATACTCCAATTCATTGAACATTTCGGCAACATCACATAAAATAACAAACTTACACATCCATTCACACAAGCTGGACAAGGACTACAGATCAATCCCAGTGATCACGCAACATAACCATAAACTATAAATAAGTTATTTATGTAAATGGTTATAGAAACACTGTTAGAACCTAATTACAAGTTATAGAGCTTAAACACCTTGTTACGATGTAAATAGTTGCTTTCAAAATGCATTTTAATGTAAATCACTAGCTGCTAAATTGAGTTCTGTGTAAATCACCTTGATTTAAGGAAAAAGTAGTATATAAATACTGTTAAATAAATAAATAAATAGTTTCAGAAATATCAGAAGGCACATGAGACGAGTTCACTCTACTCCATGTAGTCCATAACTAATTCACGTGGCGTGATCGAGCAAGTGGTAGGCTAAAGCTCAAGGTCACCACTACACATCATCATTATTGTGAGTCTGCTGTGTTGGCTCTCTGGCACCCTCTTTAACCCTCTTTTTAGACAGGCCTCATATAGTGCCGCCCCTTCACCAGTTTGATCTACTCTCTCATTGTGGTATAATTTGTATCCTGGTATCAGAGTTCCATTTATTATCCTCCTTCCACCAGATCTATGAGATGTCTACCTCTGCATTCAATGCTATATATTTTAATTCTAATTTCTAGCATGTTTTGTTGATATTTACAACCTGCTTAGCTATTGACAGGAATAATTTGCAGTCTTTCAAATCTGTCTGTTCTTTAGTTAAAGCCACCTGGGCTACCTTTATCCTTATTGCAATCTCTCTATCAGGATGCTCTAACTTTCTTGCTTTGATAGCATCCTTCAAAGATACCTTCCTCTGAATCACATGCTTCTGAGCAACTGTAAATTTTTCTAGCTTGAAACTCCAGTACACTGCCTGAAAATCTCACTCTTTGGTCTTTAATCGTTCTCTTTAGAGCATTACATTTCATTCTAAAGGAAGGTTCACTCTTGGCATCTCTTCTTGGTTATTTTCCACATTATGAAAGTGTGACACAGGCTAAGGAAGTCACTGGAAATGTTAGGGTTGAAGGGTAGTAAGGGATAGAGACAAAGAGATGGATGGGATAGAGGCTGGGCTATTAGGTTTTTATTTTACATTGTTATATGTTTTAGGTGCTCTCCTTTGCCTAGTTATTTAGGGGTATGTTTACTAAAGGGCGCTATTTGCGCTGCTGTCATGTTATCGGGCGATAAGGCACGTTATCGTGCAATAATGGCGCTTTACCGAGCGATAAGGTACCTTATCGTGCGATAACATGCGCAGCGGCGCAAACGAGCGCTGAAGGCGGAGAAAGGCTCCCGGAGGGCGGAGGAAGGCTCCACAGGGGCAGAGAGAGAGGGTCAATGGGTGGAGAGTGGGAGGGGAGAGGCTCCCTGCACACTAACGCAGTGGAATCCGGGGCTGAAAACTAACGCCAGTGAAACCCTGGCGTTAGAGCAGATTTTAAGGGAAGAGAAACCAGTTATGTCAGCAATGTACAGCAAAGCCAGGGAAACCTACAAAAAGTGATAACTGTGATACATGTGCACGGAACAAAAGGGCAAATAAACATTGAAAATGACCTGAACAAAATGGAAAAAAAAACATAACCAAGCTGGCCAATAGTGATATTAATGGGAAACAGCAAAAAACACTACCGAGAAAGCTCCAAAAAAAAGATATTAATTGTGGAAGTGTCTATGCTCTGTCCCCATACAAGGTGAATGATCCCACAGTGAAATAGCACTGATCAGGGTTTTCCCTTGTTATTGGACAGGTTTCCTATGGTGTGCACATGTTCCACAACAGCAGGGTGGGCATGTCGGAATGGGCAATTGGACAGATGCTGGAAAAGGGGATACAGAGGGCTGCAGGTGGCACATGCTGTGATGCAGCTGGGCCACAGTGCGGACTAGGGTGATGCCCAGGTGGCCCATAGGAATGCTGAAACAGTAGAGCAGCCAGACAGCAACTGATGAGGGCCCAACATGGGCATGAGTGTATTTCCCACAGTGTCACAGGGGATAGTACCCAGTAGGTACCCCCAAGGGCACAGAACATTGGCAGGCGGTGCTGGGGGGAAGCGTGGACATCTATGCAGGCACCCCTACCCCAGAACCCGCATCATAGGCAGCCGCCTACCGGCACACTGGATGGCCTCAGACTGCGCACCAGCAGCACCACCAGCAGAAGGGCATGTCAGCATGGCGGCAGAGGGGTACTGGTGGTGGAGGGGGCAGTGACAGCTGCCCACAGCAGACCATGGCCTAGCCCTGTGTAGGTGGGTGCCATGCAATGCAACAGACAGGCCCTGTCTGATGAACAGTCATGGTATCTTCAGGGACTGCACTGTCCCTGTGGCAACATGGTGGTGCAGGGAAGACACAACTGGGAGCAGTGCTCTTGCAACACCGACCAGGATACACAAAAAAAGCAAGAGACGAAGTCATCAATGGATGGTCAACAGGCGTTTATTCGTAAAAAACCCCAACGTGTTTTGGCGCTACCGCCTTCTTCAGGGAGTATACAGCTTAAAAACATAAACAAATATGAATAAATATACATATAAATAATTAAATAAATAAATAAATAAAAAGCCCCATATAGATATCTTTAACAAGACATGTAAATGAAACATCACATACATACAGATAAAACCTCCAAAATAAGACCTATACTGTGAACGCAGGACATAAAACCATAAAACCATATTTCAGCAAAAAATGTATAGACAAAACTATCAACTAAAGAATACAATAAAATAATCTTAAAGATGACAATAGAGAATGAATTTACTCACACCATATAATAATATTGAACTCTCTTGTGGATTGTGGATTATCTTATTCTAGATAAAAATAATGATCTTTAAGTTACATCAATATATAATGTAACAATTACTGTTGTTACTGTCTTAAAACCTATTAAATGGTTAAGACAATCATCAATGTAATGTAGAACGCTTCTGTACTTAAAAAACAACATTATTGTGCTCAAATTATTATGAAAAAGTGTCTACTATCCCTAACTCACTGTAAAAACTTCGGGAAATACGTGCTGGGTCGACTGACCTGAGCTAATAAACTCAAATCATTATTTGATTAGATATATGATCTTTAAGTTACATCAATATGTATTGTAGCGATTATTGTAGTTCCAGTCTTAAAAAACTGTTAAATTATTAAGATAATCATCAATGTAATATAAAACCCTTATGTGCTTAAAAAACGTTATTGTGCTCTAAAGAAATGTCTACTATTTCTACTCCGGGAAATACGTGCTGGGTCGACTAACCTGAGCTTGTAGACTCAATTCATTATAGCGTCAACCGGCAAGGTTCAGGTAAGACTTTCCGCTATAAGACTGAAAAAAATGCTTATACTTTACTGTATTGAAAGTAAATTGCTGAAACTGTATTGAGCAATGCATCTTAACTTAGATGTAAAATTACTTAATAAACTTTGCACCTCCTACCTTTAGAGTTGAAAAGAGCACCGTCGATAGTTCTGCATCTAAAAATAGCATAGAAAGCCTGAAGGGCAAGCGCTGTGTAATAACGCCGTCAAATTCGTGCCAAAATGGGAGGAGATTAGGAAGTGGGCGGAGCTTATCATACACAGGATAAACACGTACACATCAATTGGTATTCTTGCGGCAATGGACATGTTAAAGAGCTAAAGGGCTTTAAAACCTTATGTTGTGTCACAAGAATGAACCAATACTTTGCGTGTACTGTGACTCAAATTTGTAGTGCTGAGAACCATATAAAGTCTAAGAAACCATAAGTAAAACTAATGTGTATAAAATTTAGAAATTTTTTTTTACATCCAGACAATGTAAAGGAACATGGCAAAGCCGTGACAGTCCAAGAAATTTGAACTTTGGTCTTTCAAACAATTTATGTTGAAGAGCCAATACCATAAAGAGGACTCGAGGGATTTGGAAACGAAACATTTTTAAGACCATGAATTAAAAAATGTGCCATAAGACATCTGATACACAAATGAATTCCATAAAAAGTAACTATGTAATTTTGTAAAAATTTTTTTATATATATGTGTACATTAGTAAGCTTTAAATGAACTAATTAACTATATTTAATAATTATTTATAGAACCTAGAGAATAAGCTGTCTTAATGAAATTGAACAAGTGTATAATAACTATATAGCTTGTATTAAAGTGTATCATGAAGGGCCCCTAGCAATGGTGATATTATTGCTGTAAAGAGTCAACTGATCAGTATCTGCATACATACAACAATACTGCTAGCTGGTATAGGGAATACAATGCTCGGGGGACTGTTTGGCTACAAGATCATGGATACAAACTTTTCATATATGCTTGATAAACTGAAGATAAACTTGTAAACCTATTTGATTATTATGTATATTAAAGATGGTAACCTGATTAGTAAGCTTAAATTATTTTACTAGGAAATATTAAATATTGTGAAATAAGTTTGTAATAACTATATACCTTGTCTTAGACCTTACCGTAGGGGGTCCTAGCAAGAATGATACTCATGCTGTAATAAGAGAACTGTTAGGTGTCTGCACACTGTCACCACCAGGTGGGCAGGCTGCCGCCTAGGGGTAGCAGGTCTGTGTCTGATGGTGGTTATGAAGAACAAGTAGTTGTAGACACGAATGGTAAAGGTAAACTAGGATTTATTTCCCCTCCCTGGGCCGGACTCTTCAAAATGTACAACACATAAACTTAAGACAAATAAGCCATACTTTCTGGCATGTTATAAAGGAAAACAGGAAAGCTTCTTCTTGCTTCTTAATTAAATGATAAATGAGAATCTTAGGAATACTCAGCATACAGCTCCTCTATAGACAAACAGGCACACTTGACCTTCAGTGTTAACCTTAAGCACTATACAGCTTCTGTCTAACATAAAGAGGTAATTCTGTCAGAAATTGTTAATGTACAGTCCATTGGATCATCCAACGAGCATTCACTGGGACAATCAATGACCATGGGTTCCTGCCAGGTATCAGAAGGACCTGTGTTTTCCTTGCACAGAATGTTTGTAAGTTCCCTTGCAATGTCTCGCTACAGAGCCTATCTGACCAGCTCCCTCTAGGGCTGGAATAGCTGTTACTGTATTCCTCTGAGTCTGGGAGAGAGGGAAGCCACCATTCAGGATTTCCAGAATCCAACTTCTTATGAGAGTTTCTAACTCTAGAATATCTGTTGGTTCTACCTTCAGGCTTTGGCACAGAATAAAAGAATTCTCCTCCCTTATCAGCACAGGGTTTAGCTCTGCGTGTCTTTCTCTGAGGCTTGGGAGTTTCAAACACTTCCTCTTCTGATATGCAAGTGTCTTCAATAGAATACCTCTCTCTTTCAGGGGCTTGGAACTGCTCTCTCACTAGCTCTCTGGGTAAATCCCTCAGTTGGGTTTTACAGCACTGCTCTCCCCTTGGATTTCTCCCACGAGGCTTCTGAGCATTAACCCTCCAGGTATTTGTACTGCCAGTAAACTTTCTTAACTCTATTTCAGAATCACTCTCAGGTTTATAGCTTTCATATACATACTGTTTCACTTTCTCAGGCTTCCATTCATTCTGGGTAGAACGTTGCCTCAGAGTTTCAAACTGCGTCACATCAGATGAACACTCACAGCTGTTCTCTGCCTCCACGGCTCCTAACTGCTTTCTCCTGAGGTGTTCTGGGTATCTTGTGGATTGAACTCTTCCTGGTTCCTGAACTTCTCCTAGTTCCTGTTCCTGTTCTCGTCCCAGTTCTGGTTCTGGATCTGAATCTGAATCTGTAATATCCTGCGTGACTCTTATAGTAGCTATTAGCCCTTCCTCTATTCAGGTGCAAGCTATTAGGAACTGGGGATTGTTTGTCAGCTGGGCGTGTTTGCAAACCTCGTGGCTGGGTTTGTTTATGTTGCCCCTGACAACTACTGCTCATTTTGCTTGCCTGCCTGTCAGCTTCCCAGCTAGAACTCACAGAATCCTGTGTTTTTAAGGCAGAGAATGGATCTTCCTCATTACAACACATACAACATTACTGCTAGCTGATATAGGTAATAGAGTATCAAAAAAATGTTTAACTACAGGAACATGGAAAGATCTATTTCCTGATTTCCTGAGCAGCCAGACAGCAACTGATGAGGGCCCAACAAGGGCATGAGTGTATTTCCCACAGTGTCACAGGGGATAGTACCCAGCAGGTACCCCCAAGGGCACAGAACATTGGCAGGCGGTGCTGGGGGGAAGCGTGGACATCTATGCAGGCACCCCTACCCCAGAACCCGCACCATAGGCAGCCGCCTACCGGCACACTGGATGGCCTCAGACTGCACACCACCAGCAGAAGGGCATGTCAGCATGGTGGCAGAGGGGTACTGGTGGTGGAGGGGGCAGTGACAGCTGCCCACAGCAGACCATGGCCTAGCCCTGTGTAGGTGGATGCCATGCAATGCAACAGACAGGCCCTGTCTGATTAACAGTCATGGTATCTCCAGGGACTGCACTGTCCCTGTGCCAACACGGTGATGCAGTACACACAGCCAATGTGTTCAGGAGCAGAAGGTCACAGGTTTAAGTCCCAGCTGTGGTTCCTGCTAACCCAGTCCCCATATTTTACCCACTACTAAACCGTGGTAATAAAGAGGGAACCTTTATTGCAGATAACTTAAACATGCCTGAAACACCTATATTTTACCCTACAGAGCACAGACACCATAGACATGTGCAATACCTAGAGCAGAGTTTCCCGAATGCAGTCCTGGAGGGCCAAAAACCATTCAGGTTTCATGCTGTCTCTAATAAAGATTCCTGTGCTGCATTTCTATGCGCCGCCCCCATGGTATGCAAATGTATCTCATGTATATTCATTAGGGACAGCATGAAAACCCAAACAGTGTTTGGCCCACCAGGACTGGAGTTGGGAACCTCTGCCCTAGAGCAGCGGCCAACAGGGGCAGAGTGCCCTGTAGGGCAGTGGTTCTTAACCAGTCCTCCTTGAACCCCTAGGCCAGTTGGGTGTTCAGGATAGCCCTAATGAATATGCATGAGATATATATGCATCAGAGATATCCTGCCAACCTGACTGGTTTGTGGCCCTCTAGGGCTGGATTCGGAGACCCCTGCCTTTCATCTCTGTCATTTAAGAATGTGAGTGGGCAAGGTGCAAATCTCCAAGACATCAAAAAAGGTTACATAGAATTTGTCACATGCCTCTTTGCTTCTCACCACCACCAAAATATTGTCTATTAGACAACTTTTTGGTGGTGGTGAGAACTGAGGAGGCATGTGACACATTCTATCTACCCTTTTGATGTCTAGGACATCTGCATATTGCCCACTCACAATCTTAAATGACAGAGGTGTACGTCAGGGGTCTCCAAATCCAGCCCTAGAGGGCCACAAACCAGTCAGGTTGGCAGGATATCTCTAATGCATATATATCTCATGCATTTTCATTAGGGCTATCCTGAACACCCGACTGGCTTAGGGGTTCAAGGAGGACTGGTTAAGAACCACTGCTGTAGGGTGTCTGTTCCCCAGCAGGACTGGGGTTGATGGTCCCCTCTACTGCCACCATTGCAGGGATGTAGAATGTGGATCTGTTGGTGGGAGATCCTGTCCCCCCCCCCCCTGAGGGCAGGTTGGATAGTATTACATAATCCACTTAGGGGTCCAAACACCACCCCCCATCACATACATCATGTGACCATGGCACCCACACAGGATATGCACTATTCTAGGTGCATCATAGTCCACAAGGGCTAGACATGACTGGGAAACACAGATGGACACAGGTGTACCCGAGGTGTGTCTGCAAGGACTACCTATCACACACTGGCACTGATGGTGATCTGTAGCATAGCCTATCTCAGCTAAGCCAGGTGGTGTGGACATGGTGCTGGGTGCCCCACCTCACCCTCAGGGTGAGCACAGTACCCACACAATGTGATGGTCTGTAGCTACTCTGTGCCAGTAACACATACGGTCAGTACCCCCTACCAGGCTGAGATGCTGTGGGGGCGAACACGGTCAGTTCCCCCTACCAGGCCGAGCTGCTGTGGGAGTGCATACCCCACCTTGTGATCATCTGTAGACTGCAGATTTGCATGTGCAGTGCAGCATGGTACGGGTGGGTTAACCCTATCCTGGTAACCACAGCAGACAGTTTGTGTGGTGACCTGCAGTCCATCTGTAGCCAGCCAGGGGTGTGCTAGCAGCAATAGAGATGTAGCCCACTGGTTACTTCACTGACTGTGGCGGCAGAGATCCTGGGTTTGATCCCGCAGTGGTGTTATTTGATAGGGCTATCTGAGGCATTTCCTTTTTTAATTTAAATTAGTGCTGCCAGCAAAAACCACCTCACAGTGCTGTAACCTTATGGTGCCTCATAAGGCGCCCTATAAAGCGCCTTATAAGGTGTCCTATAAGGCACCTTATAAAGCGCCCTATAGGGAACATTATAAGGTGCCTAGGCAGACAGTGCACTTTATAATGTGCCCTCTGGTGCCTTATAGGGTGCCTTATGCAGCACCTTAGGTTACGGCACTGTGAGGGTGTGTTTGCTGGCAGCACTAATTTAAATTAAAAAAAGAAAATGCCCCAGACAGCACTGCTTTAAAGTAGAGGGCAATGCCTCAGACAGCCTTACTCTAAGCCCACTGGGGGATCAAACTCATGACCTCTATGTTATCAGTCAGTGTATTAACCATTATGCCACACCTCTGTTGCTGTGTTTGTAGGTCAGCGCGCCTAATTAAGGCTAACGTGCATTAATGTGCCACGGCTCCCCCTATCGCATGAAAACGTACCTTATTGCATGATAACCCTAAATGCTACCTTAAGACCGGAACGCCCACTACTTTATATGGCATCCTGCAGACTAGACTACTTAGTAAACATACCCCTTAGTATAAAGGTAGATTCTAAATTCTGGAAAGTAAGTTAAATATTTAGGTCCTTATTTTTCATTTCAAAGGCTGATGGATTCAGGATTGGGAGCACTTCTCTGAACTGACTCTTTAGGAAATGCAGCCACCAGACAATGCCTGTTTTCTCATTAGGCTTAGTGCCTAGGGCATATGAAATGTTTAAGGCCTACAAAGGATGGAAAAAAGCAGAAAAAAAAAGATTGTGAGGCAAAAACTGAATGTGACTAAAACTTTAATTGACATTTATCTCTGTTTGTACATTTTGGAGTGAATCTACCCCTACCTCCAGAACTGGACACAACACTCCATATGGAGTTTCATCAATGATTTAGACAGAGTTATTATTTTTCCAAGGCTAATACCTTTCCCCATTCACTCTAGTACTTTTCAGCTCTTGCCACCACCTTTTCATTCTGTTTTCCTACAATGAGATCATCAGATATGAGTGAAGAATTAGACTCATATTTCAAGCAGCGAGCTAACAAGAGAAACTAGGTTCAAATCTCACTGACACTCCTCCTGATTTGGGCAAGTCCCTTAACCCTCCACTACCTCAGGGGCATGTTTACTAAGGTATGCTGTGGGGTTAACTTGCATTTTTGGCACTGTACTAAAAAGTATCATGGGCCCCTGTGCTAAAAAAACACATGCCACCCAGACAGTGCACATCTGGGTGGGGTGTGCTATTTCTGCTATGGCATTGCTAGTGTGGGCCTTGAAAGCCAACGCTGCCAGCACATGGTAGGGAGCAACTACCGCCAACACAATGGCTAGCGGTAGTTACTCCCTACAGCTGCACTAAAACAGGGGGGGGGGGGCAGCTGTCTATGCCCTTTGCATCTGGCGCAGTGTCCCATGCTAGTAATGTGGTCTCAACCTGTGTTATTAGTGTGGGGATTACTAAACATACCCCTTAGATTGTAAGCCTTTTGTGGACAGGGAAATATCTATAGCACCTGAAGGCAACTTGCTTTAAACTTCTGAGAAAGGCATGAGGTAAATCCACTTCCCCTTTTTACTCCAAGAATTCTCACCTGTTTGGTGTACACAGTACCTCACCCCTATGACGTACTCCTTCCTTGAGTTTCTGTACCACAAATGCATGACGGTAAACATTTTTGCAATAAATCTTAATTGGGGCAGTGGCCACAGGCTTCTCTTAAGGTTTTATTCTCTTTGACACCATTTGCCTCTCCCTCACTGGTTACCTCAGTGACTAGGGGACTTGCCCTGCTCCCAATTAGAGCCCTGTAAGTACCCTCTGACTTCTGCTTTGACTTAATGAGCAAGGTTGAGAAGCCCATCCCTCTACTGAGTCTATAAGAAAAGTGAGAAATATTTATAGAATATGGCAGCAGATAAAGACCATGAAGGACTTTCCTATAAGATAGAGAACATTTAGTTTTTTATGAGACATGTCACACTGGAGATGCTTTTTATTTTATTTATTTATTTATTTAATGTCTCTTTTATACTGCACTATTTGAAATCAGTGTGGTTTACATGTAACACATTTGTCCAGTACAGGCAAGTCTGCAGGGGACTTACAATGAATGGGGTTCAATATACAGGGCTAACAGGGTAACTATGTACACTTTGGCTATTGCAGGTTATCAGGTAGCTCAGCCTTATCTACAGGGTTAATAGCGTAACTATGTACATCTTATCTGGCTGTCTCAGGGTGTGTGGACAGTTCAATATTATCTACTGTTAGGGTCTTCTATACACAAGGTGGTAAATTTGAGGGGGTGGGGCTCTCAAAGGCAGGGCTGGAGTTGTATGAGGTGTCTACGCTGGGGGCACTGATCTGGGTCCTGGGTATGACTGGCTGTGAGACGTCATCCGGTTCAGTATAATACTGGAGGAACAGATGGTGCTTCAGTGCCTTTCTGAACTGGGCGAGGTCATTGGTGGCCCGTATGGCCGGTGGCAGGGCATTCCAACAGGAGGGTGCATAGAAGGCGAGGGCTCTGTTTCTCGTGGACTGAGAGCATTTGGTGATCATCTTCGGGAGTATAAGAGTATTGGTGGCAGCTGACCTCCTTACTCTGTTAAGGGGGGGTGGTCTGGATGAGATTTGTGAGGGAGGTGGAGGAGCACTTGTTGATGGCCTTGTAGGTCATCGTCAAGATCTTAAAGGAGATCCTGCATTGTACCGGCAGTCAGTGCAGTTGTTTCAGAACTGGGGTAATATGGTCCCTCCTGGATGCTCCATGCAGGATTCTGGCAGCTGCATTCATTGCAAGCTGTAGGGGGTTAAGCGTGCTTTTCGGGAAGCCATACAGTATTGCTTTGGCATGGTCGAAGTGTGTCATTATTAGTGCTTGGAAGACTGTCCGGAAGTCTTCTGGTTCTAGCAACTGTCGCAAGTGGCAAAGCGTCCGGATTTTGTGGTAGATCATCTTTACCATGTTGCCTATCTGGGCCTTCATGTTGAGCTGCTGATCCAGCGTGACTCCTATGTAGCGTATCGTGGGCTTGCTAAGGAGCTCTGCATTGCGTACCTTTAGAGAGGAGGTTGGAGTGAATGCGGGGTTCCTGGTGTTGAAGAGGACCTCCATCTTCTTGAAGTTTATTTTGAGCTTCTGCGTGTGTAGCCAATCTGTGACCACATCGAAGCGGGTGACCAGCGGAGAGAGGTCTGGATGCTCTGTCGAGACTGGCATGTATAGCAAGACGTCCTCAGTATAGATCAGGCAATTGATGTTGAAGGATCGGATGAGGTCGCAGATGGGTTGCATGTAGACATTGAACAGTAGGGCTGAGAGTGAGGATCCTTGTGGCACGTCTTTCTCTTGGAGGAAAGGTGTGGAGGTGGAGGGACCGGAGCGGACATGCTGCCATCTGTCTGTCAGGTATGATGCACACCAGGACAGTGCCGTGCTGTGTACTCCCTTCTCTCTGAAGCATGACAGGAGTAGTTTGTGGCTGACAGAATCGAAGGCAGCGGTAATGTCCATGAAGATCAGGGCAAAGCCCTGTCTAATGTTGTCCAATCCTATGGTTAGCGTATTGAATAGGGTGGTCAGTAGGGTCTCCACGCTGTGTGTCTCTCAGAATCCATGCTGGCAAGGGTCGAGGGGTGCGTTGGTCTCAATGTGGTGTTGCAATTGGCATTGTACGATCTTATCAATAATTTTTGATAGGAGCGGGATGCTTGAGATTGGCCTATAGGAGTCCATCTTTGCAGGGTCCAACTTGCTGTTTTTTAGTAGTGGTCTGATGGCTGTTTGTTTCAGACTTGAGGGGAAGGTCCCAATCGAGAATGATAGACCTATAAGTTTGATCAGGAATGGGCTGAGGTCAGCACGCAGGGATTTTATCCAAGATGCTGGACAAGGGTCGTTAAGTGCCATAGTGGTGTTTATGTTTGTGATGACGTCCTGGATGCCTTTTTCAGGAGGGGCTGAGAAGGCAGTGATGATATTTTGGGCATCCTTTGAGATGTGCATCACAGTGCGTGAAGGGGTCAGCTGGGGTGCTTCGTCTGGAGTATGGTGGTTTGTAGATATGCTGGACTGACTTGCTTTGGCTCGCAAGTGGTCTGCATATTCCTGTGGGTCCGGGTGGCTCGATTGCCCAAGGGAGGGTTCTTTTTCCAGAGTTTTGACAAGGTTGAAAAGCTTGTGTGGTTTATTTAGGGAGCATTGTAACCTGTCAGCGTGAGATTGCCTCATTCTCATCGCAACTGCTGAGCGGTGTACTCCTAAATGATCAATATATGCCTTGTGGCTCTCGGTTGATCTTGATCGACGCCAACGTCTTTCAAGCTGTCTAAGGTGGAGGAGTGACTTCCATAGCTTATGGGAGTACCAAGGTGCATTCTTTCTCTTGCCTGGTGCTTTGTTAATGGGGGGTAGGTGGACTACAGTGTCTAGGCTTGAGTTCCATGTGGAGATCATGTCCTCGAGGCTCTGTTCAGGTGGGTCCTGGAGAGTCCGTGCTCTATCCATGATTTCTTCTTTGTTATATTGATGGAAGCGTTTTGATGATGTCGCTCCAGGTTCACATGATGATTGGGATCTGGTGAATTCGGGTCGCATTGGCATCAGGAATCTTATTAGGCAATGGTCGGACCATGGCACTGGGCTTACAGAAAGGTTGTGTATGGGATTGAGGGCCGTGTGTGGTGTGAAGATCAAGTCAAGCATGATTCCCTTTATGTGGGTAGGGGTGTCAACCATCTGGGCATATCCTAGCTTTTTGAAGGCTCGATGAAGGCCTTTGGTATGGGTGTCTTGGAGGGCAGGGAGGTTGAAGTCGCCCATCAACCAGTTTGGGGTGTGAGGGTTCAAGGGGTTGCAGGCGAGGTCGATTATAGTGGATAAATCATCAGGGGATGGGGAGGGTGCTCTGTAGAGCAAGTTGATGGTGCTGTGTTTATTAGCTATGGTGATGGAGTCGAGGTACGAGGTACTGCTGGAGGCGATCAGCTGGAATTGTAGATCCATCTTGATTAGGATGAGTGCTCCGCCACCTCGTCTATTGGCTCTGTGGCATGAGTGGATTGAGAAGTTGGGAGGGACAAGCTGGTGGAGGAGAACAGTGTCTGAGGCAGACAGCCACGTCTCAGTGATGCATAGGATGTCGAGGTCATAGGCGGAGATCATGTCGGTCAGGGCTGGCCATTTCTTTCGGATTGATCGTGCATTTATGAGGGCACACTTCAGGTTGCGGGGGTGGGTGTATTGTTCCCGCTGGGGGGGTTTGGGCTATTGGAGGGCAACATAGATGAGGTGAGGGTGTGGTATGCGCCCCGACCTAGATGATTGGTGGTTGGGAGGCTCATAGCACCTTCTCCATGGACCATTTAGGATTGGGATGGGGTTGAGAGGGGAGGTAAGAGCCAGTGTGTCATGTGCCAAGGCTAAGATAAAGCAGCAGCTAGCAAGGGCATAGGGGTGTGGGGTTGCAAAGGGTAATAACATGGTGACTGGGTGATTCAGGGGGGTTTAGTTGCTCAGTACTGGCTCGGCTTAATGCATAGTTTTAACTGGGTTCAAGCAAATAGCACAGGCTGGGTACAAACAAATATTTAGTACAAATATTTAGTACAGGCTCAGTTAAGTGTACCTCTCTTGCTAGATTTAAACAAGTGACTATTGTAGACTCGTCTTAATGTCTTAATTAGTGAGGATTCGGAGAGTGAAGGCGTTCTCACCGGTTCCGCAGGGTCTCTGGTTCTCACATGGGTTCCGCAGGGAGAGATAATCTTCCGAGGTCGGTGGGGAGTTGTCCTCAATTCAGCCTGTCTCCTCAGGGTGGTGGTGGCTTCGTTGAGGTCCACGCCTAAGGGCCATGCCAAAGGGCCATCTGATGAGGCCCTCAGGCGCGGGCCCGCCAGGCGTGGGTGCGCCTGAAGGCACTTCTTTTAAATGTTTTGATTCCTTAGCGGTAACAGAGTGCGTATATAAAGTAATAATAACTCTTTTTGTACATCTTAGAAATTAGCAGGTCAATATTTAAACACCATGGTTGCATTTATTTAAAAAACACCAACCACAACACTTAAATGAAATATGTAAATTCTGTGCCGCTACCTGGATAGCAAGCAGCACTAAATATACATATAAAGAGAGTGCCACTGCTATCAAGAGAGCTGCAGTATTCAGTCCATTACCCAGATATCTATCTACATAAATTTAGGACAGTCTTTCACTACACCTATCTGGAGAGTTATCCGGATAGCAGACTGACTGTCACCACTCTACAGAAAACTCAATGGAATGCCTACTCCCCCCCCCTCCCCACACTATACAGATACTGCCAGGGTGGGCTGTAATGATTTCCACTGCCACTATCCATATAGTGCTGCTGAAAATTGATGGGTAGTGCCTGATAGGTGGATTGTCCAGGTAAAGAATGCATTAATCCAAATAATTATCTTTGAATATCAGGCTGTAGATTGTTATAGTGTGGAGGACTGATTTAAAAGTGAGAACTGAAGCATGCTATGGAGAAAGCAGAACTTTCACCACTGTTGTTTAACATCTAAATGGCCTTATTGGATCAACCTTTTGCCCATATTGGAGTTGTGGGGCATCTTTAAGCTGATGACATAACTTTGGTGGTACCAGTGGATTTCAGTATAGATCTGATGAGGTATATGTTAATCCTAAATGCTCAGTTGGAGGAGATTGTATTGGCTGCACAATTTTATTTATTTAACCAGTTTTCTATACTGCCCTTTCCTTCAGTCAAAGCTGTTTACATTATGTAATCACTAAAAACAGGTACTGGATATATTCTCTTGTCCTCAAAGGGCTCACAATCTATGTGTACCTGAGACGACAAAGAATTAAGTGGCTTGCCCAAGGCTACAAGGAGTGCCTATAGGACTAGAAACCTCTGGCCTTAGTTTGCTGTCCTCAGGTGGGACTTGGGCCCCTGGCCCTCCAGCCTGGGGTACTGTGTCTTAACCACTAAGCCACTCCTCCATAACAGGCCTACCCTCCCTCACAAATCATCCCTCAAAGAATTATTGTTGTGTAGTAGGGGATAGCGTGAATTATCTGTGTATCATGTGGCCAAAATGTTGCTATGATTAATTTCAGATAACAAATCCTAAATTAAACACAATTTGTTAACAGAGATTCATTATAGCAACCTTTCTGATATATGTGGAGTGTGTTTCCTTTTTTTTCTGACAGTATTACCACCCCAAAGAGTGACCCTAACAGTATTGAATACCTTAGCAATGCCTGCACTGTGCTCATGACTGGTGTGGCGGTCAGGGCTGCCAACCACCTCCATCTTTGCACAATGCTGAAATAGGTGTGGGAGTGTGTGTACGTCTATCCAGTGTTTTGTGGCTGCCTACACCTTACTGAGCCCACAATGCTTACACTGTTTCCAGCGTTAGTCTGCCAATATGCATAATGAGGAGCAAGTATTGTGGATATGGCCCGGACAGGGCAGTCTGGGCAGGATGAATCGGCATGTCTATGTTCCCCCATAGTGCTATATAGTGTTTTTCTCAAGTGATATCTGTGCATTCCCTTTTCTGGGGCCCAATCACTGACATACCTGCTTGGTGTTTGTGCTTACATCCCACTTCTGGGTACACATAGTTCCTCTAGAAACATGCATTGTATACTGGCTAGTAGACTGTCTGCAGTTAGCATGTGTATGGCTGGAACACTTTGCAGGGTACAGACTGACTGTGCCCTCTGCTGGTGAATATCAGATTGTGGTGGGGGAAGCTGGGCTTTACCAGGCCTGCTGCCAGTGCTCTCTGTACTAAGTACAGATCTGCATTGACTGCCCTGGAGGATGCCTTTTCCCCAGCAGGCCTGGGGTCAATGGTCTACAGCCCTTCATCATGTTCCCTCTACTGCCTCCATTGCAAAGATGTAGCGTGTGGTTCTGTTGGTGGCAGATCCTGTCCCCCACCCTGACCAAGAGAGGGTGAGTTGGTAGGTGGTACTACATAATCTGCATGTGGGTCCAGACACCCCCTCCCCCCAATTTGGCATGCGTTATCTGCATGCTCAAGCTAGTGGCAACAGTTTCTGCGGGCAATGATAGTTAACTTATTGCGGTAACTGCCAATCACAGGTTAGGGTGCTGAATGGGTGGGTTACGAGCAGAGAGTGGGTAGGGTGATCACATTGTAGTTTGCACAGATGGACATATTGTATTCTGTCAATGTCACAATTAGTCTGGGTGCATCTCCCTCTACCTCTATAGGTGGAGGTAAATGTGCCTTTGGTAATACTGCCATGCATTAGAATAAGCACCTGCGCGTTAACTGTTGGAGACATGCTCGTTGTGCTCCTGACAGTTACTCATAGAAACATAGAAACATGATGACAGGAAAAGACCACATGGCCTATCTAGTCTGTCCTTCCATAACAACAACTACAACAGTCCACTTTTTACCTTTAGAGATCCTCTGTGTTGGTCCCATGCTTTTTTGAATTCAGTTACTGTCCTCATCTCTACCACCTCCACTGGGAGACTATTCCATGGATCCACTACTCTTTCCGTAAAGAAATATTTACGCATATCACTCCTGAATGTATCTCCCTTCACCCTCATCCCATGTCCCCTCATAGCAGAACTTGCTTTCAATTGAAAGAGACTCTCTCCCTGAACATTTATGCCACGGAGGTATTTAAACATCTCAATCATATCACCTCTATCCCACCTTTCCTCTAAGGTGTACATATTAAGATCCTTAAGTCTGTCTTCATATGCTTTATAATGAAGCCCACTAATCATTTTAGTAGCCACCCTCTGCACCGACTCCATCCTGTTCACATCCTTTTGAAGGTGCGGTCTCCAGAATTGCACACCATATTCCAAATGAGGTCGCACCAAAGACTTATACAGAGGCATTATCACCTCCTTTTTTCTGCTAGCCATTCCTCTCCGTATGCACCCAAGCATCCTTCTAGCTTTTGCCGTCGCCTTTTCTACCTGTTTAGCTACTTTAAGATCATCAGACACAACCACGCCTAGGTCCCGCTCTCCTTTAGTGGACAAAAGTACTTCACCTCCTATACTGTATTGCTCCCTTGGATTGCTGCAGCCCAAATGCATGACCTTACATTTTTTAACATTAAATCCCAGCTGCCAAATTCTAGACCATTCTTCAAGCTTAGCTAGATTCCTCCTCATGTTATCTACACCTTCCTGGGTGTCTACTCTATTGCAGATTTTGGTATCATCTGCAAAGAGGCAAACCTTACCCGACAGCCCTTCCGCTATATCACTAACAAAGATGTTAAAAAGAATCGGACCAAGGACAGATCCCTGGGGCACACCACTGGTAACATCCTTCTCCTCAGAGTGAGCTCCATTTACTTGTACTCTTTGTCGCCTCCCACCCAACCAATTTCTAACCCAAGCAGTAACTTTAGGGTCCATCCCTGGGGTGCTCAGTTTGTTTATAAGTCGCCTGTGAGGAACAGTGTCATAAGAACATAAGAACATAAGAAATGCCATACTGGGTCAGACCGAGGTCCATCAAGCCCAGTATCCTGTTTCCAACAGTGGCCAATCTAGGTCATACGTACCTAGCAGTTTCCCCAAAAGACACAGGTTCTGCAGTGCTTGTACTAGGCCAAGCATTGATATCCTGGGTCCCTTTTTAATAGTGGTTTATGGACCTTTCCTCCAGGAACTTGTCCAAACCTTTTTTAAACCCAGCTATACTAACAGCCCTTACTACATCCTCCGGTAACAGATTCCAGAGTTTGATTACACGTTGAGAGAAGAAATATTTTCTCCTATTTGTCTTAAATAGTTTACCCTGTAGCTTCATTACATGCCCCCTAGTCCTTCTATATTCTGATAGCGTAAACAATTTATCCACGTTTATCCGTTCCACTCCATTCATTAATTTATACACCTCTATCATATCTCCCCTCAGCCGCCTCTTTTCTAGGTTAAAGAGCCCTAACCTTTTTAGCCTCTCTTCATAGGAGTAGCCTTCCATCCCCTTCACCAATTTGGTGGCTCTTCTCTGTACTTTTTCTAATAACTCTATGTCCTTTTTAAGATACGGTGACCAGAATTGCACACAATATTCAAGGTGCGGTCGTACCATGGAGCGATACAGAGGCATTATAATATCCTTTGTTTTATTCTCCATCCCTTTCCTTATGATACCTAGCATTCTATTTGCTTTCTTGGCCGCCGCTGCACACTGGGCGGAGGGTTTTAACATGTTATCCACGATGACTCCTAAATCTTTTTCCTGGGTGGTGGTTTCTAATGTGGAGCCTTGCAACTTGTAACTATAGTGTGGGTTGTTCTTTCCTAGGTGCATAACTTTGCACTTGTCCACATTAAATTTCATCTGCCATTTGGATGCCCAGTCTTCCAATTTATCCAGATCCTCCTGCAGTTTTCCACAATCCTCTTGGGTTTTAACAACTTTAAACAGCTTTGTGTCATCTGCAAATTTGATTACCTCACTAGTTATTCCCTTTTCCAGGTCATTTATGAATATGTCAAAAAGTAGCGGACCCAGTACAGATCCCTGGGGTACTCCACTATTCACCTTTTTCCATTGGGAATATTGGCCGTTTAGCCCTACCCTCTGCTTTCTATCTTTTAACCAGTTCCCGATCCACAATAGTACACTGCCTCCTATCCCATGACTTTTTAGCTTCGCCAAAAGTCTCTGATGGGGGACCTTGTCAAAAGCTTTCTGAAAGTCCAGATACACTATATCAACCGACTCACCTTTGTCTACCTGTTTATGCACACCTTCAAAAAAACATATCAGATTAGTAAGACAAGATCTTCCTTGTCTAAAGCCATGTTGGCTGTCTCCCATTAGGCCATGACTATCTACATGCTGTGTAATTTTGTTCTTTATGATGGCTTCTACCATTTTCCCTGGTACTGACGTCAGGCTCACCGGTCTGTAATTTCCCGGGTCACCCCTGGAACCCTTTTTAAAAATTGGTGTTACGTTGGCGACCCTCCAATCTTCAGGTATTACAGATGATTTTAATGAAAGTTCACAGATTACCAATAACAGGTCTGCAATCTCATATTTCAGTTCTTTCAACACTCTGGGATGTATACCATCCGGTCCAGGTGATTTGCTACTATTCAGTTTATCAAATAGTTGTAATATATCTTCCCGGTGTAGCGATATTTCTCTCAATTCCGCTGCAGTATCACCTTTAAATATCACTTCAGTCTTGGGTAACACCCCTACATCTTCCTCAGTAAAGACCGAAGCAAAGAATTCATTCAGTCTCTCTGCTATAGCCTTGTCTCCTCTTATTGCACCTTTTACCCCTCTATCATCTAATGGTCCAATTGACTCTCTCACAGGCCTTTTGCTACGAATGTACTTGAAAAAGTCTTTATTTCGTGTTTTTGCTTCCGTAGCAAGTTTCTTCTCAAATTCCCGCTTTGCCTGCCTTATCAATGCTTTGCATTTAACTTGCCAGTGCTTGTGCTGTTTCCAGTTTTCATCATTTGGCTCTTTTTTCCATTTTCTGAAGGTTGCTCTTTTGGCAGCAACAGCTTCTCTGACCTCACCTTTAAACCATGCTGGCAGTTTTTTGGACTTTCTTCCACTTTTCTTAATGCGTGGAATACAGCTGGTCTGGGCTTCGAGGATAGTATTTTTAAATAACACCCAAGCTTGCTGTAAGTCTTTAACCTTTGGAACCGCTCCTTTTAGTTTTTTCCGAACTATATTCCTCATTCTATCATAGTCACCCTTTTGAAAGTTAAAAGGTAGTACTGTGGATTCCTTTACTATCTGTCCTCCACTGATTAAATCAAACATGATCATACTATGATCACTATTGCCAAGTGGTCCCAACACCCTTATTTCTTGCACCAGATCTGGCGTTCCACTAAGGACTAGGTCCAGTATGGCTTCCCCTCTGGTCGGTTCATGAACCAGCTGCTCCAAGAAGCAGTCATTCATTTCATCTAGAAACTTTATCTCTTTAGCTTGTCCTGCTGTGACACTGTCCCAGTCGATACCGGGGTAATTGAAATCACCCATTATTACTACTCTGTTGTGGCTTTTGTTAGCTTCCTTGATTTCTTTGAGCATTTCATCATCCATTTGTTCATTCTGGCCAGGTGGTCGATAGTATACTCCCACTGCCATCACCTTCCCCTTCATAAATGGAATTTCAATCCATAGAGATTCTACAGCATATTTTGTTCCCTGCAAAACTTTAATCCTTTCTGACTCAATGCCCTCTCTAACATAGAGTGCAACCCCTTCACCAATTGGTTCAGCTCTATCATTACGATATAGTTTGTATCCAGGTATCACAGTGTCCCACTGGTTATCCTCCTTCCACCATGTCTCTGAGAGTGCAATCATATCTAACCTCTCATTTAATGCTATATATTCTAATTCTCCCATCTTATTGTTTAGACTTCTAGCATTGGCATACAAGCATTTTAGAGACTGTATTTTATTAATATTAATCTGGCTATTGGTAGGCATGGGTAATGGGGAATCTTTATGCTCTGTCTGCTCCTTACTCAAGGGCATTTGGGCTACTATACTCCCTTTTGGAACCTCACTGCTTTTGGTAGTATCCTTCAAGGATACCTTTGTCCGAACCGTGCGCTCCTGGGTGACTGTCGGCTTTCCCCTATTTTCTAGTTTAAAAGCTTCTCTATCTCTTTTTTAAAGGTTAATGCCAGCAGTCTGGTCCCATCCTGATTAAGGTGAAGCCCATCCCTTCGGAAGAGCCCCCCCTTTCCCCAGAATGTTCCCCAGTTCCTAGCAAATCCAAAACCCTCATCCTTGCACCATTGTCTCATCCACGCATTGAGACTCCGGAGCTCTGCCTGTCTTTTGGGTCCTGCACGTGGAACAGGAAGCATTTCGGAGAACGCTATCCTGGAAGTTCTGGATTTCAACTTCCTACCTAAAAGCTTAAATTTAGCCTCCAGAACTTCCCTACCACATTTTCCTATGTCATTGGTACCAACATGTACCAAGACAGCAGACTCCCCCCCAGCACTATCTATGATCCTATCTAGGCGGTGCGTGAGATCTGCTACCTTCGCACCAGGCAGGCATGTTACCAGGCGATCCTCACGTCCACCAGCCACCCAGCTATCTACATTCCTAATGATTGAATCACCAACTATAACAGCTGTCCTGACCCTCCCCTCATGGGGACATGGCCCTGGAGAAACGTCCTCGGTGCGAGAGGGTTTTACATCACCTGGAGGACAGGTCCTAGTTACAGGATCACTTCCTGCCACACCAGGGTGATGCTCTCCTGTCACGTGACCTCTCTCCTCCATGGCAACAGGGATGCTGCCAGACTGGAGGTGGGACTTCAGGACTATATCCCTGTAGGTCTCGTCCATGTACTTCTCTGTCTTTCTTATGTCTTCCAGGTCTGCTACTCTAGCCTCTAGAGAACGGACTCGTTCCCTGAGAGCAAAGAGCTCCCTGCACTTAGTGCATATGTAGGACCTCTCACCAACTGGGAGATAATCATACATGTGACACTCGATGCAAAAGACTGGAGAACCCCCATCTCGTTGCTGGACCTCTGACTGCATCTGAGTTTAAAGCTTGTGTTTAGGTCTTTTAAATCGGTATATAATAAGGATTGGTGTAGATGCTTATACTAATAAAAGTGTATCTAATACCCCTAATACACCCTGTGTACCTGAAGCTAATTAATCACAGGTCCTCTGTGTATGACTGATTTGGATTAAGAGCTGCACCTGAGAGCAGCCCTTTTCCTCTAAGATGTCCAAGTACCTATAAAACTACAATTTCCCCAGGGGTGGGTGGGTGCTGGGGAGGGAGGGGGGGAGATAAGTCCTATTAAAGAGGGCAGTTACAAGGTACCCTGTCCTGAACCCTCAGCAGGGGGATGGGGGTACCACACAAAGCCCAGTTGAGAGAGGCAAGGTAAGTACAGCTGAGAAGGCTGAAACTTGCACACCACTAAGACAAACACTAAATAATTAAACAAACAACAGTTAGACAAACAGTAAATAATTAAATAAACAGCTAGAACTCACAGTAAGATGTCCCAGGAGGCAAAAATCCACTCACTAGCAGAGCTCTGTAAAAGTTCAGCCTTTCTCTGATCAGAGAAAAGCAAACTAAAACAGCCTATGCACACGTGGAGAAAACAGGAACAAGGTTACAGGATACCTCAGGGGGAGGGGGTCAGGGGGAGGAGTCACTCAGGCAGGCAAGGACAGGAAAAAGCTTAACAGCAGGCTCTGGGGAGAGAGATTAATTCAAAATGGCTACCACACACACAGGGGGAGGAGTCACTCAGGCAGGCAAGGACAGGAAAAGCTTAACAAACAACAGGCTCTGGGGAGAGAGATTAATTCAAAATGGCTACCACACAAAGCCCAGTTGAGAGAGGCAAGGTAAGTACAGCTGAGAAGGCTGAAACTTGCACACCACTAAGACAAACACTAAATAATTAAACAAACAACAGTTAGACAAACAGTAAATAATTAAATAAACAGCTAGAACTCACAGTAAGATGTCCCAGGAGGCAAAAATCCACTCACTAGCAGAGCTCTGTAAAAGTTCAGCCTTTCTCTGATCAGAGAAAAGCAAACTAAAACAGCCTATGCACACGTGGAGAAAACAGGAACAAGGTTACAGGATACCTCAGGGGGAGGGGGTCAGGGGGAGGAGTCACTCAGGCAGGCAAGGACAGGAAAAAGCTTAACAGCAGGCTCTGGGGAGAGAGATTAATTCAAAATGGCTACCACACACACAGGGGGAGGAGTCACTCAGGCAGGCAAGGACAGGAAAAGCTTAACAAACAACAGGCTCTGGGGAGAGAGATTAATTCAAAATGGCTACCACACAAAGCCCAGTTGAGAGAGGCAAGGTAAGTACAGCTGAGAAGGCTGAAACTTGCACACCACTAAGACAAACACTAAATAATTAAACAAACAACAGTTAGACAAACAGTAAATAATTAAATAAACAGCTAGAACTCACAGTAAGATGTCCCAGGAGGCAAAAATCCACTCACTAGCAGAGCTCTGTAAAAGTTCAGCCTTTCTCTGATCAGAGAAAAGCAAACTCAAAGGCTTTACTGAAATCTAAATACACCACATCTAGAGCTCTCCCTCGGTCCAACTCCCTGTTCACCCAGTCAAAGAAATCAATCAGATTTGTCTGACAAGACCTGCCTCTGGTGACTCCATGCTGCCTCGGATTCTGTAATCCGCTGGACTCCAGAAACCTCACTGTTTTCTCTTTCAGCAGCGTTTCCAATAGTTTACTCACCACCGAAGTTAAACTAATCGGCCTGTAGTTTTCAACCACATCCTTACTTCCGCTTTTGTGTAAAGGCACCACATGAACCTCTCTCCAGTCCTTTGGAACCACTCCCGACTCCAACGAGGCATTGAAAAGGTCAGTCAGTGGAGTTGCTAGAACGTCCCCAAGTTCCCTCAGTATTCTAGGGTGTATCCCATCCGGTCCCATCGCTTTGTCTACTTTAGTTTCCATGCTAAATGCACATGAAATGCAAAACCTAGTGACTTTAGTACAAGGCCATCTCGGTGATCTTCTCGCCCAGTTTCATACTCTTGCTTTGTGTCTGGGGCAAAGTGTTCTGTGATAGTTATTATGCAAGGCTTAAGCAGGATGAGAACAGACCTGAAAACATGATGCTAGGGAGCAGCTTTCCTTCTAGGAGAAAAGGAGAACTTGTAATGATATTTAGAAAGAGGGCATGGATGGGAACGCATGCACACTTCCAGGTGCTGGCAAACCAGGAGATTTTATAGATAAGGATTACATAATAATGCATTATCTTCCCTTCTAACTTCCCAGCAGTCGGTCTTCCATTCTAGACATGCTCCCACCCCTTTTTTCAGTGCCTGGTTTATTTCAAAATAAGGTTAGAAACGTGGTCCTTATAGCAAGCATGGCTTACTGGCAGCGTGGTATGCGATGGCAAATAATGACCCACTTAGGGCTATGTTTACTAAACGTGAATAACGCGCGTAGTATGACGTTAACGACCGTAAGTGCCGTATAACGCGCGTACCGACGCGCTAACGACCGTTAACGTCATACTACGCGCGGTAACCGTAGTTAACGATCGTAAAGCTCCGCGGCGCGATAAAACAGCGCAGAAGGTGGAGAGTGGGCGGAGAGAGAAGGGGTCAATGGGCGGAGAGTGGGCGGAGAGAGAGGCTCCCCTCATACTAACGCGCGGAGTGTCAGAGCTCACCTCCAACGCAAATGAAAACCTGTCGTTAAAGGCATTTAAAGGGAAGAGAAACCATTTACGTCAGCAATGTACAGAAAACCGGGGAAACCCACAAAACGTGAGCAGTGTGATACATGTGCACAGAACAAAATATCACATAAAACGTTAAAAATGACCACAAGAAACATTTTAAAAAGCAGAATTCAGCTGGGCAACAGTGATAGCAATGGGCAACAAGGAACAACACTCCCTGGAAAGCACCAAAATAAAAGGAAATGATGTGTGGAAGGGTCTACGCTCCGCAGACCCTTGCAAAGAGCATTACATTGTAAAGGAGCTGTCCTGGGTGTGTGGTGTAATGTTTCCCAATGATATCATTGTTGCCCAGCTTGGTTATGGGTGTGTGCCCCTTTTGTGAGGTCATTTCTGCGGTTTATGTGCACCTTTGTCTGCATACAAGGTAAATGAGGCCACAGTAAACCTGTTGCAGAGCAGGGTTTCTGACTCGTCAGGCCGGTTTAACTAACTCCAGGGACTACACAGTCTCTGTGGCCACAGTGTGGTGCAACAGACACAGCCAGTGCCTGTAAGACCAGAGGGTCACAGGTTCAAATCCCAGTTGGGGCTCCTGCCAACCCAGTCCCCATAGTTCTACCCACCACTAAACAGTGATAGTAAAGACACTCCTGTAGTGCAGAGAACATACGCATGGCCTATATTTTACCACACCAAACACAGACACCAGAAACAGGCACACTACCTATAGCAGAGTCCCGCAAATGCAGTCCTGGAGGGCCCCACAACATTCCGGTGTCATGCTGCCTCTAATAAAGATGCCTGTGCTGCATAGCTATGCACCACCCCCATGGTATGCAGATGTAGCTCATGCATATTTATGAGAGACAGCATGAAAACCCGAACAGTGTGTGGAACACCAGGACTGGAGTTGGGGAACTCTGCCGTAAAGCAGCAGCCAACAGGGCCACACACCCACCCACAGGCCCCATTGGCCAATGCCAGCTGGAGAGGCAAGACATTGGGCCCTGCCTGTATCTCCCAATACTAGCAGTTGCATACCTTAGCAATGCCACCCTACACCTGGGTATATGGTACACAGCTATCAAACGTTTCCTCTGATAACTGGCAGATATCAATTCCTACGTTAAGCACATTTTGCTCATTGAGCTCCACCATAACAATCATTCTGATGTCTGCGGTGTGTGCTGCAGGTCTGGTCTCTGACAGTGTTCACAACCCTGGGGAGTGACCCCCCAACAGTCTTGTGTACCATATCCATGCCTGTACTATGCCCAGGACTGGTGTGGTGGTATGGCTGCTGACCACCTCTATAGTAGCACAATGCTGGCATAGGTGTGGGGGTGGCTGTCTGTCTATCCAGTGTGTGGTGGCTGCAAACACCTTCAACAGCCCACACTGCCAGCACTGTTGCCAGTATTGGGCTGCCAATGTGCATAATGAGGAGCAAGGTACCATGGGTATAGGCCGGACAGGGTGGCCTGGCCAGGGTGCATCTGCACAGGGCATAGGGCAGTGACAGGCACATTGTAGTGCCCGGCCACCAACTACACAGACAGGGTGACCTCAGTATATCCTGCTGAGAGATCACTCTCACCCTGACTGTGCAGTGACCACAGCATGGCTAGGCACTCCCATAGTGCTATCTAGTATTTCTCTCATGTGATACATATGGGTTTCCTTCTGGGGCCCAGTCACTGATGTATCTGCCTGCTGTGTATGCTGACATCCCAGTTCTGGGTGCAGGCATCTCCACTGGGCACTAGCAGACTGTTTGCAGCTGGTAGGTGTTGTGATGGAGTGGCTTGCACCAGGGGAATATCAGATAGTGGTGGGGTGCAGCATACCATATCCAGGCCTAATGTCTGTCTGCTATTGTGTTATGGCTGTGTACAGAGCTGCATTAACTGCCCTGTGGGGTGTCTGTTCCCCAGCAGGACTGGGGTTCATGTTCCCCTCTACTGCCACCGTTGCAGCACGGTAGACTGTGGATCTTTTGATAGGAGACCCTGTTTGCCTCCCTCAGCCCTGGGGGAGGGGTGTGGTGGTGGTGCATGGGGGCTGTACCTGACTGAAACAGACAGAGATGTCCAAGGTGTTCCTGCAGAAACTACCTATCTCACACAGTAACACTGCTTTGGACCTGTGCCATGGCCGGTGCTGTGGACCTAGTGCTGGGCGCCTCACTGCACCCTCAGGGTGAGCACAGTACCCGCACAATGTGACGGTGTGTAGCTGCTCTGTGCCAGTACAACACACAGTCGGTACCCCCTACCAGGCCGAGGTGCTGTGGGGGTGCATTCCCCATGGTGTGTATCTGTGGACAGCTGCTTTGCATGTGCAGTGCATCATGGGTGTGACTGGCCCAATCCAACCCTGTGAAACACCAGCACCTGCTCACAGGCTCTGATAAGCCATAGGCCATCACACGTACATCTGTTAGCATAATGCATAGGTGCAGGACGCCCTACAAAGTCTGTAATATAAGATGCCCACACTGGTAAAAACACACGTACCCACGCACGTAAGCAAACACGTACCCATGCACGACTGTACGCGCGTCGCTACGCACGTACCAACGTACATGGCTAGGCACATTCCGAGGGTGTTTTTCTGACACCAATACTCAGCGTAACGAAAAGCATGCCTCCTCTTTCCTTCTGTAATGTACAGGGTGATGCCTGAGATAGCCTTCTGTGTTAGGCACACTGGGGGCTCGAACCCATGCTGCCTATAACAGCGGTCAGTACCGTAACCATTGTGCTACAGCTCTGTTTCAGTGCTTTGTGTCTGTACGTCTTCTTATGATTCACGCGCAGTAACGTGGCACGGCGCCCGGTAGCGCTCGTTAATTTTGCTAACGCGCGGTAGTGGTAACGATGTACCGCCCATGTCCTTATTTGGGGTTTCTTTCACTACCGCGGCTCCTACCGCGAACTGCACTAACGCGATTTAGTAAACATAGCCCTTAGCCTATTCACTCTTCCCAGTTTTTCTGGTCTACACTAGTAGATATACCACAGCTACCAACTATAAAAGCCTGACCACTCATAGGACATCACAAAACGGGGGTCACTGATTAACAGCATATGCTACCTATTAAAAAATGATCCCCAAATTTTTCCAAGCAACTCTTATTACCAGTCTCCTTTGAGCAGTCTGCAGTTTTTCATATAAAGAGTTTGTTGATATTAATAACAATTTATGAAGATATTCTGCAGGTTCTGGTTCTCACAGTGGTTTTCTCCTCTCTGCAGTAGCTACTCTAATTATGAAAACTTCAGCTTATTGCTCATGGCTATAGCATTAGTTATATACACGTTTTTTTTCTTTTGCATGTATTCATGTTATCCAAGTTAGAATTCCCTGTTATATGTAAGTTCAATGTCTGAATGTTCCACATTGTACACACCTGTTCATTGTAAACCGCGCTGATGCCGAATAGTGCGGTATAGAAAAACTAAAAATAAATAAATAAAAAAATTAATTCATGTGTGCATTTCTTTGTCTTACTTAGTCACTGCGATGCCCTTAAATACTTCTACTGTAAGCCTCTGCTTCCAGAATCTAGCTCCTTAATTTAGATTTCTACAAGTGTACGAACGCATTAAAATTTCTGATTTCTGGCATTCATCTCCCAGTGGAATGATGCAAACCATCATTATGCTTTCACTTCCTTTGGACAGCAGCAACTGATCACTGAAAGCACTGAGCTTTCAAAATCTTTACCATAGTCAAGTATGCTGTGAATCACCGATTACACATTTTCTTTATCACAATTCCGCCAATCATTTTATTTTATACTTGTGTAGTTAAGTGACAGCCTTGAGTTTTATTATGATGGGCATTACATGAAATAAATAATCACATAAAGAGAAAATAGAAAAGGTTTAGTTCTGTATGGAGGAGGGTATGAGAACGAGAGAAAAAAAGCACTGACGGAGAGATATCTGTCTGTTTTAGTGATACGCTACTTTAGGGGGCAGGGTCATATTATTAAGTGGGTAGGAAGATATTGACAGGCACTCAGAAAAAATGCTGAAATGCTTTTCAGCCTAAATGCTATTTTTCACAAGATATAGTCATCTCTGAAATGGAGTGATTTCCAGTTGCATAAGGGCAAATCACAATTCTTCTGTACACAGGCAGGTTCTGCTGTTGCTTAAGAAGCAATTCATCACGTTCAAAAGAGTGTGTGTACTGTGCATGTTACACTTGTATTTGTAAATTATAGCAAACTCTTTATTTATTATTATTTGATCTTATTTTTGCACTTAAAAAGCAGACAAATTTGAGCTGTTCCTGTTACAGTAGCAGAGTTGGGAGTGGCAGTATAGGGCATCTGAGATGGATGCATGAATTGGTGACATCCACAAATATCGCATGAAGTGATAGGCTCAGATTTCAGGGAAAGAGAGACCAAGCGGTAGAAGTAGCATGTTGTCTTCCTTCTGGGGAAGCGGGAGCCTATTCCCACAGGATGGGCTCCATCTTAACCAGAATGGAATCTGGCTACTGGTGCTACTAATTTAAAAGGCGAGAGAGAGAGAGAGAGAGAGAGCAGATTTTAAACTGGATTTTGGAGGAAAGCTGAAAGATGCTCATGGGAGCATAGCTCGGCTTGAGATATCTTCCAAGGATATTGCTAAAACTTACAGCATCCTAAGAAATAGGATGTCGAAAAAGCTGAAGGTGGATTTAAGCTTATTGATATGTTACAAAAGCAATACAAAGAAAGCAATTCTTCTAGTAAACAGTGAAGAAAATAAACAATATTTAGGAAAAACCTAATAATACAGAAGAATATGCAATAGTCCACATCAAGGAGTACACCTGTTACATCTAAATAGCCCAAAACAATTTTAACCCCTTTTTACTACCATAACCCACAAACACATCAAGATAATAATAAACAAACAAGACTATTTATTAATAAGAAACCTCTCCAAATGTGATACATCAGAAAAGATATGTTTGGCGCCTGAATATGTCACAATATACTTTCAAGGAAATTTTAAGTAAAAAGTATTATCCACAGCAAGAACTCTAGATCTCAATTGCAGAAAAGCCATCCTATGAAGTTGTGTAGCCTTAGCCATATCCGGAAAAAAATTAATAGGGTGCCCACAAAAGGGGACATTCTTTTTTTGGAAAAAATAGATTCATACTAACACTTTTGTCAATCTCTGACCTAAAGGTGACAACTAATGTCGCTCTTTTAGTCACATTATTAAGAGAAGACTCAAGGAATTGAGTCAACTCCATGCTATCAACATTAACCAGCCCGTCCATTTCCCCTTCAGCTTGCCCAAGAGAAATGCTAGGAGGGAGATAATATATAGAAGAACCCATTGAATCATCAAATTTTTGATAAGACAATATCTCTCATAGATACTTCTTAAAGAGCTCCAATGGAGATAAAAGGCGAACTATTGGAAAATTAAGAAATCTTAAATTCTTAGGGGCATGTTTACTAAACATTCCTAACGTGCGGGGCCGCGGTAGTGTGCCTGTGCCATATAAGGAGTGGGCGGTTCAGGCCGAAAAAGGAAAAAAAAAAGACCGTATGTGTGCGCGTCGCGTTAATGTGCGGGGCCCACATTAGCGCGTGGGAAGGCTAAGTGGGGCGCAGCTGGGCACATATAGGAACAGAGCCGTAGCACAACAGTGAAGACAATAACCAATGGTGCAGGGGCCACGGGTTCAATCCCTCAGTGTGTGCGGCCCAAAAACGCTGGCTGAGGCGCACCACCTTGAATGTGGAAATGTGTGTCAGGAGGCAAAATAATTTTGGGGCCGCATAAGGCGGCGCACTGTTCATTTTGGGGCGGCATAAGGCGGCGCACTGTTCATTTTGGGGCGGCATAAGGCGGCGCACTGTTCATATTGGGGCGGCATAAGGCGGCGCACTGTTCATTGTGGGGCGGCATAAGGCGGCGCACTGTTCATTGTGGGCAGCAGGATGTGGCGCACTGTTAATTGTGGGCAGCAGGATGCGGCGCGCTGATGGCCACAAGGCAGCGCGCTGATGCTAAAGCAAAGGAACACAGCCACAGCACAATGGTTAAGACACTGACCAATGGTGCAGGGACCAGGGGTTCAATCCCTCACAATGCCCATTGAAAAAGGCTAGCTGAGGCAGTATATTTTATGTTGTGGAGTGCTTTAGGAGGCTTTTTAATTCTATTTTGTGATAACTACTAGCAAACGCACTCTCACAGCATGTTAACATAAGGCGGACCATAAGGCACATGTTACAGTGCACCGTCCGCCAAGGCACCCTAGAATGTCCCCTATAGGGCAGCATGTATGTTGCGACACAGGATAATGTATAGTGCACCCTATATGGATGCCAACCATAAAGTGCCCTATAGGGCGCCCAATAAAGCACCCTCAGAGGCACCTTATGGGTACAGTACGCTGAGGGTGTTATTGCAGGCATCAACATATGTACAGTAAATGTAAAAAATGCTTTGGAAAACCCTATCACAGAACCCCACTGTGGGTATGAACCCATGACCTCTGGCTGCACAGGCAGTAGCATAACCATTGGGCTACACCTCTATAGCTGTAAGCAAGCTCCTGCCTTGCTGCAGATAGCCTGCACGTCACATCACAGACAGTCTGCTGGTGTAAACAGGATAGGGTTAGGCCACCCGTACCCATGATGCACTGCACATGCAAATCAGCTGTCCACAGATGCACACAAGATGGGAACTGCACCCCTAAAGCTACCCGGCCTGGTAGGGGGAGGTGTCCTTGTGCACCCACACAGCACCTCGGCCTGGTAGGGTGTCCTGAGTGGGTGGACAAATGGCAAAAAGTAGCTAAACACCATCACATTGTGCGGTTACTATGCCCACCCTGAGTGTGTGATGATGCGCCCAGGACCAGGTGCACAACACCTTGCATGGCTGAATGTGGCCATGCCAGAGCTCCAAAGCAGCAATAACCTGTGAAATAGGTAGATGTTGCATAAACATCTTGGAGATCGCTGTCTGCCACAGTTAGTAGAAAACACACCACCACCACAACTATCCTTAACAAATGAATTCCCCAAGCAATGCATGCTGCCAACACTGTTCTCAAGTCTAGATAACCAACTGTCTAGATCAGTGAGCTGCACAGCCTGATTCATCAAACATTGAGTGACATATTGAGAATAATTACATAATTGAGACAGAGTTCCCTTAAGTATCCCCTCCATCCTCCCAATAGCAAGCCAAATATCTTGTAAACAAATATCTGAAGAATCCACACTCATCGGCCCCAAATCCACAAACACTACTGCATAAGAAACGGAGCTGGAAAATGAGTCTCAGAACTCAACAACATTGAATGCTGGCCCGCTACTTCAGAGTTTAGGGGAGTAGAAGTAGTTGGTGTTGCAGCCACCACTGTAGAGGCCTCTGCCACACACAATTCCTTCAACATAGTGAGCAGAGGGGGGAGAGATTCATAACCCAAAATTTAAGGACCCCTCTACAGGGGAGACTGTTCCGATAGGTATAGATGATTTATCAATAGGAATAGCACTCATCAGGTAAGCATCCATTGGTCCCTGCACTGGTTTCACTACAGCTGGTATCTTGGCTCTTGTTTTCCTCTTCCACATCATTAAACACTGCCCCCTCCTCTGGTGTTCTCTGGTGCTCTTAAGGTGCTCCCAAGGCCTTTACTTCATGCCCCTTAACACTAGAAGCCCCAAAGTGTGTCAATTGATGCAAATGCATCTTCAAAGTTGTATACCAGAGCCATTGCTAGAACCATGTCAGTCATGTTCCATGACTTTGTTAGCAAGGTCAAGATGTTCAAATATGTGCGTCGAAAATTAATGATAGATGCACCACCTAACGGGAAAATGAATTTATACCTAGAAGCCCCAAAGTACGTCAATTGACACACTCAATTGTCTTGGATCCATCAATTGACGTACTTTGAGGGTTCTAGTTATAAATTCATGTTCCCACTAGGTGGCACATCTCAATCACTGTTTACAGTTTTCCTCCGACATTACAAACAATAAACACACGATGACGTCATGTAATGATGTCACATACTGCACGTATTTAACAAATAAGTAACTTCACATTAATTCACATATTCATTTCATGCTAAACGCAGTCATCGTGATAATGCATCAATTGACGTATTTTGGGGTTTCTAGGTAAAATTCCTTTTGGGGCTTCTAGTGTTAAGTCACACTCCTGCATCCGTGTCCCATGGAGAAAACCAGAAAATGTCCTCTAGCGCAAGGAGGGAGGAGCTGTAAACTTTCCAGTGTGCATGGTGTGACTCGGTACCACGCTCCATTGTCCCACGATACTCTGGGCAGTAGAGAAGGAACAAGTGCCTCAGATATTCAACTTGCACAGTCTAGCTTTATCCTCTGGTTCAAGGAGGGAGGAGCTGTAACTCTTCCAGAGTGCGCAGCATGAGTTGGGACCCTGCTCCGTTGTCCCATGATGTTTTGGACAGCAGAGATGGAACATGTGCCTCAGAAGTTCAACTTGGCTTGGCTTTATCCTCTGGTGCAAGGAGGGAGGAGCTGTAACCCTTCTAGAGTACACGATGTGAGTTGGGATCCCACTCCATTGTCCCACAATGCTCTGGGCAGTAGAGACGAAACAGGTGCCTCAGAAGTTCAATTTGCTCAGCCTGGCTTTATCCTCTGACACAAGGAGGGAGGAGCTGTAACCCTTCTGGTGTGCATGATGCGAGTTAGGACCCCACTCCATTGTCCCATGATGCTCGAGGCAGCAGAGATGGAACAGGTGCCTCTGAAGGTGGTTTCAAATGAATAGCAGACAAATACAAATAATTTTAAATTATCTGAATCAGCTGCTAATAATTATTAGCTGCTGATTCAGGTAATTTAAAATTATTTGTATTTTTTTCGAGAGCTGTTTTGGCTATTCCACGTAATCTGTATGTTTTTTGGTGCGCTGAATCCGAAAATGACCTCCATTTTGTCATAGGACATCACGTTTCCTGACAATTTAGGTAACTATGTTAAATAGGGCAATACCTCAAAATAAATGGAAATAGACTTATAAAATTAAAGTTTTATTACAATATTTTCATGAAAATCCTTTTTTGAACTGAAATTAGCTCACCTACACCCACTAAACTCGATTCTTCTTCCTTGTGAGGCTCCTCTTGGTGCATTTACGCTTGTGAGTAGCATCTGGAATGTCTCTCTGAAGCATCCAACAGTAGTCTTCCATCATTGTAGTCTTCCAACAGTAGTCTTCCAACACTGTACATAGTTTTTCTCCCTGTTATCCAAGTTTGCATCCCTTGTTCACTGTAAACCCAATGTAAATTGTTACATTGTTGTATGTTTTGTTCCAATGTAAACCGCACTGATCGTAATAGCGCGGTATATAAGAAATGCAAATAAATAAATAAATAAATAAATTGTAATGCTCCATTTTCCCTGGTATCTCCTTTCCATCTCTTTAATGTCTTGGTGGAATCGTTCACCTTGTTCCTCACTCACAGCTCCCAAATTTTCAGGAAAGTAGTCAAGGTGGGACTGGAGGAAATGCACTTTCAAACTCATCAAGCAACCTAAAGCTTGAAATGCTTTCAGCATTCGTCCGACAATCTTTTTGTAGTGAGGATCTTTGTTATTGCCTAAAAATTTCTGTATGACTTCTTTAAATGCAATCCACCCTTCTTTTTGAGGATTCTTCATGGTATTGACAAACTCTTGATCAACTATAAGCCTTCTAATGTCTGGTCCGACGAACACACCTTCCTTCAATTTTGCCTCCGAAAGGCCTGGAAACTTGGTGACAAAGTATTTGAAGCATTCTCCATCTCTTGGAAGTGATTTTACGAATTGCTTCATCAATCCCAATTTTATGTGGAAAGGTGGTAGAAGAACTTTATGGGAAGGTACCAAAGTTTCTCGGAGGACATTTTTTTCACCGACTGTTAGCACCCTCGGCTGCCAACTCTTCTTGGTCCAGTGATTTTGTCGGTCTTGACTGTCCCATAGACACAGAAAACAAGGATATTTGGTATAGCCAGCTTGTTGCCCGAGCAGCATGCTCAAGACCTTCAAGTCCCCACACACTTGCCAACCATGGTCTTCATATTTAAGTTTACGAAGAACCAATTCCAAGTTCTCGTAGGTTTCCTTCAAGTGTACGGAATGACCTACAGGTATGGAAGCGTAAAAACTGTTGTGGAGTAAAACTGCTTTGAGACTTCTTTATGAAGAATCTATAAAAAGACGCCATTGCTCTGAATCATATTGGATTTTAAATTGACCCATCAGACCTTCGACATCGATGCAATAAACTAACTTGTCTTCCTGGGCGAAGTAAGGAACGAACTCCTTTTCACGATGTCTGAACCATGAAGATGACACTCCTGGCAACAATAAATTCCTGCTTTTCAGCCTTGATCCGAGTAACTCAGCAGCATCTTTGGGAAGATTCAAGTCTCTTACCAAATCATTCATCTCCTCCTGAGAAAACAATTTTGGTCTTGTATCATCTTCAAAGTCAGAACTTGATTCGTCATCTGTTTCAGGGATGACTTCACCTTCATCGGAGCTAGGTATCTCTTCCAAGGTAGCAGGGGGCTTGGGTACTGGTATATCTGTGCCATGGGGGATGGGACGAATTGCCGAGTGAAGATTGGGGTATGAAATGGAATGCTTCCATTTGGAATTAAACCCTTTCACATCACATGAGCAAAAGTAACAGTCGTCACTATGGTTCTTTTGCTCTCGCCATACCATAGGAATCCCATAATGGAAAGATTTTTTCTTACCCTTGAACCAGTTTTGGAGGTCCTCAACACACCGTTTGCACACTTTATGAGGCGCCCAGACTTTTATCTTGATCTCCAATTTTTAGTCCAAAGTATGCAAAGTATACTTTTTTCACAAAGTCTGTAATATTCTGCTGTTGCTTCAACACTGTATATTCACCACAGATGAAACAGAAACTGTCTGGAGAATTAATACACTTTCGCGGAGCCATAACATAACGGTAGAAGAATGACGAGCTAAAACGAATTGCGATGAAAAAGTGTGAACAGCCTAGAACCAAGAACCTGATGATGATTCGTGCACAAGTGGGGCATGCAGGAGAGAGCAGCTCTGTGTCTGTACATGAGACATCACAGTGCTGGCCACGCCCCCCTGCACTGACCAGAGCTGCTGCTATCTGCCCTGTGTCTCCCTCCCACTGGATTCTTCAGGAAAGATTAACCCCTTCTACCATTAGAAGCACGGACTTAAAACTTGCTTAGCTTATGTATATATTGCTGACCATCAGATTTACAGTGCTATATTTTTTTTACATAACTCGGACAACCCCTTTAAGGTTTTTTTGGGATTTTATATCTTAACTGCACTTATGTGAATTAATTAATAGTAATTCAAATTAATTAATAATAATTTGAAAAAATATGATAAATTTGAAGACAATTTTGCATGTTGTGGCAAATCATGACATTTAGGAGTTTTTTCAATATTTTATTTGTTTTCAGCACACCAAAATACATGGAAATTAGATGAAAATAATCAAACAGCTTTTTAGTCGCAGACCTGTGTAATCAGATCTGTGAAAAAGGATAAAAATAAGAGCCAGTCAGAAACGTGGATAGCAAGGAAGGAACTATTTATTAATTACTCTTATACCTCAAAGCCAGGCCTGGCTTTGAGGTATAAGAGTAATTAATACATAGTTCCTTCCTTGCTATCCACGTTTCTGACTGGGTCTGTCGAGTGGCACGTGGATTGTGCTTGTTTGTTGGACTGGGAAAGAATAAAAATAATACATTTATATACAAAAGTTGGAAATTAAAAAATAAGATGGAACATATAACACTAAATTAAGAGATACTGTAAGAGGCATTTCAGAAACCTGGTGGAAAGAGGAGACACTATGAACCATTCGCAAAAACTGGGAAACTATTCCATGGATCTACCACTCTTTCCGCATATTACTCCTGACTCTAACCCCTTTCACTCTCATTCTATGTCCCTTCATAGCAGAGCTTGCTTTCAATCGAAAGAGGCTCTCCTCCTGTGCATTTATGCCATAGAGGTATTTAAATGTCACTATCATATCACCTCTATCCCGCCTTTCCTCTAAAGTATACATATTAAGATCCTTAAGTCTGTCCTCATATGCTTTATAATGAAGACCACTAACTATTTTAGTAGCCACTCTCTCTACCGACTCCAAACTGTTTATATCCTTTTGAAGGTGCGGTCTCCAGAATTGCGCACAATACTCCAAATGAGGTCGCACCAAAGACTTATACAGAGGCACTATCACCTCCTTTCTTCTGCTGGCCATTTCTCTCTCTATGCACCCAAGCATCCTTATAGCTTTTGCCATTGCCTTTTCTACCTGTTTAGCTACTTTAAGATCATCAGACACAATCACGCCTAGGTCTCGCTCTTCTTTTGTGGACAGAAGTACTTCACCACCTATACTATATCGCTTCCTTGGATTGCTGCAGCCCAAATGCATTACATTGCATTTTTTAACATTAAATCTCAGCTGCCAAATCCCTCCTCATGTTATCTACACCTTCCTGGGTGTCTACTCTATTGCAGATTTTGGTATCATCTGCAAAGAGGCAAACCTTACCCAACAGCCTTTCCGCTATATCACTAACAAAAATGTTAAAAAGAATCGGATCAAGGACAGATCCTTGGGGCACACCACTGGTAACCTCCTTCTCCTCAGAGTGAACTCCATTTACCTGTACCCCTTGTCGCTTCCCACTCAACAATTTTTAACCCAAGCAGCAACTTTAGAGTCCATCCCTAGGGTGCTCAGTTTGTTTATAAGTCACCTGTGCAGAATGGTGTCAAAGGCTTTACTGAAATCTAAATGCACCACATCTAGGGTTCTCTCTTGGTCCAACTGCCTGTTCACCCAGCCAAAGAAATCAATCAGATTTGTCTGACAAGACCTGTCTCTGGTGAATCCATGCTGCCTCGGATCTGGTAATCAATTGGACTCCAGAAACTTCACTATTTTATTTATTTAAAATTGTTTATATACCGCCTTTCTACAATTCAAGTTGGTGTACATAGAACATAACAGAGCAGTGTGGGGACAACTGCTTTACAAGGAACAGGAACAGGAATATATTACAGCATAACATGCTATGTTACATAGCTGAGGTCATTGTAACAAAACTATGTACAATGGAGGGGGTGAGTGAGGGAGGGGGGTTGTGGGGCATGTATTTGAGAGTGGGAGGGAGGGCAGGACCGGCTAGACTAAAAGGCTAAATCTGTTATGTCACAATGGGTTGTGACTCATGGGTTACTGTTGTGGTGAAATGTTCTTGGAAAAGGTGTGCTTTGAGCTTCTTCTTAAAGGTGGAGAGTTCTGGACATTCACTCAAGACAGTCGGGAGAGAGTTCCAGATTGTAGGTGCAAATAAGGAAAAGACACAGTTACAACTGGATTGTTTGCTTTTGGTTATTTGAGTCGGGACAGTCAGAAGGTTGAGTGAGTTGTCAGTCTTCAGTCTGGAGAGGAAAGGGTGGAGGCAGTTTTCAGATTCTTTGTGTATAAATTTTATGTGTCAATATAAGGTCCTTATATCTTATTCTTGCTTGGATGGGGAGCCAGAGCAGGTGTTGTAGTCCTGGAGTAATGTGAGATTGTCTAAATATTTTGTGAATTATTCTTGCTGTGGTGTTTTGAGCCATTTGAAGAGGAAGTATTGATTGTTTTGGAAGACCATGGTAGATAATGTTGCAGTAGTCGAGGGCTGGTAATGTGATAGCTTGGCACACTGTGCGGAAAAGGTCAGGACTGAGGAGTGGGCGGAGGTTCTTCAAGATTCGCAATTTGTAGTAGATGGATTGGATTGTGCATTTTATTTGTTCCTGGATGTTGAGACTGTGGTCAAGGATTATGTCCAGGTACTTGATTTCACTTTTTACTTTGAAGATGATGCCGTCAAGCTGTAAATCCAAGTCAGCCTCTCCCATTAAAGCCTCAACATCTGGGATCTAATTTCCCATGCTCCGTGCATTTATACACACTGCTCTCCATATGTTGTCCCTTTTACCCATTTCCATAAAGGTATTTAATGTTTCACTTACCTGGGGGCTTTCTTCACCCATCCCCAACAAATCTAGTTTAAATCCATCTTCAGTAGGTTAACCAGTCTGCGACTGAAGACATGTTGACCCTTCTTGAACAGACAGATGACATCTCTGCTCTGCAATCCTTGGAACAGCATCCCATGGTCCAGGAAACCAAAACGCTGTGGATGACACCATCCAGGATGCAAGCTTCTCTGCCTTGGCCTTTACCCTCAACAGGGAGGATTGAAGAGAACACCACCTGTGCCCCTATTTGTTTCACCCTCTGTTCCTTTTGTAGCTTTTGCTGATTGTTTTGCTTCACTAAAGCTATAGGGCCTAATATTGAAATGGGATGGCTATTCGTCACTACGGCACATAGCTGTCGCCGCCGACCCTTAACGCTAGATATTCAACGCCGGGGTCATTTGCAGCCCCAGCATTGAATATTCTGGATCGCCACACAGCTCACAAGCCCGCAGAAGGTAACTGGGCAGCAGCAACATTAAGCCGCTGCCCGGGAAGCTCCCATGGGTAAAAATAGGTGCAGCAAAAGCTGGCCTTTTACCTGCAGGTCACTAACTGGGCAGCAGCGAGATGGGGGCTTTCCAGTCTTTTGCATTGAGTGTCACATGTATGATTTTCTCCCAGTTGGTGAGAGGTCTTACGTGTGCACTAGGTGCAAGGAGCTCTTTGCTCTCAGGGAATGAGTCCGTTCTCTAGAGGCTAGAGTAGCAGACTTGGAAAGCATAAGAAAGACAGAGAGGTACATAGACGAGACCTACAGGGATATAGTCCTGAAGTCCCACCTCCAGTCTGGCAGCATCCCTGTTGCCATGGAGGAGAGAGGTCACGTGACAGGAGAGCATCACCCTGGTGTGGCAGGAAGTGATCCTGTAACTAGGACCTGTCCTCCAGATGATGTAAAACCCTCTCGCACCGAGGAAGTTTCTCCAGGGCCATGTGCCCATGAGGGAAGGGTTAGGACAGCCATTATAGTTGGTGATTTGATCATTAGGCATGTAGATAGCTGGGTGGCTAATGGACGTGAGGATCGCCTGGTAACATGCCTGCCTGGTACGAAGGTAGCGGACCTCACGTGCCACCTAGATAAGGTCTTATATAGTGCTGGGGAGGAGTCTGCTGTCTTGGTACATATCAGCACCAATGACATAGGAAAATGTGATAGGGAGGTTCTGGAGGCTAAATTTAGGCTTTTAGGTAGGAAGTTGAAATCCAGAACTTCCAGGGTAACTTTCTCTGAAATGCTTCCTGTTCCACGCACAGGACCCAAAGGGCAGGCAGAGCTCCGGAGTCTCAATGCGTGGATGAGACAATGGTGCAGAGATGAGGGTTTGGGATTTATTAGAAGCTGGGGAACATTCTGGGGAAAGGAGGGGATCTTCTGAAGGGATGGGCTTCACATTAACCGGGATGGAACCAGGCTGCTGGCATTAACCTTTAAAAAGGAGATAGAGGAGCTTTTAAACTAGATAATAGGGGAAAGCCGACAGTCGCCCAAGAGCACATGATTCAGAAGAATGTATCCTTGAAGGATACTACCAAAAGCAGAGAGGTTCCAAAAAAGAGTAAAGTAGCCCAAATGCCCTCGAGTATGGAGCAGACAGAGCTTAAAGATCCCAAATTACCCATTTCTACCAATAGCCAGATTAATATGAATAAAATACAGTTTCTAAAATGCTTGTGTGCAAATTCTAGAAGTCTATAAAATAAGATGGGAGAGTTAGAATATATAGCACTAAATGAGAGGTTAGATATGACTGGAATATCAGAGACATGGTGGAAAGAGGACAACCAGTGGGACACTGTGATCCCTGGGTACAAACTATATCGTAATGATAGAGCTGATCAAATTGGTGGAGGGGTTGCGCTCTATGTTAGAGAGGGCATTGAGTCAGAAAGGATTAAAGTTTTGCAGGAAACAAAATTTGCTGTAGAATCTCTATGGATTGAAATTCCATGTAAAAAGGGGAAGGCGATGGCAGTGGGGGTGTACTATCGATCGCCTGGCCAGAATGAACAAATTTATGATGAAATGCTCAAAGAAATCAAGGAAGCTAACAAAAGTTACAGCATGGTAATAATAATGGGTGATTTCAATTACCCCGGTATCGACAGGGTCAGTGTCACGGCAGGACATGCTAGGGAGATAAAGTTCCTAGATGAAATAAATGACTGCTTCTTGGAGCAGTTGGTTCATGAACCGACCAGAGGGGAAGCCATATTAGACATAGTCCTTAGTGGAACACCAGATCTTGTGTAAGAAATAAGGGTGTTGGGGCCACTTGGCAATAGTGATCATAGCATGATCACCTTTGATTTAATTAGTGGAGGAGGGATAGTAAGGAAATCCACAGTACTACCTTTTAACTTTCGAAAGGGAGACTATGATAAAATGAGGAAAATAGTTAAGAAAAAACTAAAAGGAGCAGTTGCAAAGGTTATATCAAGCTTGTGTGTTGTTGAAAACTACTATCTTGGAAGCCCAGACCAGTTGTATTCCACGCTTTAAGAAAAGTGGAAGGAAGTCCAAAGAACTGCCAGCATGGTTTAAAGGTGAGGTCAGAGAGGCTGTTGTTGCCAAAAAAGCATCTTTCAGGAAATGGAAAAAAGAGACAAACGACAAAACCTGGAAACAGCACAAGCACTGGCAAGTCAAATGCAAGGCATTGATAAGGCAGGCAAAGGGAGAATTTGAGAAGAAGCTTGCTGCGGAAGCAAAATGCAAAATAAAGACCTTTTCAAGTACATTCGTAGCAAAAAACCTGTGAGAGAGTCAGTTGGTCCATTAGAGGGGTTAAAGGGGCACTAAGAGGCGACAAGGCAATAGCGGAGAGACTGAATGAATTCTTTGCTTCAGTCTTTACTGAGGAAGATGTAGGGATGTTACCCATGACTGAAGTGGTATTTAAAGGTGTGGAAGAATTGAAGGAAATATCGATACATTAGGAAGATGTATTACAACTATTAGATAAACTGAAGAGTAGCAAATCACCTGGGCTGGATGGCATACATCCAAGGGTGTTGAAAGAACTGAAATATGAGATTGCAGACCTGCTATTAGTAATCTGTGAATTTTCATTAAAATCATTTGTAATACTTGAAAATTGGAGGATCGCTAATGTAACACCAATTTTTAAAAAGGGTTCCAGGGGTGATCCGGGAAACTACAGACTGGTGAGCCTGACGTCAGTACCAGGAAAAATGGTAGAAACCATCATAAAGAACAAAATTACTCAGCATGTAGATAGTCATGGCCTAATGGGAGACAGCCAACATAGCTTAGGCAAGGAAGATCTTGTCTTACTAATATGTTATGTTTTTTTGAAAGTGTGAATAAACAGGTGGACAAAGGTGAGTCGGTTGATATAGGGGTATGTTTACTAAAGGGCGCTATTTGCACTGCTGACACATTATCAGGCGATAAGGTACCTTATCGCCCGATAAAGGCGCGTTATCTGGCGATAACGTGCGCAGTGGTGCAAACGAGCGCTGAAGGTGGAGAAAGGCTCCCGGAGGGCGGAGGAAGGCTCCCCAGGGACAGAGGAAGGCTCCCCAGGGGTGGAGAGAGAGGGTCAATGGGTGGAGAGTGGGAGGGGAGAGGCTCCCTGCACACCAACGCCATGGAATCTGGGGCTGAAAACTAACTAAATCCATTGCCCATATTCCCTGTAAAATAGTTATCTCCAAGTTATAATGCCCTGTTCAATGTCATTTCAGTTTGTTCAATGTAAACCGCCTTGATATCATGAAATGTTAAATAAATAAATAGAACAAACTGAAATGACATTGAACAGGGCATTATAACTTGGAGATAGCTATTTTATGGGGAACATGGGCTATGGAGGGTTAGGTGGCTTGCCCAAGATCACAAGGAGCACCTGTGGGACTAGAAACCCCAGTTCTTCTGGCCCAAGGTTGCTGTCTTCTAGTGGGATTTGAGCCCCTGATCTTTTGGCTTGAGGTACCTTGCCCCAACCACTATGCCACTCCTCCCTCTAATTTTGCTCTTTTTTCCTTCCTTTTCAATGTAAACCACACTGATGCAGAATAGCGCAGTATATAAGAGAATGTAAATAAATAAATAAAAATAATAAATCTGGCCACAGCAGACCACGGCCTAGCCCTGTTTAGGCGGGTGCCGTGCACTGCAACAGACAGGCTCTGTCTGACAAACAGTCATGGTATCTCCAGGGAATGACCTACCCTTGTGGTAACAGTGTGGTGCAGTACGCACAGCCAGTGTGTTCAGGTGCAGAAGGTCACAAGTTCAAGTCCCAGCTTTTGCTCCCACCAACCCCGACCACTTTTTTTACCCAGTACTAAACCGTGACAATAAAGAGGGAAACTTTATTGCACATAACATAAACATTCCTGAAATGCCCATAGTTTACCCTACAGAGCACAGACACCATAAATATGTGCAATACCTCGAGCAGAGTTTCCCAAAAGCAGTCCTGGAGGGCCACAAATCATTCAGGTCTCATGGAGTCTCTAATAAAGATGCCTGTGCTGCATATCTATGCGCTGCCCCCATGGTATGCAAATGTATCTCATGCACATTCATTAGGGACAGCATGAAAACCCGAACAGTGTTTGGCCCACCAGGACTGGAGTTGGGAACCTCTGCCCTAGAGCAGCGGCCAACAGGGGCAGACTGCCCTGTAGGGCAGTGGTTCTTAACCAGTCCTCCTTGAACCACTATCATGCCTTCCATACTTTTTATTCATTATGTTAATACATAGGCAGAGAAAAAAGGAACCCCTTCACAAGCAGTGTTGAAGCGAAGTGTTGAAGCTAAGTTCGCTGTTACGTTTGTTCTGTACACTGTACACAGCTCACCTGTATAGATTTGCCATAAGGGTGGTCATTGATGCAAAGGGGCAATTGACTTACAGAGATTGATGTAATTCATATTATAGCCAAAGAGTTCTGAGACCCCCTTATAGGCTGATATCAGGTTATAGAGAGACTCACTGTCATCTTCCGTACGGCTGGGTTTGAGCTTCTACATCCCTCCCCAGAAACACCTTTCAGCCCCTACCATGGAGGTCTGAGTGGCTGCGGAGGAATCAAACTCTAATTTCCCTACTTTCAGTCACTGTAATGGCCTTACCCTGACTTTGAAAGTTTCTCTGTACCAGCACAGTGAATGACTGACAGTTCCCTTCTCAGCTCAGTGAATACCTGACAGTTTTTCTGTGCCAGCGGCCATTTTGTTTTTCTCTTCAGTGTTTCTTTTTGGAGGGAACAGCTCTAGACAGCAGTTTACACACATTTGGAGGCACGGAGAGTTTCAAAATCCTTTTCTTTGAAGAGTCTTCGGTTTCCCTTAGCCTACCTTGATTTTTGTTTTAAATGCAAAAAAAAAAAAAAGGGAAAAAGAGGAAAGGTGGTTTAAGGGGGATGTTTACTAAAGTCCGCAAATTTGCGCGCCGCAAAATAGCGCACGGCAATGCGGCATTGAAACGCGCAGAAACGCGTTTAAACGCCCTGCATACGTGCGTGTCACCCCCGCACAGGTACGCGGCACACTAACGGGCCCCGTGCAAGTGCGGGCCCGCAAATGTCCGATAGAGGCGTGGAACGGCTAAAGGAGGGCGGAGGAAGGCTCCGGAGGGGCGGAGGGACGGGGTCAATGGGTGGAGAGTGGGAGGGGAGAGGCTCCCCGCACAGTATCGGGCCCGAATTTTCATCTAAAAAATAGCGCGAGTGAAACACTCGCGGTAGAGGGCATTTAAAGGGAAGAGAAACCATTTCCATCAGCAATTTACAGGAAAACCGGGGAAACCTAAAAAACGTGAGCAGTGTGAAATATGTGCACAGAACAAAATTGCAAATAGAACCCGAAAATGACCACAACAAAGATATTAAAAATAGAAATCCAGCTGGGTAACAGTTATAGTGATGGGCAAATATACAAAACACACCCAACAAAGCTCCAGAAAAAAGAGATGAATATTGGAAGGGTCTACGGAGCGGAGACACTTCCGAAAAACATTTCCTTTTCTGGAGCTTTCCTCGGAGTGTTTGCTATGGTTGCCCATTAATATCACTGTTGCCCAGCGTGGTGATATTGTGTCCCCCATTTCCCGTGGTCAATTCCGGGGTTTATGTGTACGTTTGCCACCAGACAGGGTGCATATGCCCACAGTAAAATTGCGTAGAGCAGGGTTTGTGACTCCATCCTGCCAGGCTTACTACCTCCAGGGGCTGTATTGTCTCAGTGGCCATAGTGTGGTGCAGCGGACAGAGTCAGTACCTCTAGGACCAAAGGGTCAGGGGTTCAAAGCCCCGCTGGGGCACTTGCCAGCCCAGGTTCCCATATTTTACCCACCACTAAACACAGATAGCGCAGACACCCCTGTATTGCAGGGGACAGAAGCATGGGGAAACACCCATATTTTAACCAACAACGCGCACACACCACAACAATGGACATTACCCACAGCCAAGTACCCCAAATGCAGTCCCTTACTGCCACATTCCAATCAGGTCACCTGCTTTGTATGGGAGCATGTTGGCGGACGAGTACATGTGGTGCAGGGGGCAGTGGCTGCTAGCGACAGAAGACAGAGGCCTAGCCATGTGCAGGCTGCCACCGTCCACTGCAACAGACTGCAACAGACAGGCCCTGTCGGATCCACAGTCATGGACATTCCAGGGAATCCACCCAATCTGTAGCTACACGGTGGTGCAGTGCACACAGACACTGCATGCAAGAGCAGAAGGCCACAGGTTCAAAGCCCAACTGGGGCAACTGCCAAACTTGCCCACATATTTTTCCCCCAAGTAAACAGTGATAGTAAGGGCACACCTTTCCTGGCGAGGACATATGCAATGGCAATACGTCTATCTTTTACCCCACGGAGCACAGACACCATGAACAGGGGCAGTACCTAGAGCAGAATCACGCAAATGCAGTCCTGGTGGGGCACGCACCAGTCAGGTTCCATGATGCCACTCATACAAATGCCTGTGCTGTATATCTATGCACCACCCCCATGGCATGTAGATGTAGCTCATGCATATTCATGAGGGACAGCAGGAAAACCCGAACAGTGTGATGCAAACCTGGACTGGAGTTGGGAATCTGTGCCGTAAAGCAGCAGCCATCAAGGGCACCCAAACCCACAGGCCCCATTGGCCAATGTCTCCTGGAAAGGCAGAACATTGGACCCTGCATGCAGCACCCAAAACTAGCACTTGCATAACTTACCAATGTCACCCTGCACCTGAGGTATACGGTAAGCAGCTCTGAGACTTTTGCTAGGAGCACAGGCAGATAGATATCCATACGTTACGTACATACTGCTAGTTGACCCCATCCAAACAATCTGTTAGGTGTTTGCGGGGTGTGCTCCAGGCCTGGCCTCTGACAGTGTTTACCACCCTGGGGAGTGACCACCAGCTGTAATGCGTACCATATCCATGCCTTGCCGTGCTCAGGACCGGTTTGGTGGGCAAGGCTAATTACCCCCTCAATTGTAGCACCATGATGGCATAGGTGTGGTAGTGTGTGTCTGTCTATACAGTGGGTGTTGGCTGCAAGCCCCTTCCACAGCCCACACTGCCAGCACTGTTGCCAGTATTGGCCAGCCAATGTGCATAATGAGGTGCAAGGTACCATGGGTATAGCCAGGAAAGGGTGGCCTGGCCAGGATGCATCTGCACCGGGCATAGGGCATTGGCTGGGACATTGTAGTGTCTGGCCACTACCTACACAGACAGGGTGGCCAAAGCATGTCCTTCTGGGAGATCATGCTCACCCTGACTGTGCAGTGACCACAGCATGGCTAGGCACCCCCATAGTGCTGTATGGTAGTTCTCTCATGTGATAGATATGGGTTTCTGTTTGGGGCCCAGTCACTGATCTATCTGCTTGCTGTGTATGCAGGTAGCCCAGTTCTGGGTGCATGCATCTCCATTGGGAACATGCACTATGGACTAACCAGCAGACTGCTTGTAGCTGGTATGTGTTTTGCTGGATTGGATTGCAGGGTGCAGTGGCTGTTGGAGAATATCTGGTGGTGGAGTGCAGCTTACCATATCCTGGGCTTATGTCTGTCTGTTATTGTGTCATGGCTCTGTATGGAGCTGCCCTGGGGGGGTGGTGGGTGTTCCTCAGCAGGACTGGGGTTGCTGTTGCCCTCTACTGCCACCTTTGCAGGGATGTAGAGTGTGGATCTCTTGATGGGGGACCATCCCCAATGGGGGCTGTGCCTGGCAGGGATATCCATGGTGTTTGTGCAGAAACTATCTATCTTACACATTAACACTGGTTTGGAACTCCCGCTTGGCCTCCATCAGCCATGGAAGGTGTTGTGGACCTGGTCCTGGGCGCCTCATTGCACACTCAGGGTGAGCACAGTACCCGCACGATGTAACTGTGTGTGGCTACTCTGTGCCAGTAAAACACCCAGTCAGTGCCCCCTACTAGGCCAAGGTGCTGTGTGGGTGCACCTGGTCACTTCCCCCAACAGGGCCGAGGTGCTGTGGGGGTGCATTCCCCATCTTGTGTCCATCTGTGGACAGCTAATTTGCATGTGCAGTGCATCATGGGTACGGGTGGCCTACCCTATCCTGTTTACACCAGCAGACTGTCTGTGAGGTGACGTGTAGGCTATCTGCAGCCAGCCAGGGGCTTGCTTAGAGCTGTAGCCCCATGGTTATGTCACTGCCTGTGCAGCCAGAGGTCATGGGTTCAAACCCACAGTGGGGTTCTGTGATAGGGTTGTCCAAAGCATTATTTTAATTTACTGTACATATGTTGATGCCTGCAATAACACCCTCAGCATACTGTACCCATAAGGTGCCTCTGAGGGTGCTTTATGGGGCACCCTATAGGGCACTTTATGGTTGGCATCCATATAGGGTGCACTATACATTATCCTGTGTCGCAACATACATGCTGCCCTATAGGGGACATTCTAGGGTGCCTTGGCGAACAGTGCACTGTAACATGTGCCTTATGGGCCGCCGTATGTTAACATGCTGGGAGAGTGCGTTTGCTAGTAGTGGTAACAAAATAAAATTATCATGCCTCCTACAGCACTCCACAACATAATACATACTGCCTCAGCAAGCATTATTCCTCAAGCAGCTGCCTTGGAGGTCATTGCTAACACACTTATCAAGAGAAGTCCACCAGTTCGAATTCCCACATGTTTTCTCACACAAATGGCTGCTCTCGCTATGTGTGAAAACTTCTTCTGTTTTTGTGGAGTTTTTTATAAACAGGTTAAAGGGGTGGCCATGGGGTCATCCATGGCCCCCGATGTGGCCAATCTCTATGTTGCTAATTTTGAGTTTCAGTTTTTACAACATCATCCATTTAAACAGTTTATCAAATTATGGTTGCTTTACATAGATGACGTTTTGTTAATCTGGGATGGTAATGAAGCAGACTTACAGTTGTTTTTTCTTTGGCTCAATTCTCTTGATAGTCATTTGCAGTTTGAAGGAACTTTCAGCACAACTCATATTTCATATCTTGATATCAATATCAAAAAGGGTGCCAATGGGTTTCTTACTGATCTGTACCGCAAGCCTACTGACCGCAACACCCTTCTGCGTTATGATAGTTTTCACAGTAAGTCGCTGAAGGATAATCTTCCCTATAGTCAACTTCTCAGGGTCAAGCGGTTGTGCACTACACAGAATGATTTTGAAAAACATGCTAGTAATATGAATGCGAGGTTTCAAGAAAGGGGGTACCCTACTCATGTTATTCAGAAAGCATATACTAAGGTAAAGACATTAGATAGGCAAACACTTCTTCAAAAAAAGAACCCCAATAATGAGAGCAAAGTAGTCTGTGCCCTTACGTTTTCGGCTCTTTCTAGAGACATTTCTAAGATTATTAGGCGTGAGTGGCATTTGATCTCCTCCCTCCCTTCTTTGACTGACAAATCTTTAACCATAGCACACAAAAGGAACCGTAATTTGAAAAATTATTTGGTTCCATCAGCTCTGTCCAAATCACAACCCACTGTCAAAGTGAAGGGTCATTTTTCATGTGGGCGCTGCTCCGTCTGTTTAAACAGCATCATTATGAAAGATCTGTTCTTCCACCCGGTCACGAAGAAACGTTTTTTTCTAAATCATTATTCCAATTGTCTGACTAGTAACGTTATCTATGAGGTAACCGGGTAGCTGGACCCCCCGCTCACCGTTATCCAATTCTTAACGCCCCCCCCAACCCTCCCCCACCTTCCATTCCTTCCCAGCTCATATGAAGCCCCACCTACTCTCCTAGCCCCTTTTTACCCCCGAATCAAGCACAGAGACAGTAGTTGGGCATAAACTGGTCGCAGTTTTATTGAACATAACTTCCATAACAGTTATAACATAATAACTCAATCCCTGTGCCCCGCGGCAAGATCGGCCACCCGCCGTGTGATTAGCAAGGTGACTTCTCCGCCGCCCCCCGCACAGTAAAAGCACCGGCCAATTGGCAATAACCCTTCCCCGACTTGGCCGTCTCAGTAGCACAAGCCGACCCGGGTTTAACCATGCCGAGGGCCCCCGCCCTCATGGCCTGCCGCTCCAGACCCCGGAAACCTCCGGGACCCCGCCACCGGCACAGACACTTTAGCCGTCTGTGCCGCCCCCCCCCCCAAAAGAGAGAAGACTAAGAAGATTACTGTATCATCGACCAGTTCCTTTGCTCCGAACTACTGTCTCCAGTGCCTCCTGCCAGTCATTGAGCAGGAGGTCTAACCCAACCGGGGATAGGTGTATCCCATCACACCGATATAGGCCCGCACAACCCACTTCAACCCAGGAATGCTGCACCTGGTAACCCCCCTGTTCACACACCCATCTCCCCACCTGCCTATTAATCTTAATTAAACCCCTGGACCACCGCTTTTGCCCCCAGCAAGCTGGTCTAGGGATGATATCAGACCACACCACCACCAACTCCGGACACCAATGCTGCACCACGGCCAAATCCTTCTTCGCCGCGTTAATCAGCTGCTTGCAAGTCCATGACGACACTTTATTGCCTCCAAGGTGCACGAGCAGAATCGCCGGCTGCCTTCCAAGCTGCAGCTGCTGTCGAAGCATGGGTAGCATCTGGGACCAATGCATCCCCCGTAGACCCAGCCATGAGACTGACAACACTGCCGTATCAAAGCCCAGGTTGCGCCCGACCGGCCGCACCGCTGCACGATTCTCCGCCCAAAAGACAAAGGAGTGCCCCATCAGCCAACATGCCCCGCCGTCGTGTTCGACATCTGGAAAAGAAAAGAACAGTTAATAACACCCCCCCCACCTCCTCCCCCACCTGGGGCATGCATCGACCTGATTATATATATATATATATATATATATATATATATATATAATTTATCTGTGGTTCGACGTCATAAATGTACATAGCTCTGGAATGCCCGGGACTGCCACCGGCCTATCCGTTGGATCTGCGTGTCCACACAACCGAGTTATGCCGCTCTGGTCGCCGCACCTATGCGAAAAGAATGCGTTGCAAAAAGAGAGGCGTCCTCTCCCAGATGGGTCAATGCCATCCGTAAAACCGCCGAAAATTGAAAACGCGTTAGCGCTTGGGAATTCGCGTGCACGAATAAACTTCCTGCTACCCCCGGCCGGACATGCAAATAATCCTGCATGGCCGCCACCGGGCATGTGAAACCGCCTATAGGGTTTAGGATTACCCAAGCCCCTTTACCCAACTGATCAGTCTTTGATCTCGTAATCAGGACCTTAAGTTGCCCCCCGTCTATCCGTACATGCTGCCTGCGCAAACCCGATCCGGACACATCGTTCTTGGAAGCCGCCGCCAGCTCACTGACTCGCAGAGCTCCGAAAAAGGCCAACGTAAACGCAGCCCGAAACAGCACCGCCTCGAAATGAGACTCCACAACCCTCGGCAATTCAATGCAAAGCCTCCTTAAAAGGCTATACGAGACGGGGCACCTACGGTCGGGAGGGGACGGGCAGGAGCGCTCCCAACCGCGTAAGAGCCGCCGTGCCACAAAGCCTCCCCCACCCGAACCCCATCCCACTGCCCTTGCAAAGAAGTCGAAACCCGCCAGATGCCCCCGGACCGCCGTTCTGGATAACCCCATGCACTTTGCCCAAGCTATATACTGCCCGAACATGTGGTCCGTCACCGCGCCCAACCGCCATCCACGCCCGCGCAGGAATGCCACCACCTTATTGCAGCCCCGCTGATAAGCAGCCCAGGTACTCTCCGCCACCGAACTCCGCAACAGCTCTCTCATCCCTGCCGGCCACAGCTCCACAATCTCGACGGGACCGTCCTCCCTTCGGTATCTGCATCCGGCGCCAGCTGCCGAAACCTCTCCATCTGCAAATGAGAAAGAGCATCGGCAATTGAATTAGAATGCCCCGGAACATGACGCGCCTTCAACAATAGATTTAGGCGCATACAGCCTAGCACGAGGTGCCTCATCAACGCCGCCACCTGCAAACATCGTGGAGTGCAACGATTAACTATACTCACAACGGCAGCGTTGTCGCACCACCAGAGCACCCTGCGGTTCCGCAATCTATCCGGCCACAATTCTATCGTAACCAGCATCGGGAACAACTCCAAAAACGTTATGTTCCTCAAAAGACCCGAAGCCCGCCAAGCCTCCGGCCATCTCTCCGCGCACCATGCCCCTCCAAAATAGATACCGAGACCCACTCCCCCTGCTGCATCGGTATAGAGCTGCAGCTCAGTGCTTGAAAACTCCAACTCCTTTATCACGGAGGTCCCGTTAAATTCCTGCAAAAATACGTCCCAGACTCTTAAATCCTCCTTAATCCCTTTAGACACTCTAATGTGATGATGCGCCTTCGTCGCACCCGCGGTCGCCGCCGACAAATGCCGTAAAAAGACTCGCCCCATCGGAATCACTTTACATGCAAAATTCAAGGAACCTATCAAGGCCTGCATCTCGCGCAGGGTTAACTTGGCGGAGGCCAGAGTGTTTGCCACCAGTACTCTCAACCGCACTACCTTTTCCCGTGGCAAGCGCGCTACCATCAGATCGGAATCTAATTCCACGTCCAAGAACGTGAGCCGGGAACACGGCCCCACTGTCTTCCCCTCCGCTAGCGGAACCCCCAGCTGCCCTGCTAAGTCCACGAACCCATCCAACAGCTCCTGACATGCCCGGGAACCTCTGTCACCTACAAACAGGAAATCATCCAAATAGTGCACCACCTCAGAGCGCCCCACTAGTCGGATGAGTGCCCAATGCAGAAAGGTGCTGAATTTTTCAAAGTACGCACATGAAACCGCGCAACCCATTGGCATGCAGTTGTCAAAATAGAAGCCCTCCAAGAATCTAAAACCCAAAAGCCGAAAGGCTGAGGGGTGCACTGGCAACAAGCGAAAGGCCGACTCAATGTCCACCTTTGCCATCAATGCTCCCTGCCCAACTCTCCTGACCAGCTCTTCCGCCTTTTCAAACGACGCGTAACGGACCGTGCAATAATTGCGGGGTATGTGATCATTAACGGAATCCCCTATCGGAAAGGACAGATTATGTATCATCCGAAATTTTCCCGGTTCTTTCTTTGGTATAATCCCTATCGGGGATAACACAAAATGCGGAAACAGCGGCATTGCAAAAGGCCCCGCCACTCTGCCCAACTGTACCTCCATATTCACCTTCTCCGCGGCTACCGCCGCAAACCTCCTGACCGACGGGGAATTCCGCGCAACTGAGGACGTCACCGTCCCCTCAACCGGTATCACAAACCCAAACTGGAAACCCGACAACAACAATCTTTGAATGCGCGAGCTCGGGTATCCCCGCAACCACCCTCGCAGCACTTCCACCCTTATCGGCATGGGGGCGACATCAAACACCCTCCGCTGACTTGCCGACAGCTCCGGTTGGCACTGCGGGGCCTTTCTTAAGGCATTTCGCTGCTGGGTGTCCGCCACCACAGGCGGAACAGGCGTGACGAAACTTGCAATCTGGAAAGGGGCAAGCTGCCCGGTTGTAACACCAACACACGTCCCCTGTCGCCCCGGCGGCCCCCCTAAGAGGCGTTTGCACCACCCTGCCTCGAAAGGAACGACCTATCCCTGCCGCGGATGACAAGCCAGCCCTCCCGGGCCCCACTCCCACTGGCGCCCTCGCGGACATCTGGGTAAGCCATAAGTTGATGTCCTGCGTCGCCCAGGTCAGGGACCTGTTCTCCTCCATCTTATCCCAAAACTTCTCATCATAATTCAACCAGGCCCACCCTTCATGGGTCTGGGAAGCCTCGAGGATTGTGTCCGCGTATGCGAGCATCATGCCATACTGGCCCGGCCAATGCTGACCCCACACGCTGGCCAGCCTCAAAAAGGCCCTAACCCAGTTGACCACCATTTTAGACACCTTCCGAACCCTACCGGCCTTCTCGTCTTCCTTCCGCTTCTTTTTACTATCACCTGAACGCTTCCGGCCATCCAGTAGGCGAAAAATATCGATATATTTCCGTTTCCGAATTTTGCGCCGCAACTTCTTCGGCACCCCCTCCCACAGCTCGGATAAAGTAGCCACGTGTTGAACAGACCTGCGCGTAGCCGCTCCCCCAGCCGGCACATCCGAAGATGACCCCGAGGACTCGGACGAGGAGGAAGACGATGAATCAGTGTCCCTTCTGCGCCGGCACGAATGCTTACGTTTCTTCGTGGCCTTGCCCCTTTTTTCCGGCCGTTCCCCGCACACCTCCCCCGCAAGCCCCACATCAAACGGCAACTCACCCACCGGCGTAGCCGTGGAAGCCTCCGTCTGCTCCGTCGCCTGGAGTCCTCGATCTGTGACCCCGCTCAGCTGGTGCTCGCTAACCGATGTAGACGCCGCAACCGCCTCTATCCTTGGAGGCTGCAGTTCCCGTTGTGCGTCCATGCTCTGCTGACCGCCACTGGTACCCGGCAACGGTCCTGGTGAGCAAAGGAACTGAGCCTGTGGAGACAGAAAAGAACAACCCTGGGGAGCAAAACCCATTGACCAGGCAGGCTGCCATACCCCCGCCCAATCGGAGGAGGACGTGCCCTGACCCCCCCTCCTCCACCCTTCCCCATCCATAATCCGTCCGCTTGTAGCAAAGCCTGGCATGGCCCCCGTCCCCCATGCCCAATTAGAACCTACGGCTAGCCCCCCCCCATCCACCCCGCGGAAGCCAGGGGCAGCTTGAGCCATGTACCCAGCTGCTCCTGGGGAACCACACGCTCCGACACCCAGGGGCTCTGAAGCACCCATCCCCGTACTACCGGTCAGGTCCCCGCCCTCTGTATCCCATCCCCCTACCCCCTGCTCCCCTCCAAGCCCTCCTGCCGTTCCAATTCCCCTCCCCCCCCGTGAGGTCCCCCTTTCCATTCTCCCCGCCCTCCCCCTAGCACCTACCCCTCGTGTCCGTGCGCGGGAACCTCCCGCCGGCCTGGCAGGCCCCGGTCCCCTCCCAGCTGCCGCAGGAGTCCCCGGGCTCTCGGTAAGCCCTGCCCGCCTGTTGCTCCTGGTCCCCACTCCCCCATTTAAAGCCCCTTTTCCCTTCTTGCGCGAGCCGAGCCTGCGAGGGGGCATAGTAAGGCTGCCCGGATAATTTCTTTGTTGTTCTAATTGAACCGGCTCGCCGCCGACAGCCCCCGCGGTCCAACCCACCCCGCTCAGGACCCTACTAGGCCCCGACTTGCCTGGCGTCCCACCGCAGCACTCGCTATTGCTGCACCGCTCCGTAGCCAGTCGCCTCACTGCACGCTCTTCTCGTCGAGGGAAGTTCGCACCACTCCCTCCTCTGCCGGACAGCTTACGGGACCTCGGACCGTCGAACAGAGCTCCCCTCCAGCGATCCCCGACAAGGCAAGCCAAAAGCATCCAGCGTGCACCTCTCACCGCGCCACGATGCCGACAGGCTCGGGCGCGTGGGGGTGCAAGCTGGTGGATCCCCTGCACGCGCTCCCGCGCGAGGGGATCCAATCAATTTAAATCCTTTATTTTCGTTTTATAACAACAAAGGAAAAGGAAGACATACAGCTAAAAGACAAATACATAACGTGTAATACATACACCAAAGTAAACCCCTACCACCCCCCTCCCCCCTGCTTCTTCTCTAGAAAACTAAGCATTCCCGAAGCGGGCGTGTACTTACATTATTGTGGTACAAAAACTAACGGTGATCTAAAACATGATGAGTGCGCATTATACAGGCATGTTGGAGCAATGAGCAGATTGTACATAATCATTAAGCATCTGCCATTTAGACAAGCAAGAGTGAGTTTGGACATGGGGAATAGCTCTCCGAGGTATCTGCTCATATTTACTATATAAGCAGACGAGGTTCCACCATTCATTGACAGTAAGTCGAGAGCTATCCTTCCAATTCCTCGTGATTAAGCATATGGCTATACCCAGCATGAAATCAAGGAGAAAGCGACCCTTCTTAGGAAGAGAGGGGACCTCCGCCACAGAGCGGAGTCCCACGACCTTCCAAGAGAGAGGTTCATGAAAGTGTAAGATAAATTGAATACGACCCCAGACCCGCCCCCAATAGACCTGCAGTTGAGGACATTCATAAATAACATGAGCGAAGGTTCCCACAGCAGTATGGCAAGACCAACACAGGTCCCTAGCATTTGAGTTCCATTTGGCTATTTTTTCTGGGGTATAAAAGCATCTGTGTGCAAAGAAGAAGAGAGTTTGGGTAACAGAGGCAGACCGGGAAACCCGCACTACTTTACTCCAAAAAACGCTCCATCGCACAGGGGTTAAAGTAGTTTGCAGTTCGCGCTCCCAGGCTTGTTGGGCTCTAAAAGTGTCCGTGTCTGTACCCTGACAAATTATTTTATAAAAGTTAGAGGCTACCCCATGTGTACTACTAATGGAGTGAACTATCTCTAATAGCCCATCCTCAGTAGGGGCAGAGGGCGGCATGATTCGAGCACTTTTGAGGCAGTGTTGAAGCTGCATCAATTGAAAGTAGTGTTTCGCTGGTAGCGCAAATTCCTTTTGTAAATCAGAAAAGGTTTTCCAACGAGCTGCAGAGAAAAGCTGTTGGGGTGTCCAGATCCCCCTGGAGTACCAGGGTTTCCAGGCTATTGTTCTATTTAGGACTTGAATTCTGGGGTTATTCCATAGCGGGAGTCCGTCCTGAGGACATACATTCGGGCCCAGTGATAGAATGAGAGTGTTAAAGGCCGCAAGAGTATCGACAATCATAGGTGGATGGCGGGTGTCTACTTGATAGGACATACCGGGGAGATGGGTCAACGGAATTGGGCTACTAAGCTCCTCTTCTATGTCAAGCCAAACTGGTCTGCTGTCTGTTGAGGCATCTAGCCATCGGGCACCTTGCTTAAGTAGAAAGGCTTGATGATATCTAAGAAAATCAGGAAATCTGGTACCCCCTCGTTCCTTTGCAGACTGCAGTTTATGTTTAGCTATCCTTGGTGGCTTGCCCTGCCAGAGATAACGGACGAGAAGGCCCTCAATATCTTTATAAGTATGTAACGGAAGTAAGCATGGCAGCATTTCTAAAATGTAGTTCACTTTGGGGACTATCATCATTTTCACAGTTTCTAAGCGGCCCCACCATGTGAGAGATAAGGGAGACCAACGATTTGTGAGTTCACGGACTTTGGAGACTACCTCTTTGGCATTAAAACTGATAGTGTCTTCTAAAGGAGAACAGTAATGGACCCCGAGATACTTCACCATGCGGGATTGCCAAAGGAAGGGAAAGGCCTGCATGTCAGCCTCATGTACCCAGCGGTTCAGTGGGAATGCTACAGATTTGGTCCAGTTAATTTTATAGCCCGATAATTGTGAGTATCCGTCAATCAGATCCAAGACAGCTGGAACCGAATCGAGGGATACGAAGAGCATAAGGTCATCTGCATATGCAGAGAGTTTAATCTCCCTATGACTAAAGGGGACACCTCGAATACGTGCAGACTGTCTAATAAGGAGGGCTAGGGGTTCAAGAGCGAGATCAAAAAGCATTGGTGATAGGGGGCAACCTTGACGCGTGCCTCTTTGGAGGTTAAATGGCTGAGATTTGATGGCGTTTACACAAATACTGGCGACGGGTTGAGTATACATGACTTGGAGATATCGGAGGAAGCCCTCTCCAAAGCCATACCATCGGAGAACTGCAAATAAGAAGGGCCATTCTAGACGATCAAAGGCTTTTTCGGCATCCAGGGAAAGACCCACCCATGGATGGTCGAGATTGGCAGCACTAGATAGCACATGGCACAAGGTCCGAGCATTGTCAGCAGTTGATCTGCCGGGTATAAAACCGCATTGGTCGGGGTGAATTAGAGTAGCCATCATGTCAGATAGCCGGGTGGCCAAGATCGTTGCGAAGATCTTATAGTCGGCATTAAGTAGGGAGATTGGACGGTAGTTGGCGGTCAGTAGCGGGTCTCTGCCTTCTTTCTCAAATACAACCACATTAGCTGCAGAAAAGGATCCCAAAGAGGATGTATCTACCGCAAGGGCAGTAAAATAGAGTTTTAAATAGGGAACTAAATCTGCACTAAACGTTCTGTAGAATTCGGTCGGGAGACCATCGGGCCCTGCGGCACGGCCCGAGGCTGTTCGTTTTAGGGCAGATTGGATCTCTGAAGTAGAGAAGGGTTCATCCATCGCATCCCTATCATCTTCAGAGAGGGTCGGCCGCTGAATGCCAGAAAGCAATCGCTCGAATGTCTCTGACGAGAACTCACATTCAGATTGATATAGGCGGGTATAGAAATCCCGAAAGAGCTCTACAATGTCGGAGTCTGTGGTCACTATGCCCCCTCCCTGCGGAGCTCGAAGGGCCGCAACGCGTTTGGCTTCTTTTTGACCTTTCAAGGCATTGGCTAAGAGTCGACCAGCTCGGTTATTTTCACGATAATATGTCCCTCGCTGAAGCTCAATACTCTTAGAAGCTGCAGTTGAGAGGATTGAATTATATTGAAAACGGAGACGCTGTAATTGAATTAATACACATGGGTCAGTGCGTGAAGTTAGAACTTGTTCGCCTGCTTTTATTTGTTGGTCTAGTATGAGCAGCTGCTGTTTACGTTGTTTCCGCAGGCGGATTTGATAGCTAGTGATCGTTGCCCGAATGGCCGCTTTGAAGCCCTCCCACCAAGCCCAATTCGCAGTATCTTGGGGTAGATTAAAATGAAAGTAATCCTGTATGGCTGCTCGAATTTCTGACTGGAACCCTGGCTGAGTTAACAGGGCTCTATCAAAGAACCAGGCTCCCGAGTTTCCCTGGGGTGCAGTAGTGTGTAATTGAAAGGAAATGGCAGCATGATCTGAAATATGTTGGGAGTGAATCTTTGCAGTGTCCACCTGAGGAACTAACAGTTTTGAGATTAGAAAGAAGTCTATGCGAGACTGAGATTTATGAGGGGAGGAGAAGAAGGTGAAGTCAAGCTCATTGGGGTGTAGTAACCTCCATAGATCAACTAAAGCAAGATCCTTGATCAGGGAGGTAAGCGTGGCGTGACTCTTGGGGGGACCACTCGTCCTAGGCGGCTGTTTGTCAATCAGGGGATCAAGGACTAGATTGAAATCCCCCCCAATGATCAATGAAGTATTAGCAGAAGCCTGCGCAACCTGAGCAATGGTAGCAAAAAAGGCAGGGTCATCAACATTAGGAGCGTAAAGGCATATACATGTAACTTCAAGGCTACCTATCTTGAGGTGAACTCTAGACCATCTACCTTCTGTATCTGAGCTAGTCGCAATAACAGTAGCATGCAAAGATTTCCTAACCAGTATGGCAACCCCACATTTCTTAGAAACGGCTGGGGAATAGGCGGCCACCATGTAAGGTTTAATATTGAGTTTAAGAGTTTCCTTCGAATTTAAATGCGTTTCTTGGAGAAAAATCAGATCCGCTGCTTCCTGACTGAGGTAGCTTAGGATTTTCTTCCGTTTTATCGGATTATTGATGCCTTTTACGTTCAATGAGAAAATCTTACATGGTGCCATCAATCGGTAATAGACATTTTAGGTAAGAGCGCTTGATAACATATAACATAAGCAGAATCTGTACAACAATGTCATAATCACCGAGTATTCTGGCTAATACACCCCATATTGAAAAGTATGTACCAACGTATCTTAGAGAAGAAGCAAAACCCCCAAAGAATATGGCGACCATATGTCTGCGGGAGGAGGCCCTAGAGAGGAAATAGAAAGACATGTAAAAAAAAGAAAAGAAACACCAGAGTCCATAATAACACTGTCTCTGATACTCATCGAGGCTACTGTGGGTAGATGGAGTCGGGTCACAGATACCATCAAGAGTAAGGCAACAGACTGCCCACGCCAGACTCTTTGCTAGGCTGCGGCAGATCCAATATGGCAGGTACAGCGAATATGAGGAGACTTGCAGGAATATTCTGGAAGTCAGCGCATCAAGTCGGCTTCTTTGGAATCCAAAAACTCCGCTAGTAGATCAGGGTCCTCAAATGTTCTTGTCTGATTGTGAAGCGTGACTCGGAGCTTGGCCGGGTACATCAGGCCATAGCGTGCTTGTAGTTGTTGAAGCCTCGGCCGGAATTCCAGAAAACGCTTTCGGCGGTCGACTGTGGGTTTAGCCAAGTCAGGATAGAAGGAGATCTTGTGGCTCTCAAACTCCATATGGCCCTTTGCCCGAGAGGCACTTAGAATTTGCTCCACGTGTTGATATCTCAATAGTCGAAAAATGATAGGCCGCGGGGTCTTCCTGTTGAGCGTTATGCTTGTAGGTACACGATGAGCGCGATCAATCTCCAAATCTTTGGTAAAGGTGATTTGGAGCAGGGAAGGGAGGATTTTGCATAAAAACTCTTTCATGTCTCCCGATTCCGCTCCCTCCGGTATGCCCACGAGTCGTATGTTGTTGCGGCGCGCTCTATTATTGCCATCTTCCACCTCTTTCTGCAAGGCCCGCACCTGTCGTTCAACTTTGTCGAGTTTGGACAACCGGGCCGCATGGGAGTCCAATATGCTCTCCATTTTGTCCTGACGCGAAGAAAGCCCTTCTAGCTTGCTTTGCAGCACACCAAAATCTTCCCGCAGCGCTCGGAGTGCTTCACCGTTTGCCTGCACAAGGTTTTTGACCCCTCTAATCTCTACGAGGATTTCCTGCTGCATTTCGGGGCCCTCGCACAAGGCCGGCCCCTTCTGCGGGGACGGAGGTTCAGTTTTGGAACGTTTGCCATGAGAAGCCGCTGGAGATCCAAATTCCAGGTGCGTTGGTTTGGTCCCCGCCATCTCACCAATGTGCCCCGGCAAGATCAGAGTAGAAGTTCCAAGTATATGAGGTGTTAATTCAGGATTCTGAGTAGGCCTCTCGGGAGCCTCAGCGTTATGCGACCATCCCTCTGGACATCAGGCTCCGCCCCCCGGATCCAATCAATTTAAATGATTCTTCTTTTGCCCGCCAATCCTGTCTGGCCTTCTCAACCCGCTCCTGCCGCACCCCCCCCCATCCCCCCCCTGCTTCCTCGTGCCCGAGCAGCACGCGCCGGTTCGCCTCGGGCCAGGCACCCGGTTACTAGGCGGGCGCTCGGTACCTGGCCCGCGCCCTAGTTTTTATGTGCCCGTGCAGACTGCTATACATTGGTAAGACCACTAGACCAGTGAAAATGCGTATTATAGAACACAAAAGTTGTTTAGGGAGACAGGTTCCAGATAAACCTATGGTTGCTTATTGGGTGGAGAAGGGTCATCAGGTGTCTGATTTGAAATTCTTTGTAATCAAAGTTGTACACCCGCATTGGCGTGGTGGAGACACAGATGCGATTTTACTCAAACTAGAACAGCGGTATATTTATGAGTTACAGTCGTTGCATCCCCAGGGTTTGAATCAAGATTTCAATTTAGCAGTATTTCTGTAATTATTACTATTTTTTCCCCCTTTTCTCTTTTTATTATTTTATTATTTATTTATTATTTATTATTATTTATTATTTATTATTATTATTATTATTTTATTATTTATTATTATTATTTTTTTTTTCTTTTTTTCTTTTTGTCTTTATGGTTTATGTTCCTGCATTATATGCATTAGATTTGTATTTTCTCACTTTTTATGTGTGCCTAATCGGGTTGGAATAAGATTTCAAGCCAGTAGTGTTTTGTTTTTACTCGTTGTCATTATTTTTAGTTTTTCCATTAGTAGTTTGTATGGTTTACATTTGATATTCAAATATGTAGGTTTGCATGGTCCATGGTTTATACTTCGTTTTTTTTTTTTTGGTTCTCTTATGAATATGCAAATTAGATGCCGTACGCTCTCACCTTAAAAGCGCGCCAGAATCGGCGTTTTCAAGATTTGCTGTTCAGCTGACCGGTGGCGGTTTAGGTATCTGCTCCGTGAGCCATTTTTATTTTCTATTTGCTGTATATCTGGTTTTTCTTTCACTGTGTCCCTTATGTTATTGCAATTTTATGCTACATTTCCTATATTCAAAGGACCTTTTTCAAACAATAACGATTGGTGTTCCTATTAATGGCATAGATGTTTTGTCATGTGGGTGCTATGGTTCTCTTCCCCTCAATTGGTTTTATGGTCTGCAGTTGATTTAACATTTTATATTTTAATGTGCATGGTTGCATGGTCATGGCTTATATTTTGTTCCTCCGGTCTCACGTCCTTTTATGTATATGTATTTAATTGTTGTTCCCTCTCATTTTTATGCGTGCCAAAATCGGTGTTTTTAAGGATTGCTATTCAGCTAGCCGGTGGCGGTGAGGTACCCGCTTCGTGAGCCATATCTTTCTACCTTTATTTTTGCTACAATCTGTTTGTCCTCCAGTTGCGTTCTGCAATTTTATGCTATAAAACGCACATTTTTTCATTTAATACTGATTGGTGCTCCTAACAATAGCAGAGATGTAATGCTTTTGCCTGCACGGGCTGTGCTTCCAATTGTTTGCACTATTTTTGCATTATACTTTATTGTTTGTGATCTGTTTTTTAATTTTAATTATTTTTCCTGATATATATGTTTTATGCCAATCTTCATGTTGTTTTTACCAGTTTTTTGTCTCAGCTTCTAACTATGCGCGCCCAAATCGGCGTTTTGAATAGTGTGTACTCAACTAGCCGGTGGCGGCGTAGTGTTTGTTTTGTTTGGACTATTTTTGTCGTTTTTAATCCAGTTTAATACTATTCATTCTATATTATATATTTTTTATATTTTCTATGTATCCACACCTCTCCCCTTTTTTTTATAAGATGGAATGATGTTTTTTTAAAACGATGTTTTTATTAAAATCAATCAATTCCTAAGGTTTACTTTCATTGTTTTTAAAGCCTAATCTCCTATTGAGCTGTAGTAGCTAAATTACTTTGTTTAAAGGGTTCTGTTACAATGTTACTACCCACCACAAGTATTCTTCATGGTTCAATCCCCTTTGTTTACTGTTTTTTCCTTACACTATTATTTATTTTTCACCAAAAGGTTTTTTCTATGCAGCTAGTTTGCTTGGTTTTCATCGTCTATAGGTCTGGGTTTTCTTTTTATTTGTTGATGATTATTTCTGTATATATATTTACATATATATTTTTGTTATGTTCGATCCATATGCTTGATTGCCATTTTTTATTCGTTTTATTTTATTCATGTCAATAATGTTTTTCTGCTTTCATTAATATTATTGTTCTTTTTAGCCTTATCTACTACACGATTGGTTTCGTGTCATACCTTTATTGTTTGTTCGCGCTACATCTAGTGTACCAATAGAGATTATCTGTAAGTATGTGTGGTTTTTATATATTTTTTTATATATATATTTATATATATATATATATATATATATATATATTTCTACTTATTTTTAATTTGTATGATGTATTGTTTTATGTTTTATGTTTTATTTTTTATTTATTTTATTTAAGCATTTATTTATATTTTTAACATTGTTTATCATATTTTATGATTAATAAATTTGTTGTATTGCATTGTTGTCCTCCAGCACCCCCTGATGAAGGCTGTCGCCAAAACGCATTGGGGTTTTGAATAAAGCGCATGTGACTACCATTCTACTCGTTGTTGTGTTCCTCAGTTTCTTGCGAGTAGTGCTCTTGTTTTTGTGTTATACTGCTAGACCAGTCCAGGACCCGCCCTGCTGTTGGTTGGAGTGCCGCTGGTGCGGTGCAGCCGCCGACCGCGGTTCTTCTCTTTGCCGGTATGCCTCGCCCTGGGCAGTCCATGGGTTCGTAGGTGGATACTGTTTTCAGCTCTAGGGAGTTCTTTGGCTCCCTTGTATATAGTTCACTTGGGACCCTCTGGGGTGATGTTACAGTTCATGTTGCATTAGCTTGTGGACGTAACTGAGGGAGACCCCTAGGGGTAGGATTATATCACCAGGCTCCAGCCTATCAGAGCTCTGGTAGAATTCTCTGTCTCCAAGATCTGCTGGCACTGTCAGCTTAGATCAACATGGCCGGACAACTTCAACAATGCTGCGCATGCGGACTAATCTGCTACTTACTTATTTGTTGCGGGTTATTCCAGGTTTGAAGAATAAGCAGGTTAGATGTGTCTGGCAGAGACATCGGAACCTACAGGAATGGTTGAGTCCCTTAGTATTGTCCCTTGTTGAGAGTAGAAGGAGAATCAGGGGGGCATCGCAGATGCGGTAATTGTGGGATTTGTGGGGTCACCTGGGATACTACACACTTTGTATATCACGGGAGGGCTTTTAAATTGAAAAGACAGACCTCTTGTGATTCAGAGTTTGTAGTCTATGGTATACAATGCCCATGTCAGTTACTGTATATAGGAAAGACCAACCAGCAGTTCCGGAAGCGCATATTAGATCATAAAAGTAGGATTTATTGTAAAGTTAAGGAGGCGCCCATAGTACAGCACTGCTTGGATTTTGGTCATTCCTTAATGGATCTGAGGTGTTTTTGTTTGGATGAAGTGTTGACAGGTAGAGGGGGTAAAACAAGGGAGCAGTTGTTGCTTCTCTGTGAACAGCGATGGATTTTTCGTGTATGCAGTGATCCCGGAAGGCTTGAATACGCAAATTGATTGGAATGTTTGTTTTTGATTGCATTAAAAGTTGAGAAAGAAGTGGTGGTGGAGAGAGTGGATAGGTTGGGATGGGCATCTTTATATATGGGTTTGCTTAAAGCAGAGTAGGAGTGCCTGTATTGGTGTATGTTTGGGTGGCTTTTAAATGAGTGTGTTAGCTTGTGAATAGGGGTAACACTTTTGATGTTGATCGGGTTGGTTTTAGGGCTGTAGCTGGAATGTTTATGTAAGTGATGTTTGTATGGCTCCTATTGGATCTGGCTTGGTGTCATTGTAAGGCTGGACCTTTAAATAAGTAGCAGATTAGTCCGCATGCGCGGCGTTGTTGAAGTTGTCCGGCCATGTTGATCTAAGCTGACACTAAGTAAGGTGGTGTAATGTGATTTGGTAAGTAGTACATGGATTTTTTATAGATTGGTTGATTATGTGAGGGGAGGAGGTTTTAATGTTTTGGTTTGTTTTCTTGTAGCTTTGGGAGCAAATATACCCCCTGATGAAATGTAGAGTGAAACGCTCAATGGGCGCTTGAGTGGGGCGTCGGGGCATCAGACTGACTGTGACAGACCGAAGCAGTGTTGAAGCAAAGTGTTGAAGCTAAGTTCGCTGTTACGTTCGTTCTGTACACTGTACACTGCTCACCTGTATAGATTTGCCATAAGGGTGGTCATTGATGCAAAGGGGCAATTGACTTACAGAGATTGATGTAATTCATATTATAAGCCTAAGAGTTCTGAGACCCCCTTATAGACTGGTATCAGGTTATAGAGAGACTGTGTGATCTGAAGAAGTGATTCTCTCTCTCTCTTGTTTGTTGTTTTATAAGCCTTAGGGGTATGTTTACTAAACCGTCTTAATGTGCGCCTGGCGATAGAGTGCAGGCTGCCATAAAAGGAGTGGGCGTTTCAGTCTTAAAGCAGAAAAACGGGAGTATCGCGCGATAACGCACGCTGCTGCGCACATTATTGTGCGAGGCGCCGCTAAGCGCGTTAACGCGCGGTAATCCTAAGTAGGTGCCCAGACATGCAGCCATTGAAACAGAGGTGTAGCACAATGGTTAATGCACTGATTGCTGACACAGGGGTCATGAGTTTGATCCCCCAGTGTGCCTAATACTTAAGACTGGCTGAGACATCAGCTTTGGCATGTAAATATTGTTTCCTGCGGCACTTTATTTGTATTTTATTAATTGCTGCCAGCAAACACACCCTCACGTGCCGTAACCTAAGGTGTCGCATAAGGCACCCTATAAGGCACTCCATAGAGCACATTATAAAGTGCACTGTCTGCCACGGCACCCTATAATGTCCCCTATAGAGCACCCTATAAGTCGCTCAATAGGATACCGTATAGTGCACCTTATATGGACGGTAACAATAAGGTGCCCTATAGGGCGCCCTCTGAGGCACCTTATGGGTATAGTATGCTGAGGGTGGTTTTGCTGGCAGCACTAATGTACATTAAAAATAGATAATGCTTTGGACAGCCCTATCAAACAACCCCACTGTGGGTTTGAACCCATGACCTCTGGCTCTACAGGCAGTGAAGAAACCAGTGGACTACAGCTGCTAGCAAGGCCCTGGATGGCTGCAGAAAGACTACATGTCACAACAAAAACAGTCTGCTGTGGTCACCAGGATAGGGTTAGCCCACCCATACCCATGATGCACTGCACATGCAAATCAGCCATCTACAGATGAACACAAGATGGGGTATGCACCCCCACAGCACCTCAGCCTGGTAGGGGGAACTGACCATGTGTGTTACTGGCACAGAGTAGCTACACGCCGTCACATTGTGCGGGTACTGTGCTCACCCTGAGGGTGCAGTGGGGCGCCCAGCACCAGGTCCCCAGCACCGTCCATGGCAGAAATAGGCCATGCTGTAGGTCCCCAGCTGTGTGTGTGTGTGTGCATGTGCATGTGCATGTGCGTGTGTGTGTGCGTGTGTGTGTGTGTGTGACATATAGGGAGAGATAGGTAGCTAGCTAGCTCCTGCAGACACACTTTGGATACATCTGTATTTCTCGGTCAGGTTGGACCCATAGGCAGATTATGTACCACCACCCAACCAACCCTCTGGGGCTGTGGGTGGGAAACAGGGTCTCCCACCGACAGATCCACGTTTTATGTCCCTGCAATGGCAGCAGTAGAGGGGACCACCAACCACAGTGCTGCTGGGGAACAGACACCATACAGGGCAGTCAATGCAGCTCTGTACACATCTATCAGGCAATAGCAGACAGACATTAGGCCCAGAAACACTCAGCTGCACCCCACCACAATCTGATATTCTCCTGCAGCCACTGCACCCTGCAAGGTGTTCCAGCAAGACACATACTAGCTGCAGACAGTCTGATAGTTAGTCCATAGTCCTGGAGAAGATGCATGCACCCAGAACTGGGATGTCAGCATACACACCATGCACATAAGTCAGTGATTGGGCCCCAAAAGAGAACCCAAAAATATCACATAAAAGAAATGGTACATAGCATTATGGGGGAGCCTAGCCATGCCATGGTCACTGCTCAGTCAGGGTGAGAGTGATCTCCCAGCAGAACATGCTGTGGCCACCCTGTCTGTGCAAGTGGTGGCCGGGCACAACAATATCCCAGCCAGTACCCTATTCACCTTTCTCCATTGGGAAAATTGGCCATTTAGCCCTACCTCTCCTTTCTATCTTTTAACCAGTTCCTGATCCACAATAGTACACTGCCTCCTATCCCATGACTCTTTAGTTTTGCCAAAAGTCTCTCATGAGGGACCTTGTCAAAGGCTTTCTGAAAGTCCAGATACACAATATCAACCGACACACACCTTTGTCCACCTGATTATTCACTCCTTCAAAAAAACATAACAGATTAGTAAGACAAGATCTTCCTTGTCTAAAGCCATGTTGGCTGTCTCCCATTAGGTCATGACTATCTACATGCTGAGTAATTTTATTCTTTATGATGGTTTCTACCATTTTTCCCCGGTACTGATGTCAGGCTCACCGGTCTGTAGTTTCCCGGATCACCCCTGGAACCCTTTTTAAAAATTGGTGTTACATTGGCGATCCTCCAATCTTCAGGTATTAGAGATGATATTAATGATAGTTCACAGATCTAATAGCAGGTCTGCTATCTCATATTTCAGTTCTTTCAACACCCTTGGATGTATACCATCCGGCCCAGGTGATTTGCTACTCTTCAGTTTATCTAATAGTTGTAATACATCTTCCCGATGTATCGATATTTCCTTCAATTCTTCCGCACCTTTAAATACCACTTCAGTCATGGGTAACATCCCTACATCTTCCTCAGTAAAGACTGAAGCAAAGAATTCATTTAGTCTCTCCGCTATCGCCTTGTTTCCTCTTAGTGCTCCTTTAACCCCTTTATCATCTAATGGACCAACTGACTCTCTCACAGGTTTTTTGCTACGAATGTACTTGAAAAGGTCTTTACTCCGCGTTTTTGCTTCCGTAGCAAGCTTCTTCTCAAATTCTCCCTTTGCCTGCCTTATTAATGCCTTGCATTTGACTTGCCAGTGCTTGTGCTGTTTCCAGGCTTCGTTGTTTGGCTCTTTTTTCCATTTCCTGAAAGATGCCTTTTTGGCAACAACAGCCTCTCTGACCTCACCTTTAAACCATGCTGGCAGTTTTTTGGACTTTCTTCCACTTTTCTTAAAGCGTGGAATACAGCTGGTCTGGGCTTTCAAGATAGTAGTTTTCAGCAACAGCCAAGCCTGCCGTACGTCTTTAACCTTTGCAACTGTTCCTTTTAGTTTTTTCTTAACTGTTTTCCTCATTTTATCATAGTCTCCCTTTCGAAAGTTAAAAGGTAGTACTGTTAATTTCCTTACTATCCCTCCTCCACTAATTAAATCAAAGTCGATCATGCTATGATCACTATTGCCAAGTGGCCCCAACAACCTTATCTCTTGCACTAGATCTGGTGTTCCACTAAGGACTAGGTCTAATATGACTTCCCCTCTGGTCGGTTCATGAACCAGCTGCTCCAAGAAGCAGTCATTTATTTCATCTAGGAACTTTATCTCCCTAGCATGTCCTGACGTGACACTGACCCAGTCGATACCGGGGTAGTTGAAATCACCCATTATTATTACTGCGCTGTAACTTTTGTTAGCTTCCTTGATTTCTTTGAGCATTTCATCATCCATTTGGACATTCTGGCCAGGCGCTCGATAGTACACCCCCACTGCCATCGCCTTCCCCTTTTTACATGGAATTTCAATCCATAGAGATTCTACAGCAAATCTGGTTTCCTGCAAAACTTTAATCCTTTCTGACTCAATGCCCTCTCTAACATAGAGCGCAACCCCTCCACCAATTTGATCAGCTCTATCATTACGATATAGTTTGTACCCAGGGATCACAGTGTCCCACTGGTTGTCCTCTTTCCACCATGTCTCTGATATTCCAGTCATATCTAACCTCTCATTTAGTGCTATATATTCTAACTCTCCCATCTTATTTTTTAGACTTCTAGCATTTGCATACAAGCATTTTAGAGAATGTATTTTATTCATATTAATTTGGCTATTGTTAGACATGGGTAATTTGGGATCTTTAAGCTCTGTCTGCTCCATACTTGAGTGCATTTGGGCTACTTTACTGTTTTGTGGAACCTCTCTGCTTTTGGTAGTATCCTTCAAAGATACATTCTTCTGAATCATCCGCTCTTGGGCGACTGTCGGCTTTCCCCTATTATCTAATTTAAAAGCTGCTCTATCTCCTTTTTAAAGGTTAATGCCAGCAGCCTGGTTCCATCCCGGTTAAGGTGAAGCCCATCCCTTCGTAAGAGCCCCTCCTTTCCCCAGAATGTTCCCCAGTTCCTAACAAATCCAAAACCCTCATCTCTGCACCATTGTCTCATCCACGCATTGAGACTCAGGAGCTCTGCCTGCCTTTTGGGTCCTGCGCGTGGAACAGGAAGCATTTCGGAGAATGCTACCCTGGAAGTTCTGGATTTCAACTTCCTACCTAAAAGCCTAAATTTAGCCTCCAGAACCTCCCTACCACATTTTCCTATGTCATTGGTACCGACATGTACCAAGACAGCAGACTCCTCCCCAGCACTATCTAAGACCTTATCTAGGTGGCGCGTGAGGTCCGCTACCTTCGCACCAGGCAGGCATGTTACCAGGCGATCCTCACGTCCACCAGCCACCCAGCTATCTACATGCCTAATGATCGAATCACCAACTATAACGGCTGTCCTAACCCTTCCCTCATGGGCACATGGCCCTGGAGAAACTTCCTCGGTGCGAGAGGGTTTTACATCAGGTCCTAGTTACAGGATCACTTCCTGCCACACCAGGGTGATGCTCTCTTGTCACGTGACCTCTCTCCTCCATGGCAACAGGGATGCTGCCAGACTGGAGGTGGGACTTCAGGACTATATCCCTGTAGGTCTCATCTATGTACCTCTCTGTCTGTCTTATGCTTTTCAAGTCTGCTACTTTAGCCTCTATAGAACGGACTTGTTTCCTGAGAGCAAAGAGCTCCTTGCACCTAGTGCACACGTAAGACCTCTCACCAACTGGGAGAAAATCATACATGTGATACTCAATGCAAAAGACTGGAAAGCCCCCATCCTGCTGCTGGACTGCTGTCTGCATCTTAGTTTTAAGTTTGTGTTTAGATCTAAGTTCTTTACTTACTAAGGGTTGCTATGGATATTTATACTAATAAAACTGTACCTAATACGTGTAATATACCTTGTTCACCTGAAGCTTAACTAATCTCAGGTCCTTAGTGTATGACTGATTTGGGTAATGAGCTTCACCTGAGAGCACCTCCTGCCTTTGTCTGCTTTTTGTCTGCTTTTTGCTTTTAGGATAGGAATGATGAGTAAATTCTGTCCATTATTTCTGTCATTATTTTCTATGTTTGTATTATAAGAAACAGCAACTCTCCAATGGGAGATTATTTCACTCCAAAGCTGATTGGGTGGAACTGAGAGGAAATGAATAAGTAGGGTCTATCTGTTCAAGTTCTGCCTGACCAAGCTCATATCGCCCAGCTACATGAGAACTTGGCTTCCATATCCGGTATCCTCACAGCTTGTCCATGGACGCTGAAGTGGTGATAACTGCATTATCTGGCTACTGACTCTTTCTAGGAGACACAAATTGCATCAATCAGTCTTATTCCCCTACGTTGGTTAGGTCTATCAATTGCATGGCTTTGGTTCCTCCAAGGGTTCAAGATGTCAACTAATATAGCCACAACAATGAATCAGGTCCCAAAATATTCTTTCTGCTGTTCAGAGGTATAAATGCACAAGACCCTATGATCTGCAAATTTCCATCTAGCCTTAATAAATGTCCACAGGGCTATGGCTTTGAGGCTTCGTCTTTCTGTCACAATACCTGCAAAACACCATCTGCTACATGGTGCTGTGCCAGTCAGTTCCCCTGGGATCCAGATGTAGTCTGTGCATGTCCAGCAATAGGACAACAATTGCAGCAGTAGGAGACTAAATGGAATGAATGAATATTCCTAACTGTGCCATTCCAGCAAGCTTTTAAGAGAAAAGAAAGAGAGAGCGAAAGGACGTGCACTTAAAGGGAAGGAATCTGCATATTAATGTTTATAGGCAGAGACAAGCAGCGGCGTCAGGCGGCATTCATTCTTGCATCTGTTCATTATCAGTTTTCCACTTCTGAAGACATGGACATAATCTCAGTAGAAATGAAGTGACCCAGTCATGGTCATGTAACTCAGAAACCATCATAAAACCATGGCAACAATTTAATTGTGACTATTTTGGCCACTTTTTGTCGTCTACATTACAGCAGTTCCTTTTTTCCTCATATACTGTAAGTGGTGAAGTTGAAACCTTAATAACTAGCATGACCCTCGCAGCAAAGTCATATGAGCATATGTTACTGAATCTGAAATAGCTCTGTGGTAAAATGCAGTTGTCTCCCTCCTTCTGGATGTCTCTAATGTAGCTGGCTTCAGGTTTTATCTGCACCAGTTACTTATCTTCTGGATTCCGACCTTCTTATCTTACCTCCTTGATTAGTCCCACTTCCGCCAGGTATCATAGTGAGACCACCAAAGTCATTTAGTTTAGTATGTCTGAGAGAGATGTCTAATCAGAGTGATTAGTGATCTCTTTTACTGGGATTGGATTCCAGCAGTGTCTCGGCAATAAAGGCCACTAATTAATCCCAGGACTAGGAGTCCTTGCTACAGTGTTTGCCTGTGGTGCAGAGGAGATAAATCATAATCCATTATATCAGCTGCACACAAAAAGATAATTACATGAAAAGCTTTTAGTGACTAGTTGATCTGCTAAAGATTTAAGGTTTGTATGCTGGCAGAAATGAATGAGTGGAAGAAATCTGTATTCATTTTGTTTTATTCCAAACACTAAAATCATAGGGCTCAGTATTCAAAACAATTTATGTGGTTAAGCTCAGAGTTAAGCACATAAATGGCTGATTTGTCAAAAAGCTATTGCCTCCCCTAGCAGTCTAGTTTTTTGGAGATGTGCTGACCTAAAAAATGTGTTTGTTTTTGTTTTTGTTTTTTTCATCTTTGTATCATTTTTTTTCAATAGTGTGCCCTATTGCACAACAGGCATTCTATTGAATAATGGCTCGTCTAACTATGCAATAAGGCACACTATTACGCAATAGGGCATGCCATTGCACAGTAGCGTACCCTATTGCACAATAGGTGCTGAATTGCTGCTTTTGTTTCAAAATGAAAGCACATCCCTAGTTTTCCTTTTCTAAGCGAAGACAGTATCCATTCAGTTGTTCGCTATACATTGGGTAAAGCTGTCCCTTCTAAGCCAAATAGCAGAAGGGAACCAGCCCATGTCATAGCCTGGGAGGATCCGATCACCCCTCTCGAAACTCAAACTCTAGATAATACATTCATATACTCTTTCCATCTGAACAACCTAGTGACTAAATTAGTACAAAATTAACATTAATAAGCTTGACAATAGCAAGAAATTGCCTATGCATCCTCAGAAGAACTAAAAAAATAAAAATATAAACAAATCCCGCTGTCGTCCAAGCACCGCACACATCCACACAATGCCAGCACATCAACTCGTCATCTTGTGAATTACTGGCTGCCAGATGGACTTTCCCCGTAATGACCCTGCAAGTTTATCATAACACATAAACTCAATCACTTTTCCTTTCTAATCAATTATTGAAGGTACTGAGTTGAACTTCCACCTCTGGGCAATCACCATTCAGGCAACCAATAATAAATGAAGAAGAAGGTTATCCCCAGGGACCTTCCGCCTACCTGAGTCCTTCAAAGCTAATAAGCCTAGCTTGGAGTCCATAGCTACCATAATTCATGCCATCTGCCGTATCCAAAACAATATTTCAGTCCAGAATTGTGTTTAGATATAAGGCAATATTAATGACATTCAAAGTATCTCAGGGCCTCTCTGCTGAATACCTGCAATCCCTCCTACAAAAAAACCCCAATAACAGGGCAAGAAGACCACACCAACAATACTACTACTACTACTACTATTGAGCATTTATATAGCGCTACAAGTTGTATGCAGCGCTGCACAGACATGTACGAGACAGTCCTTGCTCTTCAGAGCTTACAATCTAGTCAAGACAAACACAGAAGGTGTAGCCTTTGATAAAGCAAGGGGAAAGAAAAAGGAGATCAGGTGAGTCAAGATCCAAATGCAGCAGTGAAGAGGTGAGTTTTAAAGCCTGGATTTTCCATAATCTCAAAAAGCAACAGTACTATGACCAACATGGCCTTCTCTAGTAAATAACGGCAGATAAAGACCAGTATGGTCCATCTAGTCTGCCCAGTAAGATGGCAAGAGTACCTGATCACTTACATGCAATAACAGCTCTCATGGACTTTAGTAAGAAACTAAAAACACACCTTTTCACTAAACATATCAGAAGTGATGACTGACTGCTTCTCTAATTCTTGTCCCATAACCCGCCCCCCCCATCTCTTTCCCATCCCTCCACCGTTTACTTACACTCAGCCTCACGCTCTCCTCTCTAACCTAACTCATGTTCTCATGAGACCGGATAGGATACATCCCAGGATACTGAAAGAGCTCAGAGAGGTTCTTGCAGGGCCATTAAAGGATGTTTTCAACAGATCCTTGGAAACAGGAGAGGTTCCTCAGGACTGGAGAACAGCTGATATCATACCTCTACACAAAAGTGGTGACAGGGAAGAAGTGTCAAACTACAGGCCTGTGAGCCTTACCTCGGAGGCGGGAAAAGTAATGGAGGCGCACCTGAAAGAGCGAATAGTGAACTTTCTCAAAACCAACAGGTTGCAAGACCCGAGGCAACATGGTTTTACTGAAGGACGATCTTGCCAAACAAATCTGATTGAGTTCTTTGACTGGGTGACCAGGGAGCTAGACCAAGGGCATGCGATGGATGCCATCTACCTGGATTTCAGCAAAGCCTTTGATACTGTTCCTCATAGGAGGCTTATCAATAAACTCAGTAGCTTGGGGATGGATCCTAAGATGGTAAATTGGATCAGAAATTGGTTGACTGACAGGCGACAGAGGGTGATGGTAAATGGAGCTCACTCGGATGAAGGGAAGGTGATTAGCGGGGTGCCCCAGGGGTCGGTCCTGCGCCTGGCACCATTCAATGTATTTGTGATTGATATTGCTGAAGGACTGAATGGAGAAGTCTGTCTTTTTGCAGATGACACAAAAATTTGCAACAGAGTGGACTCCCCCGAGGGAGTGGTTAACATGAGGAAAGATCTACAAAAGCTGGAAGAATGGTCTAATGCTTGGTAGTTAAGATTTAATGCAAAGAAGTGCAGAGTCATGCACTTGGGTAGCAGAAATCCAAGGGAAATGTACGCGATAGGGGGCAAGAGGTTGGTGTGCAGGGATCAGGAGAAAGACCTTGGTGTGATTATTTCTGAAGATCTCAAGGTGGCAAAACAGTACGACAAGGCGGTGGCAAAAGCCAGGAGGATGTTGGGCTGCATACAAAGAGGAATCACCAGCAGAAAGGAAGAGGTACTTATGCCACTGTACAAGTCACTGGTGAGGCCTCACTTGGAATACTGTGTTCAGTTTTGGAGACCATATCTTGCAAAGGATGTAAAAAGACTGGAAACTATTCAGAGGAAGTCGACCAAAATGATTTGGAGCCTGCGTCAGAAGCCTTATGAGAAGAGACTTGAAGACCTAAACATGTACACTTTGGAGGAGAGGAGGGACAGAGGAGATATGATTCAGACCTTTAAATACTTAAAGGGAAATAATGAACAAACAAACCTCTTCCAAAGACTGGGAAGCTGTAAAACTAGAGGGCATAATAGGAAGCTGCAAGGTGGTAAATTGAAAGGCAATGTCAGGAAATACCTTTTCACAGAAAGGGTGGTGGATGCTTGGAATGCCCTCCCGATGGAAGTGGTGGGGGCAAACATGGTGACGGAATTCAAAATGGCATGGGACAGACACAGTGGATCCCTTTACAGCAACAGGATAAAATCAAAATAAACGGAACCATCTAATTTCTCAACAAATAGCGGTGTCCTGCATGAAGTGGTGGGTTCACCCCTAAACAGGGATGTGAGGAGGGGGGGGGGCCTGCACGGAGCGGCAGGTGCACCTACTCTTGCCATCGTGCTGGGCAGACTAGATGGACCATGCTGGTCTTTATCTGCCGTCATTTACTATGTTACTATATTTTAACTATGTTAGTTATTTCCTGTATCTTATCATGATGTTGTATGTTTAAATTAAGTTAAGCTATGCTATATCACATCTAAATCACGTACTATGTATAATTTATGTTAGTTTCTCATAAACTGCCTTGGCTTCAAGATTTGGCAGTACATAAACAATCTAAATAAATAAATACCGTACATGATTTGTTTCTCTTTGAAACATAAAAACATAGGGGATATTCAGCGGTGATGGGTAGTGCTTCTAAAGCACATAGCCATCGCTACTGAATAATAAACCCGGATATTCAATGCCGGGGCCATATCTGGATAAAGATAGGCCAGCTTTTGCTGTCAGATCCCTTTGAATGTTGACCTCTCAGGAGCCCAGTCCTCTAAGGTCCCCTCCCATTCCAAGGGTAATTTTATAACAGGGTGCTATGGATAGGCACCTATATAGTTTTATGGTTTTAGGCACTTCATATACCGCCCTTTACAGTGTGTATCAGAGCAGTTTACAGTTATATTCTAACAGACACTTTTTTTAGAGGCACATTTTTATAGAGGGGCCTACATAGTTACTATTTTATAAACACATGTAGGCATCTACTTGTCTTCATAAAATATTAGCGTAGGTGGAACAGAATGCTTTGTATGTAAGTGTGATGAGGTGTAATTGCTGAAGCGCACTCGATGCAGGTATGTGAGTAGATTCAGGTATTTTATAAGCTAAGGGGGGCATTCTGAACTACGAATAATGGGGATGTATGTCTGTTTTTGACGTACAACCCCTGCTATTCGCAGGGACCTGATTCTGCACCCATAGCTCCTCGCATATACAAGGCCTTCATGTGGTGGGCTCTGTATGGGGGCGGGAGGGGGTGGCAACAGGGCGGAGAGTGGGTGGACCACTTAACCCATACGTGCAGGGCCGATTCAGGTCATGGCCCTATATGTCCAAAGGCAGCAGGTTCCCATCGGCAGAGGGAATCGGCCTGGGAGGCTCCACTAAAGAGGAGGATCAGCTGAAGGAAGGCCCCTGCCACCCGATCCTGGTCATGGCTGCCTCGGCCGTGGGTGGGACAGTGGGGAAAGAAGAGTCGCACTGCTGTCAGGAAGCCCATGTTCCTGCTGGGTGTCCCAGTGCCATGGCGTTAGGACGCCACAGCACCAGCACTCCAGTAGGAACATACCGAGAGCTAGCCGAGGAAATGAGTATATGTCCCACGCTGCAGAATCGGGGCACATCCGACCCATCTAAGTGCCCGATTCTGCACCCGTGGGAACATCTAGCTCCCGCGGGTGGAGAATTGGGTACAAATTCAGGCCATCCATATTTTGGACATCTGTACGGCCTGGACGTTCCCTGATTGGAATTGACCTCTAAGTGCATACATGAAAACTCCATCCATGCTCCGCCCAGACTGCGCCCCTTGCTATGTCTACTGGCAAAGTACAAGTCTTGTACTTTGCCAGTAGACATAGCTAGGGGCGCAGTCTGGGCGGAGCATGGATGGAGTTTTCATGTATGCACTTAGAGGTCAATTCCAATCTGCCAAAACACACACTCTTATGCCTGTCAATATTTTAGAAGAGGTATTTTATGTGCACGTGTGGCCACATAGCTGAGAGCATGACTATAAAATCATCTTGTCTGTGTCTATGGAGAACAACGCTTAATGAATCAGGCTCAACATGAGAAATGTGCCATCTAGACAAAACATTAATAGATCTGAGTGAAGAAGCCAAACTTTTCAAACTGTGGCTGTTGACAAGAAATTGATGTTCCAATTGTTGTTTGTCTAGTAAAAATAAGTTCTCTATAAAAAAAAAAAAAGGTTTGCTAGACGGAAAAGAAACTAAGCAAATTCTGTTGAATTGGTTTAGAAGGCTGTTTTACAATCTAAAGAGTAAAGCATGGTAATTTATTTTCCTGTTCCTCTACATTTTCCCTCTTTTTAATCTGTCTTCCCTCTTGCAGTCTATTCCACACTCTAAATAAATTACAGTCATTCTTTCAAATGCAGGAAACTACTTTGCATGTTTTTAGCATCTTGGAAAATAAGGAAGCAATTTTTCAATGGCCTACATAGTTTATTTATTCATTTATTTGTGAGGGTTTTTTTTTATACCACCCTATCATGTAATCAGGGCAGTTAACATTAGGAACAACAGTATTACATTATAACGTATTAAACTTGTACATGTAACAGGTGAGGATATGTAATACAATCACAGAAATACATAGTAACATAGTAAATGACGGCAGATTAAGACCAGTATGGTCCTTCTAGTCTGCCCAGTAAGATGGCAAGAGTAGGTACACCTGCCGCTCTGTGCAGGCCACCCCTCCTCATGTCTTTGTTTTAGGGGTGAACCCACCGCTCCTTGTAGGACACCCCTGTATGTTGAGAAATTAGTTAGTTAAGCTTATTTTTATTTTATCCTGTTGCTGTAAAGGGATCCATTGTGTCTGTCCCATGCCATTTTGAATTCTGTCACTGTATTTGCCCCCACCACTTCCATTGGGAGGGCACTCCAAGCATCCACCATCCTTTCAGTGAAAACGTATTTCCTGACATTGACTTTCAACTTACCCCCTTGCAGCTTCATGTTATGCCCTCTAGTTTTACAATTTCCCCATCTTTGGAAGAGATTTGTTTGTTCATTATTTCTCTTTAAGTATTTAAAGGTCTGAATCATATCTCCCTTGTCCTTCCTCTCCTCCAGAGTGTATATATTTAGGTGTTCAAGTTTCTTCTCATAAGGCTTCTGACGCAGGCTCCAAATCATTTTGGTTGCCTTCCTCTGAACAGTTTCCATTCTTTTTATATCCTTTGTAAGATATGGTCTCCAAAACTGAACACAGTATACCAAGTGAGGCCTCACCAGTGACTTATACAGTGGCATTAGTACCACTTCCTTTCTGCAGGTAATTCCTCTTAGTATGCAACCCAGCATCTTCCTGGACTTTGCCACCACCTTGTTGCACTGTTTTGCCTCCTTGATATCCGCAGAAATAATCACACCAAGGTCCTTCTCCTGGTCCGTGCACACCAATCTCTCTCCCCCAGTCGCGTACATTTCACCTGGATTTCTGCTTCCCAAGTGCATGACACTGCACTTCTTCGCATTAAATCTTAACTGCCAAACATTAGACCATTCTTCCAGCTTTTGTAGATCTTTCCTCATGTTATCTACTCCCTCAGGGGAGTCCACTCTGTTGCAAATTTTCGTGTCATCTACAAAAAGACAGACTTTTCCATGCAGTCCTTCAGCAATATCACTCACAAATACATTGAACAGTGCCGGGCCCAGGACCGAACCCTGGGGCACCCCGCTAATCACCCTCCTTTCATCCGAGTGAGCTCCATTTACCATCACCTTCTGTTGTCTGTCAGTCAACCAATTTCTGATACAGTTCACCAACTTGGGACCCATCCCCAAACTACTGAGTTTATTGATAAGCATCCTATGAGGTACAGTATCAAAGGCTTTGCTGAAATCCAGGTAGATGACATCCTTCGCATGCCCGTGATCTAGTTCTCTGGTCACCCAGTCAAAGAACTCAATCAGATTTGTTGGCAAGATTGTCCTTTGGTAAAACCATGTTGCCTCGGATCATGCAACCTGTTGGTTTTGAAAAAGTCCACTATTCGTTCCTTCAGAAGCGCCTCCATTACTTTTCCCGCCACCGAGGTAAGGCTCACGGACCTGTAGTTTGTCACTTCTTCCCTGTCACCACTTTTGTGAAGAGGTACCACATCTGCCCTTCTCCAGTCCTGAGGAACTTCTCCTGTTTCCAAGGATCTGTTGAAAACATCCTTTAACGGCCCTGCAGGAACCTCTCTGACCTCTTTCAGTATCCTGGGATGTATCCCATCCGGTCCCATGGCCTTGTTCACTTTCAGTTTTGCAAGTTGTTCTAACACATCATCTTCAGTGAATGGTGTGGTATCTACTTCATTTCCATTTTTATATTTGGGAGTCACAGATGGTCCTTCTCCAGGATTTTCTTTAGTAAAAACAGAGCAGAAGTATTTGTTTAGCAATTTTGCTTTTTTAATGTTACTTACATAAGATTAGTTTATAACTCTTTAAATCACTATTTACAATATTCGTATGCAATTTTGGATTTTGGATGGTATATCAAGTTTTATATTCTCTGCATTGTTGCATAGTGTACTGTGACAAGGAAAGAGGACCTGGGGTGGAATTTGCGGAAGATGAATTTGTTTCTGGTATTTATGTTGCGTCCGTGTTGTTATATTGTTCATTTTCTCCAAAATGCTCAAAGAAGAGGAATGCTTTGAGTTGAGTACGGAAGGTAGCCAGGTCGAATATACGAGGTGCGACAAAAAAGAAACAAGACTGTGGCAGCCACTCCCATGACTCAATCCCAATTGGTTAATTGTTTGTTTGGTCCCGTCTATGGATCCTGCAGAGCATCTCCTCATAGTTTTAGCCCACAATGCAGCCACAACAACAACATGGGCAAACCCCAACACAGTGGTGCACAGGGGTACGGACACCCACTCACAAGGGCTCCACTAGCCACAGCTTCATGGAGTGTCAGGCTGTTAGCCCCAGCACAGAGCTGCCGTTATCATCAGAGCACTACTACTACCCCCTGCACAGATTAGCAATGTTGGCACTGTGATCAGGACCAGTGCGGCGGGTAGGGTTGTCAACCACCTAAATCTCTGCACAGTGCTGAGATAAGTGTGGGACACTGTTCCCTCTAAGCTGTGCGCGTGTGCGTGTGCACACACCTCGCCAAGCGAGCGCACATACTTTATAACAGAGCGCACAAAAATTACGGTTCTGATTCTGATAGAAAACAACACAGACGTCTTAAAATTTAAAAGTTTTTGTGTATTTACGGTTTTCACAAGTTCTACAATATTTTCTAGTGCAATCAATGTGGTGTACATACTGTATTCTGACATGTAGTCAAATTTTAAAGTATATAACTCCGAGTGTCGTTATGTGGCGCACAAAAATTTAACCTTCCTTCAAAAGCTGCACAGCTGATATTTTATGTGCACACAGCCTACAGAAAATTAGAGGGAACATTAGTGTGGGAGTGTGCGTATGTCTCTCCATTATTTTGTGTCTGCCAACACCTCACTGAGCACACATTGCTCACACTGCTTCCAGCATTAGCCTGTAAATGTGCATAATGAGGAGCAAGATATTGTGGGTATGGCCCAGACAGGGCGGATTAGCCAGGATGCATCTGCACAGGGTGGAGGGCAATGGCTGAGACACTGTAGTGCTCGACCACCACCTGCATGGACAGGGTGGCCACAGCATGTCACGCTGGGGGGCACTCTCACTCTGACCGAGCAGTGACCATGGCAGGTCTATGTTCCCCCATATTATTTGTTTCCAGTGCTACCTGTGTGTTCCCAGTTCTGGGGCCCAATCACAGGGATACCTGTCTGTGCTGTGCATCCCACCTCTGGGCGCACAGGGTTCCCCTGTGAGCATGGACTAGTTAGTGGGCTGTCTGCAGTTCACCTGTGCATGGTGGGAACAACTTGTAGGATGCTGCAGGTGCAGTCTGACTGTGTTGTCTGTGGATGAATGGCAGACTGTGGTGTGGGGCAGTTGAGCCTTCCCCTTCCTACCCCAAGCATGACTGGTCTGCTATGGTCACAGGTTATGGCACTGGCCCACCAGCCCTGAAGGGCTGTCGTCTGCTAGCAACACTGTGGTTGCTGGTACTGCAGCTATGCTGTAGGGTGCAGGCACCTGTCCTACCACATCCTCATCTACAACAGGGGTGATTGAGGCCCCTTTGGGGTATATAAGCACATACCACTTCGACCCATAGTGGCAGTGCTGCATCACCCTCATGCGAGTCTAGACAACCCACTGCCCTGATAACAGGTACCCATAGCTGCCAGACCATAACACCGGGTGCACACTAATCTAGGTGGTGTCTGGTCCCACAGGGCCACATGTGATTGCAGAACACAGCTGGAACAGATGCACTGCTGGGAACACCTGTCACACACTGGCAGTGCTGGGGATGTGCAGCAGGACCTATTGCTAGCATCACATGTACTGTGGACCTAATGCTGTGTGCCCATCCTATCCCTCAGGGTGAACACGGAGCCTGCACAATGGCATGCTCTGTAGCTACTCTGTGCCAGTATCACGCACTGTCAATCCGTCTTACCACGCTGCAGTACTGGAGAGGTGCAGACCCCATTTGGTGGTCAGCTGTAGGCTGCTGTTCTGCATGTGCAATGCATCATGGGTGTTGGTGGGGTTACCCTATCTTGGTACACAGAGCAAACGGTTTGTGCAGTGACCTGCAGACCTTCTGTACCCAGCCATTGCTGTGCAACAGGCCATAGAGGTATAGCCTACTGGTTAGTAGACTGGTGTTCTAGGTGAAGGTCATGGGTTCAATTCCTCATTGTTCCCTCCTGTCCAAGGCAGACATCTTGCTTGCCTGTGACAGTCAAATCTTTGCAGATCCATACTGCCAGCCCATAGTACCCTCACCACAGTTGCCAGCAATCCTTATAAGGCGTTATAAGGCTCCTAATTAGGCACGTTACAAGGCACCTTATTGGGCACAGTACAAGGTACGTCATAAGGCACGTTACAAGGCACCTTATTAGGCACAATACAAGGCACGTGCCTTGTACTGTGCCTAATAAGGTGCCTTGTAACGTGCCTTATAACGCGCATTACCTGACATGCTTGCCATAATGATGCCATGCCCACGCCTTTATATAGGCATCTGTACCTTTATCGTGAAACCTAACGTGAATGACATTACCGCAGTTTAGTAAGCATACCCCTTAGTGTTTTGTCAATTGTAACTCCCAGATATTTCACCTCTTCTTTAACTTTTAGTGTCGCTCCTTGTACATCAATGGTATTGGGTGGTGTGAAGCATCGATTTCTGTTTATGAAGAGTACCTTGGGTTTTTTGTAATTTATTTTAAGACCATGAGATTTCAGCCAATGTGTAATTTCGTTGAAGCATTCTATGATGGGTTTCAGTATGGATGCATCTGTGTTGAATGGGAGGTATAGCATTATGTCATCTGCATAGATGGCATAAGCTACATGAAATTTTTTTTATTATTTTACATAGTGGTTGGGTATACATTATATGTTAAATAGAAGTGCGGATAGGGCTGAACCCTGTGGGAGACCTTTTGTTTGGGTATAGGTACTAGAGCTTTGTTGGTCAATTCTTACTTGTTGTGACTGGTCCGTTAGATATGATGTGAACCAGTTTAGAGTGGTGCCATGTAATCTAATTTGTTTTAGTCTTTGGAGTGGTAGATTATGATTTACTGAATCAAATGCTGCTGCGATATCAAAGAATATTAGTATAAAGGCCTGGTTTGTGTTGTCAGTACCTTTTATGAAATTGTTAATTAGTACCAGCAATAGTGTTTCTATACTGTGGTATGGCCTGAAGCCATATTGATGGTCATCTAGCGGCACATACTGTTCTGTGTGGTCTTGGAGTTGATTATGTACGTGTTTCTCTATTATTTTGACCAGGAATGGTAAGCTTGAGATTGGTCTGTAGGAGGATGGGCATTTGCTTTCCAGTTTTTTTGGCTTTAGTATAGGGCGAATTACTGTTGCTGACAATGAGGGTAGTGTTAATTCATGCACTTTGTTCAGATTTTCAAAATAAAATAAGGTGGGTACTTTCCATTCGAAAATTCAATTTTATTAGGTGCACTAAAATTACTAGGGAGGTGCATTAGTTTGAAATGAAATAGGAAATGCCAATTATTTCTCATTTCATTTCATATCATTTTGAATGAAAATGAAACAGGAAACAGTAAAATTTCATAACATTCCATTTTTCATTAATAATGCACACTATTGCTTAATAGTGCACACTACTGGTAAACAGTATGCACTACTGAACCTTAGTGCACACTATTAAGCCATATTGTGCTCTATTATGCCATAGTGCGAGCTATTAATACATGCATCAATAGTGCACAATATTGCATAATAGGGTGCACTATGGCTTAATAGTGAATCCTATGGCTCATTAGTGTTCACTATTTGCCAATAATGTACAGTAGTGCTTAATAGTCTACACTATTTGCCAAGCGCACTATTGCTCAATAGTGCACACTATTAATGAAAAACAGGAAGTGATGAAAAAAATGCAATGCAACAATTTTTACACACTAAAGGTTTCCCCTGCTCTTATAGGCAGGTGATCATGAGGGAAGAACTAACATGTTCATATGGAGGCCAATTCCGATTGAGGCCCATCTGGTGTGTCTAGACGTCCAAAATCTGGATGGGCTGGATCTGCATCCAATTCTTATCCCTATATGTCTCTGTGGGATCAGAATTGAATCAGAAACCATTGTAAATAGTTGATATTGTGAAAGTGCAAATCCATGTAAATACTTGATCATTGTAAAAAGTTCTGTTATATATACCCATGTTCAATGTGAGCAGTCAAAACACACTGCATTGTTATGTTCGCTGTAAACCGTCTTGATTTACAGAAAGACGGTATATAAAAACTGTTAAATAAATAAAATAAATAAATAAATTGGGTGCAATCAGCCTGGAGGGGCAGGACATGCCCATTTCTGGGCCTCTGTACGTTCAGGCCGCTCCTTGTGCAACCTGCCTGGGGCTCCTGCATGGAGCCTCGGTGCCATGGTGTCCCATTGCCATGGCACCAGGACACCATGCAGGAGCCCCAATCTTCTGCCAGCAGCGCAAATAGCCCTTTCCCTGCCGCCTAACCCCTAATTGAGCCTGTCAGGGCTGGGATCAGGTGGCGGGGATGCCTCTTGCACCTCTCACCTGCTCAGTGCTGGTCCTTCTGCGCTGTCCTCCCATGTTGGGGGGACTTATTCCACCTCTGAGGTGGAATGTCCCCCATCAAAGTCAGCAATCCCGGACATACAGGGCCATGACTAGACTCGGCCCTGTATGTCCGAGGTCAGGGTCACAACTCCGGCCCGTCCACGTTCCTTCTCTAGCCCACCCCCTCCTGCCTTCATACAGAGCCTATGGAAACAAGAAAGACAAACTTACATTGATTAATAGTAGTTATGATTTCATTGAGCATCTCAGTGAGTAGTGATTCTGTGCTGTGACAGGCATGGAAGACAGGCTGCCTGGAGTGGAGAGCAGGTGCTTTGTCTAAGAAGAAAGAAAGCTGCAAAGGACATCCTTCTTGAGAACTTTACCAGGATGCACCGCATGGGGCCAGGCGCCATCGTTTTTTAAGATGGTGGCGCAGGAGCAGGAGTGAGTGAGCAGCGCTCCTGTTACTTTGTAAAGGTACTGGGAGGGGGTGGGGGCCACTGGGCCACTAGGGTTATTTTTGGTTGGGTGGATGGGGAGATCGGGGCCGCTGGGCCACCTGGGTTATTTTTAGATGAGTGGATGGGGGATTGGGGCCGCTGGATGGGCCACCAGGGATTTGCTTTCTATCAGAGGCATCCCCCCCCCCCCCCCCCGACAGTATTTTGATAGCATCAAGGGCTTTCCCTGATGCCTGGATCATCTGAGGGGAAGTTTGACACTTCCCCTCAGATGATTCAGACATCGGGGGAAAGCCCCTGATGCTATCAAAATACTGTCAAGGCACATATGCAAATAAGCCACATGGTGCCCCTATTTCTCTGGGAGAGCATGACAAACTTGCGCCAACTTAGGTGCGCATGTGTTTGGCTTGCTCTCCCAGTTTAACGCTGCTATTTGCGCCACAGTTTAATGCGTGGCTAACTTGCATATGCTCCTCTTTCTGCATGCCAGCGCTGAAGTTGCACACTATTGGTGCACTACAAAGAGGCATACAGAATTGATAGTGCGCAAATTCAACACCGGCTTTCTGAAATGATATTCATGGAGGTGCTTACTTAAGTGTGTTACAGGAATAATGCATGATATTTGCCTCATAGCATGCATTAAAGGGCAATAATGTTTGTTATTTTACCATAATAAACAATAATAAACTAAAACAGAACTATAAATTACAATTCAATAAAATTATCCCGGTGTAATACCCTACCACAATCTACAATTTTCGCATATAATTAAATCCAAAACAAATTAAATTAGCTTTCAAATAAGCCTATCTCTACCAATAAGACAATCAAAAGATCCACCCGCTCTTCAAATCTTACCATATAAATAATAGGTAAATAAACATGTAACACTAAAATAAATTCAATGGAATTTCAAACCTTTCGCATATAGCTATTTTGATCTGTACATAGTTGATATATCACAAGTACAATTTATTAATGTATAACTACAGTTTATGTTTACCCTTTTTAAAACGTTTATTGTAATGTATAACCACAGTTTCCTATGTTCTATGTAAAAAGCAGAATGTTTACCCTGCTTAAATTGTTCCATTGTAAACCGCACCTGATCTTTCTGGAAGGTAGCGGTATATAAGCATTTGTTAAATAAAAATAAAATAAAATAAAAAATAACACATCTTCATTTACTCCAGCGCCTATTGAGTAATGAGATGCAAAATATGCCAATACATGCTAAATATCTCATTATTATTCAAATGGAATAGCAACATGCATTGAAGACTACGAGCTGTGTTACTCTTGGAAAAAATAACACCAGCTCAAACTTAGCATTAATTTTTCTGGCAGGAAGCTACGGAGTACTAAACCACCAATCAGCCCATTTCCAGTCCTAGCCCCCTCCTGATCAGCCCATTTCCGGTTCTAACCCCCCATCAGCCAATTTCCAGTCCTAGCCCCCCCCCCAAAAGCCCATTAGCAGTCCAAGCCTCCCTCCTGATCAGCCCATTTCCAGTTCTAACCCCCCCATCAGCCCATTTGCAGTTCTAACCACCCCCATCAGCCCATTTCCAGTCCTAACCCTCCCCCCTATCTACCCATTACTATTTTCCTGTGCCACTCCCGCCCAACAGGCCGGCCCCAGACCTTCTTTAGGGAATTACAAAAAAAAAATAAAACTGCTGCAAAAGCAGCTGCTGCTGCAGCGGCAGCAGCAGCAGCATGAAATGCCCCATGGCGGTCACCTCTGAGCCCTCACACAGCACTCCTCCCCCCGTGCCGGCTCAGCTTTTCAGAGCCGCGCGAATGGAGAGTGTTTCCATTTCACGGCTCTGTTAAAGCTGAGCCTGCAGGTGCTGATGGGAAACAGGAAATGCTGTTTCCTATCAGCGCCTGCAGGGTTGTTTTTTTTTTATTATTATTATTTGAGGCCAACTGAGGTGGTCTTTTTGGGGGCAATTTTTGCCGCCCCCAAAAAGTTGCCGCCTGAGGCTACCGCCTCACTCGGCCTTATTATAGTCGCCCCTGAGCCTAATACCTGATTGAATGTTTCATGCACTTTTTCTCCGTCATCAATTTCCTAAGGATATATTGTTGTGCTATGCATTCCTACATTTTGCCTTTCAGTTAGTTATTTTTGTCTTTGTTAATTACCTTGGTTTTTGTTTCTGTACTGTTTGGCCTCGGCCTTTTATCTACTGTAAACTGCCATGATGGTATTCTGAATGATGGTATAATAAATCTTTTAACTAAATAAGTTGCATACCCAGCTCTGTAATCTCAGGTATAGGAATGATTTTCAGTTATGCATTCCATTTCCAAGAGGATTTATACTGAACTGACTGGCTTAATCATTAGGTATATTAGATTGTCACCTAGGGCAACAGCTTCTGGTATGTGTGTGGGAGAGTGGAGAGCTGGTGGCTAAGAGCAGCTGCAAAGCCGCAACACAATAGGTCCTGACAGTCACACTCACTCAAAGAACCATCCATGCAGTTTTAACCTCATTACATACACAAAACAAACTTTAGTAAAATATAATGCTCATTATGATGTTTTACAGGATTGTTTTGGAAGGGGTAATGCTAGAGTGTTCAAGATCGTTGAGTTTCATTAGCAGAATCTGGGTAGGGGAACTTAGGGGCCTAAAAATTAATTAAAGGGAATATTTGGCCAGGGCACTTAGTACTCTTGCACCAACCTGACTTTAGATGGGCTGAAACGATACTGCAGGAGCATTTACCAGTGCTGGTCAATTTAAGTGGAGCTCCCTTTCCAAAGAATAATGCGTACAACATTATTTTAAGTTTCATAAACTCTTAGGGGTATGTTAACTGCGGTAATGTCATTCACGTTAGGTTCCGCGGTAAAGGTACAGATGTCCATATAAAGGCATGGGCGGTGCATCGTTACAGCAAGCCGTATCAGCTAACGCATGTTACAAACTAACGCGTGCTACAAGGTGCCTCATAAGGCACCTTATAAGGCACCTTACAAGGCACATTACAAGGCGCCTTGTAAGGTGCCTTGTAGGGCGCCTTGTAAGGTGCCTTATAAGTAAGATGCCTTATAAGGTGCCTTGTTAGGTGTCCTATAAGGTGCCTTATAAGGTGCATTATAAGGTGCCTTGTTAGGTGCCCTATAAGGTGCCTTATAAGGTGCCTCATAAGGCGCTTTGTAAGGTGCCCTATACAGTAGGCGTACAAGGCACCCCTGGACAAGGCACCTTAGAAGGCACCCTGGGTTACAGAACCATAGGTTAAGGTGGCCTAACAAGGTTATGGTACCCTAGGTTAGTGTGGCCTAAGGGCTGCAAGGTGCTGCAGGATGACATGCATGACCTGTGAGGAACAGAGACAGATGTAGCCCTAACACTAGATAGAGCACTGAGGAAAGGCAATGAACAGGTGAGTGAAGGAGGGAGAGCTGGGAACCACTGGAACTGCCATATCTGCGGGCATCCCATGTGGCTGCCAGTACTGATGGTAAATAGCGCGGTATGTAAGAAAATGTAAATAAATAAATAATAAATATGGTGGGGGCAGCTGTACCACAGCACAGGGTGTTGGCAATGTAAAGTACTGGAAAGACAGTTGGTGGCAGACGATGGGAATACGTGTCCCCCAGTGGAGGCGGACGTGGCAGTATAGTTACAATGATGAGTGGACAGAGGAGTGGTGGTGCCATGCAGATCAGGCACAGGTGAGGCAAGCATGAAGAGATGCAATGCAGGAAAGGGTAGCAGTGCATGACATGGGGTGACAGCCCGCACAGGCAGACAGGACTCTACACAGCTGACAGACACAGATAGATGGACCGAGGGAATGTTGGCAATTGTGATGAGGGTATTATGGACTGGCAGCACAAATCTGCAAAAATATGACTGTTACAGGCATGCACACTATTTGAGTAGGACAGGAATGAGAGGAGAGAACAATGAGGAATTGAACCGATGAACACTGCCAAGAGCGGCATTGCATTAATCAGTAGGCTATACCTCCATGGTACATGTCACAGCAATGGCTGGGTACAGAAGGACTGTAGGTCACCGCACAAACTGTCTGCTCTGAGTGCCAGGATAGGGTAACCCCCCTAGTATCCATGATGCAATGCACATGCTGAATAGCTGTCTACAGCTGATCAGCAAATGGGGTCAGCACCTCTCCAGCACCTCAGCTTGGAAAGACAAATTGACAGTGCGTGATACTGGCACAGAGTAGCTACAGACCATGCCATTGTGCAGGTTCTATGTCCTCCCTGAGGGATAGGATGGGTGCCCAGCACTAGGTCCACAGTACATGTGATGCTAGAGATAGACCCTGCTGTATATCCCCATCACTACCAGTGTGTGACAGGCATTCCTTGCAGTACAGCTGAAGGTAATTTGGTGTCCATCTTTATCCTGCATTCACATGTGGCCCTCTGGGACCAGGCACCAGCCAGATTAGTGTGTACCCCGTTTTAGGGTCTGGCTGACATGGACACCTGTTATCAGGGCAGAGGGGTTTCCAGACTTGCATGAGGTTTGTGTAGCAGTGCCTTTATAGGTCAAAGTGGTATACGCTTCATGCCCAAAAGGGCTCACATCACCCTTTTTGTAGGTAAGGAATAGGTGCCCAATCCCCTGTGAAGCAACCTCTGTCCTGCTGCTATACAACAACCCTCCAGGGTTGGTGGGCCAGAGCCATAACCTGTGGCTGGGGCAGTAGCAGACCAGCAGCAAAGACAGGGTTAGCCTTGGAAAACCCCAACTGTCTCACACCGCTATCTGCCAGTCACCAGCAGACAGCACAGTATAGGTTTTCCAACCATGCACAGTCTAACTGCAAACAGTCCACTAGCTAGTCCATAGTGCGTGCTCACAGAGAAACTTTGTGGATCAAGCAGACATCTGAGTGATTGGGGCCCCAGCACTGGGAACACAAAAGTATCACTGGAGGTGGATAATGTAGAGCGCTATGTGGGAACCTAGACATGCCATGGTCACTGCTCGGTCAGAGTGAGTGCCCTCCCAGCATGCCATGCTGTAGCCACCCTGTCCATGCAGACAGTGATCGAGCACTACAGTGCCCCAGCCATTGCTCCACACCTTCTGAAGATGCATCCTGGCCAATCCGCCCTGTCCGGGCCATACCCACAACACCTTGCTCCTTATTATGTACATATTCAGGCTAACGCTGGTAACAGTGGGACATTGTGGGCCCGGTGAGGTGTGGGCAGCCACAAAACAATGGATAGACATACACACACACACTCCTATTGCAGCATTGTGCAAATATAGAGGTGGTTGGCAACCCTGCCTGCCACACAGGTCCTGATTACAGTGCCAACATTGCTAAACTGTGCAGGAGGTAGTAGTAGTGCTCTGGTGATAACTGCAGCTCAATGATAGGGCCAACAACCTGACTCTCCATGCATCTTTAAATTGTGGAGCCTGTGTGAGTGGGTGTTTGTACCCCTGTTCGCCGCTGCTTTGAGCTTTGCACATGTTGCTGTTGTATCTGCATTATAGGGCAAAACATAGGGACATGCTCTACAGGAACCACAGCTGGGGCTTGAACCTGTGACCCTCTGTTTCTGAGCACACTGGCTGGGTGTACTGCACCACACATGCATGGTGGTCCCTGGGGCTACCTGTATATTTCCTCAGCCAGACCTTTTATGTTGCACTGCACACCACGTACTGGTACAGGGCATGGCCTAGGTCCACTGCAGGCAGGTGCCACTGACCCCTCCAGCATGGGCACACACACCCCCTGCCATGCTGACATGACCATATGCTGTTGGTGCTGGTAATGCGCAGTCCCAGGCCATCCACTGTGGGTAGGTGGTCGCTTAGGGAGCGGGGTCTGCGGCATGGGGCATACATGAGGGTCCTCGCATTCCCCCCCCCCCATCACCGCCTACCAATAGTATGTCCCTTCTGCTTGGGGGAGAGTTGGCTGGGGGGATGTCAGGTCAGTGCCCTGGCAACTGTTAGCTTGGGTGGACCAGGTAGATTTAGGTGGATTGTGTTTGGCCTTTGTCAGCTGCTGTCATGCTGATTTCCGGTTTCTTTGTTCCTATGTGCCACCTAGGCACCCGCCTAGTCCACCCTGTGCCACAGTTGCCCCCGCTACATGTCCTGCTTGCAGTCCCCTATGCCCCACTTGCACCATCGCCATAGTGGCCTTTCATACTTGGGCACTATGCTGTTGCTGGAAATGGATCACTACTATCACGTTTCTTGGGCTCCCTGCCTAGGCTGTACATTGCTGACACTGAAATGGTTTCTCTCTCCTGCAAATCTGCATCTAACGGCAGGTTTTCATTCGCGGTAGGATTCAGCCCTTCATTTCAGTGCGTTAGTGTGCAGGGAGCCTCTCCCCGCCCACTTCCCGCCCATTGACCCCTTCCCCCCGCCCTCTCTTTACCCTCTGTGGTGTTTACCGTGTCCGGGAATGTTAGCGATCGTTAGGTAACGTTTACGCGCGTTAACGTTAGCAAACGATCGTTAACATTACATGCCCCTTAGAATATAAGAACATAAGATATGCCATACTGGGTCAGACCAAGGTCCATGAAGCCCAGTATCCTCAAAAGTGACCAAGCCAGGTCACAAGTACCTGTCAGTTTCCCAGAAGGTATAAATATTCTATGCTGCTTGTCCACTTTAAAAATGGTTTATGGACTATTCTTCCAGGAACTCATCCAAACCTCTTTTAAACCAAGCTACACTAACAACTTTTACTACATCCTCTAGTAACAAATTCCAGAGTTTGATTACACATTGAGCAAAAAAAAATATTTTCTCCAATTTGTCTTAAATGTCCTACATTATAGCTTCATTGCTGGTCCGCTAGTCTTTCTGCTTTTTGAAGGAATAGACAACCAATCTACGTTTAGCCATTCCACTCCATTCATTATTTTATAGACCCCTGTCATATCTCCCCTCAGCTGTGTCTTTTGCAAGTTGAAGATCCCTAACCTTTCAAGCCTTTCCTCATAGGGGGAATATCCTTCCATCCCTATTACCATTTTGGTCACTCTTCTCTGTATCTTTTATAATTCTGCTATATCCTTTTTCAGATACGGAGACCAGAATTGCACACAATATTGAAGGTGTGGCGCATCATGGAGCGATACAGAGGCATTACAGTATCTCTGGTTTTATTCTCCATTCCTTTCCTTATGATTTCTAATATTCTCTTTGCTTTCTTGGCTGGGGCTGCACAATGAGCAGAGGGTTTTAATGTATTATCCACGATGATGTCCAGATCCTTATCCTGGGTGGTGATTACTAATGTGGAACCTTGCATCGAGTAACCCTAGTTTGGGTTACTCTTACCTAAGTGCATAACTTTGTGCTTGTCTATGTTAAATTTTGGAGAACAGCTTTGTGATTGCACAGTAGTCTCAATCTGGAGGATTAGTTGTTTCATGCTAGATTCTTCTTCTTCTTATGAGATCTGATTTGGTACCATTGTTAACATTGTAGTATTGTATTATTTTTGTGATCACCATTCTAATTTGCTGGCATTAGTGATATTTTGTACATGTTTTAGAATTTGTTTATATGCATTACCTTGAGCCATGCATTAGGCAATAAATTAAATTAGTGCAAATAAATTATTTAGCCCATCTCTATTATTTTATAGGTTTGCAGTCACTTTGTCATACATAACATTTCTGATAGCATTAGGCTTATTCTGGAGTTTATTGATATATCTTGTTTGAGGTTTGTTTATCTTGCCCTGCAATTTTCTCTATAAAGAATAATGCCTAGAAATGTTCTATGTTTTATGGAAGCAAACAAAAAGGCTTTTTTGTTGTTTTGACCTTCGGTTCTCTATGACTTCTCTCTGGCAATATATATGTCCCTTGTAAATGACCAAATGCCTGAAGCAGTATTTTCCACATCCAGCAAAAGTGATATTCAGGTCAGTCTGGATTTACCAGTGCATAAAATTTTGTAAGCCTCAAAATTTCCCACTGTATGTACATGGGGATTGCTTTTAGCTAGATATATGAAGGCTTGATATGACATCTCAGTCCTACAAATTATAGACACCAGGAAGCTCATAGTAATGCAGCCTCAAACTCAGATGTCTGTTAGAACACTAAGGGGCATGTTTACTAAACCTTCTTAATGTGCGCTCTGTGACGTTATCACGCGCTAAGGTACCTTAGTGCGCAATAATGGTGATTTATCAGGCGCTCAGGTACCTTAGCGCGCGTTAATGCGCGCAGCGGCGCAAATGAGCGCTGAAGGCGGGGAAAGGCTCCCGGAGGGCGGAGGAAGGCTCCCCAGGGGCGGAGAGAAGGGGTCAATGGGTGGAGAGTGGGAGGGGAGAGGCTCCCCGCACACTAACAATGTGAAATCCGAGGCTCAAAACTAACGCCAGTGAAACCCTGCAATACAGACAGAACCTGTATTGCAGATGACGTAAACATGCCCAAAACACCTACATTTTACCCTACAGAGCACAGACACCATAAACATGCGCATTACCTAGAGCAGAGTCTCCCAAATGCAGTCCTGGAGGGCCAAACACCATCCAGGTTCCATGCTGCCTCTAATAAAGATGCCTGTGCTGCATTTCTATGCGCCACCCCCATGGTATGCAGATGTATCTCATGCATATTCATGAGGGACAGCATGAAAACCCAAACAGTGTTTGGCCCACCAGGACTGGAGTTGGAAACCTCTGCCGTAAAGCAGCAGCCAACAGGGGCAGACACACCCGCACCCACAGGCTCCATTATCCAATGCCTCCTGGAGAGGCAGGACATTGGGCCCTGCGTGCATCTCCCAATACTAGCACTTGCATACCTTAGAAATGCCACCCTAAACATGGGAATAGGGTACACAGCTATCAAAAGGTTGCTATGATTACTAGCAGATAGAAATTCCTAAGTTAAGCACAATTTGCTGATTGAGCTGCATCATAGCAACCTTTCTGATGTCTGTGGAGTGTGCTTCAGGTCTAGTGTCTGACAGTGTTTACCACCCTGGGGAGTGACCCCCAACATTATTGCATACCATATCCATGCCTGCACTGTGCCCAGGACTGGTGTGGTGGTCAGGGCTGCCAAACACCTCTATAGTAGCACAATGCTGGCATAGGTGTGGGAGTGTGTGTCTGTCTATCCAGTGTGTGGTGGCTGCAAACACCCTCCACAGCCCACACTGCCAGCACTGTTGCCAGTATTGGCCTGCCAATGTGCATAATGAGGAGCAAGGTACCATGGGTATAGCCCGTACAGGGTGGCCTGGCCAGGATGCATCTGCACAGGGCATAGGACAATGGCTGGGACATTGTAGTGCCCGGCCACCACCTGCACAGACAGGGTGGCCACAGCATGTCCTGCTGGGAGATCACTATCACCCTGACTGAGCAGTGACCACGGCATGGCTAGGTTCCCCCAGAGTGCTTTATAGCATTTTTTTCATGTGATGTTTATGGGTTCCCTTTTGGGGCCCAGTCACTGACTTATATGCTTGGTGTGTATGCTGACATCCCAGTTTTGGGTGCACGCATCTCCACCAGGAACATGCACTATGGACTAGCTAGCAGACTGTCTGTAGCTGATATGTGTCTTGCTGGAACACCTTGCAGGGTGCAGCAGCTGAAGGCTTGCTGCAGGAGAATATCAGATAGTGGTGGGGTGCAGCTTAGCATATCCAGGTCTAATGTCTGTCTGCTATTGCTTTATGGATGTGTACAGGGCTGCATTGACTGCCCTGTAGGGTGTCTGTTTCCCCAGCAGGACTGGGGTTGATGGTCCCCTCTACTGCCACCATTGCAGGGAGGTAGAATGTGGATCTGTTGGTGGGAGACCCTGTTTACCACCCTCAGCCCCAGAGGGTGGGGTGGTGGTACATAATCCGCCTATGGGTCCATTAGGGCTAAACCTGACTGAGAAATACAGATGTATCCAAGGTGTGTCTGCAGAAACTACCTATCTCACACACTAGCACTGCTGGGGACCTGCAGCATAGCCTTTTTCTGCCATGGAGAGTGCTGTGGACCTGGTGCTGGGTGCCCCACCTCACCCTCAGAGTGAGTACAGTACCTGCACAATGTGACGGTGTGTAGCTACTCTGTGCCAGTAACACACACGGTCAGTTCCTCCTACCAGGCCGAGGTGCTGTGGGAGTGCATACCCCATCTTGTGATCATCTGTAGACTGCTGATTTGCATGTGCAGTGCATCATGGGTATGGGTGGGTTAACCCTATCCTGGTGACCACAGCAGACTGTTTGTGTGGTGACGTGCAGTCCTTCTGCAGCCAGCCAGAGGTTTGTTAGTAGCTATGGAGCTGTAGCCCACTGATTACTTCACTGCCTGTGGAGCCAGAGGTCATGGGTTCAAACCCATAGTGGGGTTATTTGATAGGGCTGTCCAAAGCATTGTCTATTTTTAATGTACATTAGTGCTGCCAGCAAACACACCCTCAGAGTACTGTAACCATAAGGTGCCTCAGAAGGCGCCCTATAAAGCGCCTTCTGAGGCACCTTATGGTTACAGTCCGTATAAGGTGTCCTATGGAGCGCCTTATAGGGTGCCCTATAGGGGACATTATAGGGTGCCATGGCAGACAGTGCACTTTATAATGTGCCCTATGGAGTGCCTTATAGGGTGCCTTATGCGGCACCTTAGGTTATGGCACGTGAGGGTGTGTTTGCTGGCAGCAATAATTAAAATACAAATAAAATGCCTCAGGAAACAATACTACATGTCACAGCTGATGCCTCAACTAGCCTTATGCATTAGGCACACTGGGGGATTGAACTCACAACCCCTGTATTATCAGTCGGTGTATTAACCATTGTGCTACACTTCTGTTTCTATGTTTGGATGTCTGTGCGCCTACTTAAGATTATCGCGCGGTAACGCGCTTAGCGGCGCTTTGCCCGATAATGTGCACAGCAGCACGCGTTATCACGCGCTAATCCCGTTTTGCTACTTTTTGACCGGAACGCCCACTCCTTATATGGCAGACTGCACACTAACGCCGCGCGCACATTAAGACGGTTTAGTAAACATACCCCTAAGGGGTATGTTTACTAAACTGCGGTAACGTAGCAGCGACTACGTTAATGAGTGCTATGTAACGTTAACGCGCATTAACGTTACCTAACGCACGTTAGCGTTCCTGGCCGCCGTAAACCCCGCAGAGGGTGGAGAGAGGGCAGAGAGAAGAGGTCAATGGGTGGGGAGTGGGCGGGGAGAGGCTCCCGCGACACCAACGTGGGGAACTGAAGGGCTGGAAACTACCGCGAGTGAAAATCTGGCGTTAGATGCACATTGGCAGGAGAGAGAAACCATTTCAGTGTCAGCAATGTACAGCCTAGGCAGGGAGCCCGAGAAATGTGATAGTAGTGCTCCATCTGCAGCAACAGTATAGTGGCCAAGTATGAAAAGCCACTATGGTGATGGTGCAAATGGGGCATAGGGGGGCTGCAGGCGGGACATGCAGTGGGGGCAGTTTGGGCACAGGGTGAACTAGGCCATCGCCCAGGTAGCACATAGGAACATAGAAACTGGAAATCAGCAGGACAGCAGCTGACCAGGGCCAAACATGCCCAGTAGTCCGTGTTCCACAGTGTCCCTCCAGGGAACATTACCCAGCAAGTACCCCAAAAGTCACAAAGGTATCACTATGCATGTAATAGGGCAAGCAGTGCACCTCTGGGGACCACACTAACAAGGGTCCATAGACCACACCCAGGATGGGTCCCAAACAGTTTGTAGACCCAGCTAACTGAACACACTTTACGGCAGCCCCTAGTAAGGCATTGCAGGGTGTGCCCACACATTGTCAGAAACATATATACACCCAGTATGCCAAACTGGGTACACCGTACCTGAGGTACATGCCCTAGCCTGTCCACAGTCGGCAGTAACAACACACTTCACCTACATCTACCCTGTCAACCCTAGCCAATAGTTGCTAGAGCACCAGCCTGACATCCCCCCATGTGGAAGGGAAATAACATTGGTAGGCAGTGATGGGGGGATGTGTGGATGTCCATGTATGCCTCGCCACCCCAGAACCCATACCCTAGGCACCCGCCTACCTGCACAGTGGATGGCCTAGGACCGCGCATGACCAGCACTGACAGCATATGGTCATGTTGGCACAGTGGGGGGGGGGGGTTGTTTGTGCTGGATGGAGCAGTGCCACCCACCTGGACCTAGGCCATGCCCTGTACCAGTATGTGCTGTGCAGTGCAACAGAAAAGGTCTGCCTGAGGAAAGTAAGGATAGCCCCAGGGACCACTACTCCTCTGTGGCAACAGTGTGGTGCAGTACACACAGCCAGTGTGTCCAAAATCAGAGGGTCACAGGTTTAAGTCCCAGCTGTGGATCCTACAGAGCATCTCTCCACATTTTACCCTACAATGCAGATACAACATCAACATGTGCAAACCCCAACGCCGCGTCAAACAGGGGTCAAAACACCCACTCACACAGGCTCCACTATCCAAAGCTTCATGGATAGTCAGGCTGTTGGCCCCAGCAAGGAGCTGCAGTTATCAGCAGAGCACTACTACTACCCCCTTCACAGTTTAGCAATGTTGGCACTGTGATCAGGACCAGTGTGGCGGGCAGGATTGCCAACCACCCCCATCATTGTACAATGCTGCAATAGGATTGTGTGTGTGTGTATGTCTATCAATTGCTTAGTGGCTGCCTACACCGCTCTGGGCCCACAGTGTCCCAGTGTTACCAGCATTAGCCTTCAAATATGCATAATGAGGAACAAGGTATTGTGAGTATGGCACGGACAGGGCAAATTTGCAGGATGCATCTGCACAGGGTGTAGGGCAATGGCTGAGACACTGTAGTGCCTGACCATCACCTGCATGGACAGGGTGGCCACAACATGACATGCTGTGAGGTCACTCTCACCCTGACCAAGCAGTGACCATGGCATGTCTATGCTCCCACATAGTGCTCAATGCTACTTGTTTTCACTTTTATCTGTGTGCTCCCAGGTCTGGGGCCCAATCACTGAGATGTCTGTGTTGTGCATCCTATCTCTGGGTGCACAGGGTTCTCCTGTGAGCATGCACTGGCTAGTGGACTGTCTGCAGTTAGTCTGTGTGTGGTTGGAACACTTTGTAGGGTGCTGCATTTGCAGTCTGACTGTGGTGTGGGGCAGTTGAGGTTTCCTAGCTTACCCCCACCATTACTGCTGCTCTGCCAGGATCACAGGTTTGGCTCTGGCCCACCAGCCCTGGAGGGCTGTCTTCTGCCAGCAGGATTGTGGTTGCTTGTCCTACAGCAAGTGCTCATGCACATGTCCCTCCACTCTCATCTACAAAATGGGTGATTGTGGGTCCTTTGGGGTATATAGTGCATACCACTTTGACCCTTAAAGGCAGTGCTACATCCACCTCATGCAAGTCTAGATACCCCTCTGCCCTGATAACAGGTGTCCAAGGCACATTAACACTGGGTATGCACTAATCTGGGTGGTGTTTGGCCCCACAAGGAACCATGTGATAGCAGGACACAGAAGTACTTTCAGTTACACTGCTAGGAACACCTATCACACACTAGCAGTGCTGGGGATGTGCAGCAGGACCTATCTTTAACACCACATGTACTGCAGACCTAGTGGTGGGCGCCCATCCTAACCCTCAGGGTGAACACAGAACCTGCACAATGGCATGGTCTATAGCTACTCTGTGCCAGTATCACGCACTGTTAGTCCGTCTTACCAAGCTGCGGTACTGGAGAGGTGCAGACCCCATTTGGTGATCAGCTGTAGACTGCTGTTCTGCATGTGCATTGCATCATGGGTGCTGCTGGAGTTACCCTATCCTGGCACTCAGAGCAGACTGTTTGTGCGGTGACCTGAAGTCCTTCTGTACCCAGCCATTGCTATGCCACAAGCCATAGAGGTATAGCCTACTGGTTAGTACAATGACATTTTAAGCAGTGGTCATGGGCTTGATTCCTCATTGTTCCCTCTTTTCATGCCTGTCCAAATCAGATATTTTGCATGCCTGTAACAGTCATATCTTTGCAGATCCGTGCTGCCGGCCCATATTACCCTCACCACAGTTGCCAACAATCCTTTAGTTCATCTTTCTGCATCTGTCAGCTGTGTAGAGTCCTGTCTTCCTGTGCAGGCTGCCACCCCATGTCCTGCACTGGTACCCTTTCCTGCATTGTGCCTCCTCATGCTTGCCTCACCTGTGCCTGATCTACATGGCACCACCACTCCTCTGTCCACCCATCATTCTACCTATCCTGCCACCTCCGCCTCCACTGGGGGACATGTATTCCCACCATCTGCCACTCACTGTCTTTACAGTACTTTACATTGCCAACACCCTGTGCTGTGGTACAGTTGCCCCCAACATGTTTGTCAACAGTACTGGCAGCCACATGGGATTGATTGATTGATTTAACTTCTCTTATATACCGCGCTATTCATATCAGTGTGGTGTACATTCAACAGAAACAATATACCTTGCAGAGGGTCCGCATGGTATTTACAGTGAACCGGGAATTAAAACTTGGATTTAACTGGGGTAACTTTTCTACAGTTTATTTACAATGATGCCTATGTTTCAAGCTAAAGTCTATTCAATGATGCCCGCAGATATGGCAGGTCCAGCGGCTCCCAGCTCTCCTTCCTTCACTCACCTGTTCATTGCCTTTTCTGAGTGCTCTATCTAGTGTTAGGGCTACATCTGTCTCTGTTCCTCACAGGTCATGCATGTCATCCTGCAGCACCTTGCAGCCCTTAGGCCACACTAACCTAGGACAACATAACCTTGTTACGCCACCGTAACCTATGGTTCCATAACGGAGGGTGCCTTCTAAAGTCCCTTGTCCAGAGGTGCCTAATACGGCGCCTAGTCAACGGAGCCCTATACGGCACCTTATAAGGCAACTTACAAGGCACCTTATAAGGCGCCTTACAAGGTGCCTTATAAGGCGCCTTACAAGGTGCCTTATAAGGTGCCTTGTAATGTGCCTTATAAGGCGCCTTGTAATGCGCGTTACCTAACACAGCTTGCCGTAATGATGCACTGCCCATTCCTTTATATGGGCATCCGGGGTACCTAACGCGGGGAACATTACCACAGTTTAGTAAACATATCCCTAAGGGGTATGATTACTAAAGCACGGTAACGTAGCAGCAGTAACGTTAATGCATGTTAACGTTACCAGATGCAACGTTAACACGTGGTAACGTTACCTGTTGCAACGTTAACATGCGGTAACGTCTCCACCCGTGGTAACTCCCTCAGAAGGTGGAGAGAGGGTGGAGAGAAGGGGTCAATGGGTGGGGAATGGGTGGGGAGAGCCTCCTGCTACACTAATGTGGGGACATGAAGGCCCAAACAGTACCGCGAGTGAAAACCTGCCGGTAGATGAACATTTGCAGTAGAGAGAAACCATTTCAGTGTCAGCAATATACAGCACAGGCAGGGAGCCCAAGAAAAAGTGATAGTAGTGCACCATTTGAAGCAACAGCATAGTGGCCAAGTATGAAAGGCCACTATGGTGATGGTGCAAATGGGGCATAGGGGGATGCAGGCGGGACATGCAGTGGGGGCAGCTGGGGTACAGGGTGGACTAGGCTGTCGCCTAAATGGCACATAGGAACACAAAAACTGGAAATCAGCAAGACAGCAGCTGACCAAGGCCAAACATGCCCAGTAGTTTGTGTTCCACAGTGTCCCATCCAGGGGACATTACCCAGCAAGTACCCCAAAGGTAGATCGGGGGTAGAGCGCCCGAACAGGAGGGAAGCCTTTGTCTCCTGCTTGGAGGCTCCTGCCCAATCGGGGCAGTGGGAGGCAGAGCCGAGCCGGCTTGAAAAGGCCGGCTTCAATGGAGCAGAGCAGCCAGCGGTCCAGCAGCTCCCCTGATCGGGGGTAGAGCGCCCGAACAGGAGGGAAGCCTTTGTCTCCTGCTTGGAGGCTCCTGCCCAATTGGGGCAGTGGGAGGTGGAGCCGAGCCAGCTTGAAAAGGCCAGCGCCAGCCAGCACGCCCGTGCCTGGCGGGCCCACGCCTGAGGGCTTCGCCAGATGGCCCTTTGGTGTGGCCCTTAGGCATGGCACAAAGGCGTAAAGAGCAAAAAAGAGACAGCCTCACCAAAAAGCACACGAAAGTAGAAAAAAGACCCAGCAAGCAGCCAGGAGAGAAGAGCAGCAACCGTAAGTGCAAACCACAGAACTGAACAAAAACATGCACACAAATCTGATCTTCCCCCTTGGCTTCATACTCACACTACTCATTCCACCTCACACACACACTACCACCACCCACACACATACACACCATGGCCTCCAACAACTATATGGACATACATAGACCAACAGCATACCCACAGGGACTCACAACGTTCTCCTGCAACAAAGAGACAAGCAAAACCCAAGTCCAACATACACGCCAAAACAAAGGAACCACACAAGACACACAACACCCCAAGACCAATAACAATTGAGCTCATAAACGCCAGGTCAATATGCAACAAGATCTATACCCTAGTTGACCACATAGATGACCATCAGCCTGACATACTCTGCATCACAGAAACATGGCTCAGTCCCACTGACAACGTCCTACTCAATCAATCAGTGCCCGACGCATACACAGCTTACAACTGCCCGCGCACTCATAGGCGAGGAGGAGGAGCACTCATAATAGCAAAGAGCAGCCTAAAATTCAAATCAAAAAGTAACATGGACACCCAACACTCTAACACCATCTCGATAGAGAACAAACATATGGCCATATGTCTCACCTACAGAGCACCCCATGCGCCACCTGAAGAACTAGCATCAACTCTAGAGACAGTCTGCGCAGTGAACTCCAGCCACAAACCCACAATACTCCTAGGAGACTTCAACCTTAAGTCCACCAACAAAAAAGATGCAGAAGCTTTTCTCCAAGCAATGAGTTCACTCCAATTCACGCAAATAATCACCACCCCGACACACAGACATGGATCCTCACCAGACCTTATTTTTGCACCCAACTACCTAACCTCAAGAGGCCTAATATCAACACCCATCACCACACCAGTACCATGGTCTGACCATCACTTAATTGAAGTAAAAATTACACCTACTGAGGAGATAATAAAAAAATATCCGGACAACACCCCCACACAAAGAAGATTTAAATGCTTCAACAGAGACCAGTTCCTACAGGACACAATACAAAACCTAAACCATGAAACAGATGACCTAGATGCACTAATCACCAACTGGAACAACACCATATACAACGCTGCCAAAGCAACAGAATATAGACACAGGACACCTCGCTGCCACAAACTACAACACAAACCATGGTACTCTAAAACTATAAGAAACGAAAAGAGGAGCCTCAGAAAAATAGAACGGAGATGGAGACAGAACAAGTCACCCGAGAACCAGGAACTATACCTAACAAAGCAAAAACAATACAACGAATGCATCAACCAAACAAAAAGGGAATACCATACAAACCTCATACGCAACTCCAACAACAAACCCAGAGAATTATTTGAAATCGTAAAAGCCCTCACCAAAGACCAGGATACCGAAGACAAAGTGCAACTGGAACCACAAAAATTTGCAGACCACATCCAAGAAAAGTTCCACTCAGCAGAACAAACAAGACCCAGCCCAACCCCAAAGACTATCACACCCTTGAACACCTGGGGAACATTCAACACCCCATGCACGGAGCAACTCTCCCACATCATCTCAGCAATCAAGACAAGTACCGTCCCACAGATCCCGGCCCAGTGCCCTGGATCAAGGCCACCAAATCAAACTTCATCCAAACCATCCACAAGATAGTACACTCCTCCCTAACCCAAGGGCGCATGCCAAATCAATTGAAGCTCGCAACAATAAGACCTATCCCGAAGAAATCCACGTTTGACAAGAACAATCCAGCAGCATACAGACCCATCTCCAGCATACCACTTTTAGCAAAAATAATCAAAAAAATTGTACAGCACCAACTACAAGAACACATAGACAACCATGCTCCCCTGGACAACAATCAACACGGGTTCCGCCCCAACCACGGGGTAGAAACTCTTCTGATATACCTCTTCAACAGCGTCCTCCGCATCATAGACAACACCAAGAAAGGCATACTCATGATATTCATTGACATCTCATCTGCATTTGACACAGTTAACCACAAGACTCTATTGGATAGACTACAGAACATCGGTCTACACGGTGCCACCCTGAAGTGGTTCCATTCATACCTAACAGAAGGGTAGATAGACTTCGTCACATTCCTCCTCACTTTTCACCACCACCAAAATGTGGTCTATTAGACAACATTTTGGTGGTGGTGGGAATCGAGGAGGAATGTGACAAAGTCTATCTACCCTTTTGATGTCTAGGACATCTGTACCTTGCCCACTCACAATCTTAAATGACAGAGGTGTAAGGCAGGGGTCTCCAAATCCAGTCCTGGAGGGTCACAAACCAGTCAGGTTGGCAGGATATCTCTAATGCATATATATCTCATGCATATTCATTAGGGCTATCCCAAAAACCTGCCAGGATTGCGGCCCTCCAGGACAAGGTTGGACACCCCTGCTTTAGAGCTCGTCCCTATGTTTTACCCTACAATGCAGATACAACATCAATATGTGCAATCCCCAGAGCAGCGGCCAACAGGGTTACAAACCCCCACTCACCCAGGCTCCACTATTCAAAGCTTCATGGAGAGTCAGGCTGTTGGCTCCAGCATGGAGCTGCAGTTATCACCAGAGCACTACTACTAGCTCCTGCACACCTTAGCAATGCTGGCACTGTGATCAGGACCAGTGTGGCAGCCAGGTTTGCCTACCGCCCCTATCTTTGAACAATGCTGCAATAGGGGTGGGTGAGTGCATGTCCATCCATTGTGGTGTGGCACCCTACTCTGCACTGGACCCACAAAATCTACACTGTTGCCCATGCCAGCCTGCAAATCTGCATACTGAGGAGCAAGGTATTGTGGGTATGGACCAGAGAGGGCTGATCAGGCAGGATGCATCTGCATTGGGGGTAGGGCAATGGCTGGGACATTTTAGTGCCCAACCACCACCGGCATGGACAAGGTGGCCACAGCACATCTTGCTGTTAGGACACTCTCACACTGACTGAACAGTGACCATGGCACGGTTATGTACTCACATAGTACTATAAAGCTTTTGTCTTAGGTGATATATGTGTGCTTTCTTTTCTGGTGGGCCAATCACTGGGGCACATGCCAGGTGTCTGCGCCATACAGCCCAGGTCTGGGTGCGCATGGTTCCTTTGTGAACATGAAATATAGACTGGCTAGTGGTCTGTCTGTGGTTAGTTGTGCATGGCTGGAACACCTGTTGGGGTGCAGCATGTACAGTCTGCTGCTGGTGAATGTCATACCATGGTTAGGGCTGCAGAGATTCCTCATACTACTGTTGGTCTGCCAATGGCCTAGAAACAGGCACAGATCTGGTCTGTCCCCCCCCCACCCCCCTTGATGATATCCACAGCCTAAGGTACCCCAAGAACTGTATGATGCATCAGGTTGATTGGCATGAGCTGGAAGGCAGAAGAACAGGGCAATGGACAGGTACTAAGGTGCCTCATCCTGTCTACCGTAGTGTGCACAGTACTTGGGCGCTATGTGTGTTGCAGTGCCGCAGATGCAGAGTGCTCACAGTAACGCGTGTAGCGTTTGTTTGGGGTGTGTATTGTTACGTGCCATAACCTGCTCACATAACCTAATGCGCCTAAACATATCTCATAAGGCACGTAAGAACGTCTTTTACATCGTGCGCCTTATTGTGCACGCTGCACTTCAGCGGCTCTGCAACACAGGTTGTGGCATATACGCGTTCTCTGCAACGCGCATACGGTGTAACACATGTATGCTGCAATACCACTTCATAACGTACAGCGTATAATATAGCAGACACGATGGCCACTTGGTGGAACATATTTGCATTGTGCTTGCTGTGGTTGTTTGGGATAGTGGCTGCTGATGTGCCTTGAGCCACCATAGGTTGTGGGTTTGATTCCCACATGTTCCTTTCCTTTTCTTTTCTTGTGTTCTGTTAACCTTAACATACAATGGCTCCGGCTTCGTCACTTCTCCATACACCCTTCCTTCTCTTCACTGTACACTGCAGTGTCCCCTCCATGCAGCCTATCCATCACATGCTAGCTGTTACATATGGTCCCCTTCTTTAGGCTGTCTGGTTGGGCAGTTGGCTCAGTGGTTTGGTATTGGTGTCGGTGAGTTGTGTTTGGGCTCTTCAGTGTACTGCTTTTATTCCCTCATATTCCTTTTTGGATCTCTTGCCCATTTTGCCCTTGTACACACACCATCCACACAGCTGGCCCTTCAGACTGACCCTTGACGCCCTTTCAATTTAATTCATTTACTCTTTTGCATGCTGTTTTCACGGCACACCATTTCATGTGTTTATCTGTGGCTCATGTCCCCATTACAGACTGCGATATCAGCTGCCTGTGGTCTACGGACTTACACCTATGGCTCTGTTTCTCATGTGGCACTATGTCTGCACATCCCTCAGCATGTCTTCTACTGTCTGCGTGCCTTTGATTGCAACCCCTTTGGATGTGCTGCTGCTTCCTGTCGGCTGGGACGTTAATGCACGGTAAGTCCAGGGCGCTCTATACCATACATTAAATAACCAGGGCACCCTGTAACGCACATTACCGGACCAGGCTTGCCTTAATGCCACACCGCCCACTTCCTTATATGGCATCGGTAACATTACCGGGGCACTTAACGACGGTAATATTACCATGCTTTAGTAAACATACCCCTAAGAAACAATAGTTATTATCCTACTCTAGTCAGTACTGTGAATTGCTTCTATAAAAACACTCTAGTAAAAATCATTTAATGTAAAAGGTACATCTCCTGCAGGGGGTGATGTCATTTTAGAAGGCAGTAGCCTCCAAATGGCAGTCATGTGCACCATAAAGCTCTTGTGCATAAAGGGCCCAATATTTAAAGGAACTATGTGTTAATCCCCTTGGCCGGGATATTCAATGGCACTAAGATGGTTAGTGCTGCTGAATATCCGTAGATATTGCCTCTACATGCCCTGATGCCGGCGATAAGCACACAACGGCAATATTGAGCTGTTGCCTGGTTATTGCAATATGACGAAAGTCAGGGGAGTAAAGACTAGCCTAACTTTTGCCACTGAAGCTAACTGGGCAGCGGCTTTCTGATTAGCTTCATGGCAATTTGGGAACCTGGAATAGACATGGATATTACTGCCATGGTTTGGGACATGCTTAACATTTCTGAAATCGGGTGTGCATGTGTTTTTTATTGGAACGCCCTGGACATGCCTTTGCCATGCTCCCCGTGCAACATGGATGTTCTCATGTTTGGGACGTCTATAAACCTGGCTTTCTAACATGGCTCCAGGGGATATCGCCATGATTTGCATGTCTAAGCGCCCATTTTTAGACATCCAACTCACTAATAGGGCTTTGAAACTGACCCCCCCCCCCCCACACACACACACAGTATCCATTCAATTTCAGCATTTTCTTAGTCAATATTTTTTATTGAAAGTTTACAACATAATACATCTCAAAACAAAATGCAAAAGGAAAAACCTTCTTTTCCATATATTACAAAGAAGAGAAAAAGAGACCAACTATTTCAGAAATAGAAAGGAAAGGCTTTAGTTTGCATCAAGGGAGACTATCTCAGATAAAGAGTAGGCAAATTAAACCCTAAAAAAGACATCCCCCATAAATTTTTACTGAGAATATATTCCTATTCTTCCACTAATACCTGGGAGTTAAGAAAAATCCCAAACTATATCATTGCTTTTCAGACAAGAACTTCTCAAGATGAGAAGGATCAACAAAAATATAATGATTTTCTTGATAAGTTATCATACATTTGCAAGGAAAATGTAGATAGAAGAGACTCCCTAATTGCAACACTTGAGATCTTAACACCCTGTGCATCTGGGTAGCTTGAGAAACATCCGGAAATACAGATATCTTGGCACCACAAAAGAGAAATATTTTAGGCCTGATTCAGTCCTGGAAGTCCCGGCCCTCTGTGTTCCCGGTCGGAACCGGATGCACAGTTAGCCAGGATTCTGATCCCATGGGGCACATCTAGTCCCATGGGATCAGAATCGTGTCCAGGCCTGTATGAGCAGTCCGGGACCCTGATTTTGGTTGGCCTGCACGTACAGGCCTTGCCTGGATAACTCATTCAGGGCTTATGAATAGAGCTGTGGCACCATGGCATCCAGTTGCCATGGCACTGCGGCCTCATTCAAAAGCTGCGATTCTCGGCTGCCGGTAAAAACGCTTCATTCCCTGCAGCCCGACCCCCGATATGGCCTCCCAAGGCCAGGGTCGGGATGCGGAAAATCCCCTCTACCCCCTCCTACCCTCTCCTACCGGACCCACCGTCCCCTGCCAACTAGGGGAACTTATTCCACCTCAGAGGTGGAATAAGTTCCCGTACAGGCAGCCAGCCCCGGACATACAGGGTCAAAATTGGAATCAACCCTGTATGTCCGGGGCTGCCAATCGCCCACTGCCCACCCTAACGCCGCCCCCCGTTTCACCCCTTTCCCACCCCATACAAGAGGGCCCGAATAGCGAGGATGGACATCCCAACATGCCTCGGAATGGCCTTATTTATGTTTAAAGAAGGACTTTAAAATTAAAATGTTGTCAGCCTCACTTAAAAGGGAGATGAGGAGGATATGGTATCAGAGGAATGTTCTCAAAAAGTGGTCAGATTGGCTGAAGGATTATCCACCAGGTCATCCAACTCGTCACCCATAGCATTTTCAGATCTCAATTTATCAGGAAGATAGTAACATCTAGAAAATAATGTTCTCTTAACATCAACAAATTTCAAAGCCTCTGAAGAATATTTTTTAAACAAATATTCTGCAGATAGTAAATGAACTCTAGGAAATCTTAACAGCCTCAAATTTCTGGATCACGCAACATTCTCTAAAGCTTCAGTTTTATGGTGTAACAATAAACTGTCCTTTACTACTGATGTGGAGATTGCTTGTAAAATGATCATTTTAGAATAAAAAGTATCCACTTTATGTAAAAGCATATGAATTTGCCTGTCCATTTCAGTGAGTTTACCACCAGTCTCCTCAGTAAATGAATAGTAGCAAAACAGCTCATATAAGCAATTTCTCAATCCTTGTAACCACTTTCCAAGTATCTGTTAAGAATACCTGGGAAGGTGTTTCCATCTTGGAAGAGAAATCACCTTATAAATAAAACTTCACCACAGCAGGAATAAAGTCTTTTCTCTCAGATGGATTACCTACTGTAGCTCAGAAGCTGAAATAGGAAGAGAACTTGTATATACATTTGCCCCAGGATGTGGAGGAGCAGTACGTATGCTCCCAGGAGCTAATAGAATCCCCTTTGGAGGAAGAATGCAGGGACGTGGACTGACCAGTCTGGGGCAGTAGATGTTTATCCATCGGCCCTATAGATACAGGTGGCTTAACAGACTTCTTAGATTTCAACTTCCTCTTACCATGAGCAGGCATAATACTCCCCCTCAACAATAATCCAAACACCCAAGCACTCACCAGACAAAGTCAGTCCAGATGAGAGGTTCACAAGCTCCTAGATGCTCCAAGGGTCTCCCAAGGGGCAAGTGTGCTCCTTTAGGCATGCCCCTTAGAACTCAGCCGCACGCAGTTAGGCCTCTGGCCCTAAATAGGCCCAAGCAGATGATGTCAACAGTAAGGTGCCCTTGCTATACCTGTACCAGGAAGCAAGAGAACATCTCGATTTGGGCCCTCCAGTGTCCAGAATCAGCAGAATACATGTAGTATCCCTTCTTAGTCAATTTAATATTTTGGACCCTGCACAATCTATGTAGGTGGTGCAGAATGTTGTTGCTGTTAAGAGTCATTGAGTCAATAATGACTCATGGTGATCCTAAGGATAGTTATCTGAAACACTGTTTGAGCTTCAGTCAGGTGGCTAATTGCTGATAGAGTGACAACCATAGCTGTTGTTATCATTATCGATCCATCACATTGCCGGTCTTCCTCTTTTACTTTGACCTCCAACCTTGCTATGCAGGTTGTCTTTCTCTAATGATCTCTCTTTTCACATGATGTGCCCAAAGTATGAAAGACAATGGGGTATGTTTACTAAACCGTCTTAATGTTACCGGCGCTAGTTGCAGCATTAATGTGAAGAACGCCATATAAGGTAGTGGGCGTTCCGAGGGAAGGTTGCAAGGAATCGGTATCGCGTGATAGTGGGCACCATGGCACGTTAACACGCGTTAACCCTAAGTTCATGCCAGCGCAGTGCTAGAAGCTATAAAGATGTAGCCCACTGGTTACTGCAATGACTGTGGAGACAGAGGTCATGGGTCCAATCCCTCAGTGGTGTCATGTAAGAAGGCTGTCTGAGGCATTTCCTTTTAATTTAAATCAGTGCTGCCAGCAAAAACACCCTCACAGTGCCGTAACCTACTGTAAGTTACCGCATAAGGCACCCTATAAGGCACTTCATAGGGCACCTTATAAAGTGCCCTGTCCGCCAAGGCACCTTATAATGTGCCTTATAGGGTGCCTTATGAGGCACCTTAGGTTACGGCATTGTGAGGGTGATTTTGCTAGCAGCACTGATCTAAATTGAAAGGAAAAGCATCAGACAGCCTTATTAAATAATACCACTGTGGGATCAAACCCATGACCTCTGCCTCCACAGTCATCAAAGTTACCGGTGGGCTACATCTCTATCACATCTAACATGCTGCTGGCTGGTTACAAAAAGACTGCAGGTCACCACACAAACTGTCTGCTGTGGTTACCAGGATAGGGTAAACCCACCCGTACCCATGATGCACCGCACATGCAGATCAGCAGCCTACATATGATCACAAGATGGGGTATACGCCTCTATATCACATTGGCCTGGTAGGGGGAACTGACCATGTGTGTTACTGGCACAGAGTAGCTACAGACCGTTCCTGTGCTCACCCTGAGGATGAGGTGGGGCGCCCAGCACCAGGTCTGCAGCACATAGCACGCCTAAGATAGGCTATGCTGAAGGTCCCATCAGTACTAGGTAGTCCTTGCAGACGCACCTAGGATACACCTGAGTCCAACTGTATTTCACAGTCATATCTAGCTTTTCTGGACTATGGTTCACCCAGACTAGTACATATCCTGTGCAAAGTTGTACATTTTGGTGGTGGTGAGAAGTGAGAAGGCATGTGACAAAGTCTATCTACCCTTTTGATGTCTAGGACATCTGTACCTTGTCCACTCACAGTCTTTAGTGACAGAGGTGTAAGGCAGGGGTCTCCAAATCCAGTCCTGGAGGGCCACAAACCAGTCAGGTTGGCAAGATATTTCTAATGCATATATATCTCATGCATATTCATTAGGGCTATCCCAAAAGCCTGCCAGGATTGCAGCCCTCCAGGACAGGGTTGGACACCCCTGGCCTATGCTCTAGGGCAGAGGTTCCGAACTGCAGTCCTGGTGGGCCAAACACGGTTCAGGTTTTCATGCTGCCCCTAATGAATATGCATGAGATATATTTGCATACAATAGGGGCGGTGCATACAAATGCATCTCAAGAATATTTCTTAGGGACAGCATGAAACCTGAATGGTGTTTGGCCATCCAGGACTGCAGTTGGGAACCTCTGCTCTAGGGACTGCACATGTCTATGGTGTATGTGCTCTGTAGGGTAAAATATGGGTGTTTATGGCATGTTTATTTTATCTGCAATAAAGGTTCCTTCTTTATTACCATGGTTTAGTACTGGGTATAATATAGGGACATGGTCTGCAGGAGCCACAGCTGGGACTTGAATCTGTGACTTTCTGCCTCTGAACACACTGGCTGTGTGTTCTGCACCAAACTGTTGCCACAGAGGCAGGTCATTCCCTGGGGATACCATTACTGTTCGTCAGACAGACCTTGTCTTTTGCAGTGCACAGCACCCACCTAAACAGGGCCTGGCCTTGGTGTGCTGTGGACAGATGCCACTGCCCCCTCCACCACCAGCACCCCTCCGCCACCATGCCTTATGCCCTTATGCCAGTGGTGCTGGTGGTGCACAGTCCCAGGCCATCCAGTGTGCCGCTAGGTGGTTGCCTATGGTGCGTGATATGGGGTAAGGGTGCCTGCATAGACATCCACGCTTCCCCCCAGCACCGCCTGCCAATGTTATGTGCCCTTTGGGGTACTTGCTAGGTAATGTCCATTGTGGCACTGTGGAACACACACTCGTGGACATGTTTGCCTTTGGTCAGTTGCTGTCTTGCTGGTTTTACGTTTCTACATTCCTATGTGTCACCTAGGCATCTGCCTTGTCCACCCTGTGCCCCAGCTGCCCCACTGCATGTCCCGCCTGCTGCCCCCTTTACCCCATTTGCAGCCTCAACATAGTGCCCTTTCGTACTTGGGCACTATGCTGTTGCTGCACATGTATCGCTACTATCACTGTTTTTGGTCTCCCTGCCTTTGCTGTACATTGCTGACTGAAATGGTTTCTCTCTCCTGCAAATGTGCCTCTAACGCGAGGTTTTCACTGGCGTTAATTTTCAGACCCCGATTTCACAGCATTAGTGTGCCTGGAGCCTCTCCCCGCCCACTCTTCACCCATTGACACCTTATCTCCGCCCTCTGGCGAGCCTTACTCCACCCTCTGGGCGCTTTAATGCCACCGGAGACGTTATCGCGTGATAAGTAACGTTATCGCATGGTAATTGCATGATAACTACACTTATCGTGCGATGATGTCGCTGCTGCGACATTAGCACTGTTTAGTAAACATACCCCAAAGTCTTGCTATTTGAGCCTCCAAGGCAAGCTGAAGTTTGATCTCCAATATCAATTATTTTCTTTTTCAGGCTGTCCAAGTTATATACAGTATTCTTTGCCAGCACCAAAATTCAAAGGGGCTTGTTTACAAAGCTGCGGTAGTGGCTTCCGCTCGATATCGGAGCCACGGCCCCATTGAATTCAATGGGGCCGCGGCTCCAATATCGGGTGGAAACCGCTACCGCAGCTTTGTAAACAAGCCCCAAAGACATTGATTTTCTTCCTATCTTTCTTCTTCACTGCCCAACTTTGTATATGAAACTACTATGGCTCAGATAATTTGAATTTTTGAATGCATATCTCTGAACTTCAAAATCTTGTCTATGTCCTGCATAGCTGTTCTGCCAAAAGCAATATGTCATTGGATTTCATGACTGCTTGTCGTTCTGTTATTGATTATGCATCCAAGCAGGTTGAAGTTGTCTACTCTTTCTATTTCTTCTCCATCAAGAATGAAATTATTGATTTTGCCAATTGTCAAGATCTGTGTCTTCTTTACATTAAGGTGCAGGCCCATTTTAAGATACGTTCCTTGATCTTGATAAGCACTTGTTTCATATCATCTTCACTTTCAGCCAGTAATGTGGTATTGTCAGTTTAGTATAGGTTGTTGATGAGTCTTCCACCAACCTTCACATCTCTATTGTCTTCATATAGTTCTGCTTATCTGATTATTTCTCCTGCATATACATTCAACAAATACGGGGAAAGTATGCAGTCTTGTCATACACCTTGCTGATTTTAAACCATTCTCTTTCTCTTTGTTCTGTTTGTACTGTTGCTTCTTGGTCAATATAAAGGTTGTGCATAGAAACACAGAAACATAGAACATGACAGCAGAAAAAGACCATCCAGCCTATCCAGTTTGTCCTTCCATACCAATTACCACCCAATATCCAGCCTCCCATTCCTGGCTAAAATAACCGAAAAGATTGTACAGAGGCAGCTTCAAGACCACATTGACCAATATGCGCCACTGGATTCCCACCAGCATGGATTCCGCCCAAATCACAGTGTTGAGACACTTCTCACACATCTATTCGATAATTTACTCAAAGGAATAGACAATATAAAGAAGGGCTTCTTACTAATTTTTATTGACATCTCATCCGCCTTCGACACAGTTTCCCATCACATCCTACTGAAGCGCCTAATGAAGATTGGCCTCCAAAACACCACCATCAAATGGTTTCAATCCTACCTCGAAGACAACAGAGAGTAATATCCAGCCACCTCACCTCAGCACCTTTCCATACAACTCAAGGAGTCCCCCAAGGCTCCTCACTGTCCACCCTTCTCTTCAATATTTACATTCAGCCAGTATGCAAGATATTTAATAAATACAAGATACAGTATGCTGACGATATTATGGCATATACCTCAATCCTTCTGGACTCCCCAGATTATACCACTATATCAACCTGCATCCAAAAAATGACAACCTGGCTTGCTAGCAACAACTTGAACATCAACATAAAAAAATCTGAAGTGATCATCATTACATGGGAAACCACGTTCACCCCTCCTACCTCAATCAACATCTCAAATATACCAATTACAATAAGAAATGAAGTTCAGTACCTTGGAGTGATACTAGATAAACAACTCACCCTCCAAGCGCATATCAACAAGACATCCAAGGCTGCCTTCTACAAAATAGCAATGATCCAAAGACTAAAGCCTCTCCTCAACAAAGAACACTTACGTACAGTATGCCAGGCTATCATTACACCTGTGCTGGACTACTGTAACCTCCTCTTCCAAGGACTACCTAAACAATCCACTTGACCCCTTCACCTAGTGCAAAACACTGCTGCCCTTATCATCATTAGCGCTTCACAACAAGACCATATAACTCCCATCCTGCATGATCTGCACTGGTTACCAATCTCCTCAAGAGAAAAATATAAATCGGCTCTTACCATCTTTAAGGTTAAAAATAACATGTTGGCAGAAATACTACAAGAGCTCATTGGCACCAAAGCAAGCAAAGGACCTGACAGGAACAGCACCAAAAACACCATACCAACCCCCAGCTTCTTCACAAAAAGCAATAAATCCACCTCTATGAGAGCTTTTTCACTTGCTGCCTCCACTATTTGGAATTCACTCCCAGAAAAGCTAAGGTCCACAACAGACATAAAAGATTTCCGTAAGTTACTCAAAACCTTCTTATTCATCGAACAATTCAATGAGTCCCCTAATCACACTAATAATTCCATGGCAACTTGTCCACCCCTCTCCACACACCGTCTATATGCTACTCTATACATAAGTTGTGCTGTCTGCACCATCTATCCACCCATCACTCTTGTTACGATGTATATAAGTTTAGTTTCAGCTGTTGAAAGTCTAATTTAGCTGGTTTTAGGGATGGCATTTCCCCGCTTCTCTTCCTCTGAATTCAAGCTCGCAAACACCTATTCTTAGGGGAGAGGGCACAAAATCTGTAATCGGGAGCAGGAGCTCACTTTTTAGGCAGCCATCTCGCTTCGCGGTAAGCTCCGCCCCCATAAATTTAGTTTCAGAACCTCCATCTGACCCCTCCCCTTCGTTCTCCACAGAAACTCTTCTGTGATTGTTTAAGTTTTAATGTTATTGCTTCAATATGCAAGTTCTCTGTAAAAGTTGGTTTATTTATTTATTTCTTTATTTAATTCTTTTATATACTGCGCTTTTTAAAATCAGTGCGGTTTACAGACAACATTTTGTGCAGAGTAGGAAGAGCTTGCTTTGCACTTACATTGAACAGGTAATACAACTTAGATTGATAACAGGGGAAAGTATATACAGGCTATATACAGAGTATATACAATGTGGGCGGGAAGTCGCTATGCGGCTATAGCAACATGGCTTGCCCTGAGAGCTATGTACAGGGATGTAATTATCTATTGGGTTGACTGTTCTTTATGGTTAGGTTGTAGGGCTGTGTCAGGTGAGGATGTGTTGTTGGCCTGGGCATAGTGTAGAAGAAAAAGGTGGTGCTTTAGTGCCTTTCTAAATTGGGCAAGGTCAGTGATCGTGCGGATGGTCACTGGGAGCTCGTTCCAGCAGGTAGGTGTGTAGAACATGAATGCTCTGTTTTTTGTTGCCTGGGTGCATTTGGTTACTTCACTGGGGGTTATTTGTGTTGGTGGTGAAGGACCTTCTTGCTCTGGATGCGGGTGTGGAGTGGATAAGGTTTGTCAAGAAGCTAGAGGTTCTTTTGTTAATGGCCTTGAAAGTTAAGAGTGCAACTTTGTAGATGAGCCGGCAGTAAATTGGTAGCCAGTGCAGGTCCTTTAGAATTGGAGTGATGTGCTCCCTTCTAGAGGCCCCGTGTAGGAATCGGGCAGCAGCGTTCATTGCTAGCTGTAGTGGGTTAAATGTGTTCTTAGGGAGTCCATGAAGGATCACATTGGTGTAGTCAAAGTGGGGGGTTACTAGTGCCTGGAAAACTGTTTGGAAGTCCTCTGGTTGCAGCAAGGGTCGAAGATGTCAGATTGTCCTCATCTTATGGTAGACTTTCTTGACAGTGTTGCTTATGTGGGCTTTCAGGTCGAGGTGCTGGTCCAGCGTGACTCCTAGGTAGCGGATGGTGGGATGGCTCAGGAGCTCGGCGTCTCTTGTCTTTAATGTTGATAGTGGGGAGAAGGTTTGATTTCTCGTGATGAACAGCACTTCTGTCTTGCTGAAGTTTATCTTGAGACTCTGTGAGTGAAGCCAGTCAGTGACGGCGTCAAAGCATTTTACCAGTTAAGAGAAGTCTGGTTGATCGACAGTGAATGGGGTAAAGAGTAGTACGTCATCTGCATAAATCAGGCAGGAGATGTTGAAGGAGCGGATGATTGCACATATGGGCTGCATATATATATTGAATAATAGGGCAGATAGCGAGGAACCCTGGGGAACTCCATGTTTTTGTTGAAAAGGCTCGGAGGTCGTAGAGCCTGTCCATACCTGCTGCCATTCATCTGTTAGGTACGATTTGCACCAGCTCCAGGCTGAGCCCTGGATTCCCTTTTCCTGGAGACGTATTAGGAGCTGCTCGTGGTTGACTGAGTCGAAAGCTGCGGAGTTGTCCAAGAAGATCAGGGCATATCCTCATCTGTTGTTGTTAATCCCTGTGATTAATGTGTTAAAAAGCGTGGCAAGAAGTGTTTCGATGCCATGTGATTCCCTGAAGCCAGGTTGGCATGGATCAAGGGGGGCAGTGGAGTTTCCACTCCTGTCCACTCCTGTCATGGATCGAGGGGGACAGTGCCAGTTTCCACTCCTGTCAAGCTATTGTAGCCGCTGCAGCGACTCCTCAACCGAAAACCGAAAACGGGTTCCTCAACTGAAAATGGGTTTGGGAGTAGCCAGAAGTCTCGGACTGAGGAAGGCCCCCTCCGAAGCCTCCCCCCGAAATCTGGGGGGGGGGGGAGGGGGGAAAAAAGGGAAAATAAGGAACTTCCTCCCCTCAGCCCTGTTTCTCTGTCCCAGTAAAGGACTCACCGTCCCCCGTTGCCGCTGGACTCTGAGTCTCTTCCCCAGCTTCAACTTATATTTCCTGCTCCATAGGAGTTGAAGCCTGAGCGCAGCCCCTGCAGACTCCATCGACCGGGACTGTGCCACTGCGCATGTCGCAAAGCAAAGACTGCGGATGCGCCAGCAAGCTATGAAATAAAGACAAAAATGATTTTTTTTTTCAGCAATGAAGGAGCCCCTTCAGAAAGAAACCTTTTTTTTTTTTTTTACACTAAAGGACCCTGAATCAAAAACTCCACAAACCTTCCCCCAAAAAAAGAAACCAAATGAGCGTAAAATCATTTAAGCTAGCTAAAAATCAATGAGCATTAATATTGATTTCCCTTGAAATAAGCTTCTTGAAGCACACAGAGAAAATTAGTCAGCCGCGGTGCTCACCCGTGGCCCGAAAAAAATAGCACAGGAACTCTAACCTGCTCAAACCGGCAGGGCCTGAACACATACGCTGCCCCTTGAGTAGGACCCAGAAGCCTCCCCGCTTGACCGCGAGTCGGCGGGTCGCTCCTCTTCACCGCTAGGCCTAAAAACGCCTCCAGAACCATAACCCGAGGCTCTTGGCTCTGCTCCTATCACGTGCCCTGCTATCCGCGCCGCCGATCACATTGACATGTGATCAGCAGCCGCGAAGGGGGCTTCCCGGCTCCCGGATCTCAGCCTCAAGGCCCTCCGCTGCAACAGAGAAATCCGGCCAGCCACTGCTGCTGCTGCTGCACCACTCCCCTCCATCCCAACTAGGAGGGGAGGACGGCTGAATCATCCGACCTGGTCCTGCGAGGGAAGAGAAGCCCCAGACACAGGCTCAACTCCCACTCACAGCCAATTGTTTTTTTTAAAACAATAGTACCCTGCAAAAAACAAACAGAATTAGACAAAAAATGAAAAGTAAAAAACTACACTAAGAACTACTCCTTATCTGTTCCACTAGTGAGCCCAGCACCTAGGCTCACTACGTCCTCCTGCTGCATGGAGACTAGACACACACAAGTTTAATGTAAACCACCTTGATTAAATCACAAGGCGGTATAGAAAATTTGCTAAATAAATAATAAATAAACTACTATAGTCCTTTTTTCCTTTAGAGATCTGTGTTTGTCCCATGCTTTCTTGAATTTATTTATTTTTATTTTATTTAAAAGGTTTTTTATACTGCTTTATCAATTCAGATACCGTCTTCACCTCTACTTCCTCCACTGTGGAGACTATTCCATGCATCTCCCACACTTTCCATAAAGAAATATTTCTTACAAAGTATACATATTGAGATCTTTAAGTCTGTCTCCATGTGCCTTACTGATCATTTTGGTAGCCACCTCTGCAGCGACTCCATCCTATTTATAATCTTTTGAAGGTGTGCTCTCCAGAGCTGCACACAATATTCCAAATGAGGTCTTATCAAAGGTCTTATACAGAGGCATTGTCACCACCTCATTCCTGCTAGCTGTTCCTCTCTCTATGTACCCAAGCATCCTTCTGACTTTCACCATTGCCTTTTCTACCTGTTTAGCCACCTTAAGATCATCAGAAACAATCACGCACCAGATCCTGTTTTTCTTTCGTGGAAAGAAGTACTTCTCCCCCTGTACTGTACTATTCCCTTGGATTTTTGCAGCACAAATGCATGACCCTGCATTTTTTAGCATTAAATCTCAGCTGCCAAATTTTTGATCTTTCTTCTAATTCTCAACCATGGAACTATCAAGTGTTCTGGTATAACCATGCTTCTTAATGTGGCCCAGAGTATTTCATGATGTATGCTGTAGTCAATGAAACACGTGTAAATATTCTTTTGTCTTTTCCAGGGTCCATTTCATATCCACAAGCATTTCTCTTGTTCCTTGACCTTTCCTGAGCCCTGCTTGCATTTTGGGCAGTTCTCATTTCAGGTATAGTTTTAATCTCCCTTGAATGATCTGGAATGGAATCTTATTGGAATGTGGAATCAGAGTGATTTTGTAATAATTTCCACAGTCATGTGGATCACTACTACTACTATTAATCATTTATATAGCACTACAAGGCGAACACAAACAGCTCCTCAATACTGGTATGAACACCAGTCAGCCAGCCAGCCAGGCATGATGTTATCTTCCTGGAAGGGCCTTGTAAGTATTGCAACAGCTGTGTCTTTTTGCTGTAATTCTTCAATGGGAATGTCATCAGTGCTCGGTGTTTGTTCTTTGATAATGCTTTCAGCATCGTTTGACTTCTTTCATTAGCAACGATTTCTGGTCATAAGGTACAGGTTAATCCACTAATGACTTGGTGTATTCTTTCCACCTTTTTTTAATCCTCTCAGCATTATTCAACATGGATCCTTGAATGTCTTTTACCATTCAAATTTGAGGCTAGAATTTTCTCTTTACTACTACTCTATTACTACTACTACTAATATTATTTTTATAGTGCTACAAGGCGTATGCAGCACTGTACATATAGATATAAGACACAGTCCCTGCTCCTCAGAGCTTGAAATCTAATCAAGATGAAAAACATCACAAACCTGGGGACTAAACAGGACTGGCTCATCCACTAGGCAGGCTAGGCAGCCACATAGGCCAGAGATTTCTGTGAGTGGCACGCCATGTGCTTTGGCACACATGGCCTGCCATCCCCCCATGCTGAGCCGTGCTGCCCCCCCCCCCTCCTTGCTGAACCATGCTGCGCTGCTGCTGATTCTGGCAGTAGGGAGTATGTGTAGGCGGCAGGCCATGTGCTTCAGCACACCATGGCCTGTCACTTCTGAACCCCTGAAGTTATGTCAGAGGGGGGTCAGAAGTGGCAGGCCATGTATAGTGAAGCACATGGCCTGCCACTGAGCCGAGTCATGTCCTCCTCACCCCCACTGCCAGAATCAGTGGTAGCATGTCTCAGCATGGGGGGCATGGCTTGGCGTGTGGGAGGGGTGGAATGGCTCGGGGGGGAGGGTGGCACAGCTGGATCTTCTGCCTAGGGTAGCAGAAACCCTTGGGCTGGCCATGGAAATAGAGTATGGTAAGATGTACGTAAGTAGTGAACAAGAGAGTGAGCCCAATGCACTGAGTTAGGTAGTTTGTTCCAGACATATGCATCAGATCAGTTTTGGCCATGTTCAGTTTCAGATGGCGGTGAAACATCCAGGCAGCAATATTGGATAAGCAGGAAGAGATCCGAGCAAGGATTCCTAGAGAGGTAGATTTGAGAGCCATAGATCAATTGTTTATGCCATCAAACTATAGAAAGACTAGGGGACATGCAATTAAACTACAGAGTAACCTATTTAAGACTAATAAGAGAAAATTATTTTTCACTCAACATGTAATCAAACTCTGGAATTCGTTACCGGAGGATGTAGTAAAAGCTGTTAGTGTAGCTGGGTTTAAAAAGGTTTGGACAAGTTCCTGGAGGAAAGGTCCATAAAGGGACCCAGGATATCCACTGCTTGCTCCAATACAAGCATTGTGGAATCTGTGTCTTTTAGGGAAATTGCTAGGTACTTGTGACCTAGATTGGCCATTGTTGGAAACAGGATACTGGGCTTAATGGACCTTGGCCTGACCCAGTATGGCATATCTTATGTTCTTATGAGTCATCAGCATGAAGATGGTACTGAAAACCATGGTAGGAAATAGGTGCACCAAGGGATTGAATGTAGAGAGAGAAAAGAAGAGATCCCAAGACAGAGTCCTGAGGTACACATCTGAAAGCAAGGTGGCAGTAGAGGAGAATCCACCAGAACATATACTTAAAGTGTGATGGAGAGATTAGAAGAAAAATCAAGATAGAACAGCGTCCCTAAATCCAAGCGAGGACAGTGTATTGAGGAGAAGGTGGTGATCAAAAGTGTCAAACGCAGCAGGAACAAGTTGCTGGAGACTTTGGCAAGAACTGTTTCAGTGGATTGTAGAGGACAAAAGCCAGACTGCAGTGGATCCAGACGGGCTTGTGAAGAAAGGAAATCAAGATGTTTGGGAGCAGTGGAGTAACTGAATTTGTGGTGCCTGTCTTGTATTGGCTCTTTTGTATTACCTTGGCAGGAGAAGGTGCACTCCCTGAGGGTGCTGCTGGAATGAGAGGGAGTGAGTGACAAGCATGTTTCTTAGGTGGTGCAGATTGCATGGTTGAAACTATGGCTGCTCGGTCAAGTGCGGCCTTATCTAGACTCATCGGCACTGTGCATAGTGATGCAAGTGCTGGTCTGAAGAAGTCTAAGAGGCAGGTCCGCATACTGCAGACAGTCCAGAATGCGGCCGCCTGTGTGCTTCGGGGTTCAAGAGAGTGCGAGCCTGCTGCTTCGCCAATTGCACTGGCTCTTTGTTCAGGAGCAGTGTATATTTAAAGTGTTTGTTATTGCGTTTTGTATTTGCTTGGAAGTTACAGGGAGTTTTGCGCTGGCATATGCCGGGCTGGGAGCTGCACTCTTCCCAGGGTAGACTGTTGGTGGTGCCTGGTTAGAGGAGGTGCGAATGATGAAGGGGCAAACTCAGGTGTTCTGGGTGGTGGTAGTGATACTCTGGAACACCCTCCCAATGGAAGTGCGTTTAGTGGGTGGCTTGCTGACATTCCGTAAGGTCCTCAAAACTGCATTGTTTGTAGGCCTGTTGTAGAGGGAAGTGCTGCTGCTGGTTGGGTTGCGAAGTATGACATTTGGGGTTTGGGTGGTGGTATTTGCTTTAGGCCCGATTCAGTCCCGGACGTACAAGCCCTCTGTACACTCAGTCTGAACTGTATGTACAGAGGGTGTCGCGATTCAGATCCTGGGGGGGCACGCCTAGCCCCGTGGGATCAGAATCGCTATTAGGCCTGTATGTGTACGCCATGACTGCGATTCAGCCCGGCCTGCAGTACAGGCTATGCCCAACTAACTCAGCCTGGGCTTTACAATGGAGTCGCAGTGCTATGGCCTTCAGTTGTCATGGCACCACAGCGCCATTGTAAAGCAGCAATCCTGGCTGCTGGCTGCTGGCTCCTGCACTGCATTCCCCGCAGGCCGACCCCTGATCCGGCCTCCCAAGGCCAAGGTCAGGCTGCGTGAAATGCTCACTGCCCCTTCCTGCCGCTTTCTCCAGGCCTTGGAGGTGGAATAACTTCCTTGTGCAGGTCGCCAGCCCTGGACATACAGGGTCGACATTAGAATTGACTCTTATGTCCAGGGCCGATGACCGCCCACCGTCCGCCCTAACTCCGCCCCGATTTGCTCCTTCCCCACTCCCGTCTAACTTCCCCATACAACCGGTGGGGAAGTTAACCACCGGCAGAATAACCCCATTTGTGTTTTGATGTACTATTGGATGTATTTCTTGCTTTGCCTTTGTAAGCCCTAATGTCTGATGCTATGTCAGAATGGGGGTTAAACTTAGCTAAATAAGGAAACCTAAATAAATAAGACAGCGGCGGTGAACCGCTAGTTCAATTAGTTTTGAAGCAAAAGGGAGGAGAGAGAGAGAGGGGGGCCACTAACTGGAAGGCAAGTAGGGTCTAGTGAAGGCTTTTTGAGGAGAGGCATAACCACAGCATATTTGAAGGCCACAGGAATAGCTGAAGTGGAAAGCGATAGGTTAAGGATATGACTGATGGAAAGAATGACGGTGGAAGAGAAAGAGCTAAGTAGATGGGTGGGAATGGGATCAGAGGAGCAGGTAGTCAGTTTGGAGGAGGAGAGATGATTTACAGTTTCCTCCTTAGTGATTTTAGAAAAGAAGGAAAGGTTGACAGAAGTTGAGGGAAGGATTTGGAATTGAAGGGGGGAAGGTGAGGTGGAGGTGACCCTGTAGAAAATTCAAGGCTAATCTTCTGGACTTTGCCATAGAAATAATCAGCCAAGGTCTGGGGCAGAAAGTGAAGGAGGGACCTTGAGGAGAGAGTTGAGTGTAGCAAGGAGATGGTGAGTGTCAGAGGCAAGAGAGTTACTCAGATGGACATAGTACTCTTGCTTGGTGAGTGCTATGAATGAAAAGAGATTGGCATGAATTTGAAATGTAGGAAGTCAGCAAGGGTTCGTGATTTAAGCCAAAGGCACTCAGCAGAGCGGGCACAAGAACATAGGTAGCCGGTTGTCAAGGACAGCCAAGGTTGAGTTACGGTATGTCTCACAGGGCATGAAATGGGAGCAGCCAGTGCATTCAGAACAGAGGAGAGTATAATGTTATAGGAAGATATTGCCCCATCAATGGACTCAGATGACATAATAGAGAAAAGAAGTGATAAGACAGCTGTGGAGAGAGCTGAAGGGTTAATAGTGTGAAGATTTCTAAATATGTTGGAGGAGATTGGGTGAGACCAAGATTGGGGCTGGTTAAGGGTGAAAGTTAGCAAGTGATGGTAAGATAATGGAAGAACTGAGGTTAAGAAGTTTGAGGATGAGCAGTTGGAGGAGAAGGCAAAATCAAGGCAGTGGCCGTGCTTGTGAGCAGGAGTGGTTGAGCACAGCTGGAGATTGAATGAGGAGGGTACGGAAAGGAGCTTTAAGGCATAAGGGTCAGAAGGGTCATCAATATGAATTAAAATCCCCAAGAATAAGGGAAGGAAAAGATGCATCCAAAAAGGAGGAGAGCCAGGAGTCAAAGTGGTGAGAAAGGTAGAGGTGGACTTGTTGGGCAGTCAATAAAGCACAAATAGATATCCTTTTGGTATTCTTTAGTCTTTTCAAGGATCCATCTCACATCCATGATGATGTCTCTCATTCCTCACCCTTTCCTGACCCTGCTTGTATTTCAGGTAGTTCTTGTTCCAGGCATAGTTGTAGTGTCTGTTGAATAATCTTCAGTAGAATCTTGCTGGCATGTGGGATCAGAGCGATTGTGCGATAATTTCTAGTCTGTTGGATCACTTTTCTTTAGTATTGGTGTAAACACAGATCTTGATGCTTTCCAAATTTTCTGGCAGAGCTTTGTAAGTATGGTAACAGCTGCATCAGATGGCTATAATAATTCTATGGGAATGCCATCAATGCCTGGTGCTTTGTTCTTTGATAAGGCTTTCAATGCTGCTTTGACTTATTCTTTCATCACCAATGCTCCCGGATCATAAGGTACAGGTTGAAGTGGCTGTTGGTCCACTTGATCTTTATCATATAAAAACTCTGTATATTCTTTCCACCTTTTCTTGATCTTCTCAGCATCATTCAACATAGAACCTTGAGCATCTTGTAACATTCCAATTTGAGGCTAGAATTTTAACTCTTGTAGCTTTAGGAAAGTCGATCTTGTTCTTCCTCTAATAGTTTCTGCTTCTATTTCCTTACATGTGTCATTGTAGTACGTTTCCTTATCCTGCACATTGGAAATCTCTGTTGAGTTCTGCGATTGTCTTTCTTTCTCCTCTAGCTTTAGCTTCTCTGCATTTCTGGGCAATTTTCAGAGTTTCTTCCGTCATCCATTTTGGCCGTTTTTGCTTTTTAACCTTTTGTAGAGACTTCTTGCTTTCTTACAACACAACCTTCTTGATATCATTCCATAACTTTTCTGGAGCTCTGTCATTTGTATCTAAAGCGGCAAATAGATTTTGCAGGCAGTCTTTAAATTCCAGTGGTATATTCTCAAGGTCATATTTTGCTGCATTCATGAGTGGTTTGCTCTTTTTCAACTTTAGCTTGAGTTTTCATACTAGTAGTTGATGATCTGTACCACAGTCAGCTCCTGGTTTTGTCTTAGTTGATGTTATAGAGCTTTTCCATTGTTGACTTCCACAGATGTAGTCAGTTTGATTTTTGTACAATCCATTGGGTAAAGTCCATGTGTACAGTCGCCGCTTGTGTTGCTGGAAGAAAGTGTTTGAGATGAATAAATCGTTGGTCTTGCAGAATTCTATCAGTCTTTCTCCAGCTTCATTTCTGTTGCCAAGTCCATGTTTTCCAACCACTTTGTCTTCTTCTTTGTTGCCAACATTTGCATTCCAGTCACCCATGACTATCAGGATATCCTGTTTGCATGTTCTGTCAATTTCAGCTTGAACTTGTTCACAGAACTCTTCAATTTCATCCTCTTCTGCAGCTTTTGTTGGAGCATATACTTGAATTATAGTTATGTTGATAGGCATTCCTCATAGACAAATAGAGATTAAGCGTTCACTGACTGCATTGTATTTCATTACAGTTCTTGCAAGTTTTTTCTTTATTATAAATGCAACACCATTTCTTCTTTGTTTTTCATTTCCAGCATAGTAGACCATGTGATCATCTGATGCAAAGTGCCCAATGCCAGTCCATTTCAGTTCACTGACACCCAACAGATCAAGTTGTACACGTTCCATTTCATTCTTGACCACCTCCAACTTCCCTTGGTTCATGCTTTGTATGTTCCATGTTCCAATATGTAAGACATCTTTACAGCTTCTGACTCATTTCATGCACAGCTACATCAGCAGTCAGATATCCCGAGTGCTTTGATCCAACCACATCATAAATGCTGGCTTTACTCTGAAATGTCTTCAGCTCTTCCCCAGTAGCCAGCTGAGTGCCTTCCGACCTGGGGGTCTCATCTTCCAGCACTATAGTGCAATTTGTTTTGTTGTGACTAGCTATCCATTGGGTTTTTTATGGCAAGATACAGAAGTAGATTGCAGGGCCTTTCCTCCGTGCAGTTTAAGTTTAGTGTTGTTGCCATTGTCACAGAAATGTGATCCTCCGCCAACAACACCGTCCCATTCTGCTGCTGCCCAGATGGGTTTTCATGGCAAGATACTGAAGTAGATTGCCAGGCCTTTCCTCCGCACAGTTTAAGTTTAGTGTTTAGTTTAAGTTTATTGTTGTTGCCCTTGTCACAGAAATGTGATTCTCCACCATCAACACTGTCCCATTCTGCTGCTGCCCAGATGGGTTGTTTGTCTTGGTCTGGCACCTCAGCTGAGACCTGTCCATCTTGGGAGACCCTGCCAGTAGTTAAACTACCGATAGCTTAGCCCTCAGCAGCACTGATGCACACAAGCCCTCACAGCATGACAAGATGAAAATAGCAAGGCTTTTGACTGTGTAAACCATGAGAAACTCTGGGCCACATTAAGAAGCATGGGTATACCAGAACACCTGATCGTTCTCTTGCGCAATCTGTACATTGATCAAGAAGTAACAGTTCGAACAGAACAAGGAGAAACAGAATGGTGTAAAATAAGCAAAGGTGTAAGACAAGGCTGCATACTTTCCCCCTACCTGTTTAATTTATATGCAGAACAAATCATCAGAGAAGCAGGATTGTATGAAGACAACAGAGTTGTGAAGATTGGTGGAAGATTCATCAATAACCTTCGCTATGCTGATGATACCACATTACTGGCTGAAAGTGAAGATGATCTGAAACATTTGCTTTTCACAATCAAAGAACATAGTCTCAAAATGGGCCTGCACTTTAATGTAAAGAAGACAAAGATCATGACAACTGGCAAAATCAACAAGTTCATCGTTGAAGTAGAAGAAATTGAAATCGTGGACAACTTTAACCTACTTGGATCAACTATCAATAAAGAAGCAACAAGCAGTCAAGAAATACGATGACACATTGCTCCTGGCAGAATAGCTATGAAAGATCTACACAAGATTCTCAAGAGCAGAGATGTCTCTCCCCATACAAAGATTTGACTTGTTCAAGCCATGGTATTTTTAATAACATCATATGGATGTGAATGCTGGACAGTGAAAAAGATAGACAGGAAGAAAATTGATTCCTTTGAATTATGGTGCTGGTGGCGAATACTGCATATACCATGGACTGCCCGAAGAACAAACCAGTCAGTACTAGAAGAGATCAAACCTAAGCTTTCTTTAGAAGCTCAGTTGACAAGACTTCGACTTTCATACTTTGGACACATCATGCGAAGAGAGAGATCATTAGAGAAAGACATCATGCTTGGCAAAATAGAAGGTCAACGCAAAAGAGGAAGGCCAGCAATTAGATGGATCGATACAATAACAGCAGCTATGGATATCACTCTAGCAACAATGAGCCATCTGACTGAAGATTGAACACGATTTAGGACAACTATCTAGAGGGTCGCCATGAGTCTACACTGACTCAATGGCACTTAACAACAGTGATACAACTAACTCCCTTACAGTCTTCTTGCTTCAAATATACTTTAATTTTTATTGGTAGTTCTTGCCTCTATGGCAAACTTCTACAGGAGTGGAGACGTAGTCTATTGGTTAAAACAAAAGCCTACTGTCCAAGAGATCGGCATCATGTTCCCACTAGCATGTCTTGTGGCCTTAAGCAATCACTTTACTCTCCATTGCCTCAGAAGAAACTTCTAGCTATACCTTGCCAGTGCTTATGCTCTTTCCTACTTTCTTGGATCTGCTTTCTAGTTTTTGAATGATGTCCTTATGACTTTCATTACCATTATCACCTCAACATTTAACCATGCTGGCAATGCTTTAGTCGTCCTTCATCCTTTTCTAATACATGGAGTACAGTTGGTCTGAGATTTCTAGATGATATTATTAAATAGTATCAGTGCCTCTGAAAACATACCAGCACATTCACCCACTTGGAAGAAACCTTGAAACACTGTAACACTGGAAAGAGAGTATCTAAGAATGCTTTATTAAACTCTAAAGTAAAACCATCCTGACCTGGAGCCTTCCCAGATCAAAATGATTTTAAAGCAGTTTCAATTTCTTTAAGCTTTATGGTTCAATCCAGTGCCTCCCTCTGATTACCAGTTGTGATAGGCAATGGCCTAGTATGTAGCAGAGCTAGGTCTGAAGCCCTTTTTCCTGCTTTAAAATGTTATTGCTGATTTTGGAAAATTTCAGAATGCTGTTAGCTGTTAGAAAGAAATACTGTTCTATTCTGGTTTGATAACATGTTCTGCTCTCCTGGAGATAAAAGAATTAAACCTTGGTACTGTTTATTGTTTAGGTAAGTCTGATGTCTCTTTCAGTAGAATGCCGCGCCACTGTATCTTTGCTGATTGTGCACTGACCTCGTAATTAGGATGAAAATATAGCAGAGAAACTGAACAGTGTAAGAATATTTTGTCTAGCATTATGAAGATTGTTTAGTGTTTTGAGCCAAGGCTAGAGATACGTCTTAACCTTGCTATGTTTGGCCTCGCTTTGTTTTGCTTTTGTTAAGAATGCTTCTGATATGCCTTCCACTATCTTTGTGGCTAACTGACCTTGCAAGAATAGCGAAATATACTGTATACTTTAGTAAAAGTATTATGTTTAGTGTTATGTCTAGTTGCTGACCCGTGGCTAGTAAGACCCAAGCAGGGGGAGCGAGTCCTGGGCCCGGTCAGAGATGTCTATTGGATGAGAGTAAGTGGGCCACTGTGGCCAATGAGGAGTTTTGCCTGTATTAGACTGGAGAAGAAAAGTATATAAACTAGAGGGAGGAGTAGCCTAGTGGTTGGGGCAAGGTACTTCAGGCCGGAAGGTCGGAGGTTCAAATCCCACTAGAGGACAGCAACCTTGGGCCGGAAGGACTGGGGTTTCTAGTCCCACAGATGCTCCTTGTGGTCTTGGGCAAGCCACTTAACCGTCCATTGCCCATGTTCCCTGTAAGTATTAGTGTATGTGTCTCATATCCCCGCGTGTTAAATGTATCCCCCAATTGTGCTGTGACCGCTTTGATTGAAGGATAAGGCGGTATACAAAACTGTCTAAATAAATAAATAAATAAATATAAACTGTCATTTTTCTGAGCTCTGTGCTCAGACCATTTTGAATGCTACTGCAATCTGAGTCTGTGCACATTAAATTGGCTTGAATCTTTGCCTGACTCCGGGTATTATTTATTGCATTCTTATCAGCTACTAGATATTTCTGGTGCGTTGGGCCGGGAATGTGCGAGTGGGGGATGGTATGCAAGTGAATATGCCCTGACATCTCACCTCACAGGTTTGGTCCGGCTGGAGCTGAGCCTGACTGACCGCAGGAGGGTCTCTGGCGCCCCTGGTCCTTTTGTATCAGAGGAGACTCCTCCTTGCCTCCGCAGGTTGCTGCTTCTGGCCGGCCAACACCTCGAACCCGAGGGGGGTCCATGATTCAACCCAAGGAGGGATTGGTTGCGCAGCGCATTAGCTACCGGATCCGGTGAGTATTGATTTTTCTGGTTCTTAGTCAGATAGCTTTGGGAAAGTCTCGAGACACTTCTGGTACAGTAACAGGTAAAGGAAGTCTGATCAACTTCCACGGGCGATCCTAGTACCCCTGCAAGTAGTATGCGGGGCGAAACCATCAGCCCTTTCGGTTTCAGTAATTCTGGTTTGTCAGTCAGCCCGGGAATTCGGAATTTGGAAAATGCTAGCATGTTTGTCTGTGTGAAGAATGCTTGTGAAAAGGAGGAAGCGTTGGGAGTTTGTCTTTGTTATCTGTTGAAACCACGAGTTTCCCTTCTAGTATAAGGGTAGGATTATATTCCGTTGGGTAATTTGTGACACTTTACCGCATATGTGATAGTAAAAGTATAGTTAAGCAGACTGCGAACCCCTAGAGTCACTGTAAAATCACAAAGCTGTCTCTCTCTCATTCAGCTGTCTTGCAGCGCAGAGTGAAACTGACAAGAGACGTGTTTGTGCAGAGGAATGTTTTAACCCTATGAAGGCATGTTTTCAACGTTCTGCTGCTGGGCTAATGGGTGCTTATTTTAAGGAATTATACCTGTTTTTATTCAATATTTTGTAATAGTGATGTGCCTTCTGCTATGGTCATGTATTATATATCATTTAATAAGAATGTTTAGTCAGGATTGTGGATCTCGATAGTATTGTACTTAGCCTGGAAAGGGTTACATTCCTACTTGAATTCCTGTGCAGATCAAGTGAGCAGAAATCTTGTAGGGCTCAGGTTTCAATAGGAAATGATGCTTCTATTTTCCCTTTGCCCTACGAAGCCTACGAACTAGGTCGCGCTCCCCAAGGCTTCTGCAAAGTACTGTCATTCCACTGTTCCCGCCCTCCCAGGAAGTGACGCGACCACGCGCCCGCGGTCGCGCTCCCCAAGGTATCTGCACCTTCGCCTATTTAAAACCATCGCTGGCGGCGCTGAAGTCTCCTGCTGTGTTCTCTCACTTTGCTAGTTTTGCTTGCATGTGTGATTCACTGTCTGCTGTGTTCCTGCTGCTTCTCTACAGGCTTCTGCAAAGTACTGTCATTCCACTGTTCCCGCCCTCCCAGGAAGTGATGCGACCGCACGCCCGCGGTCGCGCTCCCCAAGGTATCTGCACCTTCGCCTATTTAAAACCATCGCTGGCGGCGCCTGCCGCTGCGGCGCACGACAGGGGCGCGCACCGAAGGAGCGCACCTAAGGAGCATGACGTGCTCCTTAGGTGCGCTCCTTGGGGCGGCTCCTGCAGGACCATCTTCCGTCTCCTTCTGGGCGTCCTTGTCTGTCAGTTTTTCTCCCTTCCTGGTTTTCTGCCTGTTTTATCTGACAACGCTCCTTGGCTCCCTTCTGACCCGGTAAGTTCACCCCCCTTTTCAATTGCCACACTTTGTGCTCTCCACCCCCTTCTCTCCATGACCGCGATCCCTGTCCTTTGGGGCAATCGCCCTCTCCAATCTGCCCCCAGGCTGCGTACCCATGGTACCTCCCATTCTCCTTCTGCCAATCTCATCCCATGCCTACCTCTTTGCACACCCTCCCCTCCCTCTCCGAATCTTGACTCATATCGGTTTGGCCTTCTAAATTGCCGTTCCTTATGTTCCAAAACCCTGCTCATCTCTGATCTTGTCACCCGGGAATCCTTTGACGTCCTTCTACTTACTGAGACCTGGTTGAGGCAGGGGGAGGACGCACTCCTAGTCCGGTGCCTCCCTCCTGGCTTCTCCAGTGTCTCTACACCTCGTGTTGGCCGGACTGGTGGCAGTGTGGCTGCCCTCATCCATTCTGCCATTCCCTTCTCTCTCATTTCCTCTCCCTTGCTTTGGTATCCCGAAGCTTTACTTCTTCGTCTCCATTTCTCTTCCCCATTGTACCTCCTCCTCCTCTACTCCCAACCAGCTTTACGCCCTGAGCTTTGGGACTCTCTACTCTCTTCTATCACTGATCTGTCTACAACTTTTCCTCATTTACTTATTGCGGGTGATTTTAACCTGCACCTCGACCCCCCTATCTCCACCAGAGCCCACTCCTTTAATGCCCTCCTTCACGACTTGTCTCTCCTCCAGCTTATCCCTTTCCCAACCCATTCCGCCGGTTACACCCTTGACCTGCTTCTCTCTCCTTCAGCTTCCACTTATCAACTGCAGCCCCTTCAAGCCCTTCCCCTACCCTGGACCGATCATTATTGCATCACCTTCCTCTGTTGCCCCTCCCCCTCTGACCTCCCCCCCCCACCAGCAACCCCCCCCCCCACCTCCCGCCCTTGCTCTCGTCGGATAACCCCTCAGACCCCTCTGCAATTCCCCCCTGCGTCTGTTATCCTCCCATCTGATTTCTCTCTCCTCTCTCCTTCCACTCAGGCCTCCACCTGGGCTTCAGTGCTTTCTGCTACTCTTGACCATATTGCCCCTCTTCGTCCTCGTCCCCCCACCTGCCGTCCTTCCCAACCTTGGTATCATCCCGGTCTTTACCTTTTGTGCACTCAGCTCCACCGTGCTGAGTGCCTCTGGCGTCAGTCCCCCTGTCCTGACACCCTTTCTCGCTTCAAACTCAACCACACACACTACCGAACTGAGGTCCATAAAGCCAAACAGTCCTACTTTTCTTCTGCCATCTCCTCTGCTCCCAACCAGACGCGCCACCTCTACTCCGTCCTTCAGTCTCTTACCTCTCTCCAATCTGGTACTAGTTCTTCCCCCTCGCCTCCTTCACCCGCTCCATCCCAGCTGGCTACTTATTTCAGCTCCAAAATAGTTGATCTCCGTGCTTCTCTTCCCCACTGCCCTCCACCCATCTCCAGTCCCCCTCCTGTTTCTCCTCCTCCCTCCTCTCAGCTCTATCACACTTGGCACTCTTTCCACCCACTCACCTCTCCCGAGCTGATTGCATTACTCTCCTCCTCTAAAAAGACCTCCTGCCCACTTGATCCTATTCCCTCCTCTTGGCTACTTCTTCCCTCTCTGGCCCTCATTCCTCCCGCTCTCTCCATCATCAACACTAGCCTCTCCCTTGGTGTCTTTCCCAAGCCCTGGAAGCATGCCTTGGTCCGTCCCATCCTCAAAAAGCCCTCTCTAGACCCTATGATTCCTGCCAACTACCGTCCCGTCTCCAACCTTCCCTTTCTTTCTAAAATCCTCGAAAAAGCTGTTTTCTCACAATTGTCCGCTTTTCTCGATTCCACCCACTTCCTCCACCCCCGCCAATCTGGGTTCCGTCCCGGCCATAGTGTCGAGACGGTCCTCTTGGGTTTCACAAATGAACTTCGCACAGCACACGATCGTGGTGATCTGTCGGTGGCAGTCTCCCTTGACCTTTCTGCTGCTTTCGACCTTGTTGATCATTCTCTCCTTCTGGCTCATCTTCAGGATGCTGGTCTCTGCAGCACCGTTCTCCACTGGTTTCACTCTTTTCTCTCTTCTCGGTCCTACTCCGTTCTTCCCTCTTCCCCTTTCTCCTCCCCCTCTGAGCCCGTTCCTCTCCCCTGTGGTGTTCCCCAGGGTTCTGTCTTGGCCCCCCTCCTCTTTAACATTTTTCTCACCCCCCTCGCCTTGCTTGTTCAGCAGCATGGCATCTCTGCTTTCTACTACGCCGATGACTTACTACTTCTTCACCACACTTCTCCCCTTTTCCCCGATCTCTCCCCTCTTAATGCCTGCCTCACTGCTGTTGCCAGTTGACTCACCACGCACTGTCTTCACTTAAATCTCACCAAAACCCTTGCCATCTGGTTCTCTCGCAATGACACCTCTCCTCAGATCGCCCCCTCTTTTTCTGGCTCTCCAATCCCACTGGTCACCTCCTTCCGCTACCTGGGTGTTTATTTCGATTCTCAGCTCTCTTTCCATGACCACATCGCTCATATATCAAAATCATCCTTCTACTTCCTCCGCCAGATCCGTGCCATCAGGCCTTTTCTCACCGCCCAAGCTCTTACTACACTCCTCCTGTCCTTGGTTATGTCCCGTGTTGACTTTTGTAATTCCATTCTAACCGGTCTCCCTGCCACACAGCTTCACCGCCTCCAGCGCATCCAAAACACTGCTGCCCGCCTCATTTTCCACTCCTCTCCCCGTGATCACATCACACCCCTGCTCATTCACCTCCACTGGCTTCCTGTCAAGTCCCGTATCCATTTCAAGATCCTGACCATTCTTCACCATGTTCTTTATTCCCACTCCCCTCAGTACCTCGCTGACCTCGTTCATTTTCATTCCTCAGCTCGCTCCCTATGGTCTATACACCTCAACCGCCTTCATCTTCCTTCTCCTGCTCACGCTCGTCTACAGTCCACCCGCTCCTCTGCTTTCTTTTTCCTTGGCCCTGCACTATGGAATTCTCTCCCCACTTCCATCCGGCTTGAACAGTCATTTACCACCTTCAGAACCAAACTCAAAACCCATCTCTTTGCCCTTGCCTTTGACCTCCATGACCCTTCTGTGTAGCCCGCTCCCCCTCTCTTCCCTCTTCTCCTCTCCCCCTGCCTGTCTCGTTGACTGATTCTGTTGATTTGCTTTCCTATTTTTATTGTAACTTCCTTTCCTTTTTCACAAATATGATTTCTTTATGTTATTGTATCATGTGAACCGCTCTGATGTTTAACGAAGGGCGGTATAGTAAGCTCAATAAACATAAACATAAACATAAGGAAAATGTGTATATGTATTTTAGATGTCCACCCGCTTTATGGAAAATGTATCCAGAATGAATGTCTTTTTGAATCTCTGCTTCCTAAAAACTGTAAAATTGAAAGTAATTTCTTTTGTAAAGCCAAGCTGATTAAGGCTGGCAGTTAGTTTTTTGCCAAGTAATTTTATTCCAGTTATACGTAACAGCTATGTAGTCGTCATGTTACGAACTATAGTTCTTTCTGTTAGGATTTGTTATTATAACATGTTGCAAAAGTGTAGTTTTCTATTGTAAGGACTCTATCTAGATTGTTCCTCTGTCTGTTGACAAGCACATGTGGGGGCTATAGTCCACCGCTGACACTGCAGGCAGGGATTCATTTTACCAGTTCAGAGTCACCCACAGTCAGTGCCCGAGAACATGAAGTGGAATCCAAATAGTGCAGGCAGCCCTCACTATATGCCCCATGAAATCCAGCAGCCCAGGAGAATTTGCGCCTGGTAAATGCAGTTTTTGTCAAGTCAGTCCCAGGGAGATATAAAACAGAACTTGCAGAAACGGGATGGATTTGCGGGCATGAATACAGCACGATTAAGTTGTTCAGAATGTCTGTGAATTGTGGAGATAATGTGACAGAGAAAGTGAAAGTAAGATGGAGAAGAGAGCAGTTCGTCTTGCTGATACTATAGTTGAATGATGTGGAGGAAGTTTTCCTAATCGAAGGAGCTGGATTGATAGTGCTGACTGTTCCCCGAGAAGAAGAGTAGCGGTTCTATAGTGCATCTCCAATCAGGCCAGCAAAGTTCCTGTATACTTACCAGCATTGCAGCCCCACCTGGAGTATGGGCAGAGAATAATCCATCTGGCCTAGCAAAGAATATAGCTCCTGTACTTGTTACCCTTAAGCCAGGAGCAGAACCAGTGCATGTGCGTCAGTATCCCCTCCCGAGACCAGCAATTGAAGGCATTCATCGCCATTTGAAGAAATTATTGCAGTATGGACTTCTCAGAGAATGCCAGTCACCCTGGAACACCTCCCTTCTCCCAATCAAGAAGCCTGGGACAGGTGACTACCGCCCAGTGCAGGATCTACGTCGAGTAAACAGTGCAGTTGAAACCATACATCCAGTAGTACCAAATCCTTACACCCTCCTAGGACTGATTCCAGCAGAAGCCACTCACTTTACTGTTTTGGACTTAAAATATGTTTTTTTTTCTGTATACGCCTGACAGAGGCCAGTCAGCTTTTGTTTGCATTTGAATGGGAAAACCCTACCACAGGACGGCGAGGGCAACTTACTTGGACTCGATTACCATAAGGATTTAAGAACTCACCCACTATCTTCAGTGCAGCCCTCAGTCAAGATTTGTCAAGCTACTCTGTGATTCCGGGAAAAAGAATTTTGCTCATAGCCACCAATAACAAATCTGATTGTATACAAGCTACAAGTGACCTCTTGCACCATTTGAATGAAGCTGGCTACAAGGTTTCCAGAGCCAAGGCGCAGCTGTGCCAGACAGAAGTGAAATATTTAGGGTTGCACCTGTCTAAAGGAACCCGGACATTAGGACTCGAGCGAAAGGAAGCAGTATGCCGCATCCCAACCCCCACCACCAGAAAACAGGTGCGAGCTTTCTTGGGAGCTGCAGGCTACTGCCGCATATGGATACCAAATTTTGCGCTCATGGCAAAACCCTTGTACCAAGTCACACAGGGGATGGAACGATCTCCCCTGGAATGGGGCTCAGAACAAGATAAAGCATTCAAATCACTGAAAACAGCATTGATGTCATCCCCAGCCTTGGGCCTACCGGATGTGCAGAAACCATTTTGTCTGTATGTCCATGAATCAAGTGGAAACGCATTGGGAGTCTTGACCCAGCCTCTTGGGTCTTGGCAGCGACCTGTGGCCTACCTGACGAAACAATTGGATCCTGTTGCCAAAGGCTGGCCACCTTGCCTGAGAGCTGTAGCAGCCACAGCCCTCTTAGTGAGCGAAGCTGACAAGCTCACCTTAGGACAAAATCTTCAAGTCACTGTACCACACTCTGTTTTAACCCTGCTGGAGCACAAAGGAAGCCATTGGCTCACCAACGCTCGAATGTTAAAATATCAAAGTATGCTATGTGAGAATCCTAACTTGCAATTAAGTGTCAGCCAAACTCTAAACCCAGCCACCCTATTGCCCGTCGGTCCAGGCCCTCCTGACCATGATTGCTTGGAAGTAATGGACATTGTGTGCTCAGGTTGACTAGACTCAACTGATATCCCCTTGGACCGCCCAGACAAAACTTTCTTTGTGGATGAAAGCAATCTTGTCATCATTAATGGACATAGTTGTGTTAAATATGCAGTGGTGACCCTTGATCTAGTAGTTAAGTCCTCAGCCCTGGCCCCAGGTTCTTCCTATAGCCCTTCATAGGATTATACTTAGCCCCTGCTAAGTCTTTAGGAGTTTCCCCTTTTGAGATTCTGAGATTCTGTAGCCTATTGTATAGAGAGTAAAAGGAGATGTGTGACAGATAGGATCTGAAATTACTAGATAAGCACTATTGGTTTTAAGTTCTGTTTTGCAGGGTCTTCATGCGTGAGTACGAGATCAGCCCATCCAAACCCCTGCATCCTTTCAAGCCTGGAGCCTCGGTGTGGGTGACAGAGTAGATGAAGACACCGCTGGCGCCGTATTGGAAAGGGCCATATGTCGTCTTGTTATCAACCCCAACAGCAGTTAAAGTGGCCGAGATCGACTCCTGGATCCACCACAGTCGAGTGAAACCAGCCACAGTTCCTGAGAGTCGTCCCTGGACTTCGATCGCCAATCCTGCAGCACCACTGCGAGTCACGCTGCAAAGAAAAGATCCGTCATCATAAGAACTTTACCAACTTGCTCCTGGACATCAAGGGAACAGACGTCCTCCAGTTTTGCATTCCAGCAGCCGCTTCTGAACTTGGTCGTGGACTTCCATAAATGATCCTGAGACTCCATTGCGCCTCACCCTACGACAACAGCCACGGACCTAAGACTTATTGGTCCCTCGGAAACTGCACTATTTCAAGACTGTTTGTTTATCCGAAGGTAAGCCTCGCATCTGGAGAAAGCTGAAATCATCAGAAATAGACTGTGTTGTGTTAAGAAATTGAGTCTTCTACGAGACTGTGTTCAAATGCTCCGAAAAAAAAAAAGAAAAAGAAAAAAACTGTTTTGATCTCCTAAAAAGTGAACTGCTCTAAGGAGGCAATAATAGCCTGAGAGACTGTACTATGATATTTTAAGAACCTGAGACATCCCAGAGGACAGTGATACTTTGGAATCTACAGCCCTACTCCTGCCACAAAGCTGGTAGGTCTACGTACGGCAGAAGCTTGAGGACCTACAATCAACGCTACGTCTGCTACTTGTTGTGGATGCCGACAGTTCCACCAATTTTCCAGAGACTATGCCCCTTATGAATTCTTATTATTGCTTCGTTCTGGCGGCAGCCTTGGGGTGCTTTGAATTGACACTTGCCCTACTTCCCTGTGCAGCCTAGAACCCTAGTATTTGCACATCAGGGAATACCCGGACTTGTCTCAAGCCCCGCCAGAATCTTTCCTCTCCTGTTATGGGAACTGCGATGGAACAATGAGAATGGAGCCCTTTTGATTGCTACTCGCCAGCTCTCAGAACCCAGATTTTTTGGACTTTAGTACATGTGTTGCTAATTTTCAAACATATGCTACTTACCTTTTTGATGAAACAATCTGCTATGGTCTTCTGACTTATGAGTAATGTTACAGCTAAGCTAATAAACAATTATATTACTCAGAAAATGCCTCCTAAAGCTCCAGAAATTGTTTGATAAACTGTTAAGTTTCAACACCGAAGGCTATAACTATTGTTGTTAACGGGGTCTCAGTATATCAGGGAGCTATGGCATGAACTTTTACGCCAATAACTGCTCCTTTTTTACATCAATGACCCTCTTTTTTTGTTTTTTTTAAGACTTTCATAAAAACCTGGTGTTGCCAATTTAACCACGCATTTCTAAATCTTCAGCGTTCAAATGCATAAAGTTAGGCTTATCTTAATATGTGTGGTCCCAACGCCAACACTCAGCGCTGTCGCGTTTCACAAACTGATGTTCGTTTCTTCAGGGGCTTGTAAGCCTTTTCCTTATGTCATTTACCATTCTGGAAAAATAAGGCAAATGTTAGACAATATGCTTTCAAAAATTATTTAACAGAAGATATATCAACTAGCGCTGGTATTTCGTAAAGACAAAGCTCACCACTTGTGTTAACCAAACCTTTCTTTACCAGATGTCAAAAAAACGCCGCGCATGCGGCTTGTAAAAGCAGAAGAGACATTTAAATAACGAGAGCAGTAGGGATGTGTAGAATGACGTCAACTCGTCAATCAAATGCAAATAGTCCAGTCAATTTGAGCATTCAACCCTCCTGGGATGACAGTTTGCAGGTCAAAGATCCATCGTTGTTCATGATATGTGAGGGTTTGATCTAATGATCGATCACCTGTCGCCTTACTAACTCTCTCTATGCAGAAACATCGGAGATCGTTGAATGTATGATGAAACGTCAGGCAATGGGCCACTAAAGGGGCTGTAATGTTCTTACAATGCAGCCTACTTCGATGCTCTATCAATCGGGTCTTGAAGGAACGAAGAGTTTTTCCAATATATAACAGCTGACATGGGCATTGAATAGCATAAACCACCTGTGTAGTTTGACAATTGGTGGAGTATTTTAGATTGTAGCGTTTGCCTCCATATTCAAAAAACTGAATGGTTTGATTTATCTCACACATCGTGCATTCACCACAACGGGAATGGCCCAACAATATCCCTGAAATATGTGTATCTAAAACGGGCAGAACAGTGGGACTAACCAATTCCTTAAGATTTCTATTTCGAGTCCATACACATCGGATGGATTTATCACGAAGTTCTGGAAGGCTGCGGATCACATTCATGTGTTTCTTGATTATTTTCTGAATGGCACTACTGTAAGGAGAATATTGTGTAACTAAATTGATTGATGCATCCTTCTCCTTAGGGGGCTTGGGCTGCAGGAGATATTCTCGATGATTATAAAGGGCTCTATGATAAGCCTTATTTATTATTTTAACAGGATAGCCACGTTGTAAAAATTTTTGTTTTAACACTTGGGCTTGATTTTTGAACTCATGAATGTCTGAACAGTTCCTTCGATATCAAAGGAATTGTGACAACGGAAGGCTGTCCTTCAAATTCCGTGGGTGTAAACTATCATAATGCAATATAGCGTTACGATCTGTGGGTTTACAAAAAATATTAGTAACCCACCCAGTGTCCCCTCTTCGCACCTCCACATCCAGGAACAGGATGTGGGTTTGACTATGGTTACTGCTGAAACGAATAGAATTCTCTCGGGTGTTGAGCCACCCCACGAACTCATGCAATGATTCAATGGAACCTGTCCAGATGATGAAATTGTCATCTATATAACGACACCAGAGACGAATTTGGTTAAACCAATCTGATTGTTGTAACCACTCAGCCTCAAAAGCTCCCATATAAATATTAGCGATAGAGGGGGCACATGTAGCGCCCATAGCCACCCCTATTTTCTGATGATATATCTTGTCTTCAAACTGAAAATGGTTATGGTACAGCACCAATTTGGTAATATGGTCCAAAAAGAGTAGGTGCCCAGCAGTGAGATCCAATCGAATGTTCAACAAGGCCATCACCTCCGCATGAGCTCGTTCCTGTGGTATGTTCGTATATAATGCATTGACATCCAATGTTACTAACCAAAGATCTGGTTCCACCACTGCCTGAACTTGAGTTTGCAACAATTGTAAGAAGTGCATTGTATCTCTCATGTAAGATGGAATCCGTGGTATTAGAGGCCTTAAAAAAGAATCCAAATATACTGAAAGAGGTTCTAACAATGACCTTCGGGTAGACACTATAGGTCTACCTGGGGGGTTATGGAGTCTTTTGTGAATTTTGGGGACTAGGTAAAAACGTGCTAAAACTGGATTTGGAGGATTTAAATACTTCAATTCTTTGTGTGATATCCAGTTATTTTTCAGGGCTTCTGATGTTATTACTTTGATCCGTTTAGAAAGCTCTTCAGTCGGATTAGTTGATAAAATTTCATAGGTATGGATGTCAGTCAACTGATTATAAGCTTCTCGAAGATAACTTTGTTTTGCCATGAGTACTATCACCCCTCCTTTATCAGCTCTACGAATTACCAGGTCATCCCGAGATTGTAGATCTTTCATAATACCATGTTCTATATTCGTGAGGGCATGCCACTTCCTCGGCTTTTCTTGTGTAAGGGCATGCACATCTTGCAATATCATAGTACGAAACAGTGATAAAGCTTCAGGTAACGGTCCTGGAGGAGACCAGTTTGATCTTAAAGGTAGCTTAATCCGATCAACGGAAATGTCCTCTACATTATGTCGCTCCGCATCTTGTGTTGCAAAGAAAATTTTAAGATGTAATTTACGTATCAAATGTTCTAAATGAATTTGAAATTGAAACATGTCAAAGCTAGCTTGAGGCACAAATGAAAGGCCTTTCTCCAATAACTGAACGTGTTCATTTGATATGGAAAGACCAGAAATGTTAACCACAATTGAATTAGAGGTCCCTATTGGCGGCGTCTGTTGGACGGTCTCTTCGTTTCTGATTTTGTGTCTTTCTTCTTGACTGTGCCATTTTTGGGACCTTGAAAATCCTGTCGCCGTGTGTCCCCTTCAGAACTCAATGAATTCTCTCCCTCAGAACTACCACTGAACGATACTTTCTTCTTTTCTTGTCGTTTAGGATTCATCCAAGGGTATAAGTATCCATTGGTATAATCCCCATGATCTCGTTTTAGCTTGTTGGTCTTCACTAATTTGACTTCCTCATATACCTGTGTTATTTTTTGTTTAAGGTCATTTACGCCTTTGGTATATTGTTCCTCTGTAGCAGTTTTTTTCAAACTTTGTAACAATGAGTCTTCTTCTTTTTTTAACACATCTAAATTGCTCTTGGTGGTATCAACTATCAACATCATAAGATCCCTTGAACATTTGTTTAAAATGCAATTCTACTTATCAAGGAAATCGGTATCTGAAACAAACATTTTCGGTTCTTTATATACTCGAAGTCCTCTGGAAATTTGTTGTCTCCGAATATACTCGATCAAAGAGAATCTATGCAGCTCTAACCTAGTGATTCTTTTCTGTAATTTTAACAAAGTCTCCTAAGCGACCTGATGTGTAGTACTTACCTTTTTGACATGTACTGCTACCGACCTCTGATACAGGTGCTGCTATTAATAGGAATGGTTCTTATTTTTGTGGGTCATGATAACGGGCCTATTGCTATGATGAACAGTATATATGTCATTTGTTCCTCCTATGTCTCCTGCCCCTCCGCTTATACACTAGGTATGCTATATGATTTGACAAAGACACTTGTATCAAATGTATTATTGATTGTGGCTGTTTATGTATCCCATGTTTCCTCCCCTTATGCTTACGTATATTAAACTTAACGTAAGGCAGCTACACGAATCCTAGCAACGTAGGGCTACTACCCTATACCACAAAATGATCCCTCCACCCTAGTATGGCATACTATATGTGTGATTTGATTCTCACCCTTCCTCATGTGCGGGTGTGAATAATCAAAAGGAGGGAATGTGATAGGCGATGGCCTAGTATGTAGCAGAGCTAGGTCTGAAGCCCTTTTTCCTGCTTTAAAATGTTATTGCTGATTTTGGAAAATTGCAGAATGCTGTTAGCTGTTAGAAAGAAATACTGTTCTATTCTGGTTTGATAACATGTTCTGCTCTCCTGGAGATAAGAGAATTAAACCTTGATACTGTTTATTGTTTAGGTAAGTCAGATGTCTCTTTCAGTAGAATGCCGCGCCACTGTATCTTTGCTGATTGTGCACTGACCTCGTAATTAGGATGAAAATATAGCAGAGAAACTGAACAGTGTAAGAATATTTTGTCTAGCATTATGAAGATTGTTTAGTGTTTTGAGCCAAGGCTAGAGATACGTCTTAACCTTGCTATGTTTGGCCTCGCTTTGTTTTGCTTTTGTTAAGAATGCTTCTGATATGCCTTCCACTATCTTTGTGGCTAACTGACCTTGCAAGAATAGCGAAATATACTGTATACTTTAGTAAAAGTATTATGTTTAGTGTTATGTCTAGTTGCTGACCCGTGGCTAGTAAGACCCAAGCAGGGGGAGCGAGTCCTGGGCCCGGTCAGAGATGTCTATTGGATGAGAGTAAGTGGGCCACTGTGGCCAATGAGGAGTTTTGCCTATATTAGACTGGAGAAGAAATGTATATAAACTGTCATTTTTCTGAGCTCTGTGCTCAGACCATTTTGAATGCTACTGCAATCTGAGTCTGTGCACATTAAATTGGCTTGAATCTTTGCCTGACTCCGGGTATTATTTATTGCATTCTTATCAGCTACTACACAGTGATATAAGGATGTTGAATATGATTCAAGAGCTCCTGTATTCCCCCCTCAGGACTTGAAGTCTGTGATGAATACAATTGCTGATAGTATTCAGAAAATATTTTCAATATTTCTTCATCCCTAAAGACTGTGGTCCCGATATTCAGCGGCGATGGCTAGTGCGAGTAGAGCATTATAACTTTTGCCACTGAATAGTTAACCCAGATATTCAATGTCAGGACCATATCCGGCCACTGGCATTGAATATCTGGGTTTGCTGCACAGCCGTGCACAGTGCAGAAGCTAACCGGGCATTGGTGATATTCAGCGGCTGCCCAATTAGCTTTGGCAGCAAAGGTTAGAACAGCTTTTACTGCATCTAACTTTCACCACTGAGGGATAGCAAGGCAGCGGCTGATCAGTTATCCCTGGGTACCGTCCCTGGAACACTCCTGACATGCTCTGATGCTAAGCGGTTAGCCTTGGAGCGTATAGTGGCATAACTCAGGGATATTCATCCAAATGGCAGATAGCATTCAATGTGGACAAGTGCAAAGTTATGCACTTACAGGCCAATTCACATCGGGGAACATCCAACCCGTCCGGACATCAAAACAATGGATGGGCTGGATTAGCATCCGATTCCGATCCTGTGGGAGTTTTACGTCCTCATGGGATCGGAATTGGGTGCAACCGGCCTAGACGGGCAGGACATGCTCTGATTCAGTGTCCCTGGACATCTACCCCCTTCCCTACACAACTACATCCGGTCTCTTGCATGGAGCCCAGTGCTGTGGTGTCCCATCGCCATGGCACTGGGACACCATGCAGGAGACCCGGCTGCCAGCGATCTGCTGCCCTGTGCTGTTCTTTATAGCCCAACCCCCGATCGGGCCCACCTCATCTCGATTCCTGGTCCCCCCGATGGCTGCTGCTATCATCGGAATAGGCCCTGTACATCCAGATTAGGGGTCACACCTATGGCCTGCCCTCACTCCTCCCTTGGCCTGCCCCTCCCGCCTCCATCCAGAACATTTCCCCTGTACGTGTGGGGAGCTTTGGGCAAAGAATACGGCCCGAAGGTTTAGTGGGGATGACGTCCAAACCGGACGTTCAGCCCTGTTAAACATGGGTTTTGAATGACCCCCTTAGGGAAGAACAGCTCAAACTATGGTTACATGATGCGAGGTTCTACATTAGGAACCACCTCCCAGGAAAAAGATGTAGGCGTGATCGTAGATAATACATTGAAACCCTCAGCCCAATGCACAGCGGCAGCCAAGAAAGCAAATAGAATGCTAGGAATTATCAAGAAAGAAATGAAGAATAAAACAAATGATATTATAATGCCTCTGTATTGCTCCATGGTATGACCACCCCATGGTCACCATTTCTTAAAAAGGATATAACAGTATTAAAAAGGCTTAAAATGTTAGGGCTCTTCAACTTGGAAGAATATGATGAATCTTGAGGGCAGATGATAAGGCAGATGACAAAATGGTAGGGGAGATGCGGACAGTAAGGAGTGGATAATGAGAAGTAGAGGCATGGAATTGTCAGAATGAGGGGAAAAGATTAGAGAGAGTTAACATCAAGAACACAAAGTGCCATAGGAAAGAGAGAAGAGGAGAAAATGCAAATCAGGGGACATACAGGTGGAGAGAGAGGAGAGAAGTCTTAGTGAGTTCAGATGCACCTGAGTAATTCTGTCAATGAGCAGAGGAAGGCTATGGAAGAAGGTCAAGCAAGGGGTGGGATAGTAGGGGGGGTGGGTAGGTAATAAAATGAAGTATTAAGAAGGGAAACACAGCACTGCAGACAGACATTAGGACACACATGTAAAGTATGTATATATGTAAAGCCGCTTCTCAAGCAATCAAATGTATATATGTAAGATTCCTCTCAAACAATCAAATGTAAATCTGTAACCGTTTGATGTGCTTATTACCCATCCCTGCAATCATACTGTATGTTCTAATTCTGGCCTGTACAGCCTCTCCCTTATGTATAGAAAACCGCTGCTGATCGCTGGAAGTAGCGGGATACAGGTGTACACTAAATAAAATAAATAAACACACTGACAATATAGAAATAAGGAACAATAAATAAATAGCAAGCTAAATTCTAAACAGGCACAGGAGAAAAGTTAGCAGAGTCTTGCAATGAGGGAGCTGTCACCAAGCAGGAACCTCTGTATGAAAGGTCAGCAGCTCATGTGCTGAGAGGTAAGCTTCTGAACAAAGCCCCAGCAAAAGGGGGGGGGGGGGGGGGTAGGACTGGTCAAGTGTTGAAGGCACGTTGTTGCTTTATGAAAGCCAATTTTCTATTTCTTTGAATTCATTATTGTAGCACTTCTCTTTATCTCATTTTGCTGCATATTGGAAATCTCTGTTAAGTTCCATGACTATGTCTCTTTCTCCTCTGGCTTTAGCTTTTCTGCATTTCTGAACAATTCCCAAAGTTTCTTCCATCCTCCATTTTGACTGTTTTTGCTTTTCAACCTTTTGAAGAGACTTTTCACTTTCTTCAAGCACAACTTTCTTGATGTCAACCCATAGTTCTTCTGACACTCCATCATTTGTATCCAAAGCAGCAAATCAATTTCACAGGTGGTTTATAAATTCTGGAGATACTTTGCTACATTCATTAATGGCTTGCTCCTTTTCAGTTTTAGCTTGAGTTTGCATACTGGTAGCTGGTGATCTGTCCCACAGTCAGTTCCAGATTTTATCTTTCTGGATGCTACTGAGCTTTTCTATTGTTGACTTCCATAGATGTCGCCAATTCTATTTTTGTGTAATCCATTGGGTAAAGTCCATGTGTACAGTCACTGCTTGTGTTGCTGGAAGAAGGTGTTTGAGATTGTTGGTCTTGCAGAATTCTATCGGGCTTTATCCAGTTTATTTTCTGTTGCCAAGTCCATATTTTTCAACACGTGGAACCTGATTCCAGTAGAGGCACGTCTGGGCCGTCTGGATGGTCCCAAGAAAGACGGGTCCATTTGGACCCGATTCTGGACCGTGGGAACAAAATGTTACCACAATGGCCAGCATCGGGCCCGAGGATGGCCCAGCATGTCCCTGCTGCCTGCGGGGACATTCTCCCCTCAGGCACCCCAGATTCCTGTGGCACTGTTCCCCCTTTTCCCCGCCGCCCAACCCAAGACTGGCCTGCTTTGGCCAAGATCGAGCGGCGAGGACCTACCCACACCAGCCTTGATCGTGCCAAACGATCTGCTTATTCCACCTTTGAGGTGGAATAAGCAGCAAGTCCCCATGGGCCTGGCAGGATGTACAGGGCTGTGACCTGAATCGGCCTTGTACATGTTATCATGCTGGTCCACTCCTGCTCTGCTCCAATCCCACCCTCTCCCGCCCTCTGCTGGGTCTCCCCATCCTGATGCTCAGGACATATGGAGAGATCTGGAGGGGGGAATCGGACCCAGATGGCTTACAGGGCTGGGCAACCCGTGTCTCTGCATGAGGCCCTTTGTCTTCTTTTTTGTTCCCAATTTTTGCTTCCAGTCACCCATGACTATCAATATGTCTTACTTGCATGTTCTCTCAATTTGAGCATGTACTTGTCCATAGAACTGATCAACCTCATCCTCTCCTGCATCTTTTGGTGCATATACCTAAATAATAGTTGTGTTGATGGGCATTACTAGTAAACAAATAGAAATTAAGCATTCACTGATTCATTGTTTTTCATTATAATTCTTGCAAGCTTTTTGTTAATTATAAATACAACCCTTTTCTTCTTTGTCTTATTTCCCATATAGATACAATGTGATCATCAGATTTAAAATGCCCAATGCCAGTCCATTTCAGTTCGTTGACACTCAACATATCTAGTTTTGTATGTTCCATTTTGTTCTTGACAAACTTGAACTTTCCTTGGTTCATGCTTCATATGTTCCACGTCCCAATATAAAAGATATCTTTGCAGCTTCTGACTCTCATTTCAACTGTAGCTGCATCAGCAGTCAGACATCCCAAGGGCTTTCTTCCAACCACTTCACAAATGTTGGCTTTATTCTGAAGAGACCTCAGCTCTTCCTCAGTAACTTGCTGGGTGCTTCCTGACACGAGAGGCTCATCTTCCAGTACTATATCGCAATTTGTTTGTTGCCATTATCTGATGGGTTTTTATGGCAAAATATCAAAGAGATTGTCAGGTCTGTACAGGTAATGCCAGTGATGTTGCTGTTGTCACAAAAATGTTATCCTCCATTGAAAACACTGTCCTTTACTGCTGCTGCCAAGATGGGTGATTTGTCTTAATCTGGCACCCCAGCTGAGATCTGTCCATTTTTGAAGACACTACAAATGGCATTGCTCTCAACATCATTGATGCATGCAAGCCCTCAGGGCACGACAAATCGCACACTATGTGAGGGGGTGCAGAATACAGCTGCTTACTTATTTTCCATGGTTATTCTTACCAAAAACATCTCCTTTGTTGATTGAATTGCATCGGCTCCTTATTAGGGCCAGAATAAAGTTTAAGTTATCATATTTGGGTTTAAAATTATTCATGGCCTGGCTCCTGAATTTTTAAATGCTTTCTTTTTATAAACTATGCATGTACACACGTAGAGTTTCTGCAAAAAGTTACACCTTTTTTTTGAGCAGGAGTAACATTTTGTACCAGCATTTCCATGCTATCGGGACTAGCTCTGAAAGTATAATTTAAAAGGCACAAAGGCACCTATCTTGCCTTTATAAAATACCAATATGTCATAAATTCTACACCGAGGGTCTTTTACCAATGGGCGCTAGCTGGCAGCATGTGTTCTGGGTCACGCGCTGACAGCTAGTTTCAGTGTTTTTGACATAGTAAATGCAACACCCTAGCACCTGTTAGTAAAAGGTCCCGCAAGGATTCCCTATATCTCAATAATTTTAAAATGATGTTCTTTCTACTTTTTTTTAGTGTGGAAAAATTTTTATATGGAAGAAGAGAGGCATCAATAACGATACACTCATGGCAATTTCTTAGCCAAATTGCCCGTTTTTTATTGCCTCCCTTCCCTTAATGTTTTTTCAATATTAGGAATATTGAAAAAATTCCTAATATTACAGCTTACAAACTCCACCTATCAATTCACCGAGAAGCAATCACTGCCAAAATAAAGCAATTTCACACTGACACTCTCAAGAGATCATTGAACAAACCTCGGGATCTTTTCAATTTAGTCAAATCCCTTTCGAAGGAACCTTCTCCTGAACAACATGATGAGATTCACCCACAAAAATTCGCCGACTACCTGCAGTCTAAACTTATAGGCCTCCCACAATCTACCTTGAGCCTACTACAGCTGACCATGAATGCTGCAGCAAGGGTCCTCCATGGTGCCTCTAGGAGTGACCATGTGACACCTATCCTGAAGCAGCTTCACTGGCTCCCCATACACGGAAGGTTTGTCTTTGAGACCATACTACTGACCTTCAAGGCCATCAATGGTCTCTCATCCTCCTCACTTACAGAGCTCATTCACACCGTGCCACCTAACAGATCCAGAAGACCAGCAGCTTTAAACTCTCTAATAATTCCGAAGGCCTTGACAAAATGCAACCTAACAACAGTGAATAGGGCCTTCAAATTTTGCGCCCCAAGATGCTGGAATGCTCTACCATCTGACATTCGTGCTATCGTTGACTTAACTCAGTTCAGGAAGGCACTCAAATTTTACCTGTTCCTCAAATACTACCCAGTCAGCAATGAAGCCTAGATAACCCTACCAAAGAGAGTAACCACATGTCACTTCTAGAGCTTTGTCAACACGCCTACTTGTAGATATTTTATGTAAATAGTTCACCCAGGTTATCCAAGTTTGTACACCTGTTCTCTGTAAAACCGAACAGCCTGTTGTTCTGGTCCTTTTGTTTTATTGTAAACCGCGCTGATGTCGAATAGTGCGGTATATAAGAAATTGTAATAAATAATTGTAATAATATGCATCCAATGGCAATATAAAATTCTGGAATCATCTCAGGATCTATGTGATAGCATCACTTACTATAACTTATGAAGCTCAGCTTTATCGCATTATAGCAATCCTGTTTTGTGAAATATTTCTTTGCATCCTTAACTTATTTTTCAGTTTTCTAAATATGGTAAAAAGAAAATCCATACCATCTCAATTAATTTGACAGGTGGTGTAGAATTTATGACTTAATGGTTCATAGTGAAGCTTTCCTGATTAAAATTAAAGTATTAGTATTTGAGTGGAGTCTAATAGAATAGACTTAAAATAAGTACCTTTGTTTACTTTTCACCTAGGCATCCTTATATGAAATCAAGCCCCAAAATGCCCTCACCCTCTTTTTTCAGTGCAGTCAAGGACACTGTGTTGCAAGTGCGCACATACTTTCTGGCAACTGAAAACCTTGACTGATCTAGATTCAACACATGCACTCTAGCACACAGATCCCAATGAAACCTTTGAATATTTTCATGATGATGTTGTGAGCACATACCAGATATATCTAACATTGTACAAATGCAAAGTGGAATTTTCAAAGCACTGTTTTACTTGTGGAAATGGGTTTTTATAAAAGACCCACCTGGTATGCAGCATCACTTCACAAGTGTTTTTACTCACTGTATGAGGAGGCGTTCCTAGGGGTGGAGCCAGGGCAGAGTTTGGAACTAAGAGCATGCTTTTGATTTATGAAGACACAGCTGAATTTTCAAAATTCTGAGGCATATTTTTAGCCAAGGCGTCCACGTGAATTAGCAGGTACTAAAGGTGCAGGCCCTCTTCCTAGGATAATTTTTAAAGTGAAAGTGTACACTTACCTTTACTTAGAAAATCCTGCAAAGTGTGTGGAATGGAAAGTACAGTATGTACTTTTCTCCAATTTGGGAAATTATAAACTTATGCCTGCAATGGACGTTCCCTACTCCTTGGTGCCTACATACTGTTCAAGACCTACAAACAGACAGCACATACAATAAAAACAAATGATAGGCCTTGAATTAAGACAGCAATGCCATGATTAAAAAGATTTAAAGGAGTGGAGGAGTGGCCTAGTGGTTGGTGCAAGGTACTTCAGGCCAGAAGGTTGGGGGTTCAAATCCCACTAGAGGACAGCAACCTCAGGCTGGAAAGACTGGGGTTTCTAGTCCCACAGGTGCTCCTTGTGGTCTTGGGCAAGCCACTTAACCCTCCATAGCCCATGTTCCCTGTAAAAGATAGTTATCTCCAAGTTATAATGCCCTGTTCAATGTAATTTCAGTTTGTTCAATGTAAACTGCACTGATGCAGAATAGCATGGTATATAAGAGAATGTAAATAAATGTATAGTATATGAGATACAATTGATGAAGTGATAACTGAGTATTAGGGCCTTTTATGAATGCTTTTGCATTTACCATGCATTAGGAGCAAAAACAAAGGCATGGGGAATGCAACGGTCCCATGCTAACTTTCAAGGGTGTCTCCAGCATGCTCCCTGGCAGTTAGCTGACTGAAAGATTTCCTAATCCACAACAGCGGCATTTGCAATTAACGTGGGTGCACTTAACACCACCACTGAGGCGTCCTTAAGGGCACCTGGGTTAATTGCAGCACTGAAAATTAGCACATGTGGGATAATTATACCATGCTAAATGTAATATGTAGTCAAAACACACTCTCTGCCCCTAACCCACACAGTCCTTTCTCTGTTGCCCGCTAAGCAGTTAGTATGGGATTTTTACCACGCTGGCTGTTTTTAATGCATGGTAGCTATTAACATGAGCCCACACTAACCACCTAATGCATGTTAACCATTAGTGCACTGTAGCAGTAGGGACCCTTATTAAATACAATGTCACAGTCCAGAAACGTTTCAAGCACATTTGTTATGCAAGCTATGATTAGGAAAAATTAAGCAAGGTGGACTTTGGTGGGATAAATTGAGACAGGGACAAGGTCTAATTGAGGATGCAGACTGCCAAAAAATTTTGGTTTGTTTTCAGATTTTTAGAAATTTTTCCCAGTTTTCAGGTGTATTTTTTTTAAATTTGTTTCATGCATTCGTTCCAGTAAATAAAAAAGGTAAGCATATAAGAAATTTCTGGCATGAAAAAAATTTATTGCATGTGCATACCTTTGTAGGTTTATGCACGGGCAATACATTTTGTAGACATTTTATTTTAGGTACCCAAACAATCCAAATGCATGTAAATAAATTCACAGCCCTACTTTTAATGGAATCAAGCTGCAAGGAATGAGGCCTCTTATGGATCTGGAAAATAAACGACCAAAGGGAAGGAGGGAGCATTTGAAGCTAGCTAATACAGTTCTCTCAAATAATCAGCTGAAAAAAGAGAATACGGGTTAAGCATTAATGTGGATTAATAGGTGGCATGTATTAAGAGGATAGGGGCCACCTTTATTTAATTGGATAAAGGTGCAAGAGATCATTCCATTGTTCAGAAAATAATCTAGATGAGACTGTAGGGTCACTAAGTGCCTTAGTATTAAGGAGGGCATTGTAAAATTTGCCTCTATGGAATGGACTGTGTATGCTGTTTAGCAGGCAGGGCCACCACATGACCTAACTTCAGGTCAATGGTGTAACTATTGAGGATTTTTCTAGCTGGCCTCCTAATTTGGATGGCCAGGGAAGGAGCTAGGGATGTAGCAGAGTTAATAAAGGAGAGTGTTTTGAAGGGAAAACTGCCTCTCATTCATCATTTTCTGCCTCCCAGAAGCAGTCTGATTGCTCAGCAGCTAAGGGCTCAGGTATTATAGAGGATGGATTCCATGCTTCAATCTAGTCTTGAGGTAAATATAAAAAGAGTGATCCCAGGGATATCCTGGGAGGGGACACTCCAAGTGAGAAAAGTGATCCATGAGGAATTCAGGAGTATTACCCCATGAGGGGAGGGGTTTTCTTTTTGCCTCTCTCCTTTCTACTCAACTGATATGAGGAAGTAAAGAGCTTCCCTAGACAATGGTATTCGTCTGTATTATACACAAATAAATGTTCAGATGATAGTTTTATCATCACCATGTACATAGTTAATTTCTGTTCCATGTAATTGAGCATGTACCTGTTTGCACTACTCACACCTGTTGTTCCATGTAAACTGCAATTGATCCATGGAAATTGCGGTATAAAATTTTTTATTAAATAAATAAATAAATAAAAATAAAATAAATGGGGTCCAAAGTGCTATGGTACAGAACAGAGAGAAGACATACAATATGAAAGGAAGAGAGTGAAGCTATGTATACCAAGGAACACCTTCCCAAGAGTAAAGGAGAACTAAAATAAATATATAACATCTGGATAGCAGCTGAATATAGTAAAGGGAGGGGTGAGCCGTGCCTGCAATGGTGGCAGCTAGCTAGCTTATCTGATGGGGAGCCCAGAGAAGCAGAAAGCAGAGTGAAGAGGAGGTGAGGAGCAGAGCTGGCAGTGAGCTATTAAACCCCCTGCCCCCAAATATAAAAAAAGGAGAACCAAAACAGAGTAGACTCCCAGTTATCATGAAATAGTTTTTGTCGGACTCATCAAAGTGAGGAATTAGCCCCTACTAAGAAATGTCCATTTTAATCGCTAGTTGCAGTAAAAACAACCCATATGGTCAAAAGATGCTTTACTTAGCTGAAATAGTGGTGCAATCCCTCAAAATCGTTCCCACAAACTTTCATTCACAATCCAGAGTCCACGATGCAATATTGCATTTTGGGTCCAAATGCCGTTCCCAGACCCTGCGTCAGGTGATATTGCATCATGGATTCTGGATTGTGGATGAAAGTTTATGGGAGCGATTTTGAGGGACTGCACCACCATTTTAGCTAAGTAAAGTGTCTTTTGAGCATATGGGCTGTTTTTACTGCAATTAACGATTAAAATGGACATTTCTTAGTAGGGGTTAATTCATCACTTTGATGAGTCCAACAAAAAATATTTCATGATAATTAGGAGTCTACTCTGTGTTGGTTCTCCTTGTTCTATTGTGATAGATTGACTGATGGAGGCCTTATTTTGGGTAGTGCTGCACTTTTGGATTTCCCAAATATAAAAAGTCAAACTACACCTGTGCAGGAGGGGAAGGGGGGAAAGAGAATAAGGAGGAGAGAGGAGGAAGACGATATTAAAGGAATGCGCAAGAACAGAGCAGTTGAGAGAGAGCGGTGTGAAGAGTGTGTTGTAGATTGGCATAGAGAGACTGATGAGGACTGGAAGTGTGGTATGGATGGACTGGAGAGGGAAGAGAGAGAGTAGTGTGGACTGGCTGCAGGAGGGTCAGGAGAGGAAGAGACTTGTAGGTATGAACTGGGGTTGGGGCAAAGAATAATTGGTGGGACTTTGACTAATTTGATTTGGCTATCTGACTCTTCCCCATGACCGCATTACCTTTTGTGTTCTTGACATTAAATAAGAGTTAGCCAATCACACTCACAATCTGCTGTGCTTTGCTTTTTCTCTGGAGGAGGGAGTAATTTATGTTGTGTTCATGAGTTCAGCACTCCCAATAATTTTTAAAAATTGGCTTTTATGTTCAACTTAAGGAGACTATGAAAAAATACTTCAGATGAAAAATATATAACCCTTATAGATACCTGTAAAAGGTGTCTATAGAAAGTATGAAGGGATGATTTCAGAGTAAAGGGTATCCTGAAGGAATGATCAATCAGGCCTATAAGAGAGCCAACCATATGAACCATGAATAGTTACTGGCTCTGAGTCTTTGAGCTGCAACAGGGGCTGGTGTGATTTGCCATATTCATCTCAGGCTTTTCAAATCAAGCATTCAGTATTGAAACATTGGGACGTTCTCTTGGTTCATCCAGACTTTGTGAACCCTCCTTGGTTTGCTTATCAGAGGAGCTGCAATTTATATGATGCTTTGGTCCATTCCCAGATGACCATTGTCGATGGGCATGCCTCATCCTTTGTGTGAGGACACAGCAAATGTAGTCAGTGTGTAATTTGCACACATACTATGGAACTACAATCTTTCACTCATCCTTCCCTGGGATTTGTTTACAATCTGAAGTCTCACAAATTATGTGAGCCAAGGGGTTATATTTTCAATGACAGACGTGTCACCCACAGGGATTGAACAATGAGATGAAATGGCATTGGTTCTTAGAATATGTCATTCCTTTGTTGCGCTATTAAAATGTCTGCTCATACGTGCACTGTTGAGTAGCAGTCAGTCATGTTTTCTCACTCACTTAGTTGGTCAGGGGCTAGTTTAGGTGAGAGATTGTGGTGCTCCCTGGCTATGGAGTTTTGTATATTCATCTTTTTTTCATTTCTTTACAGAAATCCCTGAGGAAACTGGTTGGTGAAACCTATGGCCAGGGTCAGAGTGATGTCAAGTTGGACTGAGGATATATCTATAAGCCAAAGATCCATGTCAGGTTGAAGAGTTGGAATGTGGTTACATATTAGACATGAGCCTACTTTAGGAATGAACAAGATAAGTTATAGATTGTTGCTACATTTTGGATACATGCAGTGTGATATGGCAATATCTTTGTGAGTTTTCTGAGAGCGATGATGATAGTGAATGTTGTGACATATCAGCATTGTTTGCTTTACTGAGCTCCCCAGCAGTTCTCAAATTCTGTTCAATGCTTTGACTCTTACCCATAAGGCCATACATGATACTGCCCCCGAATACCTTTCCTCTTTGCTCACACCACATGCCCCTGCTAGAGCACTTCATTTCCCGAATGGTTTCCGATTACACTTCCCCTCCCCAGTTGTAGTCAAATATGAACTTACCTGGAAAACCACCTTCTTTGCTGCAGCCCCCACCTTATGGAATAGCCTCCCTACCTCTCTTCGTAATGAACAAAATTTCAAAAGTTTTAAGAAGGCTCTTAAAACATTCCTTTCGAGGACGCATTCAGACTTCCACCAACAAATCCCTGAGATGCTTTTCCTCATCTTTGGCCTAGTAGGACCAACTCTCCAACCCTCCTTCCCCTACCCTCCAATCTCCACCCCATCTCTACGACTGCTTTTTTCCTTGCCTATGGGTCTCCTCTCTCCTTGTCTTTCCTATCATTTGAAAATGGCATTCTTTTCCTTAAATTTTATTTTTTTGTGTATTGTAAACTGCATAGCTTGCATGCAGTTTTGCTGTATATCAAATAAAAGCAAACATAAACTTGAAGAATTGTGGGGTTAAGCATTTGTCTGGCTCATGTGTGTGAATGGTATAAAGGGCTCACAGTGAGGTTAGTGAGCTATTTAAATTAAAGAGTTTGCATATTTTCAAGTATTTGTGTGGAGCAGTCATCCATACACTTTCTCCTGCATCATCTGGATTATTTTATCTGGGACACAATTACTGATCCCGAAAACATTCTTTGCTTATCATATTAAAAGACACCTTTATATTAATAAGAAGACATTTTGTCCCATTAACATCAATGTACACACTTCTTTGCAGCTAATTGGATATTATCTTTTTTTTCGTGAATCACCATTATTATCTATTATAAAAAAATAAAATGAGATCTGTTTTTTCTGCTAATGCTAATTGAAACACGAGGAGAAGGGCTGAATGCTCTACTTCTGATTGCTGAGGTGAACAATGGGTTGAGATTAGTGGTTCGCAGTTGGCAAGGTCAAGAATCTGCAAAAACAGCAAGCTACTGTCCCTGTTTCTTGCTGGTATTTTTATCTGTTTTTCTGCGTAGGGACTGAATATTTAGAGAGAGCGTTATTACAGCTGCCATGAACAATAGTAAAGCATGCCTCTTGTGATAAGGAAGCTTATCATAGCTCAGGAAGGAGCTATAGAAAAGGTGAAGTGTCTCTGAACAAGCAACCTGTCAGTGCTGGTAGAAATGAGAAAACAGAATTTTGCCATAAAACACTACCAGTCCCAGAATGCACCAGGTTTCCAACAGCCATGAGAGGAGCTGAATTGGGGAAACGTGTGTTCAATCAGGAGGGCTATGAGGTAATCCCTAAGCACTCATCTCAAAGGGCAGGGCCTGATTCAGCACAGCTGTGCTGTGTTAGGGAGGAGCACTCATCTAAGCAGAATAAGAGTAGAGTTTATTCTACAGATGACAATCTTCATGATCACCTTGGATATCCAGAGAAGGATCATCAGTTTCATCTGAAGGATCATCAGAAGCAGAAGCCAAACCGGACGGACAGAGAGGGAAAGAAGCCCTTTAAAAGAAGGAAGAGAAAAGCCTTTGAGAGGTCTAGAAGAGTCCAAAGCAGTACGTATACTGGGAGGTATTCCAAGGGCCAGCATACACCATTGGACTGGGGAAAGCCAGAGGAATGGTGCTGCAGAGCTAGGAATCACCAGAGGCTACCTGTGAGGGAGACGGCTGCACGTGGAAGGGACCCTAAGACCCGTGCCAGAAGGTATGTGAAGGGAGATCCAGTGTCCAGGGATCTGGATTGGAAGGCTGGACATAAGAACTGGACTACATACTGGCCAGGCTATATAGAGAGGAACTCTAGCAGCAATGGAAGCTCAGGTATGAACACTGATCTATGCCCTAGCTATAACCTTGAAAGACAGCAGGGAAACAAGAATTCTCCTGAAAGTGCTCCATTGAGAGATTCATCTGTGCCAATCCATGATATTGAACCTATGCTTGTTGAAGATGGGGGTATGATTGCAGATGAAGATCCTATTTATATGGACTGCTCTCTATCTAAACTCCATTGGTAACTTTCTGTTATAAAGTACAGCAACCATCACAAAGAAATACAAATTTGTTCTTTAATCTACTCAGAAAAGCTCCTGAAGCAGAATTTGACCCACACAGTAGAAAGCAAGCCAGCTAAAGGGGTTTCAGCTGGATAACTGCTAGCAATTAAGCCTTACCTAATTGCTTGTGAGCTAGGAAGAGAATCACTTCTGAATCTATGTGGGAAGTAATCAGAAGTTAATCTGAAAAGAACAGTTTGTTTCTTGCTTTGTGGCTTTTCATTTGTTGTTTTCCTGATTTTGACTTTGTTTTTCCAAGTTAACACTGAAAGCAAATTACCTGATTTTTATGTGCTACCAAGCATATCTGTGTTGGGAGAAATAACCCCATAAATAAATATCTTATTGGCTTTACCCAAGAGCACAACTAAATTATTGTCAGCAGTTGTGTCTGGTGTGAATGAACTACATTGCCCACAATACCTTGCAAATCATATAGATATATGCATTGCCAAGACTGTGAAGATTCTCACCCAGGCAGCCGTCTGACACTCTCTACACATGAAATATTCTCAAAAACAAATGTCACCAAAGTGTCAGCAAAGCACACAACTCTGAAATGCTTTTGAATACTTCTGCAGTTTGAATACCGTAGCCAATACACACTACTTTACTGCATGATTCAACAAGAATTGGGTTGATTCAAATCCATTTCTTCACCATTACATCCCAGTTGCAAATAGCAGCTGAAAAACAGAGTTTTCCAATTATCTTCTGTCATTAAAAAAACTATTTAGTCCTTATTCACTGACTTTGCAACCTCCAAAGATATTCAGTAACAGTGTGCACAGCCAAAAAAAAAGTCTGGTTTGTGCTCGTTTCAATTTTTTCCATTTTTGAACACTTTTTCCTGTTTGTTTACATTCCCAGATTAACCAATAAACTCCCCCAACAATGGATACAGAGCAGAAATATAAAATTTCACTTTATAATTTAACATATAAAAAAATTTTAGTTCAAATTCTGGAGTCGCCTCAGTAACAGCAGCACAAATTCCCTCTACAGCCAGGCACTGTGTAAATGACTACAAAATCCTATTAAAGAGACACTCAGAGATTTGCCATTCTGTACCAGCACCAACTCCAAATGACCAGCCCTACCTATGAAAAGTCAGCACAGCAGTCTAGTACACCTCCAACTGAGAAAAAAGATTAAGCCATTTAACAGAATCCCTCACCTCAGTTACACAGTTAGAAAACAGATCAAAACCTAGCAAAGAATAAGATTTTGCAAATTAGAAACAAATATACAGACAAAAAAAATGAAACAAAATGCCAAAGAAGCCAGACTCTATGAGCCATAGAATACTGAAGATTGCAGACCTGCTATTAGTAATCTGTGAACTATCATTAAAATCATCTCTAATACCTGAAGATTGGAGGATCGCCAATGTAACACCAATTTTTAAAAAGGGTTCCAGGGGTGATCTGGGAAACTACAGACCGGTGAGCCTGACGTCAGTACCGGGAAAAATGGTAGAAACCATCATAAAGAATAAAATTACTCAGCATGTAGATAGTCATTACCTAATGGGAGACAGCCAACATGGCTTTAGACAAGGAAGATCTTGTCTTACTAATCTGTTATGTTTTTTGAAGGAGTGAATAATCAGGTGGACAAAGATGAGTCGGTTGATATTGTGTATCTGGACTTTCAGAAAGCCTTTGACAAGGTCCCTCATCAGAGACTTTTGGCAAAACTAAAGAGTCAAGGGATAGGAGGCAGTGTACTATTGTGGATCAGGAACTGGTTAAAAGATAGAAAGCAGAGGGTAGGGCTAAATGGCCAATTTTCCCAATGGAGAAAGGTGAATAGTGGTGTACCACAGGGATCTGTGCTGGGTCCGCTGCTTTTTGACATATTCATAAATGACCTGGAAAGTGGAATAACGAGTGAGGTTGTCAAATTTGCAGATGACACAAAACTATTTAAAGTTGTTAAAACCCAAGAGGATTGTGGATAATTGCAAGAGGATCTTGATAAATTGGAAGACTGGACATCAAAATGGCAGATGAAATTTAATGTGGACAAGTGCAAGGTTGTGCACCTAGGGAAGAACATCCTAAACTATGGTTACACGATGCAAGGTTCCACATTAGGAACCACCACCCAGGAAAAAGATTTAGGCGTCATTGTGGATACCATGTTAAAACCCTCGGCCCAGTGTGCAGCGGCGGCCAAGAGAGCAAATAGAATAGAAACATAGAAACATGATGACAGAAAAAGACCACAAGGCCCATCTAGTCTGTCCTTCCATAACAACTACAACAGTCCACTTTTTACCTTTAGAGATCCTCTGTGTTGGTCCCATGCTTTTTTGAATTCAGTTACTGTCCTCATCTCTACCACCTCCACTGGGAGACTATTCCACGGATCCACTACTCTTTCCGTAAAGAAATATTTCCGCATATCACTCCTGAATCTATCTCCCTTCACCCTCATCCCATGTCCCCTCGTCGCAGAACTTGCTTTCAATTGAAAGAGGCTCTCTCCCTGAACATTTATGCCACGGAGGTATTTAAACATCTCAATCATATCACCTCTATCCCGCCTTTCCTCTAAGGTGTACATATTAAGATCCTTAAGTCTGTCCTCATATGCTTTATAATGAAGACCACTAATCATCTTAGTAGCACCCCTCTGTACCGACTCCATCCTGTTCACATCCTTTTGAAGGTGCGGTCTCCAGAATTGCACACCATACTCCAAATGAGGTCGCACCAAAGACTTATACAGAGGCATTATCACCTCCTTTTTTCTGCTAGCCATTCCTCTCCGTATGCACCCAAGCATCCTTCTAGCTTTTGCCGTCGCCTTTTCTACCTGTTTAGCTACTTTAAGATCATCGGACACAACTACGCCTAGGTCCCGCTCTTCTTTAGTGGACAAAAGTACTTCACCTCCTATGCTGTATTGCTCCCTTGGATTGCTGCAGCCCAAATGCATGACCTTACATTTTTTAACATTAAATCCCAGGTATGATAAGGAAAGGAATGGAAAATAAAACAAAAGATATTATAATGCCTTTATATCGTTCCATGGTGAGACCGCACCTTGAATATTGTGTGCAATTCTGGTCGCCGTATCTTAAAAAGGATATAGCGATTTTAGAAAAGGTTCAGAGAAGAGCCACCAAAATGGTAAAGGGGATGGAAGGATACTCCTATGAAGAAAGGCTAAAAAGGTTAGGGCTCTTTAACCTGGAAAAGAGACGGCTGAGGGGAGATATGATATAAGTCTATAAATTAATGAACGGAGTGGAACGGGTAAACGTAGATCGATTGTTGACCTTATCAGAATATAGAAAGACTAGGGGACATGCAATGAAGCTACAGGGTAGACTATTTAAGACTAATAAAATAAAATATTTTTTCACTCAACGTGTAATCAAACTCTGGAATTTGTTACCGGAGGATGTAGTAAAGGCTGTTAGTGTAGCTGGGTTTAAAAAAGGTTTGGACAAGTTCCTGGAGGAAAGGTCCATAAACCATTATTAAGAAGGGACCCAGGATATCAATGCTTGAAGCAATACAAGCATTGTAGAACCTGTGTCCCTTGGAGAAACTGCTAGGTACGTATGACCTAGATTGGCCACAGTTGGAAACAGAATACTGGGCTTGATGGACCTTGGTCTGACCCAGTATGGCATATCTTATGTTCTTATGTTCTAATACATAGAAATACATGTACAAAATACATAGAAATCCAGAATGTCAAAGCTGGCATATTTCATTTTTAAAAATGAAATATGTGGTCTGATCATTTTATTTTTCCAATTGGGTTGATCCTCATTTCTCTTTATCAATTCCTCCTAAGTGTTTTTTGAGGATCTCATTCTATGTTCTGTTTCTTAAAGGTCCCTATCGTCTTCCCTTCCTTCCCTACATGTGTCTCTAATAGTGGTCCTTCTGTTTCATCTTTTTTCTCCATTTCCCTCATCTGCTTTTTTATTTAGCTATAACTAGAGTGTATTTATCCATGTTTCCCCTCCAGTCATTTTGAATTTCAAGTACAGATTGCTTCCCAGTAATAGCAGTTACTCTCTCGCCTCCTTAAAAGGCCTGTCGTATTCCTCAAAGGACTACTGAGATATCAACTACTATTGCTGGGAAGAAATATGTACTTATATTTATCTGCTGGGAAATTCTCATAATCTTGGAGGAAAAGGAAATTTTTTGAAAAAATCCATGTCTATTTTCAAATTCTGTGTTTATTTAGTCATTTAGGGCATATTAAAACAAGCCATCTTTCAGTTAAATTAAAGTCAGTTAGGGCCTAGTATAACAAACTTTCAGTTAATTTAAAATCTGATACAGTATGGCTTAAACAAAGAAAGGTAAATATTCTTTGAATATACAGAAATAAATTGTTTGCTAGAGATGATTTTTATAAAGGCCTTGGATGATTAATTAAGGCCTTGGAGTTCATCTTGAGGTAAACATTAAAGAAGTCTCATAGCAACTTTAAATAAATGAGCAACTTTAAATAGTTAAACAAATCTTTAAAACTAAGATGCAAAAAGCAGTCAAGCAGTGAGAATGGACTATTCAGTGTCATATGTATGATTTTCTTCAAGTTGATGAGAGGTCCTATGTCTGCACTAGGTGCAAAAAGCTCTTTAATTTCAGGGAACAAGTCCAATCTCTGGAGAATAGAGTAGCAGACGTGGAGCAGATGAGACAGACAGAGATGTATATAGACGAGACCTACAGGGTCATAGTAGAGAAGTCCCACCTCCAGTCTGGAAGCCTCTCTGCTGCTATGGAGGAAAGAGGTCACTTGAAAGGAGACCATCATCTTGGTGTGACAGGAAGTGATCCTTGAACTAGGACATGTCCTTGAGGTGATGTAATACCTTCTCACACCAAGAAGATGTCGCCAGGTCCATGCACCCATGAGGGAAGGGTTAGTATGGCCGTTATAGTTGGTGACTTGATCATAATGCATGTAGATACCAGGGTGACTGGTGAACATGAGGATCACCTGGTAACTTTCCTGCTTGGTGCGAAGGTGGAAGACCTCACGCACTACCTAGATAAGGGTTTAGATAGTGATGGGTAGGAGTCTGCTGTCTTGGGACATGTTGGTACCAATGACATAGGAAAGTGTGTGTGGGGGGGGGGGAGGTTCTAGAATTTAGGCTTTTAGGTAAATAGTTGAAATTTAGAACTTCCAGGGTAGCATTCTCAGAAATGTTTCCCATGTCACACACAGAAACCAAGAGACAGGCAGAGCTCCTGAGTCTCAATGTGTGGAAAAGATGATGGTCCAAGGAAGAGGATTTTCGATTTCTTAGGAATGAGACAACATTCTGGGGAAGGGGGGGCTTTTCCAAACAGGAGCTACACCTTAGCTAAGATAGAATCAGACTGCTTGCATTAACCTTTGAAAAGAAGATAGACAACTTTTATTTATTTATTTTACTTTTTTTTCCAGATTTCAAAAACAATTGCTTCAAGCAAGTTTTATTTATTTATTTATTTATTTTACTTTTATTTATTTTGTAGAAAAACAGTGGGCAAAACTGAAAGGGGGTATTTTAAAGGCAACCAACCGTTTTGTTAAAATGGTAAATAAAGGCAAAAGGAACAGGAGACCGCTATGGTTTTCGAAGGAAGTAGCTGAAAAAATGAAGAAAAAGAGGGAGGCCTTCATGAAATACAAGAGATCACAGAGAGAGGAAGACAGGCATCTGTATTTGGAAAAACTTAGAGAAGCTAGCAAAGTAGTCAAGAAGGCAAAGATTCAAAAGGAGGAGGAAATAGCCAATGCAATAAAATGGGGGGATAAGACATTTTTCAGATATATTAGTGAGAAGAGGAAGGGCAAAAGTGGTATTGTCAGATTCAAGGGTGCAGGGGGGGAATATGTAGAAGCTGATAAGGATAAAGCGGAATTGCTTAACAAATATTTTTGTTCTGTGTTCACAGATGAAGAACCAGGAGCAGGACCTCAGAAAACACCCACAAATAAGAACAGAAGCGAGGGACATCTTGAACAATTTTCAGAAGACTGTGTTCGTGAGAAACTAGCTCAACTTAAAGTAGACAAAGCGATGGGACCGGATGGGATACACCCTAGAATACTGAGGGAACTTGGGGATGTTCTAGCAACTCCACTGACTGACCTTTTCAATGCCTCGTTGGAGTCGGGAGTGGTGCCAAAGGACTAGAGAGAGGCTCATGTGGTGCCTTTACACAAAAGCGGAAGTAAGGATGTGGTTGAAAACTACAGGCCGGTTAGTTTAACTTCGGTGGTGAGTAAATTATTGGAAACGCTGCTGAAAGAGAAAATAGTGAGGTTTCTGGAGTCCAGCGGATTACAGGATCCGAGGCAGCATGGATTCACCAGAGGCAGGTCTTGTCAGACAAATCTGATTGATTTCTTTGACTGGGTGACCAGGGATTTGGACCGAGGGAGAGCTCTAGATGTGGTGTATTTAGATTTCAGTAAAGCCTTTGACACTGTTCCTCACAGGCGACTTATAAACAAACTGAGCAGCCTAGGGATGGACCCTAAAGTTACTGCTTGGGTTAGAAATTGGTTGGTGTACTCCCTTGATGTGGGCTAAATATTGTCCCAACATATTTGATTGTATTTTTTTTTTTTTGGTTTTTGATTGCTGGTGATATTTTCCTATGTACAATCGTTACCGTTGTTGGTGTACAAGATGTTTCTTTATTTTTGTTTGGTTATTGTAATCACTGAAATTCAAATTTAAAAAAAAAAAAAATTGGTTGGTTGGGAGGCGACAAAGAGTACAAGTAAATGGAGCTCACTCTGAGGAGAAGGATGTTACCAGTGGTGTGCCCCAGGGTTCTGTCCTTGGTCCGATTCTTTTTAACATCTTTTGTTAGTGATATAGCGGAAGGGCTGTCGGGTAAGGTCTGCCTCTTTGCGGATGATACCAAAATCTGCAATAGAGTAGACACCCAGGAAGGTGTAGATAACATGAGGAGCGATCTAGCTAAGCTTGAAAAATGGTCTAGAATTTGGCAGCTGGGATTTAATGTTAAAAAATGTAAGGTCATGCATTTGGGCTGCAGCAATCCAAGGGAGCAATACAGTATAGGAGGTGAAGTACTTTTGTCCACTAAAGAAGAGCGGGACCTAGGCGTGGTTGTGTCTGATGATCTTAAAGTAGCTAAACAGGTAGAAAAGGCGACGGCAAAAGCTAGAAGGATGCTTGGGTGCATACGGAGAGGAATGGCTAGCAGAAAAAAGGAGGTGATAATGCCTCTGTATAAGTCTTTGGTGCGACCTCATTTGGAGTATGGTGTGCAATTCTGGAGAGCACACCTTCAAAAGGATGTGAACAGGATGGAGTCGGTGCAGAGGGTTGCTACTAAAATGATTAATGGGCTTCATTATAAAGCATATGAGGACAGACTTAAGGATCTTAATATGTACACCTTAGAGGAAAGGCGGGATAGAGGTGATATGATTGAGATGTTTAAATACCTCCGTGGCATAAATGTTCAGGGAGAGAGCCTCTTTCAATTGAAAGCAAGTTCTGCTACGAGGGGACATGGGATGAGGGTGAAATGAGATAGATTCAGGAGTGATATGCGGAAATATTTCTTTACGGAAAGAGTAGTGGATCCATGGAACAGTCTCCCAGTGGAGGTAGTAGAGATGAGGACAGTAACTGAATTCAAAAAAGCATGGGACCAACACAGAGGATCTCTAAAGGTAAAAAGTGGACTGTTGTAGTTGTTGTTATGGAAGGACAGACTAGATAGGCCATGTGGTCTTTTTCTGTCATCATGTTTCTATGTTTCTATGTTTATTTTACTGCAACTGTTATTTATTTATTTATTTATTTATTTATTTTAGGCAACTTTTATTTATTTATTTATTTTACTTTTTTTCCCCCAGATTTCAAAATCAATTACTTCAAGCTATATACATTAACCGGGTAGCCAGACCCGGCGCTCACCCCTCTTGCATACAACCTTGCTTTTCCCCCACCCCTGCCCTTTACCCCACCCTTCCAACAACTTCCTCTTTGCCCTTCCCAGAAATTACACCAATAGCCAAGCGTGGTGAGAAACTGGTCGCAGCTTTATTTCAAATAACATCCAAAACAATAACCAGAACAAATGCTTCAACAATCCTCACCCCCCCCCCCGCAGCGGAGCGATGCATCACCAGCCATGCTACTAGCAAAGCGACCTCGCCTCCGCTGCAGCCATGGTCACACCCCAGGCAACGTTCCGACCACCCCTATCCGACTTCGCCATATTACTAGCAAAAGTCTTCCAGGGGTAGTCCGGGTCGAGGGCACCCCGCCCCCGTCCCGAGTCGCCTAAGGCTCCGGACCCCGGAAACCTCCGGGATCCCGCCTCAACCCCCCCCAGCTGTGACACCCCAACACCAGCCCCGCAACGCAAAGGCTGGGTGGGCGGGTGGGCTGCTGAGCTTCCCGCCAAACTGCCTGTGCCCTGGCTAGCAACGCGCACACCAGAGCACATGGCAGGCTGCGCCCTGATTGGCTCCGCTCGCTCTGCTCCTGAGCGGAGCCAATCAATTTAAACCCCGCGCCGCGTGCACGGCTCAACACGGCGCCCGATCACCTCCCCCCCCACCCCGTGCACGGGCAGGGTCCCGCGCCGGGCAGAGCACCCGGTTACGAGCAGGCGCCGGGACCCTGCCCGCGCCTTTATTCTTACTTGAAAGAAATGAGATAGCACAAGAATTAGTGATACACAACAAAAAACTCTGGAAATAATCAAATAAGTGAAAAGAAATAGAAAAAATTGTGCTAAACACTAAAGGGGTCATTCCATCCTGGATATACAGGCTCTCTGTGAGCCCAGTCGAAACTGGACACACAGAGGGAGTCGCGATTCTGATCCCGTGTGGCATGTCTAGCCCTGCGGGATCAGAATCACAAACAGACCTGTATATGCAGGCCGGGACCACAATTCAGCCCGGCCTGCACATACAGGCCTTGCCTGGCTAACTCAATCAGGGCTTTTAAATGGAGCTGCGGCGCCAAGGTGTCTGGTTGCCATGGCACCACAGCGCCATTTAAAAGCCACGATCCCCGGCCACCGGCACCAAAGTGCTTTCCCTGCAGCCTGACCCCCGATTTGGCCTCCTAGGGCTAGGGTCAGGCTAAGGAGAATGCCCTCTGCCCCCTGTCGCCTCTTCCCAGCCCTGGTCCTGTCATTTCCTCTACATTGGGGGAGTTATTCCACCACGGAGATGGAATAACTTCTCCATTCAAGTCGCCAGCCCCGGACATACAGGGTTGACATTAGAATCGGCCATTATGTCTGGGGTCAGTGTCTGCTCTCTGCCTACCCTAATGCAACTCCCGATCTGCCTCTTTCCTGCCCCCATCTAACTTCCCTGTACAATGCACTGGGAAGGAGGACGGAGCTGGGAAAGGGCATGAATGACCCCCTATTAGTCTTCAAAATGGACTAGGGAATCTAGAAAAAAGGCTAGTTAACATCATAATAAAATAAAATATAAAACTCAGGAAATAATATACAAAAGGCATGAGTATGCCACGTGACCCTACATATATAAAGCATCCTACAGAGATTCGGGCTTAAGATGTGACTGTGATAACAACTGAATCCGGAGTCTTACGAGCATAGAAAAATACTTGTAATTGCTTTGGATCATAAAAAACACCTCACAGAAGAGGACTTAATTAAACATTTACAAAGAAAATTAAATAAATAGGAAAAACCTAATAAAATAACCTCAGGGCACATAGAAACTGATGCCTTATTACTTGTGTTGTATAAGAAATATCTAGAAAAATCTAGACTTTTTGCCTCCAAAAAAGCTTTTGAGCATTCCTAAAGTAAAGCCGCGATGTCCAAGTCCGGTTAGGCTCAAACACATAGGTGACCAGAAGAGTAGTTCTCTGCACTGTCCCTCTTAGCGATTCCTCCAGAACCTGGGTTAAGTTCAGGGTATCCAGAGAAGCTGCCCCCAACTCTCCCCCTGTAACAATATTACTAGATTGTTTCTTAGATGGAAGATAATAAACTTTGAAAGTAGGGGGCAAAGCATCCTCAGGCATCACCAGAACCTCCAACATATACTTTTTAAAAAGGTCAACTGGAGAGACAGCAGCTGATTTAGGATAGTTCACAAACCGTAGATTAAGGACCTGATCCACAAAGACAAATAGCAGGGCTCGATGTCCTAACGGGATGTCTAGCCCCTCTATCCGCCCTCAGCCTATGCTGCCTCCAGGCCCCGCTGCACATACAGAGCCACTATGCATGCTGCGGGGAATGGGGCATCAAAGTGGCAGAGAATGGGCGGAGCATGGGCGGGACCGACCCCCGGACGTATAGGGCCGATTCCAGTGATGACCCTGTATGTCCAGGGATTTCCAGGGGGGATGCCCTGCTTATTCCACCTCTGAGGTGGAATAAGAGTGGGGCACCCCTCCGATCCTGGCCGGCAGACCCCCTGGAGCCCAACACCACCCCCCACCGGAGCAACAGGACACTCATGATGACTCCCCACTGCAAGATCTGGACCGCAGTGGCCCCCGTCGGGATCAGGCATCACGGAATCAGGGGTCACAAAGGCAGCATGCAGGATGTGCCATGGGGAGAACATCCCCACGGTGATACAGGGGCACACCAGGCCATCCCAGGGCCCGATCCTGCACCAGCAGAGCCGTCTTGCTTCCACAGTGCAGAATCGAGTCCTAAAGGGCCCATCCTGTCTTGGGGCACCCTTTGAGGATCAGGCTCGACGTCTCTTAGAGAAATTTTGCAATTTCTCAACTTTAGCATATAAAGCAGAGCTGTCCCGAATAAAGGATAAGCTCTGTGTCTGCATAGATTGCACCTGAGTAGACAAAGATTCCACTATGGCACAAGAGCTCATGCAGGCTTGTTCATGCAACAAAAACTGTCTGTAGATCCTGGGTTACTTCATCTACAACAGACAAATGATTAGATACCAATTTTCCCAGGGAAACAATTTCTGTCCAAATCGCATCCAAAGTCACACTGCCAGCTTCACAAGGACACTGTTACTCACCAGGGGATGAGGGTTCCCCTCCGATCATGACACAGCTCGACCATCGGGCCCTGATGCCACTCCCGATGCCATGACACTTGAACTGTTACAAAAATACTATGGTCACTATTAGACTGTAAATAATTACTAAAAATATAGAAAAAACCACTCAACTATAACAAAATGATCATAAATAAAGCGTGATCTTCAATACTTTCCAGTTGAAATCAACTACAATTACATGCACACTGAGGTCTCAGTAATCTTGGGCAAGTGTTTTCCGTGACAATATATACTTCAGTCACAAACACTCTCACAAATAGCCCTTTTCACATCAGCGACTTCACGTGCAGCATATTCCCCACCAATAAAGTAGGAGAGCTTGATAAATCAACTTATCTCGCCATCATTGCAAACATTATCTTGGCACTCCACATCCATCCGACGCCTTGAATCCAGCACTTACAAGGATTTATAGAGTTGGCACGGTGGCCCCGGAGGGTCTGAACACGCAAATTGAATGGAATAGATGTATTTGAATGTTGATTGGTTTTGAGGAAGGCTGGGTTAGTTGTAAGCCAGTAGTGATTGGCTAATAGATATTTAAATACAGCCTATAGTAAAGCTGCCGGTATGTGCGTTTGTGAAGAGTTGTAGGTGATGGTGGAAGATCTGTTTAACAGCACGGCTGGTTGTTTTGTGTATATATAGATGTTGGCTGGCTGCTAAGGTAAGATGGGAGTGTTTTAATTGAATTATGAATAGGTAGGTTTCCTTTGAATAGTTGTATGTTGATGGTTGTTTGTTTTGTTTTGATTTAGTCCCCTCACCCCTGAGGAAGCGACTGGTGTCGCGAAACGCTTGTAAGCGCTGGATTCAAGGTGTCGGATGGATGTGGAGTGCACGTGAGGTCGCTGATGTGAAAAGGGCTATTTGTGAGAGTGTTTGTGACTGAAGTATATATTGTCATGGAAAACACTTGCCCAAGATTACTGAGACCTCAGTGTGCATGTAATTGTAGTTGATTTCAACTGGAAAGTATTGAAGACCACGCTTTATTTATGATAATTTTGTTATAGTTGAGGTTTTTTTAATATATTTTTAGTAATGACACCTGAACTAGCACTGGTCAAGGCTCCCTCAGTGGAATACGCTGCTCAGGGCTCAGACTGGCATCTGAGGCTGAAAGGACTGCCTTCTTGTCAGCTCCAGCATGTACCCCAGCAGGATCTTTGGAAGCTCCGACTAATACAAACTTCATTATGGCCACTTGAACAGGTGAAGGGCCAGCTTCAGGATAAGTTTGAACCTTCCTTTTTCTCTTCCCCATAGAATCCAGGCAAAAACGGCACAGAAGAAATTGTAATAGAGAACAACAAAGCCCAACTTTTAATTTAGACCATGGGGGAAAGCTGACAGTCGCTGAAGAGTGCGTGGTTTAGACTGATGTATCTTTAAAGGATACTAGCAAAACAGGGAAGTTAGAACATCCCAATAGAGAGATTCCAATAAATGTAAAAGTAACCCAGATCCCTTTAAGTAAAGAGGAGACAGAGTTCAAAGATTCCAATTACCCCTCCGTCTGATAACTAGATTGTAAATATGAACAGATTACAACCTCTGAAATATTTATATGCAAATGCCAGAAGTCTGAAAAATAAGATGGGAGAACCAGAATATATAGCATTGAATGAAAGGTTAGATGTAAATGTCATCTCAAAGTCTGATTACACACTGAGTGAAAAAGTATTGTCCCCGATTAGTCTTAAATGTGCTATATTTTGTCTTTATTGTGTGTCCCCTAATCTTTATACTTTTGAAGGCATAAAAAACTGATCTACATTAACCCATTACATTCTGTTATATCTCCTCTCGGCTGTCTTTTTTTCCAAGTTGAAGAGCCCTAACCTTTTAAGCCTTTCCTTGTAGGGGTATCTTTCCATCCCCTTTATCATTTTGGTGGCTCGTCTCTGTACCTTTTCTAATTCTGCTATATCCTTTTTTAAGATATGGTGACCAGAACTGCACACAATAATCAAGGTGCAGTTGCACCATGGAGTAATACAGAGGCATTATAATATTTTCCATTCCTTTCCTTATGATTTCTAGCATTCTATTGGTTTTCTTGGCTGCTGCTGTACACTGGGCAGAGGGTTCAACCTATTATCCACGATAATACCTAGATCCTTTTCCTGAGTGGTGGATCCTAATGTGGAACCTTGCATCACATAACTGTAGTTTGAATTGTTCTTCCCAAAGTGCATAACTTTGCAGTTGTCCACATTAAATTTCATCTGCCATTTGGATGCCCAGTTTCCTAATTTATCAAGGTCCTCTTGCAATTTTTCACAATCCTCTTCTATTTGAACAATTTTTGAATAATTTTCTGTCATTTGCAAATTTGATCACCTCAATTGTTTTTCTCATTTCCAGGTCATTTATGAATATGTTTAAATGCAGCATGCCCAGCACAGATCCCTGGGATGCACACTAGTCACCTTTCTCCATTGAGAAAATTGGCCATTTAGCCCTACTCAGTGTTTTCTTTCTTTTAACCTGTCCCTAACCCACAATAGTACATTGCCTCCTATCCCATGACTTTTTAATTTGGCCAAGAGTCTCTTATGAGGGACCTTGTCAAAGGATTTCTGAAAATCCAAACACATTATATTAAGCATCTTACCTATGTCTACCTGTTTATTCACACCTTCAAAAAATATAATAGATTTTAATCTAATTATAAACTAATTAGTGAGACAAGACATTCTTTGGCTAAATCACTGTTGATTTTCTCCCATGAAACCATGACTATCTACATGTTCAGTATTTTTTTATTCAATATAATGGTTTCTAATATTTTGCCTGGTTCTGATGTTGGGCTCACTGGTCTAAAGTTCCCCGAATCACCCCTGGAACCCTTTTTAAAAATTGGTGTTACATTGGCCATTCACCAGTCTTCAGGTACTACAGATGATTTTAATGATAACAGATTACTAATAGTAGGCCTGAAATCTCATATTTCAGTTTTTTTAGCACCTTGGGATGTATACCATTCAGTCCAGATGATTTGCTACTCTTTAGTTTATCAAATAGTTGTAATACATCTTCTCAGTTTAGCAAAATTTGTTTCATTTCTAATACATCACCTTTAAATAGCATTTCAGACATGAGTAACTTCCCTACATCTTCTTCAGTAACAACCAAAGCAAAGAATTCATTCAGTCTCTCCGCTGTGGCCTTCTCCCCTCTTAGTGTCCCTTTTACTCCTCTATCATCTTATGGTCCAAGTGATTCTCTCACAGGTTTTTTGCTATGAATCTATTTGAAAAACATTTTGTTATATGCTTTTGCTTCCACATCAAGCTTCTTTTCAAATACTCTCTTTGCCTGCCTTATCAGTGTCTTGCATCTAACTTGCCAATGCTTATGTTTTCTCCTATTTTCGTCTTTGGCTCCTTTTTCCATTTCCTGAAAGATGCTTTTTTTGCCTACAACATCCTCTCTGACCTCACTTTTAAACCATGCCAGCAGTCATTTATCCTTCCTTCCACAGTTCTTAAAGTGGGAATACATCTCATCTCTGCTTCCAAGATGTATTTTTAAACACCACTCGTGCTTGACGTAAACCTTTAACCTTTGCAGCTGCTGCTTTTAGCTTTTCATAACCATTTTCCTCATTGTTTGACAGTTAAATGCTAGTGCTATGGATTTTGTTGCTGTTCTCCCTCCATTTATTAAATCAAAATGTGAACACGTTACGACCACTATCGCCATGTGGCCCCACCGCTGTTACCTTTCTCACCAGATCCTGTGTTCCACTGAGGACTAGGTCTAAAATAGATTGCCTCATATCAGTTCATGAACCAGCTGCTCCATGAAGCAGTCATTTATTTCATCTAGAAACTTTATCTCCCTAGCATGTCCTGCTATGATATTGACCCAGTCGATACCAGGGTAATTGAAATCACCCATTATTATTGTGTTGTAACTTTTGTTAGCTTCCCTGATTTCTTTTAGCATTTCATCATCTGTTCATTCTGGCCAGGTGGATGGTAGTACACTGAACTGTTTCAGTGAAAAAGAGATGTTTGTTTGAATGAGTGAAGGATTGAATATGTTTTTGAAGAAAGAAAAGAACCATTGCCTTATTTAAAGAATTAAATTTATTGGCAGTTGGTATAATTTTCCTGAACTGATTGACAGTTGTAAGGATTGACTCTGGCACATACTGTACCTAAAGGAAAACTGATTTTTGCACAAAGAATTCTGTGGGAGGTAAAGGCAGGAAAACGGGTTATCTTTTGTTTTGGGGAAAAGCAAGTCTCACATGTAACAGAAATAGACAAGAAGAAAAAAGATAGGAACACTTTCTAGTTACTGCACACACAGCTGGAGGTAGTTTCTTTTATTGATTTTTTTAAAGAAAGGTATTAGGTATCCTAACTGCAGCTGGTCATCGCTGGAGCAGAGGGGATCCTAACACACCCAACGTCAAGAAAGCAGCAAGACCTGGAAAGGAGATTTGAGATAAGTGACTGACACATCACAGTGACTATTTTTTTTTTTTTTTTGCAAAACACTGGTGCACTATTAGTTGACTTTTGTAACAAATGGTGTCTTTACCTGAATGATAATACTCATTTACCTGCTAAGTTACAGGTAATAGACAGTGTTAGTACTGAACTTTTCTTCTTTATCTTTATCTTTATCGAGTGCTTGATATACCTACCGTTCATACAAAACATCTGCATGAATACAATAGGCAGATAATAAAACCTTACATGATATAATTTAACAAGGAATAAAACCCAACACAATATTGTGTATCAATAGGTAAAGAATACACTTATCTGCATCGGGGAAACATATCCTTCTTATTACAATATCCACTAAAACCAAATCAAACTCCAAGCGGCTGAGTGCTCAACACATACTAGACATCCACTTCTGTAAGAACACAGTGCTTCTGATGGTCACATGGTCCTTGTTTGACATGTAGTTGGTGTTCTTCAGCTTTGATTGGCCCCTAATGGACTCATCTAGATGGTTGAATTTACATCTTGGAGCAACATACAACATATGATACAGGGGGGTGAAATACACAGAAAATCTGACTGCGATTGATAGAACATAAGAATCGGATTAACACTCACGTAGAGACTGCTCCACTAATGACCTATTGGTTACAGTACCAACATTCTATTATTGATATCCGTTGGCAGATATTGGAATATCTTCCACGCATCTGGAGAGGGGGTAATTATGTTAAACAACTTATGGTTCATGAGCACTCCTGGATGTATTGGCTTGGATCCATTGAACCACAGGGCTTGAATCAGGCGGTTGACTGGTTCTCCCTGCTTTGATAGGCTGCTCTGACCATGTGACCATCAGAAGCATTGTGTTCTTATAGAAGTGGATGTCTAGTATGTGTTGAGCACTCAGCCGGTGGTAGTTTGGCTTGGTCTTAGTGGATATTGTAATATGAAGGATATGTTCCCCTGATGCAGATAAGTGCATTCTTTACCTATCAAAACACAATAGTGTGTTGGGTTTTATTCCTTGTTAAATTATATCATGTAAGGTTTTATTATCTGCCTATTATACTCATGCAGATTTTTTGTATGGGTTAAATTCAGGGATTAAGGCAAAATAATGGAACTATGATGAGATTTGAGCATACTAGTACAGGTCTTTGTGGCTGATATACTGGAAGATCCCATGATCCTGTGATCTATTATAGCTCAATTATAGTTTGAGGTCCTGTCATTTGCTTGAGAGAAAGTTTAAAAAGTATATGATTTATAGAGTCCATTTGGACATAAGATATATAATATTTGGAGGGTTATGATATTTGCTGTGTTTAAATTACCTTCAATCTGGCATTTTTTAATATTATTTGATATATCGCTCAAGCAGCACATCAGAGTGGTTTACAAAGTATACAATTGGCTATAATAGTAGGAAACAGAACGGAACTCCATTATTGGACAGGACAGAGAAGGAAGACTGAGTGTTCTTAGGAGAAGGTGAACAGAAAGAGGTAGACACAGAGGGGGGAGGAGAGTCAAGCTAGTGGAGCAAGGGGTGGGAGGGAGAGGGAGGTCAAAGGCTGTATGAAAGAGATGGATCTTGAGCATCTTCTTAAACTTTATGAAGGAGGGTTCTGAATGGAGGGAAGCAGGCTGGGAGTTCCAAAGGGCAGGGTCCAGAAAGAAGAAAGCGGAATTCGAGTGAGTTCAAGGTGGGCGCGTGAAGTGGAAGGAAGGACTAGGCAGTTGGAGTGAATGGATCTGAGAAGGAGATCCGAGAGATATTGGGGAGTGCCAGTATGAAATGTTTTATGGACCAGAACGAGCATTTTATAATGTGTGAGGATTCGAGCTGATGTGTTTTGAAGGAGTTGGAGATTGTGAAGTTGGTAGTAGGGAAGACTGGCTAGGACAATTTTACAGTAGTCAAATCTAGAGGTGACTAAGGATAGAGTGAGCATTGTCAAAGAGGGGAAAGAGAGGAATGGGTGCACCATGTGAATCTGTCAAAGAGAGGAGTTATTCCTAACTCCAGACTGCGCTCCTTTCATCTTGCTGCTCCTTATGCCTGGAACAAAGTACCCGAGTCTGAACGTCAGATGCCTTCTCTGGCCCTTTTCCAATCCAGGCTGAAAACTCACCTCTTCGCTGTCGCTTTTGGATTTTGACTCACAAGATCTCTTTTGTGTTTCCTCTGGGTTTGCCTCCTTTGTGTTTCTTTACCATTCTAGATATATCCCTGTCTACACCTATTGTGTTGTCTGTCTTGACTAGATCGTAAGCTCTGATGAGCAGGGACTGTCTCTTACATGTCTGTGCAGCACTGCATATGTTTTGAAGCGCTATACAAATGCTCAGTAGTAGTAGTAGTAAAAGAGTGGTGGACAAGAGTGGATATGTGCTCATGAAAAAGAGAGGAAAGAGTCCAGGGTTACCCCAAGGTAGTGGATGGAGGTGATAAGGGGAAGAGTAGAATTATTTATTTATTTATTTTATTTAAACGTATTTCTATACCGCCTTATCCTGCAATCAAGGCGGTCTGAACAGCAAAAAATCAATAAGATACAGTGTATAGTGTGCTCATGCAGTGAGTAGTGTATGCGTGTGAGTGTGTCTGGACGTTGATTCTTGTGGTGCTATTTACAGAATTGATGATTGAGGGGGCCAATGGGGAGTAAGGGGCTCTGAAGTTAGACCAAATGGAGACTTGGAGAAGGCAGAAGTTCATAGAGGTTAGATCCGTAGCTATGGGGCTGGTGTGATGGAGCAAGATTGTGTCATCCGCATAGAAAAATGATGATATGCCAGATAGTTGAATGATAAGTGCGAGGGGGGCCAGAAAGATATTAAACAGAAGGGGGGCTAGGACAGAGCCTTAAGGGATGCCACAGGTGAGAGGTGTGGGTGAAGAGGTAGCGGAACCGGCTTGAACAGAAAAAGAGTGCATGGAAAGAAAGGACTAGAACCAATGGAGAACAGTGTCACGGAGCACGAAATCATGAAAATGGGAAAGAAGGGTAGAGTGATCAACCAGGTCAAAAGCAGAACAGAGATCCAGGGATGCAGCAAGCGTGATATCACTATAGTCGTGAGAAATGTGTAGCTCGTTGAGAAGAGAAAGGAGAATGGTTTCTATGCTGTAACCTGGCCTGAATCCGGATTGATGAGAGTGCATGAGTGGAATCGAAATGAGCTGACAATTGTGTGAAAACAAGTTTTTCTAGTACCTTGGAGAGAAAAGGGAGATTTGAAATGGGATGCCAGTGAGCCAGGATAGTGAGATCTAGGGCTGGTTTCTTGAGAAGAGGGTGGATCAGGGTTAATTTCCATAGAGAGGGAAAAATGTCAGAAGAGAGGCTGGAATTAAGCATGCAAAAAACATAAGGAAGGAGGGCAAGGGAAGGTTCAGGGAGCCAATGAGAGGGAACTGTATCAAGAAGGCAGGTGGTCTTGTGAGAAGACAGAAGGGCTTTGGACAGCATACAGAACTGTGTGGGGGGGGGGGGTGGATAGGGAGCGAAGAATGCGATAGAGTTATTTGGTGGAGTTGGCAAATGAAGAGATCAGGTTGGAGTAATAAACCTTCTTCATATCATGGACAAGGGATCTGTATTGATGATGGCAGGACTGGAAATGAGATAGGGAGCCGGGGAAGGGGTGTTTGTGCCAATGGTGCTCAGCACACCAGAGATAAAAATGATGAAGTAGAAGGGCAGAATTATATCATGGATGGCAGTTAGATGGACATGAGATGGGAGAAGGGTGGAGAGGTGCAACTTGATCTAAGGAGGAAGTCAAGGAAGAGTGCTCGGACTGAACCTGGGCTTTGATGGGAAGGGAGGCGAATTCTGGATGAAATAGGGTATCCTTAGAGGGGAACTGCTGGAGATTGTTGGGCATGATGTGATGTTTGAGCTGGGGTGGCACAGAGATAGTAAATAATGTGGAGGGGGAGGATGGAAGAGAGAAAGAGAAAAGAATGCAGAAGTGATCAGACCACGGGAGCGGAATGGTGGAAACCATTGATGGGATATAAGAGGAAGCAGTGAGTGTGAGGATAAGATCTGAAGTGTGCCCAGCCATATACGGGGGCAAAGAATGTGCTGCTGTATGGAGAGATCTGAGAGAAGAGCAAGGAGGGTTTTGTCTCTGGAATTCCTGGGAGAGTCTGGATGGACATTAAAGTCACCAAGAATCATCAGATGAGCATGTGATAGGGAGATTTCGGAGAGGATGATCAATAAAGTGTCCCAGAGATTGGGATGAAGCAAGGGAGTAGCATAAATAGGGGGTTGGAATCCAGGCAGAGTAATAGGGATTTTGGATAGTGGAGGGCAGGGGAAGAGATCTCTTGGAGAGGTATGGTAGATCGTTAGAGGGCAGCAACCCCCCTGCCTTGTTGACTGGAGCAGGAGGTAGCTAGGGTTAGAAGTTGGGCGGGAGGCAGCAGGCCAGAAGGGGATCGTCACCATCACCTAATCAAGTCTTGGTGACCAAAAAAAGACCAAAAAAGAAGTCAACAAAGCAAGATACATGAGTGAACTAGATACTTACTGCGCAGAAACAGATAAAGCAAAAAGGACCTACCACTCAAAAATCATAAATACTTCAATAAACAGACCATGTGAGCTCTTTGAGATTGTCAAGAAGCTAACAAAGGCACCCAACCAAGACATGGGGAGGGGTGGCCTACACGGAGCGACGGGTGCACCTACTCTTGCCGTATATTTGCTGGGCAGACTGGATGGATCATGCTGGTCTTTATCTGCCGTCATTTACTATGTTACTATGTAACCACTCCAACCAGCTCCCGAACATCTCACCGGAACAATTAACACGCCAATATAAACAGCTCCAACAACCACCCAACCCACAATTGAATGCAACGACAATGACAACAACCTACCCTACTACTAAAGGCACAGACTGGAGTACATTCGAAAAAGTCACCAAAGAAAAGATAGAATCCACTATCTCCTGCCTAAATACCGCTACCTCTCCATTAGATCCCTGCCCTGTGGAGTGGATAAAGAAAACTAAAGAGGACTTAAGCGCAGACCTAAACCACATTGTCAACGAATCTCTCAAGCAAGAACACATGCCAGAATCCTCAAAACCTCCGTCATTCGCCCAACCCTAAAAAAACACAACCTGGACCCCCCTGGACTCCGCCTGCTTCAGGCCTATAGCAAGTCTCCCATTCACCGCCAAAGTCATCGAGAAGATAATTCAACAACAGCTCCAAGACCACCTGGATACCAACAACTTCCTGGACCCACAACAACACGGATTCCGCCCATTGCATGGAGTTGAGACCCTCATGATATCACTACTGAACACCCTAATCAAAGGTACGCAGACAAAACACTCTGGATATGCTATGATCTTCCTAGACATATCCACAGCTTTTGACACCATCTCCCACAACACCCTCCTACACAGACTACAGGAGATTGGCATCAAGGACATCATGCTACAATGGTTCCGCTCCTACCTGACCAATAGACAACAACTGATCCGCACAAACATCGCAACCTCCCCCCCCTTTCAACAGCACCAAGGAGTACCCCAGGGCTCCACACCATCTGCCATGCTCTTCAATATCTACCTGCAGCCACTCTGCTCGATAATACGCGCTCATAACATCAACTACCATATCTACGCAGACGACATAATGCTTTATGGACCCATCACAACCATCAATCCAACAGTCACCTGTCAGACTGCTTCATTGAGGTCTCCAGCTGGCTACAAGAGAACAACCTATCCATCAACATTTAAAAAACAGAAGCCCTCATGGTGACCAAGGACCCTAACTTTACCCTGCCACCATACCTCATCTTGGGAACCACCCAAATACAAATTCAACCTCACATAAAATATTTGGGAATCATCATTGATCAAGCACTTACATTTAACCTTGGAGTGGAACCTTACATTTAACATTGGAGTGGAGGAGTGGCCTAGTGGTTGGAGCAAGGTACTTCAGGCTGGAAGGTTGGGGGTTCAAATCCCACTAGAGGACAGCAACCTTGGGCCGGAAGGACTGGGGTTTCTAGTCCCACAGGTGCTCCTTGTGGTCTTGGGCAAGCCACTTAACCCTCCATAGCCCATGTTCCCTGTAAAATAGTTATCTCCAAGTTATAATGCCCTGTTCAATGTAATTTCAGTTTGTTCAATGTAAACCACACTGATGCAGAATAGCACAGTATATAAGAGAATGTAAATAAATAAATAACCAACAGATTAAAAAGACTGCCAGAACAATATTCCACAAAGCAAAGACGGTACAACAGCTCAGACCACTCATTGACCCACAGGACCTCAGAACATTCATGCAGGCTATGATGCTCCCCCACCTGGACTACTGTAATGCAATTTATCATGGACTACCTGCCACCCACACCAACCCCCTATGAACTGCCTTAAACACCACTGCAAGAATCATCCAGAAAGCAAAAAAACATGATCATATCACCCCAGTCCTGAGAGAACGTCACATCCTGCCCCTCAAAGCAAGGATTAAATACAAATCTCTCCTACTTATCCACAAAGCCCTCAATCAAACACAGACTTCTCAACTCTGGACTCTACTACCCCAGCCTACCCTCAACAGACCAACCCGACAGACCACAAGCAACACTCTCACTATCCCCCACGAACAAACTAGGTTCAATCAACAAACCTGTAACAGAGCATTCGAACTGTACACGCCCTCCCTCTGGAACTCCCTCTGAAGCAACAGAGACCTCTCTACATTCCGAAAACAGTTAAAAGCCATCCTATTTCATGAATATCTTGAACCTGAAACAGACATCTCTCACTGACTGCACATCCAGACCTTCTGACCTAACCCTTCCACTACCAACTAAGAGACTTACATCAACTGTCTAATTCTGCTACTTTCTGTTCAGATCATCAATGTTGGCCCTCATGTTGACGGCCCCCCTCTGTCGAATTGATTATTGTCGTCGTCCCCCCTTTTTTTGTTAAACCGCTTTGACCCAGTGAAAAGCGGGATATAAATGCAGCTAAATAAATAAATAAAATTAATTAATTAATGAGAAAAAGGATGTCAATGGCATTTTGTGAAATAGTATCCTGAAAAAGAATTGTCTTTGAGCATAGAGACCTGCAATTAAGGAGGGCCATAGTAACAGTCAAGAAAGAAGGGAGAACAGACAAGTAGAGAGTAGAAGGGGTGGAAAGGATGTACGTAACAAGATTGCTGGGTATCCGAGCAGCGGGGCCAGGTGCAAGAGGGGTTGCAGCTTTGGGATGCCATCCCCAATGGACAGGGATCGCCAACATAGTGAGGGAGGAAATGAAAATCCGAAGGAGTCAAATGTAAAGGGCGTAGAGGGAATGAGACAGCAAGACTTACCCAAGTGTTAGGGAGATGAAGGGGTAGTGCGACAGTCCTGAAAGGTAGACCAAGGAGGCATCAGGAAAGGAGCAGTGTTGGTATCTGAGGAGCCCCCAGAGCCACCTCAAGGAGCTTGCCCAAGGAGCAGGACCTGCTCCTTGGGCGCGCATACTCGCAGCATGGGATGTAACCAGCGACTCTTTAATAGCGTGAAACTGGACCAGAAGGAGCACAGTTGTGTTGCAGGCACTTATGTCACTTTTAACTTCAGAGGAGTTGTGGGAATCACAGTGCAGAGCAGCTGGGTACCTGGGGAGGAAGGAGGGATCCGCTCTGTAAAGCGGATCAGCAAATGCAGGCACAGCCATAGCAGTAGCAGTCAGAGGGAGCAGCAAGGAGTGAAGAAATCTCAAACTTTAAAATGGTTAGCTAATACTTGCCCGTTTTTGATGGAAACAATGTTGTACCACTGTTGAATATTGTAAGAATTGTTCACAGAAAAATACTTGAGTACATTTATCAATATTGTTATTGTTTATTTATAAAAATTGAATTGACACTATATTTTTTTAATTAATTAGAACATTTTACAAAAGTTAAACTTTTTCAGGTGGTTCCTTTTAAGAGAGTTCTCACCCCTTTGGTAAGTTCTGATTCGAATTTAAGGTTCAAGATGTTGTAAAGTACGTTGAGAAAAAATAAAAAATATTTTCTCTGTAAGCTGGGAGTTTCCATTGGTGGCTTACCTGAGGTAACTCAGCCACCTGTGACACTCATAACATCAAGGTAAAGTAGGGTAATGCTCCCATGGAGCCCCCAGTTTACAAATATACCTGGGGGGAGGGGGGTGTCACACTATTGTCTAAAACATTTCAAGACACTCAGGCTTAAATGCAGCTAGAGCTGTCCACATTCGAATTTTGGCAATGATTTTCAAACTTTGACTCTCATCTGATGCTGATTGCTGTGTAAACAATACAAAATGCAACTTTAATATGAGCCGTTTTTGCCAGTATTGTGCAGTTGATTTTCTTGGCAGGAGCTCTGGCCACTGCTGCAAGGATAGTGCAATCACTATCTATTCAGTGGCCTAGACCCTTTCTGCATTGCAAGGTCAGCTTCTGCTTTGGAGAGTAAGCCCTCAGAGGAGGAGGAAGGACATGCTGTAGAGACCCCAGGCTGCACTGACTGCCCATCCTCCAATTTGCTTTTCTAATATCACTTCCTTAAACCCAACATTCTCTGGGAGCTGTGCAACAACGATCACTCTTCTGATTCAGCTCCCTCCCCACCTCCCCCAAACTAGGGTTGCCATCTTTTTCACAGACCATAATTGGACACCCCTCCAATGCTGCGAAAGGGGGTAGTTCTCCCCCGATAACCCACATCTAGCCCCGCGGGATCATAATCGTGAACAGGCCTGTACATGCAGGCCGGGACCCCGATTCATCCAGCCTGCACATACAGGCCTTCCCTGGCTAACTCAGTCAGGGCTCTTCAATGGTTCCGTGGCGCCATGGCGTCCGGTTGCCATGGCACCGTGGCACCATTGAAGAGCCACAATACCTGGCTGCCGGCTCCAGCATTGATTTTCCCACAGCCCGACCCCTGTTCTGGCCTCCTAAGGCCAGGGTCGGGCTGTGGGGAATGTCCTCAGTCAGCCCGCCGATCCCTGGGACTAGGGAAACTTATTCCTCCTCGGAAGTGGAATAAGTTCCTTATGCAAGTCGCCGGCACCGGACGTAGAGGGCCGACATTAGAATCAGTCCTGTATGTACGGGGCCGATGACCACCCACTGCCCGCCCTAACGCTGCCCCTTATCTGCCCCTTTCCCACCTCCATCTACCTTCCCCATACAAGATGCAGGGAAGGTAGACAGGACCGGGAAAAGGCACAAATAGCATGCCTCAGATTGACCCTCTATACAAATTGCCCAGAAACTAGACTGTCTGGTCCAAAACTAGGTACTGTAGTTAGTCATCCTACCCAACACTGATTCTTCTTCCAATATTATGCCCATCAGTGGCCACCCATACCATCAATCCCACCCCATCATCACTGCCAGCTGGCAGCATGTGTACCAGGTAGCAGCATTAAAAGCAATAGCCACTAGACAGCAGGAAGGAGATTGATCCCTCCACTGTTTATCCTCCAGCTAGCCAACAGTGATTGGTGGAGGTAGAGTGAAGGGGGCAGTGAGTGGAGAACTGGATTCAGAGGAAGACTGATGGGGAGTAAAGCAGGATTGTGAAGAGGATTGGTAAAGGGACACAGACAGAGGAGAATCAGGAATGGGGAGGCTTGGAACGGCCGCAGGAAACATCCTATGAAGATTTAAACCCCAAAGGCACTCATATTTTAAAATGACCTTCTTGAACAAAAATAGAAAAACATCAACAGGTTCCTTAAAAAGGCATTAAACATTTTCAGAACTTAATATTTTGTATAATGTAACGAGCCTGGTCAAGCCATCTACCAGTAGGCACAACTCTTCAAAAGCTATGCTTCTGTGTAAAACATGGTTCCTGGTTTCATATAAACTGATATTTTGCAGTTATTTCCAGCAAACATTGACATTTATAGATTATTAGCAGATTTAGTGACAGAAACACTGAAGGCAGCTTGTTGCTATTTTTTGTCCTTTTGATGTATCTAAATTATAGGAGGCATTTCTCAAGCTAATGACAATGGGAAATTAGATATTCTGCTTCCTGGGATTTATTATTGCAGACTGAAATAAAAACACTGTGTGTCTCTCTGTGTTTTTGTGTGTGTGAGGACATATGCATGTGTGCGTTTGAGCCTCTGAAAATACCTTGGCAGCAGAGTAAAATCTTGTTGCCCTGCCAACCAGAGGATCTCAACTCTGATTTATGCAGACAGTTTTGTAAGTTAAAAAAAAAGAAAGGAAGAAAGAAAGAAAGAAAGGAAAAAGAAAATTAAAAATGCAATATCTGTACATTTCATTTCAGCTCACAGCCCTCCCAATGCTCCTCGCAGTTTTTAAAAACAGGTTGATATTTTTATGCTCGTCCTTTCCCCAACTGCCATGCTATTTTTGGATATATATATATATATATATATATATATATATATATATATACTGTGTATATATACATATATATATATTGCCTTTCCATTAAGCAGAGATGCTTACAAATGATCTTTATGCACTTCTTCACACCTTATATTTTAGGACTGCTGTTTACTTTAGCCAAGGACTACAAGGGAAAGCAGTAGGATGGCCAATCTGTTGCTATGACACTACCGCTGCGATGTCTGAGCTCTTGTAGAGCTGTCAGGGAGCTTCACAATCACTTCTGTAACTATATATAAAATAATATGCTAAATACCCTGCTTAGCATCTCACAGTGCAGGATGTTCAAGGTGTCAAGGGGAAGGCTGGTCTCAATGTGGAATAAACAAACTCTGCAGCATTGCGTCTGGTGCTTTGAGGGAAGGCACAGGACAGACGTGGGGCAAGTTGCAGAATGGTTCTGAATCGGCTTTCCCTTGAAATTCATTCTGTTTAGATTTCAAGCACATTTTAGGAACTCACAGAAACGTAGGCGAACACGGTTTTCTGGTTTGCTCATTTCCCCTGCCTATGCATTATACACAAACCCTTCCTGATTTAAGTCTTTATTGACATTTCCCCACTACTTGGTGAGGATAGGGGGTACAGAGTGGAGAGGACTGAGGGTGGGGGTGGGAAGACCCTGAATTTTTTATAGAGAGATTGATGGGAGGCACTGGAGGGCTGCCTCGTTTTCCTGAAAACTATCAGGGGTATGGGTATCAAGGGAGGGGCACTCATAATTATTTTTTAAAGCCATCAGAGTAAGTTGGAGGCATTTGATTTTTAAGGGATTGAGGAGTAAGGGAGGTGTCAGGTGTGCTCTTTACTAAGGTATTGGGAGTGGATCTTGGGTCTGGGAGGGTAGTTGATTTTTAAGAGGCTCAGGGGTAGGGGGCCTATTTTTCTTACATAACAGCCAGGCCCTTTAAGACAGTAAGCTCAAATTGAGGCTTGCTATTTTCGCTTTACTGCGACCAGAAACGTGCAATATTGCTGGCTTCAGCTACACAAAACAAAATTTACTACAGGATTTACTAACCAGAGCTACTGAGGATTAGTGAATCCTGCGGTAAATTTTCCTGCAGTAAAATTGCCTATTTCATCCAAGGTCATACAATATTCTATCCACAGATCATATTTCTTATCTAAGAAAGTAAGAGTAAATAAGCCTCAGGGTATATCTGTCTTCATATCTTGCAGAAGATATTTCTCCTCCTTTATCTATTCATATTTGCAATAAAGCATCAATTTAATTTCTTTCCTAGTGGCTGGCTGTTTGTCCTTTGATGCACCTTTTCAGTGGCAATAAGTTTCAAGATTTTGCTTATTTTGAGCCGATGTCAGTAACCCTGCCCCTCCTGATGATGTCATCACCCAGGGCCTGCCTAGAACTACAAAAGACCACCCCCATCACCCAGGGCCTGCCTAGAACTACAAAAGACCAGACCAGATACTAAGGGCTTTTTGTGCCTTTGACTGTTTGAGCAGGATATTACCTGGTGTTGCATTTTCCCTTGAGCATCTTGCTGCCTCCGATGACAGTAACTCCGCCCTTCCTGCTAATGTCATCACCCTGAGCCTGCTGAGAACTACAAGAGGAGAGGCCCATAGGAGGGCCACAACCTGTCAGGACATGCCTAAGACCTGCACCAAAGGGCCTTTAGGTGTGGCCCTTAATGGGGCCCCTGTGTTGTTTGGGACTATTAGGCCATGTTTTTGGTACTGATTTTTATGGTTTAGTCATCGCCTGCTTATTGTTGAATATGGCTTTTTCAACCTTTGATGTTGTAATTGGACATGGAGGGCCCAATATTCAAAGGGCATTTACACGGTTAGTTAGTGCTATTGAATATCCCCATCTATGTCCCCTACGTGTCCAGATATGGTCTGGTTAGCATCGGGGTATGTTGGGGGAATTCAGGGTCGGAGAGGAGGCGGGGAATGGAGCTAACCGGGCAGCAGTGATATTGCATGCTGCCCGTATAGCAATTGGTGCCTTAAAGATAGGCAAGGAAAACCCTCTTCTATTTTTAAGGCGCCGATCACTCACTGGGCAGCCGCCAATATCGCTGCTGCCTGGTTAACCTCGGCGGCTTCTTGTCCCTGCGGCAATCACTGGATATTCAATACCGTTGCTGTGGCATTGAATATCTGGTTTAGAGGTCAGCGGGGAGGGCTGTGCGCCTCATCGGCACATAGCCCTTCCATATGGCAGGCAGCTGAAAATTGGGGCCGGAAGGTATAGTGATTAACATAGGCAGGCAGAATTATCCATCTGCCTTGCCCCTAGTAGTCATGAGACATACAGACAAAGTCAGGCAACTGAATTATTGTGGGTCATATGCCTGCAGCTTTATTAATATCAAAATGTCTGTAATAACAAAAGAGGGTCAGGGACTCAACCAAGTCACTCTAGCTGATGCGTGATAACTGCCACATATTTTGCCATCTGTGAGGGGACATGGTATGCTGGACCTACCATGCTAAGATGAGCTAGGCCCATTCTCGTGCCTACATCCTTGTCATATAATCTTGTGGGGCTGCCCTTGCCAGGCAGCCACTGCCCGAGGAAACCCACCAGGGTACCCTGCCTTGTTGCCAGCTAGGATGCCCTGCTCCTCAGCCAGGATTTGCTGCATGTCTGCTGTTCGGCTTCGGTAATCACCGACAAGCTGTGATGGAGGGAAAGAGAGACCTTCCACACCAGAGGGGGCTGCCACTAATATGCAATAAACTGCTTGCTGCAATCAGGAGGGTGGGTCGGGTTTGCACTCATTTATAAAAGGCATACTGTACTGCACCTGCTCCCTCTATTGGGCCACATTCCCTCTAAGACCCATGTCATCCCATCGCAACTGCTGTCACAATGGGTGGCTGCTGCAGGAAACATCCCATCCTGCTGGTCCTTCTTTTTTTTTTTTTGGCTGGGGGTGCTTGGCTGGGATTGTGGCCTAAGCTGACAGGGGCTCATGATGGGTCAGCCGCCAAGTAAGCAGTGGGCCCATCGCATTCACTCTGGCTCTTCCATTTGTGCCTCTGTATTATGTCATATTGTTTGTCAACCTTTTGAGATAGACACTAATGGCCTACTCTCTATCATTTGGCATATGTGAATGCTCATTCAGTTTGCAATAAGGTTTAGATTATACATAATGTTATAACTGTTTATCATTTTGATGTGTTTGCAGCGACAGAAAGTGGATAATATCCTTTCATGCATTAATATTGCAGGAATTACAGTATGTCCAGTAAATAATGTTTGCTTTTCCCAAACTACAGATAAAGATGCTGGGGGTGGAGTTATGCTAATTGTTGGTTATAAATGTCTTAATTTTCGACTGGTAAATTTTAAAACTGTAATGTCAGAGGCACTTTTAATGTATAATAAAATCTGGGGCATTTGTGTTTAATTTGCTTACCGGTATATTATTGCATGTTTTTATGCATATTTTAATGTTTTATTTGTATCTGTTTTAATTTTAAGGCTTGTACCCACTGAGGAAGGCCTTGCCGGCCGAAACGCGTTTGGGTTTCCAATAAAGTCTGTTTGACCGCCTTTTGCTGCACCTGCTCAGTTTGTTCACATCCCACCACAGGCAGTCAGGTCAAATTTGCAGGTTTTTCTGGAATGGCTGGTAGCTATTCCAGTAGATTTGCAGAAAATTGTGGTCATTGGGGATTTTAATATCTATGAAAATCCTTATTCTGTGAATAGTACTGCAGATATGTTCATGAATGGGATGAAGACTTTAAATTGTATGCAGTTGATTGATTCTATTACCTATGTTAAAGGTAATACTATTGATTTATTATTTGTTCCTGAGCAACGACCTCCTGTTGATTTCTGGATGGGCCAATCTGTCCGTTCTTAGGTTTGATCATTTATTGCTTTCCTTTAATATATCTGTTACATCAATTGCCGATAGTGGAATGTGTGGTTTTCTAAATTTGACTATCCACTTTTTGGGGTTCTTGGCTATGTACTAATTAATTTTTTTATTTGTAGTATTTTATCTCATGCTTTTCAAGTAATAGTTCAATGGGGCATCAGAGGGATTTGATGTAGATGAGATGCTATATTTGTGGCACTTATCTGTATGGCGGCATGATGAGATCTTTGACTAGGTCTGTGGGCCAACAGAGAAAGAACTGCCTTCCCTGGTTTTCTGAGTCTCTTATCTAGCAGAAACGTGGCATGCACCCGGCTGAATGTCCCTGGCATAGGACATGTTCTACACAGGATAAGGAAAAATGTTACCAACTTTCTTGTGCCTACAGGCTGCAATATTTCACTGCAAAACATGTTTATTTTTCCTAAGGAATTAATGCTGCTTTATTTCGACCTGCTGAACTCTTTTATTCTGTTCATTCATTGCTAAAGGTCCCCACTACCAGGCAAGGTGATAGTTCTAGAACACTCCAATTTAGCCATTTTTTTACCCCCAAACAGCAGATTCTTCAGAAAGTAACCTATGATATCACTTCTCCTGTACAACTCCATCCAAATGCCAGAAGGTGGACTACCATTCCAGAGGTTGCTGTAGATCAGGGGTCTCAAACACGCGGCCCGCGGGCCGCATGCGGCCCGCGAGAGAACGTTGTGCGGCCCGCGACGGCTTCTGCTGCTGCCGTTGCCGCCGTGGCAACGGCAGAATCGACGGTCAATTTAAAAAAAAAAAAACCTGGCTTCTGCTGCTCAAGCAGCAAAATCAGCTGTCCTGCGGCCCCTTCCTCTCTGCCCGGAGATCCCCGAGAGTGCTTCCATCAGCGGGTGCTTTTCAAGCCGCGAAGAGAGTATTTCCCTCTCGCGAGGCTTGAAAAGTGAGTAGGCTTAAGCCGCGCGAGAGGGAAATACTCTCTTCGCGGCTTAAAAAGCACCTGCAGATGAAGCACAACTCAGGGCTCTCGGCGCAGAGGGGAAGGGGCCGCGGGACAGCTGATTTTCTGCTGCAGCAGCAGAAGCCAGGTTTTTTTTTAAATTTACCTGGGTTGATGGGGGGGGGGGTGTAGGACTGGAAATGGGCTATTGGCAGGAGGGGGGTTATGACTGGAAATGGGCTATTGGCAGGGGGGGGGTTATGACTGGAAATGGGCTATTGGCAGGTAGGGTTATGACTGGAGATGGGCTATTGGCAGGGGGGGTTATGACTGGAAATGGGCTATTGGCAGGTGGGGTTATGACTGGAAATGGGCTATTGGCAGGGGGGGGGTATGACTGGAAATGGGCTATTAGCAGGGGAGGGAAATGAAGGGATATCGGCTAATCTCAGGGGCGATATTACTGGTAATGGGCTAGGGTGTGGGCTAGGACTGGAGATGGGCAGGTGGGGGTTAGGAAGGACTGGAGGTGGGCTGATGGGGGAGTTAGGACTGGTAATGAGCTATGGAGGGGCTGACTGAAATGGGGTAATGGGGGTTAGGGCTGGAAGTGGGCTATTGGCAGGGGGGGTTATGACTGTTAATGGGCTAAGGGGGGTAAGACTGAAAATGGGGTGATGGGGCGTAAAACTGGAAGTGCGCTATGGGGAGTTTAGGACTGGTAATGGGCTATGGGGGGTCTAGGACTGGTAATGGGCTGGGGGGGGGTTGCTAGGACTGGAAATGGGCTGAGTGGAAGGGGGGCTTGAACTGCAAATGGCTGATGGGGAGGGGGTCTTGGAATGGAAATGGGCTGTGAGGGGAGGGAGCTAGGATTGGAAATGGGCTGATGGGGGGCTAGGATTGGAAATGGGCTGATGGTGAGGCTAGGATAGGACTGGAAATGGACTGATGGGGGGACTAGAAGGGAGCGGATGCTGGGTGGGGCTGGAACTAGAAGGGAGCTGATGTTGGGGGAGGATTAGAATGGGATGGAGCTGGGAAAGTGAAATGGAGAGGGGAAAAATATTTTGTCTGGGAGAGAAGACAAATCTACAATTGGCCAGGTATTGGGAGAGTAAGTGGGGATTGAGGATGGAGGGGTAAAATTTGAGTGGATGAAATAGGAATGAGGAAAGAGAAAAAGGAGAAAGATTAGTATGTTAAAGCAGATGTAGAGAGAGAATGGAAAAAAAACTAGGAGAGAAGAAAGGGCAAATGGACAGCAGACGATGGAGAGTTAGCAGAAGACATGAAGAAACCAGAAGAAAGTGGCTGGAACAATTGCAACTGAAAAAAATGCACAAAAGGTAGAAAAATATCTCTTTATTTTGAATTTATTAACTGGAATATGTCAGCTCTGGGAAATGTGCATCATTAATGTTTGCGCTTTGTTTAGTACAAGAGGAAATTAATTTATAGTTTTATTTCTACAGTGTTGTTGTACATTCCAAGTTTGGCTTTTGGGGTTCCCAGTTTAATTATTGTCTTCTTGTTTCTAAATCTTTTAGTCTTTCTTTATCCATACTCATTAAAGAGGCATGTTTACTAAAAGTTAGTGTATGGTAACATTATGCAAATATTTATGCAAATGAGGCCCCTTATGCAAATGAGACCCCGTGTCTTATGCGGCCCCCGGGTTACTTTACAAGTCCTCATTTGGCCCTCAAAGCAATTTGAGTTTGAGACCCCTGCTGTAGATGGTATTATGCAGGTCCTTCGAGGTATTCACACTTCCAGTTCTACAGCAAATTTAATCCCTGCTGCCATGTGATAAAGTTGCTAAATGTATTTGTGACTTAGTGCAGTCATCTTTGTCCTCTGGTTTTCTTCCTGATCTCCTAAAACAGGCTGTTGGTCATCCAGAATGGAAAGAAAGATGATTATGCTCAGGCTTAGAGAACTGCATCCAATCTCTAACTTATTTTATTTATTTATTTATTTATCAGGTTTTCTATACCGCCTTTTCCTTCAGTCAAAGCGGTGTACACTGTACTACAAGGACATACAAAGGTATGGAGAGAGACATGCAGGGACCAAAGTGGTAGACAATGGGTCTACATAGAACAGGGAATGACAAGACATACATTAAGTTACATTTGATATATGGTTTACAGTCATACATCAATACAAAATATATAACAGAACATCATCTATAAAATAGAAAAGAGATAGGGAATATAGTGAGAGGAAATTAAGGAGGTACAGCAGTAGCAGGGCGACTGAGTGACTACCATATTGACAAGGTCTTATAATACTTGTTATCAATTATACTATCTTTCTTTATTCTCGCCAAGTTCCTACGCCTAAGGGCCACGCCAAAGGGCCCTCTGGCAAGGCCCTCAGGCGCGGGCGCGCCCCTGCAGTGGCAGTTTGAAGCCAGTATTGCGATCTGATTGGGAGGCTCCCGATCACAGCTGCTGATGTCTGCTTCAGTTCTCCTTGTTACCGTGTGCGCCCCTGCATAAGGTAATAGAGTAGGTTGTGTGATCACAGTTAGAAGATTATCTACAGTCAAATCAGGGCCGGTGCAAGGACTGGAGGTGACCTAGGTGGGCCTTCCATCTTGTCACCCTCATTGCCGCTGCCATCACCCCTCTCTGGGGCCTGTAACAGCAGCAATGGCTACAAACCGCGATGCTTACCTTAGGAATCTGGTGCCACGTCGTGGTTTCATTCTTTTATCAGTTGCTGCTTCCGCCCCACTCTGATGCAGACTTATGGTTTATGTCTTCACCAAGTGCCTAGCAGTGGTCTTTGCTCTCTGGCATTGTGGTAGAGTCCTAAGGTAAGCGCTGTATCACAGTTTGTAGCCATTGCTACCACTGCAGGCTCTGGAGGTTTGGCACTCTAGGCGACTGCACCGACCCTGAGTTGAACCAGTTATTAGATCCATGGCATCATGGTATTAGGCATGAGCATAGTCCTGAGTAGTATAATGGGTATACTACTCGTCAAACCAATTGACAGGTGAGCTAAGGATGACAGGAGCCAATCAGAGTTCACTTCCGGTGTATGTCCCGCCTTAGGCCACGCCCCCTCCCATAGAAGTGAATGGTGAGTTAGCCCCACCCACTTCTGATTGGGGGGCGGGAGTGGGTGGGGCTAACTCACCATTCACTTCTATGGGAGGGGCGTGGCCTAAGGCGGAACATATACCGGAAGTTGACGCTGATTGGTACCTGTCAACGGTTTGGGGGCGGGAGTGGGCGGGGCTAACTCACTATTCACTTCTATTGGGGCATGGCCTAAGGCAGGACATACACCGGAAGTGAACGCTGATTGGCTCCTGTCATCCTTATCTCACCTGTCAATCAGTTTGACGAGTAGTGTACCCATTATACTACTGTCCTGAAACCCTACTTTTTTCTTTGATCATTTGTTAAGAGGACTCAATTGTTCACAGTCTGCTTTTTTTATTGGTCTTTATTGACATGATCTCGGCTTTTGATTCTGTTATTCCAAATATGTTACTGTCGAGATTATCTACATTAGGTTTGGGAGATACAGTATTTACTTGCTTGGTTCTGTTCTTATTTGGCCAGTCGCTCACAGCAGGTTTCTTTCTCTATTAAAATATATGCACTGTATGCGATTGTAGAGGTATACCTCAGGGATCAGCTCTGTCAGACGCTTTATTTGATATTTATTTGAGCCCCCTCTATGTTTTTTTACAGCAATTGAATATCTTTGGTAGATTATATGAAGATGATATTTTGCTTTTTATTCCTTTTTCATTGAATGATGATATCATGGAAACTTCACTACTGTGAAATTTTTGTATTTTTTTGGATTAGCTTATGACCAACAAGCTTTGTATTAATTAAAAACAATTCATTCTATTTGGTGATCAGTCCTCATGTGCTGTTAGGTATTTCATCTAACTCCCTTATTGATCATGTTGTACCTATATATACCAAGGTGCGATATTTAGGTACCGTATAATATTAGATTCTATTTTGTCCATCTTGAATCTCTGATGCTTTTTACCCAACTGTTAAATTTAACAGGCCATCCCCTCCATTTCACGAGGTAGAATCTGTTCCTGCCACATCCTTTTACCTTTAGAACCTTTTTGATTCGGTATATTTTGTCCATATGCCCCCAGATATTAACAATTCATGCATTCTTTTTTAAATTAAGTATGATTCATGGCTTGAAGGATTTTCATGTGGTGCCCCCATTGTTGACGCTGCCTTACCTTGATCATTGTAATTTCCTGTATTTCGGCCTGCCTGATTGTTTGCTTAGATCTTTGCAACTGAAACAAAATTTGGCAGCCCACTTAATCTTTAATTTGTAGAAGACGGTTCACATTTCAGCTTATTGTGAGGAACTGCATTGGTTAAGGATCAAAGACCGCATTTTCTACAATATTGCATTGTTCACTGCATTTTACATACTGATTTTTCGATTGAACTTACTGGGCTAATATACCAATATTTGTCTAGCCATGCATTACGCTCCAGTCAATTGGATGTTTTGGATGTTCCTTCTATTTTGAAAGCACAAAAAGCAAATACTCGGGCAAAGGCCTTTTTGATCATTGGGCCTCTTAGCTGAAACACTGTTCCTTGTTCATTTGTTTTGGATTTTTATATGTGGGTATGTTGTAACTTGCCTAGTAAATATTTGGTAGGCAAGAGATAACTACAAAAAATGAAATGAACTGATGTGAACTGATGCATACTTTTGCTTTGCTATCTCTAAAGGTCCTTGGAGTAAAAGTACTCACATAATTTTCACCCATGCGAGCAGTTGTAAAATTACTCCAGGGGACAATGGTGATGAAGTACATTTCTTCAATGAATAGCTCAAGTTAGAAGCTATCAAGTCAATAGCTAGGCGAAAATTGAACATTTCAAATAGAAGCCAGAGAAGTTCCTTATAAATACCTAACCATATCCATGCAGAATAAACATATTCCAACAAAATGATCCATCAGTATATGAAAGTTCACTAACACCTACACTAATGGTCAGAGGTGGAAATGTTCTGAAAACATGCGGCCTGATATTCAAAAGCACTATATAGATAAGTACTCTAGCTGCGACTATCTGGATAGTGTCAGGGTAGAGCGTGGACATTCTTCCTTACTCCAGCGATAGTCAGAAATATTCAGCTGCTGTATGTATAGCTACGTAATATAATTTAGGACTGCAAAAAGGCTGTCCCAACTTAAACTGCATGGCTATATGATAACAGCTGAATATCAGTGATCTCTATAGAGATGATGGCAGTGACTGCTCTCCACATACAGTTTATTCAGCGTCACTTGCTATTCGAAGAGCACAGCTGAATGTACGTACTTAGCTTAATCACTGCAGATAGTGTTAAAAAAAAAACACAGACTGCAACTTTTTATTATTGACCCATCATATACCAGATAAAGGTTTTTGGCCACTGGATTAAGATAGTTTATTTCTAATAATGTCCTTTTTTTTAGGTTTGAGTCCTTTTTGTTCTCCCGAACCTTTAGTTTATTTCCTTTTTCGTTTGTTATTTTTGCCCTTCACTTTTGTTCTCCATTCAGTCTCTCTCCACCTTATCCTCTCATCCCTCCCTGGCCGCTTCCTTAACCCTTTCCCTGGCTCAGACTTAGCCGCAGTCTCTCTTCCCAGCCCTAGGCCCACAATGTCATTTGGCAGCCTCCTGTTCCCAATTCCAGCAATGCGGACAGATGAGGTAGAAAAAATATTTATTTATTTTTGATTTAGTGATCTGACTATGTCAGATTTTAGACTTTACATCCATTATCTTTATATTTTGCACACTACGTAGGAAATTTCATCACTGTTTCTATTTCTCTGTCAATTTGTCTGCTTGGAAGGGATACATTTGCTGTCATGGGATGGAATGGGGGGGGGGGGGTAATGACTCCTCTGTCCGCCTCCATGTCTTATTGCTCCAATCTGGAACTAAAATGTCCCTTCCTCCCCCTTCCATAAGTGGCCCAGATTTACCGACTGTACCTTATCTATCCTCAACCTTGGCCTGTAGCATCAGCAGCGCCTGGCCCACGGTGGCAGGAAAGGTGGCTTCTCTTTCTAGCGCCAGCCTTCATCAGTGTCTCTCCCTGGCCTGGCCCAGCCTCAGCAGCAGCAGGGAGTGAAAGGAAATGGACTAGTGGTAAAAGTCAAGGTTCAGGCACCAGATTCCAAATTCTAGGTACCTACGTGATCTGGTGCTCAGGATTTTCCCAGGCCTGTCAATTACAAAACGCTATAGGAGAAATAGCAAGGCTAGGCATAAGGGGGGCAAGAATAAGGTTACCAGATTTTACGCAGGCAAATTTGGGACAGTTATTCGAAGTAGGTATGCATGCCAAGGGAAGGGGGGAGGGAAGGGAAAGGGAGGAAGAGACACCTTTCTTCCAGTTTGAGGAATAAGGCATGGAGGAAAGAAGAGTCATTACCCTGCCCTCCCCCTAATGCATGACAGCAAAACAATATCGCTTTCAAGAAGACAAATCCACAGAGAAATAGGAACAGTGATGCATTTCCCCTGTACTATGCAAAATATATAGACAATGGATGTAAATTCTAAACACCAACATAGAAGATACATGTTTTTTCTATCCCCTCTGTCCCCATTGTTGGAATTGGGGACAGGGGGGACTGCCAAACAGGTGGGAGTCTGGGACACAGCTCTAAAATCAGGGACAATCCCAGAAAATCAAGGACTTCTGGTAATCTCAGATAAGAATAGTGTGTGTAGTAACGAGATGGCAGCTTTGCCTTGCTAGCACTTCTTGTCTGCTTTAATTATAAATGGACACTTCAAAGCCCAACAACTTTGCGGTCTAGAATGGGACTAATACTATATAGACTTATACAGACCTGTCAAGTTACTCAATTCCAGAAGGGAGATTTGAGGCCAATTCTTGATTTCTGGCGTTGTCATCCTGGCGCATTGTGGGATCTGCAACACTGATTTCAAGGGATAGAACTGGGAACAACTATTGCACTGCTATAGAATGTAAATTTAAAACCAGGACTGGCCAAAAGGTCTCCCTCCTGGAATTGTGTAACTTGACAACTCTGCTTATAATACACTAATTAAGTAGAAGGCTGACAAGCAGGCTGCAAATTTAATGAGCCCCTGCAAAAATACTTAAGGAGATTCTATTATCACAGGAAAAATATTCTCCCTTGCAGTAATTTGAACCTCCAGTCTAAGCACGCTGACCTTTATAGTTTAGTTTGCAAAAAAAAAAAAAAGTAGGATTAGAAATCTAGAGCTGCCAAGTCATCCAGTTCCAGGAGAAAGATTTTAGTCCATTCCTGGATTTTTAACAACACTTTCCTGGTACGTTATGAGGCTCACAGCACTAATTTCAATGGACAGAATCAGGGATTATACATACCACACTGCATTGGATTATAGGGACTGGTGAATAAGGTTTCCTTGGAAGTCCAAGAGTTTACATTGTATTGGCTCAGGATGTTGCTCTCCCCACCCGACACTCATACTCTTCTTGCTCTCCGATATTCTTGAAAAACGGTGAAACAGTGTCATACTTTGTAGGGGCATGCATGCAAAAAAACCCACATTTGGTTTATTTTTCATTTCATTCACTAGTTTCATTTCTGTGTTGTAGCATATGCTAAATGGTTTTTGCATGAAATATAGTAATATAGTAACACAGTATATGACCATCATGGCCAATATAGTCTGCCCAGCAAGGTGGCAAGAGTAGGTGCACCTGCTCCTCCATGCAGGTCATCCCTCCCCTTGCCTTTGTTTATGGGTGTACCCACCGCTCCGTGTAGGTCACCCCTATTTGTTTAGATATAAGAGATAGATATGTTTATTTTGATTTTATCCTGTTGCTATAAAGGGATCCACTGTGTCTGTCCCATGTCATCGGGAGGGCATTCCAAGCATCCAGCACCCTTTCAGTGAAAAATTATTTCCTGACGTTGCCTTTCAGTTTACCCCCTTGCAGCTTCATGTTATGCCCTCTAGTTTTGCAGATTCCCCATCTTTGAAAAAGGTTTGTTTGTTCATTAATACTCTTTAAGTCTTTAAAGATCTGTATCATATCTCCCTTGTCCCTCCTTTCTTCTAGAGTATACATATTTAGGTCTTCAAGTCTCTTTTTATATGTCTTCTAGCACAGGCTCTAAATAATTTTGATTGCCTTCCTCTGAACCATTTCCAGTCTTTTTCTATCCTTTACGATATATGGTCTCCAAAACTGAACATAATATTACAAGTGAGACCGCACCAGCAAATTTTACAGTGGCATTAGTATCTCCTCCTTTCTGATAATTCCTCTCTGTATGCAACCCAACATCCTTCTGGCTTTGGCCAATGCCTTCTCACATTGTTTCTTTACCTCGAGATCCTCAGGAACAATCATTCCAAGGTCCTTCTCTTGGACCGTGCACACCAACCTCTCACCCCCTATCACGTGCAATTTCCTTGGATTTCTGCATCCCAAGTGCATGACTGCACTTCTTCACATTAATTCTTAACTAGCAAACATTAGACCATTCTTCCAGCTTTTGTAGATCTTTCCTCATGTTATCCACCCCCTCAGGGGAGTCCACTCTGTTGCAAATTTTCAAGTCATCTGCAAAAAGACAGACTTCTATTCAGTCCTTCAGAAACATCATTCACAAATACATTAAACATTACTGGTCCCAGGACCAATCCCTGGGGCAGCCACTAATCACCTTCCTCTCATCCGAGTGAGTTCTGTTTACCATCATCTTCTGTCACCTGTCAATCAACCAATTTCTGATCCAGTTCACCACCTTGGGACCCATCCCCAGGCAGTTCAGTTTATTGATAAGCCTCCTATCAGGAACAATATCAAAGGCTTTGCTGAAATCTAGGTAGATCACATCCATCGCATGCCCTTGATCAAGTTCTCTGGTCACCCAGTCAAAGAACTCAATCAGATTTGTTTGGCATGATTGTCTTTTGGTAAAACCATTGTTGCCTTGAATCATGCAACCTGTTGGTTTTGAAGAAGTCCACTATTCGCTCTTTCAGGAGCACCTCCATTACTTTTCCTGCCACCGAGGTAAGGCTTATTGGCTTATAGTTTGCCACTTCTTCCCTATTACCACTTTCGTGAAGAGGTACCACATCAGCCCTTCTCCAGTCCTGTGGAACTTCTCCCGTCTCCAAGGATCTATTAAAAACATCCTTTAAAGGCCCTGCCAGAACCTCTCTGAGCTCTTTCAGTATCCTGAGATGTTTCCCATCCAGTCCCATGGCCTCAACCACTTTCAGTTTTGCAAGCTGTTCTAACACATCATCTTCTGTGAATAGTGTAGTATCTATTCCATTTCTTATTTGTATATTTGTCAATCACAGGTGGTCCTTCTCCAGGATTTTCTCTAGTGAAAACAGAGTAGAAGTATTTGTTTAGTATTTTCCTCCTCTGATCTTCCTCTTCTCCAGAATATACCTGAAAAACGTTTTGTCATTACGCTTTAGATATTTTATTTATCTATCCATGATCTCCCCCTTACCCAAAATATTAAGGATAACCAGTTCATTCCACTCCTCTGGACAATAATCCTAAAAGTAAAAGCAGTAGAGGCAAATTATGTCTTGTCTGCTTCGCTGTCTTCCTTATCTGAAGGGAAATCCAACCCATTCCTAACAGTGCTCCATCTGATTCCACATCACATCAATAACACACCTCTCAGCTTATGAAACCAATTAATTAAGATTTGATGATTTATTCTGAAATCCAAACCCCAGATGCCCACTGCCAGCTGTGTGCATCAGGAAACACAAGCAATAGAAGCTCCAAGTGAGGAAGCCCATTGCTTTGTTGGATATGGGTCCTATAGCTGCTCTATTTTCTATATTTAAGAGGTTGAACAAGAAAGGAAAATTGCAGTGAAAGGAAAATTCATATTCAAGGACAGTTGGTTATCTTCACACTCTTTTCTATGGAAAAGTTTGATTTTATGTTCATCTTATTTTCTTAGACCGAACATTTGACACAAAAATAAAACCTTGCACTGATCATTCAAGCAGAAGGGCAAAGAGTTTCTCAACCCAGTCTCTAAGAAAGATGCACGCAACCCTCTGGGATAAAGGATCTAGTGCTCAAAAGACAAAAAAGCTTTTCAAAAGGCAAGATCATGGGAAATAAAAAAAACTGAATGATATTCAAAAGTGCTAATATGAAAACACCACAGCGGTCAGCCATAGTGCTGAAATATCAGCGGGATATTCAGCTGCAATATCCAGATAGGAGCTGCCTCTGAATATCTGGGGTCAGCAGCGCTAATGAGGTAAATGCCGACATGCGGTTAGCATGATTTTTAGTGGGCCCTTGTCCGGATTGCAACTTGGGCTAGCTTTTCATGCAGCCTAAGTTGTCTAGACAGGTGCTGCTGAAAATCAACTAACTGGATAAGTTTCGGTACTTAGATGGTTAGTACCGATACCACCCCCACTCCTCCCACGGATACGTCTGCACTAACCAGACAGTGCCGAGAGTTGCATTCCTAGGCTCCTCTGCGCTCAGAGCGGCTGCCCCCTTCCCTTGTGGCACTTGCCCCTCCCCTGCTGGGCACACAGAGTGGACCAAGCAGCAAATCCACCATAGCTTGGTTAGTGGCTGGTCCAAACTGTTCGAGAGACTTCGGCTTGGAGTGAACACCTGCCGGGCCTGGAGGAGAGGAGGTGTACCAAGCCACTCACCATACTTTTTTTAAAATGTTTTATTTATGCAATTTCAAACAAATATAACAAGAATCACTCTTGAACAGAAAGGGAGCCGCCAAAGCAACTATACAAATCCATAATATAGATAAAAAGAAAAGAGGAAAAAAGAATAAATGGCATACTCCCACAAGCCCCCAAATATAAAAGGAGAAGGATACACAATACAAAGGATATTTTAATACAGTCAAGAACACAGGGCATTTGTGAGTAGATTAAAGAGCTATCTAACAAACCGGCACTTACCCCACAACAGCAGGGCTGGCTTTTAAGGGTCCAAAACCGCAGGTTGGATACCAGACTTTTTTGGGAAAATAAGAGCAAACAACTGTTGGGGTTAAAAAAAAACATAACTGGAGGCGGAGCCTGATGTCCAGCGGGATGGTCGCATAACGCTGAGGCTCCCGAGAGGCCTACTCAGAATCCTGAATTAACACCTCACATTTTTGGAACTTCTACTCTGATCTTGCCGGGGCACATTGGTGAGATGGCGGGGACCAAACCAACGCGCCTGGAATTTGGGTCTCCAGCGGCTTCTCACGGCAAACGTTCCAAAACCGAACCTCCGTCCCCGCAGAAGGGGCCGGCCTTGTGCGAGGGCCCCGAAATGCAGCAGGAAATCCTCGTAGAGATTAGAGGGGTCAAAAACCTTGTGCAGGCAAACGGTGAAGCACTCCGAGCGCTGCGGGACGATTTTGGTGTGCTGCAAAGCAAGCTAGAAGGGCTTTCTTCGCGTCAGAACAACATGGAGGGCATATTGGACTCCCATGCGGCCCGGTTGTCCAAACTCGACAAAGTTGAACGACAGGTGCGGGCCTTGCAGAAAGAGGTGGAAGATGGCAATAATAGAGCGCGCCGCAACAACATACGACTCGTGGGCATGCCGGAGGGAGCGGAATCGGGAGACATGAAAGAGTTTCTATGCAAAATCCTCCCTTCCTTGCTCCAAATCACCTTTGCCAAAGATTTGGAGATTGATCGCGCTCATCGTGTACCCACCAGCATAACGCTCAACAGGAAGACCCCGCGGCCTATCATTTTTCGACTATTGAGATATCAACACATGGAGCAAATTCTAAGTGCCTCTCGGGCAAAGGGCCATATGGAGTTCGAGAGCCACAAGATCTCCTTCTTTCCCGACTTGTCTAAACCCACAGTCGACCGCCGAAAGCGCTTTCTGGAATTCCGGCCGAGGCTTCAACAACTACAAGCACGCTATGGCCTGATGTACCCGGCCAAGCTCCGAGTCACGCTTCACAATCAGACAAGAACATTCGAGGACCCTGATCTACTAGCGGAGTTTTTGGATTCCAAAGAAGCCGACTTGATGCGCTGACTTCCAGAATATTCCTGCAAGTCTCCTTCTATCCGCTGTACCTGCCATATTGTATCTGCCGCAGCCTAGCAAAGAGTCTGGCGTGGGCAGTCTGTTGCCTTACTCTTGATGGTATCTGTGACCCGACTCCATCTACCCACAGTAGCCTCGATGAGTATCAGAGACAGTGTTATTATGGACTCTGGTGTTTCTTTTCTTGTTTTTACATGTCTTCTATTCCTCTCTAGGGCCTCCTCCCGCAGACATATGGTCGCCATATTCTTTGGGGGTTTTGCTTCTTCTCTAAGATACGTTGGTACATACTTTTCAATATGGGGTGTATTAGCTAGACTACTTGGTGATTATGACATTGTTGTACAGATTCTGCTTATGTTCTATGTTATCAAGCGCCCTTACCTAAAATGTCTACTACCGATTGATGGCACCATGTAAGATTTTTTCATTGAACGTAAAAGGCATCAATAATCCGATAAAACGGAAGAAAATCCTAAGCTACCTCAGTCAGGAAGCAGCGGATCTGATTTTTCTCCAAGAAACGCATTTAAATTCGAAGGAAACTCTTAAACTCAATATTAAACCTTACATGGTGGCCGCTTATTCCCCAGCCGTTTCTAAGAAATGTGGGGTTGCCATACTGGTTAGGAAATCTTTGCATGCTACTGTTATTGCGACTAGCTCAGATACAGAAGGTAGATGGGCTAGAGTTCACCTCAAGATAGGTAGCCTAGAAGTTACATGTATATGCCTTTACGCTCCTAATGTTGATGACCCTGCCTTTTTTGCTACCATTGCTCAGGTTGCGCAGGCTTCTGCTAACAAAAGGAATTTGCGTTACCAGCGAAACACTACTTTCAATTGATGCAGCTTCAACACTGCCTCAAAAGTGCTCGAATCATGCCGCCCTCTGCCCCTACTGAGGATGGGCTATTAGAGATAGTTCACTCCATTAGTAGTACACATGGGGTAGCCTCTAATTTCTATAAAATACTTTGTCAGGGTACAGATATGGACACTTTTAGAGCCCAACAAGCCTGGGAGCGCGAACTGCAAACCACTCTAACCCCTGTGCAATGGAGCGTTTTTTGGAGTAAAGTAGTGCGGGTTTCCCGGTCTGCCTCTGTTACCCAAACTCTCTTCTTCTTTGCACACAGATGCTTTTATACCCCAGAAAAAATAGCCAAATGGAACCCAAATGCTAGGGACCTGTGTTGGTCTTGCCATACTGCTGTGGGATCCTTTGCTCATGTTATTTATGAATGTCCTCAACTGCAGGTCTATTGGGGGCGGGTCTGGGGTCGTATTCAATCTATCTTACACTTTCATGAACCTCTTTCTTGGAAGGTCGTGGGACTCCGCTCTGCGGCGGAGGTCCCCTCTCTTCCTAAGAAGGGTCGCTTTCTCCTTGATTTCATGCTAGGTATAGCCATATGCTTAATCACGAGGAATTGGAAGGATAGCTCTCGACTTACTGTCAATGAATGGTGGAACCTCGTCTGCTTGTATAGTAAATATGAGCAGATACCTCGGAGAGCTATTCCCCATGTCCAAACTCACTCTTGCTTGTCTAAATGGCAGATGCTTAATGATTATGTACAATCTGCTCATTGCTCCAACATGCCTGTATAATGTGCACTCATCATGTTTTAGATCACCGTTATGTTTTGTAATACAATAATGTAAGTACACGCCCGCTTCGGGAATGCTTAGTTTTCTAGAGAAGAAGCAGGGGGGAGGGGGGTGGTAGGGGTTTACTTTGATGTATGTATTACACGTTATGTATTTGTCTTTTAGCTGTATGTCTTCCTTTCCTTTGTTGTTATAAAACGAAAATAAAGAATTTAAAAAAAAAAAAAAAAAAACATAACTATTCCTGGCCAGCTTGACCAGGCACTTACAAGGAAAATGAAGAAAAAATGACCCACCCAACTGAAGCACCCCAGGTTTAAGAAGCATAAACTGCCGCCTCTTCTTCTGTGTTGCCCTAGATAAATCTGGAAAAAACCTAATAGAGAAACCCATAAACTCTTTTACTGATGCACGAAAAAAACATTTTTAAAAGCCAGTCCCGGTCTATGTTTAATGCCAGAGTGACCAGCAACATCGCAACCACATCAGAATCAGACACAGACCTTTCCAGGTAACCTGTCAAGTCCAGGCTATCTTTGGGGTGAGCCAGGGTAGAGGACAAACCCTGACCCAAACCACCCGCTGCCTTAAACTTAACTGAAGGTAAATAGAAGGCACGAGATACTTGTGGAATAACATCTGCCGAAATCTTTAAAACCTCAATCAGGAACTTCTTAAACAAAACCAATGGTGGTACTGAAGGGACTTTAGGAAAATTCAAGTTCCTGCTCCTGGACATATTCTCCAGGAACTCTATTTTTCTTTGCAAATTCTCCATATCCTGCATTACATAGAAACATAGAAAAATGATGACAGAAAAAGACCACATGGCCTATCTAGTCTGTCCTACCAAAGAAAAAACTACAACAGTCCCCTTTTTTCCTTTAGCGATCCTCTGTGTTTGTCCCATGCTTTTTTGAATTCAGATACTGTTCTCATCTCTACCATCTCCACTGGGAGACTATTCCACGGATCCACCACTCTTTCCATAAAGAAATATTTCCGCGTATTACTCCTGAATCTATCCCCTTTCACTCTCATCCCATGTCCCCTATTAGCAGTACTTGCTTTCAATCGAAAGAGGCTCTCCCCCTGTGCATTTATGCCATGGAGTTATTTAAAAGTCTCAATCATATCACCTCTATCCCACCTTTCCTCTTATGTGTACATATTAAGATCCTTAAGTCTGTCCACATATGCTTTATAATGAAGACTACTGACCATTTTAGTAGCCACCCTCTGTACTGACTCCATCCAGTTTATAGCCTTTTGAAGGTGCGGTCTCCAGAATTGCACACAATACTCCAAATGAGACCGCACCAAGGACTTATACAGAGGCACTATCACCTCCCTTTTTCTGCTAGCCATTCCTCTCCGTATGCACCCAAGCATCCTTCTAGCTTTTGCCGTCGCCTTTTCTACCTGTTTAGCCACTTTAAGATCTTCAGACACAACCACGCCTAGGTCCCGCTCTTCTTTAGTGGACAAAAGTACTTCACACCCTATACTATATTGCTCCCTTGGATTGCTGCAGCCCAAATGCATGACCCTGCATTTCTTAACATCAAATCCCAGCTGCCAAATTCTAGACCATTCTTCAAGCTTAGCTAGATCCCTCCTCATGTTATCTACACTTTCCTGGGTGTCTACTCTATTGCAGATTTTGGTATCATCCGCAAAGAGGCAAACCTTACCCGACAGCCCTTCCGCTATATCACTAACAAAGATGTTAAAAAGAATCGGATCAAGGAAAGATCCCTGGGGCACACCTCTGGTAACTTCCTTCTCCTCAGAGTGAGCTCCATTTACCCGTACCCTTTGTCGCCTCCCACTCAACCAATTTCTAACACAAACGATAACTTTAGGGTCTATCCCTAGGGTGCTCAGTTTGTTTATAAATTGCCTGTGAGGAACGGTGTCAAAGGCTTTACTGAAATCTAAATACACCACATCTAGGGCTTTCCCTTGGTCCAACTCCCTGGTCACCCAGTCAAAGAAATCAATCAGATTTGTCTGACAAGACCTGCCTCTGGTGAATCCACGCTGCCTCAGATTCTGCAATCTGCTGGACTGCAGAAACCTCACCACACTCTCCTTCAGCAGCGCTTCCAAGAATTCACTCACCACCGAAGCCAAACCAACCACATCCCTACTTCCGCTTTTGTGCAAAGGCACCACATGAGCCTCTCTCCAGTCCTTTGGCACCACTCCTGACTCCAATGAGGCATTGAAAAGGTCAGTCAGTGGAGTTGCCAGAACATCCCCAAGTTCCCTCAGTATTCCAGGGTGTATCCCATCGGGTCCCTTCGCTTTGTCTACTTTAAGTTTAGCTATTTTCTCATGAACACAGTCTTCTGAAAATTGTTCAAGACGCTCCTCGCTTCTGTTCCTGTTTGTGGGTGTTTTCTGAGGTCCTGTTCCTGGTTCTTCATCTGTGAACACAGAACAGAAATATTTGTTAAGTGATTCCACTTTATCTTCATCAGCTTCTACATATTCCTCCCCTTCACCCTTGAGTCTGACAATACCACTTTTGCCCTTCCTCTTCTCACTAACATATCTGAAAAATGTCTTATCCCCCCATTTAATTGCATTTGCTATTTTCTCCTCTCTTTGAATCTTTGCTTTCCTGACTACTTTGCTAGTTTTTCCAAATACAGTTGCCTGTCTTCCTCTCTCTGTGATCTCTTGTATTTCATGAAGGCCTCCCTCTTTTTCTTCAGCTAGACTGAATAGTTCTCCCTGTAGAGAATCCAGGATCTCCCCACTTCTAGATGATACTGCAGCAGGAATGTGCCAATCAACATCTGGCATATTGAAATCCCCTATCAGTAGCACTTCCCCTTTCCTAGCAGCACTGCATATGTCTTCAATTAACTCTCTGTCCACCTCTTTCTCTTGTGAGGAAGGTCTGTATATCACACCAATGCAAATAGATTTCTCTTTCCCTCTCTCTAGTTTAACCCACAGTGCTTCCTCTCTCCCTTTTAAGCTCTATAATTTCAAAGCTTTAATGGTATTTTTTACATATAGTGCTACTCTTCCTCCTCCTCTTCCTACCCTGTCCTTTCTGAACAAAGTATAGCCTGGTATAGTTACATCCCAGTCATGGTTTTCTGTGAACCATGTTTCTGTAACTGCCACTACATCCAAGCCAGCCACTCCCATCAAAGCTTCACCATCAGGGATCTTATTTCCAGTGCTACGGGCAGTTATACACACTGCTTTCTATATGTTACCCCTTTTACCCATTTCCATAAAAGTATTTAATGTTTCACTTACCTGGGGGCTGTCTTCACCCATCCCCAACAAATCTAGTTAAAAACCCTCTTCAGTAGATTAGCCAGTCTACTACTGAAGATGTGTTGACCTTTCTTGGACAGATGGACGCCATCTCTCCTCTGCAACCCTTGGAAAGACAGCCCCCAGCTAAGTGAAAGCCCCCAGGTAAGTGAAACATTATAGCTTGTACTGAGTCCTGGATTTGATCCGTCTGCTGCTCCAAAGAAGTAACCTTCATTGGCAGATCCAACAAAAGAGTATCATGCACCCGCACTTGGTGAGCAACAGAATTAAACTGGCTAGCAATAGCCTGCAACTGAACCAATAGAGACTGCTCCAGTTTATTCATGGCTTTCCACAAAAGTCTCCAGGGAAAAGACTTCGGGCTGCAGTAAAGCAACCCGCATTGAAGAGAGAACTGCCTCCAAATCCGACGTACTTTGACTCACAGGAGGAGGACTCATAACCCGCCCCAAAGGTTGTGTCTGGTCCAACAATGCAGTTTCAAGCTCTCCCCTCCATCAGCCATAGGAACCACCGACCCCCAGAATGGTCACCCAAGGCAGGAGAGCTGCTTCACTAGTGAGGAATGAGCATCTGAACAAGCCACAAACACCTCACTTGCTGCGGCATGATCATTCGCATCTGCTGGCAGTGCAGGAGGAAGCCAGAGCTCCAGGCTCCACAAAACATCTGGCCCAAGGCTAGACAGGGATCTATCTTCCACCCTTGTCACCGCCAGCAAGCTGCCCAAAGCACTCACTCCACCACCGGGCCAAAGAAAAGCATCCATTGGCCAAGACTGCCCGGTAAGTTTGAGATGAAGTTTTGCCTTGCATTTTCGTGCCATGTGCAGCATAAAGAAACAATTAGCCAAAGTAATCCAGCAAGCTTCACCAGAGCCGTCCTCAGCATCTACTCATGATGCCGCCATTTTCCCTTGCCACCCACCATATTAAGGTGTGTTTACTGTACTGTATCCACTATGGGGTCATTCCAAACAGCAATTAGCAGGGATGTACATCTGGTTTGGATGTATATCCTTGGCTAATTGCTTAGGGATGATTCTGTCCCCAAAGCTCCTCACACTTACAGAGGAGGTGTGCAGAGAGCTCTGGATGGGGGGGGGGAGGGGCTGGGCTGGAGGAGGAGCATGGGTGGGGTGGAGGCGGTCCCAGGACCCTGGACATACAGGGCAGATTCAGGTTGTGACCCTGTACATCTGGCTTGGAGGAGATAGACAGGGGACATTTTCCACCTTGGAGATGGACTAATTCCCCCCCCCCCCCCCAATGATGGCCGGAGGACTCCTCCAAAGTGGTGAGCCAATGTGGACCCCTCCAGGGATCGGGGGCAGAGAAAAGCATTTTATATGCTGTGTAGTGCCTCGGGGCTCCTGCATGATGTCCCAGTGCCATGGCGATGCGACACCATGGTACCAAGGCTCCATGCAGGAGCATGGGGAGGGTTAGCTGGGGAGACTGTTCCACATCTGGGTCTGCAGAATTGGACCCATCTGGCCCATCCAAGTGCCACGATTCTGCTCCCATTGAAACATCTAACTCTCGCAATTGCAGAATCGGGGTCTAATCCAGCCTATCCAGATTTTGAATTTCCGGATGGACTGGACATTCACCAAGCAGCGATTGTCCTTCATGTGGGTCTGGGATTCGGCACCCCACCTCTGAGCCAGTACCCGGGGTGGGGTGCCCTTGCTATGCTACTGATGCCGGGCAGTCTGTGGAGATATTCAGCGGCACTCTCCAGACAGCTCTGCTGAATATCATAGTCTCCCCCTTAGCCGGACTGCCTCCCTTTGGTCAGCCAACTAAGGGTTTTCAATATCAGCCTCAAAGCTTTTAGTGTTATATACCAGCTACATATAAACTGAGGCAAAGGGGGGGGGCGGAGCCTGATGTCCAGCGGGTTAGACGCTTCGCGCTGAAGCTCCCGAGAGGCCTACTCAGAATCCTGATTTAATACCTACATAAACATAATATTTTGCTCCGAACTTACCAGGGTGCCTCGGGGGGGATGGCGGCCCACAAACCAGCGCGCTTAGACTTCGGGTCTCCCTCTTCTTCACATGGAAAACGCTCCAAAACAGAGTTGTCTTCCCCACAAAAGATAGTTACACTTCGGGATAACCCCGAAATGCAACAGGAGATCTTGGAGGAAATACGCGGTGTGAAGGAACTGGTACAGTCCAACGGAGAAGCGCTCCGAGCCCTGCGAGTAGACTTCGGTATGCTTCAGGACCGGCTTGAAGGTCTTTCACTACGGCAGGACAATATGGCGGGGGTCCTCGACTCGCACGTGGTGCGCTTGGAGAAACTGGACAAGGCTGAGCGTCAGATACAGAATCTTCAAAAAGAGTTAGAGGATAGCAATAATTGAGCCCGTCGCAACAATGTAAGGCTCATTGGAGTACCGGAGGGGGCGGAAGCGGGAGATATAAGAGAATTCCTGGTCAAAACTCTTCCCTCCTTGCTGAAGATCACTTTTCACAGAGATCTGGAAATTGACCGAGCACATCGTGTTCCTATCAACATGGCGCTCAATCGGACGACCCCCCGGCCTATCATCTTTCGATTACTGAGATATCAGCAAGTTGAGCAAATTCTAAATGCTGCTCGGGCGAATCATCATCTGGAGTTTGAAAGTCATAAAGTCTCCTTCTTCCCTGACTTGGCAAAGCCCACAGTTGACCGTCGGAAGAGACTCCTTGCTTTTCGCCCTAGACTTCAATAGCTACAGGCTCGCTTTGGCCTATTGTATCCAGCGAAGCTCAGAGTGACTCTCCATAACCAAACTAGAACGTTCGAAGATCCTGATCTACTAGCAACATTTTTAGATTCCAAAGAAGCAGACCAGATGCGCTAATCCAACAACTTGGATCTGTGATCCGCCGGATCTGCCCGCCATTTTGAATGGCCCGACGCGGTGATCACAGCCTGGAACAGAGACTGCCTGGACTTTTCTTTCTTTCTATATATAACTTTCTTGGTCTCCTATCCCTTCATGATGTGCACCTTGGTTGGATTCGGAACACGCACAGCTATACAGGTTATATGTTGTAATTTTGGCCTTCTCTGGGGTTTCTCCCCGCAGACATATGGTCGCCAGTAATTTCTGGGGTTCTGCTTCTTCTCTAATGCACTTCGGTGCTTATTTTTTTTATATGGGGCGCTCCATTGTTTTTCATTAGCTTATTTTCTATCATGTCATGTGTACAGCCATATACAGTTAATATGGGGGACATTGTGCAATTATGTGCGTTATCATGTTCTTTTTCAGAATTTTTAACCCTTCTGAATGGCCTTATGTAAGATTTTATTACTGAACGTAAAAGGCATCAATAGTCCAATCAAAAGAAAGAAAATCCTTAGCTATCTTAATCATGAGCATGCTGATTTAGTGTTTCTTCAGGAAACGCATTTAAATTCCGCTGAAACACTGATACTTAATGCTAAGCCTTACATGGTGGCTGCCTACTCTCCCGCCGTTTCCAAATGGTGTAGGGTAGCCATCTTGGTTAAGAAGTCTTTGCAAGCTACTGTAATGGATACTAGTTCCGATACGGAGGGTAGATGGGCCCGTGCACACCTTAAGGTTGGAGATAGTGAATTCACGTGTATTTGTATTTATGCTTCGAATGTGGATAACCCTGCTTACTCTGCAAGTATTGCGCAGTTGGCACAGGCCTCTGCCTATACTCCATTAATACTTGGCGGCGATCTCAACCAAGTACTTGATCCTTTAATAGATAGACTGCCGCCTAGAACGAGAGGTCCACCCAAGAGTCTTGATACCCTTACAGCTCTGATGAAAGATCTTGCGTTAGTAGATATATGGAGGCTGCTTCACCCCTCCGACTTAGAGTTCACTTTTTCTCAGCCCCCCATCACTCACAATCTAGAATAGATTTTCTTCTTATCTCCAAAGCACTGATATCCCAAGTGGACACGGCTAGGATTCATCCTCTCCATATTTCAGATCATGCTGCCATATTTTTCTCATTACATGTCACTACGCAAGGTGAACATCCCCGTGCTTGGTTTTTTGGGGCATAGCTATTTCCCTAATTACGAAATACTGGAAAATAGCTCCCATCTGAGCTCCAATGAATGGTGGAATCATGTCTGTCTCTACAGTAAATATGAGCAAATACTTCGTATGTTGGCTTCTTCCGTTCAGACCCCCCACCACTTGTCTGAATGGAAGATGCTCAACGACTATGCTCAAATTGCTAAATGCTCTCATCTGACTGTTTAAATCTGTGTAAATCTCTGTCACATGATCATTCTGTATCGCAGATCCTATTTCTGTTTGTTTTGATGTACACTTACTGTTGTTTGTAAGCGCTTATATGATGATACTTATCAGCTCAGAGAAGAAGCATAGGGGTTGGGGGTACTTGGGGTTGCTTTTTCTTTATTGTATGCTTGTATTTGTCTCCTTTGGTATGTTGTTTCTTTTGCTTGTGGTAAAATGAAAATAAACGTTTAAAAAAAAAATAAAAAATAAAAAATAAACTGAGGCAAAGGAAATAAAAAGACATACCAAAGATCACATGGAATTTGAACTCATAGCCCAAGAGCGCCTGACTTGTTCAGAGTTATACTATATACAGCATACTTCCTTCTTATCCATTTTCACTTTTTTAAAATTATTTTCATTATCATTTATCAAAGGATGTTCAACATGTATAAGGAGACTAGAAGGATATGAGCATTAAGGAGAAGATCTTTACACAATGACAAAAGTGCCATAGGCCTATACAGTAGACTCCCCCCCCAAAGGACTGGGTAAAAGCAAATTCCAGACCTTCAAATCATGAAAATAGTGCAATCACATGTAACCCTCCTTTCTGTGTGGTCCTGGCAGCTGCTCCTACCAGCTTGGCAGACAAAGGGGAATACTAATACAGTGAGCCTTTTTTTCAGTCTTTTAGTCTGGAGCTCATGGAATTTTATTATCAGGGTTCTTTACTTTGGGGACCGACATATATCGGGAGGCCCTTGGCACTTGACAGTCTTACTCCTCTTCCCTTCACAAAAAATAGACTCCAGTCCAGAGTTTGTATTCTGAATTAACAGTTTACTTAAACTTTAGGGTCACTGAATAAACAACGGTAACAAATGGCAGCAACAATGTTCATTCTTCTTACTGTGCTTGTATAGAGTTTTTAGCTTATTATTTATTTTTGTGTGTGTGTGTGTTTGTGTTATTATTTATTTGTATGTGTTTCATAATTCTGGTCAACTTTCTGCACACTGCTGCTGTTTCTTTTCTTTCTACAGTACTAAAATTTGTATCTTCCTTTCTCAACTACTGACTTTTTTATTTCCTGCCCATTCACTCCTCGGCTTTCTTTTCTTATATAGCCTTCCTGAGGATCCTTAACACTATTATTCTCAGGTGCACTCCAAGACCTTCTTTTGAACCCTGAGTTGACAATCTGAGGACTTGCAAATGGAGGCGTAGATGTGGCCAACATTTCTCTCCTCAGATCAGGGAACACCCTAATTGGGTTGTTCTGGTCCCTTTAACAACAAGATCAGGTCTACTGTTTTTAGCATGCAGGCACAGAGTTTTTTGTTATGCTGAATGCAGTAGTTTGAAGTAAGGTGCAATATTAGCCCTAGGGAAGAGGGTGATGTAAGGTTAGTAGCAGCAGTTTAATAAGAATGATATTATTGCTTGATCTTCCAATTTGATACAAGTAAAAATGACAGAGACCTGGTTTTGACTCCAGTGAAGAGGGTAGTGGAGTGAAACTGGGCGGTTCCCAATGTGAGAGGGTGTTTGGATTAGATAACACCCATTCTTCATTTGTAAGGAGGATTAACATGGAATATATTTCTGATAATCTATTTGGGGGTGGTGGGGTTGGGGGTATGTGGAGTTCAACTTGGTGCCATAAGCTAGTTTCTGTGTAGATTAGGGGTAAACGTTTGAATAAGAATGTTTAGCATTGAAGGGGAATATTATCAACAGCAGGAACAGAGAGATCCAGTAGAGATACAGAAAATGTTATGTTTTTCTGTTATAACTACAGTGACATTTTATATATTTATTTATTTAGTTGCATTTATATACCGCTTTTCTCCGGGTCAAAGCGGTTTACATCAAACAACACACGATAGCTACATTGAACATACTGTTAACTTATTTACAATTGAACTAAATATACAGGTGTAGTTAACTTATTTACATCTTTACAGTATAGATGTATGCATGTTGAGATGTAACTCTTTACAGTCTGGGGGGTACATTCTATGGTGGACTGAGCTTATTTACTTGGTTCTTCTAGGGAGCCAAAGTGTTCAATGAAAAGGTGCGTTTCAGACATGGCTTTCTACTACTTCTTAATAGGACGGAAATTATTCCCTGATGCAGCCCCTGGCAAAACACTGACAGTGTCAGGGCGGTGGTGGTGGGGTGCACGAGCTGAACAGAGGCATTATATAATGAAGTTTGCAAAGACCATAGCACTGCACATCATCAAGTCAGCAGAAACAGAAGATAAGCAATCTGCACTTGTGAGAGTGGTATCATTTGAAGTTATAATATGTTTGATTGACTAAGATTTATGCAGAACCCTGAATGACACTGGTGTCACAACAGAATAAAAAGTAAATCCTGTATGATATTTATAAGGGGTCTTTTAGACCTATGATGTGGTACAAGTGAACCAAGATAGTGGCATAAATTAATGAAGCCTGAAACTGTCTGGCTCCTATAGTACTGAAGTCTTTTTCCTCCTATATATGATGCTTATTCAACTCCAATTTTGAAAATGAATGTAAATAATTTTATGAATGGTCCTTTCCCTTTGTCATATTCTCAACCTATCGGTCTCCACTGCAACTCCTCCTGCGGTTTTCAAACATACTATAGTTATCCCTTTCCTCAAAAACTTTTCCCTAGATGCTACCTGCCCTTCTGATTATCAGCCCATCTTCCTTCTCCCTTTTGCATCTAAACTGCTGGAATATGCAGTTCACCACCACTGTCTCGACTTTCTTTCCTCTCAATCCCTTCTGGACCCCTTGCAATCTGGCTTTCACCTTTTTATTCTACAGAAACAGCACTTGCCAAAGTCTGCAGAGACTTGTTCCTGGCCAAAGCTAAGCTCGTCCTTTACTCAGTCCTCATCCTTCTTGAACTGTCTGCTACTTTTGACACTGTTGACCACCACCTTCTTCTCAACACCTGTTCTCTCTTAGTTTTAGGGACCCTGTTCTATCTTGTTTTTCTTCTTATCTCCCACTGCACCTTTAGTGTATGTTCTGGAGGATCTTCCTCCGCTGCTATCCTGCTTTCAGTCAGTGTACCTCAGGGTTCTGTCCTAGGACCTCTTCTTTCCTCTCTCAAGTCTCATTCCCTTGGTGCCCTTATCTCCTCTCATGGTTTTTAGTACCATCTTAATGCTGATGACTCTCAAATTTACCTCTCTGCACCTGTCATCTCTCCGGGAATCCAGGCCTATATCTCAGCCTGCCTGTATGATGTTGCTGCCTAGATGTCCCACCACCTTCTGAAATTGAACATGGCCAAGATAGATCTCCTTAATCCCACTAAACCCACCTTCCCCATTCCTTTTTTATCTCTTTCTGTGGATAACACTACCATTCTTCCAATGTTCTCACAACCTTGGGGTCATCTTTGAATCATCTCTCTCTTTCTCTGCTCACATCCAACAGATAGCTAAAACCTGTCATTTATTTCTGTGTAACATCAGCAAAATTCAACCCTTCCTTTTTGAACACACTGCCAAGATCCTAATCCACTCTCTAGTCATCTCCCATTTAGACTATTGCAAACTGCTCCTTGCTTGTCTCCCCCTGAATCATCGCTCTCCCCTTCAATTCATTCAAAATTCTGCTACACGGCTAATCTTCCATCAGTGCCACTACATCCACATAACCCCTCTTCTCATGTCACTTCACTGGCTTTCTATCCATTTCTGCATCCAGTTCAAACTTCTCCTACCGACCTACAAATGCATTCACTCTGAGGCTCCTCATCACCTCTCCTCTCTTATCTCTCCCTACATCCCTCCTCGGGAACTCTGCCCATCAGGCAACTTCCTATTAATTGGGCCTTTCTCTTACACTGCACACTCCAAACTTCACTCGTTCTACTTTGCTGCACTCTATACCCAGGACTGTCCCGACCACTAGATGAGCTAGGCACTGCCTAGAGTTGCAGACCTCTTTGTGCGGCAGGCCATGTGCTTTGGCACACATGGTCTGCCACTTCTGACCCCCCTCTGACAGGAAGTTGTGTTGGAGGGGGCTAGAAATGGTAGGCCATGTGTGCCACTGCCGCCCCATGCTGTGCCATCCCCCCACCCCTACCTGGCCCTGCTGATGCAATCAGCAGCAGCAGGGGTGACCTAATGCTCTACATGCAGTGGGGGAGGAGGGAACAGCATGACTAGGTCTTCTGTCTGGAGCGGCAGAAACACTGCCTATACCTTGAACAGACTATCTGAGTAGGCTCCATCTCTGGTTATATTCAAATCCAAGCTAAAACTCACCTTTTCAAGTTACCTTTGGTTCTTGATTCCTTTATTCTTCTCTTTACCACTCATGGGTGCTATAACCATTTCCCTTTAGTTCTACCCTTGTTCCCTGTTTTCTGTATTTGTCTGTCTTGAATAGATTGTGAGCTCTATTGACCAGGGACTGTCTCTTACATGTACAGTATGTGTGCAGTGCTATGAATGCATTGTAGCGCTATACAAATGATAAGCAGTAGTGATAATAGGAGTAGTATATTCAGGCAGCACGTTTATCCTTCTCGGTTATTGATGTAAGTTACTAGTGTACCTGAAGCTGTTCTGGATGTCACATATGGATCTGGCATCACTGGCATATGCTGAGTGCTTGGTTCCTTTCTTTTAAACAGGTGGAGGCTTTGGTTGGAAACAGGTTCCCAAAACTGATCTGCCGGTCTCCTGGCTCACATAGATTTTGATCTTAGTTAATGGTATAGTTCTTGGATTCTCTTCTAAGGCTCTACAGGTAAATCTTCACTCCTTAAGAGACATAGAGGTGCTGGCAGGATTTACGCAGCATCAACCTTTTGCTTTTCTCCATAATTCCTGTTCTTAGACCTGTCGCTCACTCTTGATGGCATGAGTGGCTAAAAGCACCTCGCTCCAAGTTGATGCAGCGGCTGGATGTCAAAGACAGAAAACTGTCTCTGGGAGTTGTTTTTATATAACCTGATCTTTCCATCTCAAAGGAGTTTCCTCCAAGCCAGAAATGACTGGCAGCAAGAACCTCCCCTGTTCTAGGAAATGTGAGATTCTTCTCAGACTCTCTCTGAACTTTTCTCATAGGGCCACTGGATAATGCTGCAGCTCACACAGCAATCATCCAAGCAATCTCTAGACACATAATATTCTGCAAATTGTTTTTCCTCCTATCCTCTTATCATCAGTCCTGAAGAATTACCTCTGGTCTCCACCAACCTTGCCTACCTGCTGCTGTGAAAGGCTCCCTGCACTGGGAGCCATGGTACCTCTTTATATAAAACTGACCAGCTCCACTTCATTCCATTCTCAAAACCTTTTATCCCTTTTTGAATTAGCTTCAAGAGTCTAAACTGGTCAATTACCCATACCAAAAATCAATCAATCAATCAATCTGAACTTAATAAAAACTCAACCAAACCAGTGCTCTCTGCAGACCCTGTATGCTTGCAGGGAGTTAAGTTGCATGACCGGCGCCGCCCTTGCCTGGGTCCACTGTCCACAACCTAGACATCACAAGGCCAAATGTCTCCCATGCAAGAAGCGGGCTGCACAGCACACAGTGCATATGCTCATTGAGGCGGTAGGAAGAGGCTGTCTCTACAGAGTGGCTGCCCACCATCTGAACCCCCTGCCTGTTTGCTCAGTTGCTTGCCCACTGTCCATGTCCAGATCACCTTGGGTATTTTTGGAGGCAAAGCGGAGAAGCAACCTGGCTTGCAGCTGGACTTGGTGCTGCTGCAGCACGCTGGCCAGCATCAGTGTATAAATATGACAGTACAGTTGTGAGCCAGTGCCAACACAAAGGAGGAGGAAATGAATTGTTGAATGGTCTAACGGAAGGCAAGAAAGAGCAGACTGCAGACAGGCAGAGTGAGTCAGTGACATCATCAGATGGAGTTAGGGCTGAGGCCCCCTGTTAGATAGGGGCCCAGGGCAACTTCCTCCTTTTGCCCATAGGCTAAAAGTGGCCCCTGCATAAGCAAGGTGGCAGCCAGTGAATAGTTATCCTCTGGGCAGCAGACAAGACACAGTCCTGGAGGTGCACATTGGAGAAGCATTTGATTTCTAATCGAGGATATAAACCATAAGCATACTGTAACTATTCATTGGCTTCAACGTTCATTGTGCAGCTTGAGTGGCTTCAGGTGTAATTCTCCAGCCTCTGTTGATGAGGGTGTACCTTTGGGAAGGGACAAGGAAGAAGCAGGAGCCACTTGATCTGACACACACTCTTCTAATGATTGTACTCTGAATGTTGGTTGTTACAGACCTCTGCAATGTACTGATGATTTTTTTGCATTGAGTTTTATTGGTTATGTATTTTCATGTAATTTTTTCTATAATCTTTTTAATGTAACTTTTTTATATATATGTTTATGGTCTGTGCTTTGTTCTCTCCAAATACTTTTATATGTTATGAATTGTTGCCCCTGACACAGGCAATTGCCAAAACTTGGCCAAGCCAGGCATTTGATTTATGGGGCCTATTTACTAACCATTAGCATACACTAAGGGGTATGTTTACTAAACTGTCTTAACGTAGCAGCGGCGACGTTATTGTGCGATACGTAATGTTATCGCACGATAATGTAACAATATCACGCGATAACGTCACATATCGCGCGATAACGTCTCTGGCAGCGGTGAGGTGCGCAGAGGGAGGAGAAAGGCACCCAAGAGGGTAGAGTAAGGCTCCCCAGGGGTGAAGAGAAGGGGTCAATGAGCGGAGAGTGGGCGGGGAATGGATCCATGCACACTAACGCCGTGAAATAAAGCTCTGAAAATTAGCGCCAGTGAAAACCTCGCGCTAGGCACATTTGCAGGACAGAGAAACCATTTCAGTCAGCAATGTACAGCAAAGGCAGGGAAATCCAGAAAAGTGATACTAGTGATACATGTGCAGGAACCAAAAAGGCAAATAAACATAGAAAATGACCAGAACCACATCTGAAATCCCAATAACCAAGCTGGCCAATAGTGATATTAATGATAAACATAAAGCAACACTACCGACAAAGCGTAAAAAGGAAGATATCATGTTAGGAAGGGTCTATGCTCTGTCCCCCTACAAAGTGAATGATCCCACATTGAAATAGCAGTGATCAGGGATGTTGTCGTTTATATTGGGGAGGTTTGTTATGGCGTGCACATGTGCAGCAACAGCAGAGTGGGCATGTAGGAAATGGCAACTGTACTGATGCTGTAAATGGGATACAGAGGGCTGCAGGCTCTGGTCCAGCTGGGGCAGAGTGCGGACTAGGCAGATGCCTAGTTGGCACATAGGATTGCCAAAACTGTAAAGCAGCAAGACAGCAGCTGACGAGGGTCCAACATGGGCACGAGTGTGTGTCCCACAGTGTCACAGGGGATATTACCCAGCAGGTACCCCCAAGGGCACATAACATTGGCAGGCGGTGCCGAGGGGAAGCGCGCATGTCCATGTAGGCACCCCTACCCGACAACCCACACCATAGGCAGCTGCCTACCGGCACACTGGATGCCCTGGGACTGCGCACCACCAGCACCACCGGCATAAGGACATGTCAGCATGGTGGCGGAGGGGTGCTGGTGGCAGAGGAGGCAGTGGCATCTGCCCACACCAGACCACGGCCAAGCCCCGTTTAGGTGGGTGTAATGCACTGCAACAGACAAGGTCTGCCTGATGAACAGTCATGGTATCTCCAGGGCATGACCTGCCCCTGTGGCAACAGTTTGGTGTAGTACACACAGTCAGTGTGTTTAGGGGCAGATGGTCACAGGTTCAAGTCCCAGCTGTGGCTCCTGCCAACCTTGTCCCCATATTTTACCCAGTACTAAACCATGGTAATAAAGACAGAACCTTTATTGCAGATAGAATAAACATGCCTGAAACGCCTATATTTTACCCTACAGAGCACAGACACCATAAACATGTGCAATCCCTAGAGCACCGCCCCATCGTATGCAAATGTACCTCATGCATATTCATTAGGGACAGCATGAAAACCTGAACAGTGTTTGGCCCACCAGGACTGGAGTTGGGAGCCTCTGCCCTAGAGCAGTGGCCAACAGTGGCACCCACACCCACAGGCTCCACTATCCAAAGTCTCATGGAGAGTCAGGCTGTTGGGCCCTGCGCAAAGCAGCATCTCCCAATACTGGTACCTGCATACCTTAGCAATGCTGTCCTAAACTTAGGAAGACGTTCCACATATATCAAAAGGTTGCTATGATTAATGTCAGCTAACAAATCCTAAGTTAAACACGATTTGTTGATAGACATTCATCATAGCAACCTTTCTGATATCTGTGGAGTGTGTTTCAGTTATTGCTTTTGACAGTGTTTACCACCCCGGGGAGTGACCCCAACAGTATTGCGTACCATAGCAATGTCTGCACTGTGCCCAGGACTGGTGAGGAGGCCAGGGCTGCCACAAACCTCCATATTTGCACAATGCTGGCATAGGTGTGGGAGTGTGTGTATGTCTATCCAGTGTGTTGTGACTGCCCACACCTTACTGAGCCCACACATGCTGTTTCCAGTGTTAGCCTGCCAATGTGCATAATGAAGAGCAAGGTACTGTGGGTATGGCCCAGACAGGGTGGCCTGGGCAGGATGCATCTGCACAGGGTATAAGGCAATGGCTAGGACATTGAAGTGCCCGACCACCACCTGCATGGACAGGGAGGCCACAGCATGTCATGCTGGGAGGTCACGCTCACCCTGACTGAGCAGTGACCACGGCATGGCTAGGTTCCCCCAAAGTGCTTTTCTCAAGTGATATTTATGGGTTTTCTTTTCTGGGGCCTAATCACTGACATGCCTGCTTGGTGTGTGTGCACTCATATCCCATTTTGGGGTGCACATAGTTCTTTCTGGAACATGCACAATGTACTAGCTAGTAGATGGTCTGTGGTTAGCATGTATATAGCTGGAACACCTTGCAGGGTGCAGTGGCTGGAGACTGACTGTGCCCTCTGCTGGTGAATGTCAGATAGTGGTGGGGGGTAGCTGGGCTTCTCCAGTGTTATGCCTGTCTGCTATTGCCTTATGTGGTGCGTACAGATCTGCACTGACTGCCCGTAAGTTGCCTGTTCCCGAGCAGGGCTGGGGTTGATGGTCCTCTCTACTGCCACCATTGCAGAGATGTACAATGTGGATCTGTTGGTGGGAGATCTGGTCCTCCCCACCCTGAGCCACAGAGGATGGGCAGAGTGGTGCTACATAATCCACTTTTGGGTCCAAACACCCCCCCTTCACCTATAACATGTGACCATGGCACCCACACAGGATATGCACTATTCTGGGTGCATCATAGTCCACAAGGGCTAGACGTGACTGGGAAAAACAGATGGGAACACAAGGAGGAGCTACCTCCTGCAGAAAGTCCAAGCAGACACAAAGAGCAGGAGATGTTGGAGAAAAGGGTCTTTATTATGCACAGGACACCCCAACGCGTTTCGGCAACGCCTTCCTCAGGGGGAGAAAACTAATAAATACAAACATCATATATTTATTAATAAGTACAATCGAAGAAAATTTAAAACACAGTTAAAAACATTAATAAAATAGCACCGGCAAGATATGAAGCAAAAGATATGATTCAACATAAAAATACACATAATAACAAAGCAGGGCTGAGGAACCAAACATATATTTTGAGCAATGGGAAGAAGAAAATTTGAAATAAAAATATAAAGGGTGGTGCGAACACATGCTGTATATACCATATAAAGATGAGATAATATAATAATAAAATAAAATAAAATAAACATGAGACCGTGGGGCTCAAATACATGATAAAAATAAAAATAAAAATAAAAATGATAATGATAATAATAAATATACAATAATAAAATATAACAATATAGACATTAAATAAAATTAGATAAAAATATATAAATAATAAATAATAATAAAATTAATAATATAAAAAGGTAAAAATATATAATAGTAACAATAATAGTACTAATCATAATGTAAAAAATAGTAGACAACTAGCACAGATCTAAAATAAGCCGTAATAGTGAGACCAAATTATAATAATAACAACAATAATAATGATAATGATGAACATCAATAAATATGGCATAAAATATAACAAAAATGCACATCAAAAAAAAGGGGGGAGGGGATGTGTGATTACCTATAGAATGCACACAAGTATTGAAGATCAAAAGTTAAACTTAAACATTAGAACAGCAGATGAAATCCGAAAGTAAGGTCATAAAATACCATAATAAAGGGGCGGAAAAAAATTGAAGGAGTAATAACATATGTGCCAGCCAATAACTGTAGGTATGCATCTTATAGTAAAATGTAGGAAAGGGAACTATGGTGTACCATAAGAACCTAAATATAAACCCATTTAATAAAAAGCGGATAATCTAAAAAGGACAAAAATACAATAATAAATAAATAAATAATAAAACAAGATAAAAATATGAGTATATATAAAAATATATATGTATAAAATTGATGAGTATAAATAATTAAATCGTGAGTAAATTATGTATCAATAAAAAACATATTGTGCATCCAATAATGGAATTATATAAGGTGGTGATGAGATATATGCACCAATCAACCAATCACAGTGAGATAAAATCGCGCTCACGAGACAACAGCTAAAACAAGGAAGATGTAACACTGTATGTGAGACAAGAACACTATTAAAAGTGCATGGCAGAGAGAATAACTAAGCATAGGAAGTACAGCATTGTGTGTAAGACAAACTCACTATTAAAAGTGCATGGCAGAAAAAATGCATGGCAGAAAAAACACAAAAGTGGAGATAACCCAGGAGGAAATCATAGTTGTGCTACTGGAGAAACCACACCGTATGACTAAACGGACGAATTGAAAGACATAACTGGACAAGAAATTATATAGCCTAAAAGGAAATGCATGCAACCGCGTAGGTACAATCCTGGGGTGCGAGTCGCAAGGTAATAATCATGACGGCAAATGAAGTAAGATGCCAACATGCGACAAAATATGTATAACAGTTTACTGCCCCAACCAAATTGCAAGTATAAAGGGGAAGGAAAAAAGAAAATAAGATTTAAAAGAAAGCCATGCAAGAACAATCGCCCACTTAGAGAAATACTCCTAAGAGCTGGGGCAACATGAAAATCTAACAGCCGACGAAAGAGCAGACTGGAGCCGCATATAAACTTATCCAATAATGTGAAGGCAAAAGGATAGCGGACGCAGTAAACAATGTGAACCAAATGGAATGGTGCAAAAACAATTTTTAAAATGAAAACAAAGCTGTCATGAAAACTGCTGATATGAAGGAGAAGGGGCTCACCCATATGCACGTTAGTAGAAGTACCGCCAAAACAAACTAGTACGAAGCTAGTCACAATTCCCTGAAGGAGAAATTAACAATATCAGTCAAACAGGGAGGTAACTCAGAAATGCTAAATAATGTAAAGAGAAAATAGCCAACGGTAGTACTCACGATCTCAGTAGCCCTCAATGGCTAAGGACAAATGTGTGAGATGAAGTTGTGTCACTGAGAGCAGCGTTCAAGCCAACTGAAAGAATCAGAGAGCCGTGCTGTGCTGCTATTTAAACAGTGGTTTTGGCGCCAATTTTGCAAACATCGTAGTGGTTGGGGGAGGGGTCACGGAACATGTTGCATTGGGCACCTTGCGTCAAGAAAGCCTACCAGAGGGCGTGTGCCACCGATCGTGCCTCCCTTCTTGAGAAGACCACACGTACACACTCTGATAGAGTGGTTTGTCCTTTAACATTCTCTGGCTGTTCTAAAGCTATTGTTAATATCCTTAAACAAGAGTGGCATCTTCTCTCCACTATTCCAGCCTTTGCCACCAAAAGGTTGATGATTGCCTACAAGCGCACCTCTAATTTATCTGATTCACTTGTTCCATCTGCTCTTACAGTCAGTAGGCCCGCCCCTACTATTAAGGGACACTATAGCTGCGGCAACTGTTCTGTGTGTATCCATGCCATCATAGTTAAAAATTTCTTCTTGGATAATGTTACCGGCCGTAGGATCTTTTTACATCAATACTCTAATTGTAAAACCACTAATGTAGTCTATTTGATAAAATGTCCATGTCAGAAATTATACATCGGCAAGACTCTGAGACAGATCCGGACCCGCATAATTGAACATCGCAGCAACATTTCTAGGAAGCACTCGGATAAACCTCTTGTTTCCCATTGGCTAGATATGAACCACCACATCAGTGATATAAAATTTACAGTGCTCAAAAGTATTATCCCACACTGGAGGGGGGGTAATACAGAAAAAACTCTATTACGATTTGAACAACGGTTCATTTATGAGTTTAATACCTTGGAACCTCATGGTTTAAATCAGGAGGTAGATCTATCAGTTTTTTTGGGCTGACTACCTTCTTTGCCATGTAACACATTTCTTTATTATATCATTTCTGCAATTTTCACTAAGTAGCTATGGTTATCCACCTCCTTTTGCAAATATAGCATGTTTAAGGATCCTTCCCTAGCACCACAGTTCGTTGGTTAAAAATTTTTTTTTCCCTGTTTCTTTAATTACTTGTGCAATGCAACATGTTCCGTGACCCCTCCCCCAACCACTACGATGTTTGCAAAATTGGCGCCAAAACCACTGTTTAAATAGCAGCACAGCACGGCTCTCTGATTCTTTCAGTTGGCTTGAACGCTGCTCTCAGTGACACAACTTCATCTCACACATTTGTCCTTAGCCATTGAGGGCTACTGAGATCGTGAGTACTACCGTTGGCTATTTTCTCTTTACATTATTTAGCCTTTCTGAGTTACCTCCCTGTTTGACTGATATTGTTAATTTCTCCTTCAGGGAATTGTGACTAGCTTCGTACTAGTTTGTTTTGGCGGTACTTCTACTAACGTGCATATGGGTGAGCCCCTTCTCCTTCATATCAGCAGTATTCATGACAGCTTTGTTTTCGTTTTAAAAATTGTTTTTGCACCATTCCATTTGGTTCACATTGTTTACTGCGTCCGCTGTCCTTTTGCCTTCACATTATTGGATAAGTTTATATGCGGCTCCAGTCTGCTCTTTCGTCGGCTGTTAGATTTTCATGTTGCCCCAGCTCTTAGGAGTATTTCTCTAAGTGGGCGATTGTTCTTGCATGGCTTTCTTTTAAATCTTATTTTCTTTTTTCCTTCCCCTTTATACTTGCAATTTGGTTGGGGCAGTAAACTGTTATACATATTTTGTCGCATGTTGGCATCTTACTTCATTTGCCGTCATGATTATTACCTTGCGACTCGCACCCCAGGATTGTACCTACGCGGTTGCATGCATTTCCTTTTAGGCTATATAATTTCTTGTCCAGTTATGTCTTTCAATTCGTCCGTTTAGTCATACGGTATGGTTTCTCCAGTAGCACAACTATGATTTCCTCCTGGGTTATCTCCACTTTTGTGTTTTTTCTGCCATGCATTTTTTCTGCCATGCACTTTTAATAGTGAGTTTGTCTTACACACAATGCTGTACTTCCTATGCTTAGTTATTCTCTCTGCCATGCACTTTTAATAGTGTTCTTGTCTCACATACAGTGTTACATCTTCCTTGTTTTAGCTGTTGTCTCGTGAGCGCGATTTTATCTCAATGTGATTGGTTGATTGGTGCATATATCTCATCACCACCTTATATAATTCCATTATTGGATGCACAATATGTTTTTTATTGATACATAATTTACTCACGATTTAATTATTTATACTCATCAATTTTATACATATATATTTTTATATATACTCATATTTTTATCTTATTTTTTTATTTATTGTTTAATCAGTTTTATTATTTATTTATTTATTATTGTATTTTTGTCCTTTTTAGATTATCCGCTTTTTATTAAATGGGTTTATATTTAGGTTCTTATGGTACACCATAGTTCCCTTTCCTACATTTTACTATAAGATGCATACCTACAGTTATTGGCTGGCACATATGTTATTACTCCTTCAATTTTTTTCCGCCCCTTTATTATGGTATTTTATGACCTTACTTTCGGATTTCATCTGCTGTTCTAATGTTTAAGTTTAACTTTTGATCTTCAATACTTGTGTGCATTCTATAGGTAATCACACATCCCCTCCCCCCTTTTTTTTTGATGTGCATTTTTGTTATATTTTGTGCCATATTTATTGATGTTCATCATTATCATTATTATTATTATTATTATTATTATTTGGTCTCACTATTACAGCTTATTTTAGATCTGTGCTAGTTGTCTACTATTTTTTACATTATGATTAGTACTATTATTATTACTATTATATATTTTTACCTTTTTATATTATTAATTTTATTATTATTTATTATTTATATATTTTTATCTAATTTTATTTAATGTCTATATTGTTATATTTTATTATTGTATATTTATTATTATCATTATCATTTTTATTTTATTTTTATTTTTATCATGTATTTGAGCCCCACGGTCTCATGTTTATTTTATTTTATTTTATTATTATATTATCTCATCTTTATATGGTATATACAGCATGTGTTCGCACCACCCTTTATATTTTTATTTCAAATTTTCTTCTTCCCATTGCTCAAAATATATGTTTGGTTCCTCAGCCCTGCTTTGTTATTATGTGTATTTTTATGTTGAATCATATCTTTTGCTTCATATCTTGCCGGTGCTATTTTATTAATGTTTTTAACTGTGTTTTAAATTTTCTTCGATTGTACTTATTAATAAATATATGATGTTTGTATTTATTAGTTTTCTCCCCCTGAGGAAGGCGTTGCCGAAACGCGTTGGGGTGTCTTGTGCATAATAAAGACCCTTTTCTCCAACATCTCCTGCTCTTTGTGTCTGCTGGGAAAAACAGATGGACACAAGTGCATCCTAGGTGTGTCTGCAAGGACTACCTATGACACACGCAATGATGGGGACCTGCAGCATAGCCTATCTTAGCTAATCCAGGTGCTACGGACCTGATGCTAGGTGCCCCACCTCACCCTCAGGGTGAGCACAGGACCCACACAATTTCACGGTTTGTAGCTACTCTGTGCCAGTAACACACACGGTCAGTTCCCCCTACCAGGCCTACGTGTTGTGGGGGTGCATACCCCATTATGTGATCAGCTGTAGACTGCTGATCTGCATGTGCAGTGCATCATAGGTATGGGTGGGTTTACCCTATCCTGGTAACCACAGCAGACAGTGTGTGTGGTGACCTGCAGTCTTTCTGTAGCCAGCCAGCAGTAGGTAGTAGCTATAGAGATGTAGCCTACTGGTTATGTCAATGGTTGTAGAGGCCAAGATCATGGGTTCAATCCCACAGTGATAGAACCTAAAAAGACCTTCTAAGGTGGTTTCATTTAATTTAAATCAGTGCTGCCAGCAGAAACACCCTCACAGTGCTGTAGCCCAAGGTGCCTCATAGGCGCCCTATACAGCCCCCTTAGGGACATTATAGGGTGCCTTGGCAGACAGGGCACTTTATAATGTGACCTATGGGGCGCCTTAGGTTACGGCACTGTCAGGGTGTTTTTGCTGGCAACACTGATTTAAATTAGAAGAAAATGCCTCAGACAGCCTTTTTAGATTACACCATTGCAGGATCAAACCCATGACCTCTGCCTCCACAGTCATTGCAGTAACCAGTGGGCTACATCATTATAGCTTCTAGCACTGTGCTGGCATGTACTTAGGGTTAACGCGCGTTAACGTGCCACGGTGCCCACTATCACGCGATACATATTCTTGCTACCTTAGGACTGGAACGCCCACTCTTTATATGGCATTCTTCATATTATCGCTGCAACTAGCGCCGGTAACATTAGGATGGTTTAGTAAACATACCCCTAAGAAGCATTGACATGCACTATTTGCCATCACATTCATAGAAATAACATGAGCACGATGGCAAATGCACATGCTAACATTTAGTAATCAGGCCTCTATGTTTTTAAAGGCTATTGGCCATTAGTTGTAAAGATCTAACAAGATATGCGGCTACTCATTTTTTTTCCAGCTTCCGCTGTTGTGTGCACTCCTATGTATGGTGGCTGCCTCTGTTGTTTGCCCTGCTCAGATTTTAATTGAAATAAATAAAACTTTTTTTTCTTTGGAAATGAGTGGTCTTCTTATTAGTTGATTGCTATAGGATCTGTACCAGTAAAGACTGCTGGCCTATAACTGTGTGACAGGAGGGGGTCTCCCTCCACCATCTTCTCCCTCTCTCTTCCATTATCTTCTGTCTGGCTCTCCCTCCTATTTTTACTCTCTTTCCTGCTCTTATTTATTCCCCTTGAAGAGGGAGATACTTCTCAGCTAATCATCTCTCTCTGATTCAGGGGTAACAGGCGTCATTCTGCTTGCTTTCTGGCTCTCAGGCTTGCAGATGCAGCATGGACTCAGCTCCTTGTAGTTTCATCTTCTTCTCTATTAGCTGGGTTCCTTCTCTCCTGTATTATAGCTTAGCTCTGGCTGCAAATGTTTGAGCACAAAGCTGATGAACTATATGCATCCGAGGGTCTGGTGGCTGCAGAAATGCTGCCAATAAACAAAAGACCTCTGTCCTCCCTGGGGCCCTTCTGTCCGCACACATCCTAGTAGCTGTACACACCATTTTTCAAGAATCATTTATCACTATCAACCCAACAAGGGAAAAAGAGGCAATGACCCTGTGCAACTCTGTGGAAAGCTAGCCCTCCATTTAAGAAAGACAGATAATTTAGTGGTGGAATCACCCCACTGCATATTAACACCAGCCACTAAGGGTCTGAATGGATAACTCCCTAGCAACGTAAATATTAATATTTAATACTAAATAAAAGAGATTTGCCTGGCATAGTTTTTATAGAATGAAAAATAAACAAAAAGCGAGAAGGAAAATCTGCAGCTATTGTTTCCATTGTTATTTTCGAATTATATGTTATGCAAAAAAAGGAAAATACTGCATTTCTCTGTCTGCAAGACGGCAACTGCAGACCTTTGCCCAAGATACATCTTATAGGCAGCTTGTGCAATGATCAGAAAAAAAAATCTCTGTAATGCTGTCAAGAGACAAGAGAGAACAAAAGGTTAAACATTAATGAAGAGTATCCTTATGTCTGCCAATGTCTTCGAATGTCATGGAACTCCTCTTTTCAGAGAATAAATGTCCAGTGTCCAATAAGCATGGCAATCTCTTGGAATACTAAGCACTGAGGAACAGTTTATCTTCAGCCTCTCTCTGTGGTATTTAAATCATTACAAAGTAATTGATAATACTGATGGGCACAAAATTTTATAGCTCCTAATAAAGAATTTTGAGATCGCTAGTTTATTATTTATCTTCTGGTAGGATATGGAACTATGAAAACATTGACTGGCCCTGAAGAATTAGCATACTAAGGTCATGTGATGCTGCCTCTTCATATTACCATTTTAGTGAAAGGAAGGAATATTAGCTAAAGCAAAGAGGGAATGTTGATAGGTGATAGGAATAGAGTCAGATTTTTTGTTACATTGGCAAGCTACTACAGAGCCTGAAACCTAACAAGTATAGGCTGCAAAATTAATGCCTTCATCAAAGCTACAAACTGACAACCTCCTTCAATTATACGGCTAAAATGCAGTGCACAATTTGATTGAATATGTTTTTATGCAGCTCTGAGCATGCAATAGAATGCCTTAGTACCACAGTTTAGTTCATGGTTTGCAAACAACAGGTGAGTTGCCAGTCATGAGAACCTGATTGCAACCCTGTGGTGCCTGTGGGGTCAGGTCCAAGCCCTTTTCCTCCACCCAGCACATCAGCATTCACCACTATAGCCCTTAGAGTAAGCACCATCCCTGGAAAATAGCTCCACTCCACCCTCCAAAGTCCACTCCAAAATCTGTTTAAAAAGTACTCTCCTAGGCTATCCTAGGAGAGTCCACCCCATCTCCAGATTCCCTCCTCCACCCCACCCCACTTGCTTGAAAACTCCATGATTAAAAGGAGGTAAGGAAATCCCCAGTTGTGATGGAAAAAATGTAAGCCATCTTGAAGTATGGCGTCAACAAGGCAGGAGTGGCTGGCTCCTGTCCTTTTGATCACAGAGCAGGGCGGGTCTGGAAGTAACCCTATGAATATGTTTTAGACAGATTTCAGGGGTGGGCCTTGAGAACTGGAGTGGGATTATTCACCATATACTTTGAGGCTATGAACAAATAAACTGAGAACTTTACATAGAACACGGGAGTTAAACTTGGAGTTAACAGGGTTAAGAACAATGTTAATTACATGGTAAGTTTTTCAGGTTGTGTGATCTATTGTCTTTGTATAATTGGGAGTATGTGAATTGGAGTCAAAATATTTATGTCCAGGGTGAGATTATGTTTCTGGTCAATAATATTTCAAGAAAAGGTGTGTTTTTAAGATTTTTTGGAAGTCCTATAGGTCGCTGGTAGTTCTTATGTTCTCGGAAAGTGAGTTCCAGAGTGGAAAATATTGATTTTCCAAGCAAAGCAGAGGATTGGACTTGTTATCATGGGTCTCAGAACTTGTTTTGATAGGAAGAGGGATATTCACTATGTATTTTAAACTAGATATTAGGGAAAGCTGACAGTCACCCATGAACGCATGGTTTGTAATTATGTATCCTTGAAGGATACTAGCAAAACAGGGAAGTCAGGACATCTTGATGGAGATGTTCCAAAAAAGGTGTCTTTAAGTAAAAATCAGTTGAAAGATTCCAAATTAACCCTGTCATCTAATAGCAAGACTGTTAATATTAGCAAAAAGCAAACTTTGATATGCTTATAAGCAAATTCTAGAAGTATAAAAAATAAGATGGGAGAGTTAGAATATATAACAATGAACGAAAGATTAGATATAATTGGCATTTCAAAGACCTGGTGGAAGGAGGAAACCCAATGGGACATTGTGATACCAGGCTACAAATTATATCACAATGATAGGGTAAATCACATTGGTGGAGGGGTGGCTCTATATACTAAAGAGGGCATCAAGTCACACAGGATAAAGGTTTTGCAGGAAACAAAATACACTGTAGAATCTCTATGGATAGAAATTCCATGCAAAATGGGGAAGGCAATGGCAGTGAGGGTATACTACCGTCCGCCTGAACAGAATGAACAGACAGATGATGAAATGCTAACAGAAATTAGGGAAGCTAGGAAAGTTTACAACACAGTAATAATGGGAGATTTCAAGTAACCCGGTATTGATTGGGTCAATGTCATATCAGTACATGTTAGGCAGACAAAGGGGTATGTTTACTAAACTGCGTTAGTGCAATTCGCGTTAGGAGCTGCGGTATAGACAGAAACCCCAAATAAGGACATGGGCGGTACATCGTTACCGAGAACGCGCCGAGAATGCGCGCTACAAGGCGCCATAAATGAACGAGCGCTACAGGGCACGTTACCGTGCGTTAATCTTAAGAAGGCGCGCAGGCATGCAATCACAGCAACAGAGCTGTAGCACAATGGTTACAACACTGACTGATGATACAGGAGTCATGGATTTGATTCCCCAGTGGGCCTAATGTATAAGGCTGGCTGAGGCAGCACCCTTTACATTTAAGTAGTGACTGTTGAGGCATGTGACATGTATTTTAATTTGTGCTGCTAGCAAACACACCCTCACGGTGGCATAACCTAAGGTGCTGCATAAGGCACCCCATAAGGCACTCCATAGGGCACATTATAAAGTGTACTGTCTGCCAAGGCACCCTATAATGTCCCCTATAGGACACCTTATAAGGCTGTGAACAAAGCCCTGGCTGGCTGCAGGACTGCACGTCACCACACAAACTGTCTGCTGTGGTTACCAGGATAGGGTTAACCCATCCATACCCATGATGCACTGCACATGCAAATCAGCAGTCGAGAGATGGGCACAAGATTGGGTATGCACCCCCACAGCACCTCGGCCAGATAGGGGGAAGAGACCGTGTGTGCTACTGCCACAGAGTAGCCATAGACAGTAACATTGTGCGGGTACTGTGCCCACCCTGAGGTTGAGGTGGGGCGCCCAGCACCAGGTCCACAGCACCTTTCATGACTGAAATACGCCATGCTGCAGGTCCCCATTAGTGTGTGATAAGCAGTTCCGTTAGACACACCTAGGATACATCTGTGCCCTGCTGTATGTCTCGGTCATGTCTAGTCCTTTTGGGCGATGATGCACCCAGAATAGTGCATATCCTGTGTTGGTGCCATGGTTACCTGCTGTAGGTGAAAGGGGGGGGGGTGTATGGACCCATGGGCAGATTATGTACCACCACACAACCCACCCTCTGGGGCTCAGGGTGGGAAACAGGATCACCCACCAATAGATCCACAGTCTACCTCCCTGCAATGGTAGCAATAGAAAGGACCATCTACCCCAGTCCTGCTGGGGAACAGACAGAGTGGTACACATCCATAACACAATAGCAGACAGACATTAGGCCTGCATATGCTAAGCTGCACCACACCACTATCTGATATTCTCCTGCAGCAAGCCTTCAGCCGCTGCACCCTGCAAGGCACTCCATCAAGACACATACCAGCTGCAAACAGTCTGCTAGTTAGTCCATAGTACATGTTCCTGGTGGAAATACATGCACCCAGAACTGGGATGGCAGCACACACAACAAGCAGATAAGTCATTGACTGACCCCCAAAAGGAAACCCATAAATATCACATGACAAAAATACTATATAGCACTATGGGGGTGCCTAGCCATGCTGTCGTCACTGCACAGTCAGGGTGAGAGTGATCTCCCAGCAGGACATACTGAGGTCACCCTGTCTGTGTAGGTGGTGGCCGGGCACTAAAATGTCCGAGCCATTGCCCTATGCCCTGTGCAGATGCGGCCAGGCCAGGCCACCCTATCCAGGCTTTTCCCACGGTACCTTGCTCCTCATTATGCACATTGGCAGGCCAATACTGGCAACAGTGCTAGCAGTGTGGGCTGTGGAGGGTGTTGGCAGCCACCACACACTGGATAGACAGACACACACTCCCCACACCTATGCCAGCATTGTGTAACTATAGAGGTGTTGGGCAGCCCAGGCCACCACACCAGTCCTGGGCACAGTGCAGGCATGGCTATGGTACGCAATACTGTAGGAGTCACTCCCCAGGTTGGTAAACACTGTCAGACACAAGACCTGTAGCACACTCCACAGACATCAGAAAGGTTGCTATGATGCAGCTCACTCAGAATATTGTACTTAACCTAGGAATTGCTATCTGCCAGTAATCATAGCAACCTTTTTAAAGATGTGTTCCATATTCCCAGGTTTAGGGTGGCATTACTAAGGTATGCAAGTGCTAGTATTGGGAGACGCACGCAGAGCCCAATGTCTTGCCTCTCCAGGAGGCTTTAGATAATGGGGCCTGTGGGTGCGGGTGTGTCTGCCCCTGTTGGCTGCTGCTTTACGGCAGAGGTTCCCAACTCCAGTCCTGCGGTGCCAAACACTGTTCGGGTTTTCATGCTGTCCCTCATGAATATGCATGAGATACATCTGCATACCATGGGGGTGGCGCATAGAAATGCAGCACAGGCATCTTTATCAGAGGCAGCATGGAACCTGAATGGTGTTTGGCCCTCCAGGACTGCATTTGGGAGACTCTGCTCTAGGTAATGCACATTTCTATGATGTTTGTGCTGTGTGGGGTAAAATATAGGTGTTTGACCCATGCTTATGTTTTCAGCAATAAAGGTTCAGTCTTTACTACCATGTTTTCTTCATAGGTAAAATAAAGGGACTGGGTTGGCAGGAGCCCCAGCTGGGATTTGAACCTGTGTCCTTCTGGTCCTAAAGGCACTGGCTGTGTCCGTTGCACCACCGTCTTAGCACAACAACAGTGCATTCCCTGGGGAGTCCATGGCTGTTTGTCAGACAGGGCCTGTCTGTTGGAGTGCACTGCACCCAGGTGAAGGGGGCTAGGCCACCGTCTTCTGTGGGCAGCAGCCACTGCCCCCTCCACCAACGGTACCCCTCCGCCACCATGCTGACATGGCCTTATATTGGTGACAGCATCACAGCTGAATGATATGTGGCCCTCCAGGACTGCATTGAGGGGACTGTGGTCTAGGTAATGCGCATGTTTCTGGTGTCTGTGCTCTGTAGGGTAAAATAGAGGTGTTTGGACCATGCTTATGTTCTCTGCAAAAAAGGTTGGTCTTTACTATCACGGTTTAGTGGTGGGTAAAATATGGGGATTGGGTTTGCAGGGGCCCCAGCTGGGACTTGAGCTGCTGACCTTTGTCTCCTGAACACACTATCTGCACCACACTGTGGCCACAGAGACAGTGCAGTCCTTGGAGATAGGAAACCTGGCCAAGGAAATCAGAAGCCCTGCTCTGCACAATTTCACTGTGGGCTCATTCACCTTGTATGGAGACAAAAGGGCAAATAAACATTAGAAATGGCCTCGGAAAAAAGGGAAATAAAACATAACCAAGCTGGGCAACAGTGATATCAATGGGCAACAGTAAAAAACACTCCCAGGACAGCTCCAAAATAAGTGATTTTTTGGAAGGGTCTACGGAGCGTAGACCCTTCCAAAAATCATATAGTGCATCTCACAGAATGTGGTATGGGCAGAGCAAGAGCATCCAGAGCAGAGGGGAGAGCAGTATTAATGAAAACGATAGCCTCATCAACAGACTTAGAAAACAAGGTGGAAGAAAGAAGTGATGCGACAAAAGTGGAGAGAACCGATGGATCGATAGCATGAAGATTCCTAAACAGGTAGGAGGAGACTGGGCGAGATTGAGGCGGGGAGTGATGAAGAATAAAGCTTAGCAGTGAACATCAGATAAAGGAAGAACTGAGGTACAGAAATTAGAGGGTTAACAATTAGAGAAGAAAACAAGGTCAAGGCAGTGACCATGCTGATGAGTGGGAGCAGAAGAGCAAAGCTGGAGGTTGAATGAGGAAGTAAGGGAAAGAAGCTTAGACGCATAGGGGTCAGAAGGATTATCAACATGAATGTTAAAGTTACCAAGAATAAGGGAGGGGGAAGAAGAATCCAGAAATAAGGAAAGCCTTGAGTCACAGTCAGTGAGAAAGGTAGAGATGGACTTGTCAGGGGGTTTATAAATAGCAGCTATCTGGAGAGGTAAGGGATTAAAAAAGTAGATTGAATGGGCTAAGGAAAGGAAAAGGAGTGAGACTGAGATGGAAGGAGGGGCTGAAATTGGCAGGAAGGAGAAAGCAGAAACCCAACACCACCACTACTACCATGGCCAGTGGCACGAGGAGTGTGGGAGGATTGGTAGCCGCCATGACAGAGGACAGAGACCACAGTAGTGTCATCAGGGAGGAGCCAGGTCTCAGCACAAGCTAGAAGATGGAAAGTATTAGAGATGAAGAGATCGTGAGTAAAAGAGAGTTTATTAGATATGTAATGAGCATTCCATAAGGCACATGAGAAATGGAGAGAGGAGGGGGAAAAGAGAGAAATATGAAAAGTTTGGAGTGGCTGAGAGAGGAACTGTCTTTGGAGTGAGAGAAAAGTCTAGGGGGACCAGGGTTGGGATTAATGTCTTCAGATTATAGAAGAAAAAGGAGCAGAAGAGTGTGAGGCAGCGAGGAGATGGCACGGCAGAAATGGGATGACGTTCTTTCAGAGAGAAAGGAGAGGGATGAATGAGAGGAAGAAAAAGGTGAAGTGAAAGAGCTGAAGAAAGGGTGAAAGACAAGATGGGAGAAGAAATGGGGAAGGTAGAAAGAAAGTGATAAGGAGGAGGGAGTTTGAAGATGTTGGTATGAGGGGAGAAGGTTAGGGAATGTTAATAATAGGAAGAAAAAATGATAAGAAGAGATGGAGAGGAAAGCAGAAGATAGAGGAAATGATTGAGGACTTGGTAGGAGAAAGATCAAGAGATAGGGAGCAGCTGGGAGAAAAGGTGGTAAAATCCACATATAAGAAGTGGCTTGTACGAGGGTGAGGATCTATCAAAGAGAAGGGAGAGGTAAAAAAGCAAATTAGTAAATGTGTAAAATTACTATTAAGTAACAAATCAAAAATTAGTTAAAATTGGAAGACCAAGATAGTCAGTGTCTAATTCAGTTTAAATAGGCAATACCAGATACGTAGATCGTATCATTTCCAATACGTAGATATAGAAAGACTAGGGGACATGCAATGAAGCTACAGGGTAAACTATTTAAAACTAATAAAAGAAAATATTTCTTCACTCAACGTGTAATCAAACTCTGGAATTTGTTACCGGAGATGTAGTAAAGGCTGTTAGTGTAGCTGGGTTTAAAAAAGGTTTGGACAAGTTCCTGGAGGAAAGGTCCATAAACCATTATTAAGAAGGGACCCAGGATATCTATGCTTGACCCAGTACAAGCATTGCGGAACCTGTGTCTTTTGGGGAAACTGCTAGGTACGTATGTCCTAGATTGGCCACTGTTGGAAACAGTATACTGGGCTTGATGGACCTTGGTCTGACCCAGTATGGCATATCTTATGTTCTTATGTTCAGATTTCATGGCAGGAGGCTATTATTTTCTGTAAATTTATGTTCTCTGTATGGGCAATCCGGTCTGCTCATGATTCAGTTAGTTGGCGTAGGTCTTCTAAGATGGTATCAGACCTCAGGGCTGGAAGCTGTTCTTTTCTTAGGCTGACTATGGGATCCGCTGCAGGTTTGTGGGCTGGCGTATGCCACAGCGGGGGCAGCAGATTGGTAGGTAGGCTGTTGAGGCCTACCATGTGGTGATGGCCCCAGTGTACTGCGGTGACTACTGTCTCTGTCTGCTTTGAAATATTAAAATATATTAAAAGTGCTGTATGTGCTGTTTTCTTCCCTTTACTGTCAAAGTGATTTTCTTTACCCTTTTGAATAATCCGGTTCTCTACTCTCTGGGCTCAGGAGTCCTTGGTTCTCTCTGCCTCCTGGCCAGAACATGTGCCATGCAGATCATGCCACTCAAGGAAGGCAGTTGTGGCAGCGCCCAGAAGGGAGAGGTGGGTCAGAGACACTGAGCTGCAGCACAGCCGTGCCAGGAGAGATGGCCTCGGACACAGTGGCCCGGTACTCAGCCTGTCCAAGAGGCGGGCACCTGGTCATTGAGGTCAGCCACGTTCACAGTCTCGCGCTCCCACTGCCGTCATTTTGCAATGATTGCGGAGCCACCTGGACTTTCTTTGTCTTGTGTTTTATTTATTTCTGTATCACCTCACGGAGCAGAGAGTATCCCGTTCAGTATAAAGTGGATAGGCTTTGTGTTTTGGTGGAGGAGCGGTGCAGGATGACTGTGGGGGCAAACAAGTACAAGCTTTCAGAGCTATTGTAGCCCGTATTCGGGGGTCATGGACCGGCCGGCTTCCTGGCATGATGGTCCAAGGCTTTTAGCCCAACGATCAGTGCAGGGCTCCCTCAACACTCACAGTCCAGCTGATAAGAGGGAAGGCCCCATATCTTAAAAAGGATATAGTAGAATTAGAAAAGGTACAGAGAGGAGTGACAAAAATGGTAAAGAGGATGGAATGATATCCCTACGAGGAAAGGCTTAAAAGGTTAGGGCTCTTCAAATTTGAAAAGAGATTACTATTACTACTACTACTATTTAACACTTATATAGCGCTATGAACGCAGCACTGTACAGCATACACATAAGAGACAGTCCCTGCTCATCAGAGGCTCGCTCGTCTGAACTTACAATCTAGTCACGACAATACAGAGCATTATTCAATCAGTGCAAAGTACAATATGTTTTTTACAGTTCGGTCATGAGCAGGGCCGGCCCGTCCATTGAGCAAGAATGTTTTTTGCACAGGGCCCCGCGTTTCGGGGGGCCCCGCGCAAAGAACATTCTGCTTTTTTTTTCTTAATTAAATTTAAAAAAAAAAAAAGCTGGCCGCTGCTGCCGCGGCGGCATGGAGTGTCCCGCGGGGCTCCCTCTGCCCGGCGGAACTCTCCCAGCGCGGCTGAGCCCCTCTGCGCCGGCTTGCAGATACGCGAAGGGAGAGTGTCTCCCTCGCGTCTCTGTTAAGCCCGCAGGGGCTGATGGGAAGCAGGGGCTGATGGGAAATTTCCCATCTGCCCCTGCGGGCTTAACAGAGACGCGAGGGAGACACTCTCCCTTCGCGTATCTGCAAGCCGGCGCAGAGGGGCTCAGCCGCATCGGGAGAGTTCAGCCGGGCAGAGGGGGCCCCGCGGGACACTCCATGCCGCCGCGGCGGCAGCGGCCAGCTTTTTTTTTTTTTTAAATTGCCATGAGCCGATGGGGGGGGGTTTTAAGACTGGCAATGGGCTTGGGGGGGTTTAAGACTGGCAATGGGCTAGTTGGGGTTAAGACTGGCAGTGGGCTGGGGGGGGGGTTAAGACTGGCATTGGGCTAGGGGGGGTTAAGACTGGCAATGGGCTGTGGGCTGATGAGGGCTGTCTGGAAATGGGGTGATGGGGGACTTAGGACTGGCAATGGGCTATTGGGGGGTTAAGACTGGCAATGGGCTAGGGGGGTTTAAGACTGGCAATGGGCTAGGGGGAGTTTAAGACTGGCAATGGGCTAGGGGGGGGTTTAAGACTGGCAATGGGCTGGGGGGGGTTTAAGACTGGCAATGGGCTAGGGGGGGTTTAAGACTGGCAATGGGCTGTGGGCTGATGAGGGCTGTCTGTAAATGGGGTGATAGGGGGCTTAGGACTGGCAATGGGCTATGGGGGGGGTTAAGACTGGCAATGGGCTAGGGGGGGTTTAAGACTGGCAATGGGCTGGGGGGGTTAAGACTGGCAGTGGGCTGGGGGGGTAAGTCTAGCAGTGGGCTAGGGGGGGTTAAGACTGGCAATGGGCTGTGGGCTGATGAGGGCTGTCTGGAAGTGGGGTGATGGGGGGCTTAGGACTGGCAATGGGCTATGGGGGGGTGGGTTAAGACTGGCAATGGGCTATGGGAGGGGTTAAAACTGGCAATGGGCTAGGGGGGGGGGGGTTAAGACTGGCAATGGGCTGTGGGCTGATGGAGGTTGTCTGGAAATGGGGTGATGGGGGGTTAGGACTGGCAATGGGCTATGGGGGGGTGGGTTAAGACTGGCAATGGGCTATGGGGGGATGGGGTTAAGACTGGCAATGGGCTATGGGGGGGTTAAGACTGGCAATGGGCTGTGGGCTGATGGGGGCTGTCTGGAAATGGGGTGATGGGGGGTTAGGACTGATAATGGGCTATGGGGGGGGGGGGTTAGGACTGGTAATGGGCTATGGGGGGGTTAAGACTGGTAGTGGGCTGATGGGGGGGTAGGACTGGTAATGGGCTATGGGGGGGTTAGGAATGATAATGGGCTATGGGGGGGCTAGGACAGGAAATGGGCTGATGGGGAGGGGTTAGGACTTGAGGTGGGCTGATGTGGTTAGGACTGGTAATGGGCTGTGGGCTGATGGGGAGGGGTTTAGGACTGGCAATGAGCTATGGGGGACTGACTGGAAATGGGCTGATGGGGGGTTAGGACTGGAAGGGGCTGATGGGGGATTAGGACTGGTAATGGGTTATGGGGGGGCTTAAACTGAAAATGGGGTGATGGGGGTTAGGACTGGAAGTTGACGGGGGGCTAGGACTGGTAATGGGTTGGGGGGTTGCTAGGACTGGAAATGGGCTGAGTGGAAGGGGAGGCTTGAACTGCAAATAGCTGATGGGGAGGGGGCTTGGAATGGAAATAGGCTGTGAGGGAAGGGAGCTAGGACTGAAAATGGGCTGATGGAACAGCTAGGATAGGACTGGAAATGAGCTGTTGGGGGGAGCTAAGATTGGAAATGGGCTGTGGTGGGGGCTTGAATTGAAATGGACTCATGGAGGGGCTAGAACTGGAAGTAGGCTCATGGAGGGGCTTGGACTGGAATTGGGCTGAGTGGAGGGGAGCTATGATTTGACATGGGCTGATGGTGGGGCTAGGAAATGACTAGAAATGGGCTGATGGGGGGCTAGGATTGGAAATGAGCTGATGAAGGGACTTGGACTGGAATTGGATGGGGGAGCTAGGACTGGAAATGGGCTGATGGGGGGCTAGGACTGGAAATGGGCTGATGCAGGGACTAGAAGGGAATGGATGCTTGGTGAGACTGGAACTAGAAGGGAGCTGATGTTGGGGGAGGATTAGAATGGGATGGGGCTGGGAGAGTAAAATGGAGAGGGGAAAAATATTTTGTGTAGGAGGGATGAAAAATCTACAATTGGCCGGGTATTGGGAGAGTAAGTGGGGATTGAGGATGGAGGGGTAAAATTTGTGTGGATGAAATAGGAATGAGGAAAGAGCAAAAGGAGAAAGATTAGTATGTTAAAGCAGATGTAGAGAGAGAGAATGGAAAGAAACTAGAAGAGAGAAGAAAGGACAAATGGACAGCAGATGATGGAGAGTTAGCAGAAAACATGAAGAAACCAGAAGAAAGTGGCTGGACCAATTGCAACTGAAAAAAAATGCACAAAAGGTAGAAAGATATCTCTTTATTTTGAATTTATTAACTGGAATATGTCAGCTCTGGGAAATGTGCATCATTAACGCAAAGGTGTAAGACAAGGCTGCATACTTTCCCCCTACCTGTTTAATTTATATGCAGAACAAATCATCAGAGAAGCAGGACTGTATGAAGACCACAGAGGTGTGAAGATTGGTGGAAGACTCATCAACAACCTTCGCTATGCTGATGATACCACATTACTGGCTGAAAGTGAAGATGATCTGAAACATTTGCTTCTCACAATCAAAGAACATAGTCTCAAAATGGGCCTGCACCTTAATGTAAAGAAGACAAAGATCATGACAACTGGCATAATCAACAGGTTCATCGTTGAAGGAGAAGAAATTGAAATCGTGAACAACTTTAACCTACTTGGATCAACTATCAATAAAGAAGCAACAAGCAGTCAAGAAATCAGACGACGCATTGCTCTTGGCAGAATGGCTATGAAAGACCTAGATAAGATTCTCAAGAGCAGAGATGTCTCTCTCCATACAAAGATTCGACTTGTTCAAGCCATGGTATTTTCAATAACATCATATGGATGTGAAAGCTGGACAGTGAAAAAGACAGACAGGAAGAAAATTGATGCCTTTGAATTATGGTGCTGGCGGCGAATACTGTGTATACCATGGACTGCCCGAAGAACAAACCAGTCGGTACTAGAGGAGATCAAACCTAAGCTTTCTTTAGAAGCTCAGATGACAAGACTTCGACTTTCATACTTCGGACACATCATGCGAAGAGAGAGATCATTAGAGAAAGACATCATGCTTGGCAAGATAGAAGGTCAACGCAAAAGAGGAAGGCCAGCAATGAGATGGATCGCTACAATAACAGCAGCTACGGGTACCAGTCTGTCAACAATGAGCCGCCTGACTGAAGACCGAACACAATTTAGGATAGCTATCCAGAGGGTCGCCATGAGTCGACTCCGACTCGACGGCACTTAACAACAACAACAACGTCTGCGCTTTGTTTGGTACAAGAGGAAATTAATTTATAGTTTTATTTCTACAGTGTTGTTGTACATTCCAAGTTTGGCTTTTGGGGTTCCCAGTTTAATTATTGCCTTCCTGTTTCTAAATTGTGTTTTCTTGTTTGGTGATGGTCTATGTTCTGCATGTGTAACTGAGCTGAGGTATTCTGTTTATGTAATTCCTATTTGACATTGCCACTTGTTCTCTTTCCCCAGTAGGTCATGTATTGTTTTTCTCTGAAATGTATTGGTTTAATATTTGCAGTGTTGCCTTTTGATAGGTAGGGTATGGTGCTTTGTGAGTCCTGGTAGTGCTGTCAGGATACGGCGGGTTTGCTATGGGTTCTAAATGGGCAGCGTTTGTAGTAGTTCCTAATGTGCCTGGCGGTTGGCACTGGATTATAGTAATGTAGAAATCTTTTAGTCTTTCTTTCTTTATCCATACACTCATTAAGAGACATGTTTACTAAAGGTTAGTGTATGGTAACATTATGCAAATATTTATGCAAATAAGGCCAATTATGCAAATGAGGCCCCGCACCGAGTCTCCGCACATGGCCCCGCACCCCCCTTGGGCCGCCCCTGGTCATGAGGTGGGGGTTAGGTTAAGATAAAGGATAGAAGTCAGGATCTGAATGCGACAGTGAAGAGGTGGGTCTTTAACCTGAATTTGAAGAGGGCTAGGGATGGTGCTTGGCGTACAGACATAGGTAAGCTGTCCAAGGCGTGGGGTGTAGTGAGGTGAAAGGAGCGAAGTTGGGAGTTAGTGGTGCGAGTGAAAGGCCTAGATAGAAGTAGTTTGTTAGTGGAGCGAAGTTGCCGAGTGGGGATGTAGGGAGAGATAAGAGATGGGAGGTATTGAGGGGCTGCAGAGTGAATGCATTTGTAGGTCAGTAGGAGGAGTTTGAATTGGATGCGGGCTTGGATGGGGAGCCAGTGAAGTGACTTGAGAAGAGGAGTAATGTGGGCATGGTGAGACTGGCGGAAGATTAGTCGAGCAGCAAAATTTTGTACAGATTGAAATGGGAGGAGATGGCTCATGGGGAGACCAGCAAGGAGTATGTTGTAATAGTCCAGGCGAGAGGAGATTAAGGAGTGGACAAGCATTTTGGTAGTGTGTTCAAACAGGAAGGGGTGGATTTTGCTGATGTTATAGAGAAAGAAGTGGCAGGTCTTTGCTACGAGCTGGATATGTGTGGAGAAGGAGAGAGAGGTGTCAAAGACAACCCCCAGATTGCGGGCCGAGGGATCAGGAAGGATCGTAGATCCATCCACAGAGACTGAGAAAGGGGGAAGAGGAGGGGAAGAGTTGGGGGGAAAGACGAGGAGTTCAGTCTTGGCCATGTTCAATTTCAAGCGGCGATGAGACATCCAGGCAGTGATGTCAGAAAGGCAGGTAGAGATCTTGGTCTGGATTGCTGGAGAGATATTGGGTGTAGAGAGGTAGATTTGGGAGTCATCAGCATAGAGATGGTACTGAAAGCCATGGGAGGAGATAACCGAGCCAAGGGATTGGGTATAGAGAAAGAAAAGGAGGGGGCCCAAGACGGATCCCTGGGGTACACTGACATGGCGCGGGGTGGGAGAGGAGGAGGAGCCGCCAGAGGATACACTAAAGGAACAATGGGAGAGGTAGGAGGAGAACCAGGATAAAATGGAGCCCTTGAAACCAAGCGAAGAGAGGGGGTGAGGAGAAGATTGTGGTCAACAGTGTCAAAGGCAGCAGAGAGGTCGAGAAGGATAAGGACAGAGTAGAGGCCCTTAGATTTAGTGAGGAACGAGTCATTGAAGACTTTTGTAAGAGCTGTTTCAGTGGAGTGTAAGGGCCGGAAGCCAGATTGTAGTGGGTCAAGGAGAGCCTGGGAGATGAGGAAGTCGAGGCAGCGGCGATGGATTGCTCATTCTAGTAGTTTAGATATGAAAGGAAGGAGGGAAATGGGTCGTTAGAAGGACAGGTGGGCTCAAGTGAGGGTTTCTTGAGGAGAGGTATGACAACAGCATGTTTGAAATCAACAGGGACAGTTACAGTGGAGAGTGAGAGGTTGAGAATATAAGAGATGGAGGGGACAATGGTGGAGGAAATGGGATGTAGGAGATGGGTGAGGATAGGGTCAGAAGAACAGGTGGTGGTTTGGAGGAGGAGAGAAGGAGTGCGGTTTCATCTTCGGAGATTGTAGGGAAGGAGGAGAGGGTAGCAGAGGGAGTATGGATGGGGGGAGAATTGCGGAGGGGGGAAGGTAGATGAGGGAGTGGGGAATTGGAGGGTAATCTTGTGGATCTTGTCATGGAAGTAGTCGGCTAGGGTTTGGGCAGAAAGGGAGGGCAGGACTGGGGGCGGGGGCACCTTGAGGAGAGAATTGAGGATATTGAAGAGGCGGTGAGGATAAGAGGCAAAGGAGTTAGTCAGATAAATGTAATAATTTTGTTTGGCAAGTGCTATGGCTGATTGGAAGGAGCCAAGCATAAATTTGAAGTGTAGAAGGTCTTCTGGGGAGTGGGATTTGGTCCAAACACGTTCCGCAGAACGGGCACAGATGCGTAGATAGAAACATAGAAACATGATGACAGAAAAAGACCACATGGCCTATCTAGTCTGTCCTTCCATAACAACAACTACAACAGTCCACTTTTTACCTTTAGAGATCCTCTGTGTTGGTCCCATGCTTTTTTGAATTCAGTTACTGTCCTCATCTCTACCACCTCCACTGGGAGACTATTCCATGGATCCACTACTCTTTCTGTAAAGAAATATTTCCGCATATCACTCCTGAATCTATCTCCCTTCACCCTCATCCCATGTCCCCTCGTAGCAGAACTTGCTTTCAATTGAAAGAGGCTCTCTCCCTGAACATTTATGCCACGGAGGTATTTAAACATCTCAATCATATCACCTCTATCCCGCCTTTCCTCTAAGGTGTACATATTAAGATCCTTAAGTCTGTCCTCATATGCTTTATAATGAAGCCCATTAATCATTTTAGTAGCAACCCTCTGCACCGACTCCATCCTGTTCACATCCTTTTGAAGGTGCGGTCTCCAGAATTGCACACCATACTCCAAATGAGGTCACACCAAAGACTTATACAGAGGCATTATCACCTCCTTTTTTCTGCTAGCCATTCCTCTCCGTATGCACCCAAGCATTCTTCTAGCTTTTTCCGTCGCCTTTTCTACCTGTTTAGCTACCTTAAGATCATCAGACACAACCATGCCTAGGTCCCGCTCTTCTTTAGTGGACAAAAGTACTTCACCTCCTATACTGTATTGCTCCCTTGGATTGCTGCAGCCCAAATGCATGACCTTACATTTTTTAACATTAAATCCCAGCTGCCAAATTCTAGACCATTCTTCAAGTTTAGCTAGATCCCTCCTCATGTTATCTACACCTTCCTGGGTGTCTACTCTATTGCAGATTTTGGTATCATCTGCAAAGAGGCAAACCTTACCCGACAGCCCTTCCGCTATATCACTAACAAAGATGTTAAAAAGAATCGGACCAAGGAAAGATCCCTGGGGCACACCACTGGTAACATCCTTCTCCTCAGAGTGAGCTCCATTTACTTGTACTCTTTGTCGCCTCCCACCCAACCAATTTCTAACCCAAGCAGTAACTTTAGGGTCCATCCCTAGGGTGCTCAGTTTGTTTATAAGTCGCCTGTGAGTAACAGTGTCAAAGGCTTTACTGAAATCTAAATACACCACATCTAGAGCTCTCCCTCGGTCCAACTCCCTGGTCACCCAGTCAAAGAAATCAATCAGATTTGTCTGACAAGACCTGCCTCTGGTCAATCCATGCTGCCTCGGATCCTGTAATCCGCTCGACTCCAGAAACCTCACAATTTTCTCTTTCAGCAGCGTTTCCAATAATTTACTCACCACCGAAGTTAAACTAACCGGCCTGTAGTTTTCAACCACATCCTTACTTCCGCTTTTGTGTAAAGGCACCACATGAGCCTCTCTCCAGTCCTTTGGCACCACTCCCGACTCCAACGAGGCATTAAAAAGGTCAGTCAGTGGAGTTGCTAGAACATCCCCAAGTTCCCTCAGTATTCTAGGGTGTATCCCATCCGGTCCCATCGCTTTGTCTACTTTAAGTTGAGCTAGTCTCTCACGAACACAGTCTTCTGAAAATTGTTCAAGATGTCCCTCGCTTCTGTTCTTATTTGTGGGTGTTTTCTGAGGTCCTGCTCCTGGTTCTTCATCTGTGAACACAGAACAAAAATATTTGTTAAGCAATTCCGCTTTATCCTTATCAGCTTCTACATTTCCCCCCCCCCCCCCACACCCTTGAGTCTGACAATTTACTGCATTTCTCAATACATCCATAGTCAAAGCTGAGGGCGCTGTATTTGTTATCTGCATTAACCACAACAAAACTAGCCGCAACAACAAGCTACACAAGGTGTCTGGAAATGGCTCACGTAGCTACATCTCTACTGCTGTGCCTATGTATTTTGTTTTCCACTTGTGCCTCTAACCACATACTGATGTTCCATGAACCGATCACCTGGGGACCAGTTTACGTCTACAACCCAATCATGCTACCAACTCTTACGCTATTCAACTCACTCATTCCTGCACGCACACAAACCACCCTGCAACACAGCCAAGGGGCAGCCACTCTGTCAGGCAAGTACTCAAAAGACCAACACACCAAGATACCCAAGAAAAGGCAAACAAACAAAGCAGGAGCAATCAAGATAACCGTGATCTCCAAGGCTGACAAACCCCTGCAGGCTGCAGTCTCATTCATGCTTATTAATGCCAGATCGATACGAAACAAGACCCACATTATACATGATATCCTCACAGATGCAAAACCTGACATCCTATGCATCACGGAAACATGGATCACAGACACAGACTCAATTATCACCAACCAAATTAGCAAGCCTTGCTACAAGATCTACAATTGTCCCCGCTCCAAGAGAAGAGGTGGCGGAGTTCTTATCATGGCAAAGGACTCCCTACTCCTAGCAAACACTTCTCAAAACGACGACAACAGAATTGACATGCTCAGAATAGAAAGCAAAACAATAGCTATCTGCCTGATCTACAGACCCCCCTCCTCCCCATATGAAACTTTAGCAAACGCCCTTGAAGTCATCACTACCACAGCAAGCAAAAAACACCAGATCATCCTAGGCGATCTAAACCTAGCATCGGTCCCCCCAGCTCCAGCTGAAATCTTCCATGAAACCATGGACCAACTTGGATACGAACAAATAATCTGCGATGCCACGCATATCAAAGGCAACACCCTGGACTTCTTAGGCTTCAAAAACCCAAGATACATATAACCCCAGTGCCATGGTCGGACCATCACCAAACTGAATTCACATTGCTTCTACCCACCATGCCGGAGCACTCTTATCACACCTTACCTACAAATCTACGGAGGAGGTTTCAAAAATTCAACAAGGAAAATCTGATAACTTCAATAAGCGCACATATGAATCCAGAACAGGAGGACCTAGAGATACTAGTTAACCAATGGATCTCAGGAATCGAAGAAGTCGCAATACCAACCTGGACACCCCAAAGACTCTCATCAAGAATCAGGTCGGAACCATGGTACACCCCCACCCTGCGCGACCTAAAGAAAGGCCTGAGGAAGCAAGAAAGGAAATGGAGAAGTCACAAAACTGAGGAGCATAGAATGGAATACACCAAACTCCTCACGGCTTACAAGATTGAAATTAACATCGCAAAGAAAACCTATCACTCCAACATGCTCAACAAGGCCCTCAACCGACCCAGGGAACTATTCGAACTGGTCAAATCCCTCATGAAGACTACCCAAGAACCAATTTCATACGGGGCAATGACAGCCCAAAGGTTGGCAGACCACTATGCCAAAAAGCTCAACCCTACAGCCAATGTCAGAAGCCATCAAGCGCCTGAACCAGACACCCAGAATCTGTCAATGACCAACATTCTGCAAACACCCAACACCCCAGAAAGTCCTACACAATACCAAGAATGGACCACTTTCAGGAGCGTAGATGACAAGCAAATATTGAACATAATCTCCAGCTTAAAAACCACCACCTCCCCACTCGACCCATGCCCTGCGGCCTGGGTAAAGGGCATAAAACAGGAAATTGTTCAATATATCATACACATTGTGAACCAATCGCTTTGGCAGGGGTTAATGCCAACGCACCTCAAAAATCCATCATACGACCCATCCTAAAGAACAAGACTCTTAACAAGAAAGACCCAACATCCTACCGACCGGTGTCAAGCATATCCTTCCTGGCCAAGATCATTGAAAAGGCAGTACAAATGCAACTGCAAGATCACATCGATGACAATAACGCTTTGGACGTCCACCAGTATGGTTTCCGACAGCATCATGGCGTGGAGACCCTCCTACTGGCCCTACTTGATAAGCTTCTCAAAGGACTGGAAAACAGAAGCAAAATGTTCATGCTCGTTTTCATCGACATATCAGCCGCCTTTGATACCGTACATCACCCCACGCTCCTAAACAGACTTGCTTCCATAGGCATTAGAGGTGCCCCTCTGAAATGGTTCGCCTCCTACATAAACAACAGAATGCAGCAAGTCCACTTCAACAACGAGAAGGCCGCAACTTTCCCCCAAACCCAAGGCATACCTCAAGGCTCGGCCCTGTCTTCCCTCCTCTTCAACCTTTATCTACGGCCAGTTTGTAAAACATTCCAGGAACACCAGATCAGTTATCACATCTATGCTGATGACCTAATGCTCTACACTCAACTTGATGTAGACAACCCGAACATCAGTCAACTGGAAAAATGCCTCAGTGAGCTACAATTCTGGCTGCAACAGAATAACATGGCCATTAATCACAAAAAGACCAAAGTGATGTTCATTTCCAAAAAAACAGATTTCAACCCACCACCTACAGTCACCATGAACAATAACGTCTATGCCACAAAGAGCGAGTTAAAATACCTGGGCGTGACACTGGATTGCAACCTAAAGATGGAAAAGCATCTCCGAATTACCAATCGAGCCATTTTCCACAAAATAAAAGTCTTGCACCCACTACGTAGCATCATAGAGCACTCAGATTTTAGGACCGTTGCACAAGCCCTCATCATTCCTCACCTGGACTACTGCAACGCCATACTACAAGGGTTGCCTAAAAAAAACCCTCAACATCCTCCAAATGGCGCAAAATGTGGCAGCTAGATTAATCATGAGGAAAGGCCTGAAGGAGCATATCACACCAATTCTAATGGACCTACATTGGCTCCCCATCACTGCACACATACAATACAAAATCCTAATCACCACATTCAAGCTCATTCATAATATAGCACCCTCGTTTCTCAATGCCCTTATCACATCGCAGCCAAATAACAGAAGCAGAAGAACCACACACCTCAATACCCTCATTGTTCCGGCTAGCCTGAGAGCTGTCACTGCAACCACCAGCAACCGAGCATTCTCATTCATAGCGCCACTGCTATGGAACCAACTACCATGCAAACTGAGAGCAATCAGTGACCTGTTGGTATTCAGAAAAAAGCTAAAGACGCATCTTTTCCAGACACACTTCAATCCCACATAAACTCTTTCACCATGCACAAGGAAAGAGCACTACACGTCAAACACCTATAGACTCCGACAACCTGTAAATATGTACATACATGTGTAATCAATGTCTTGCAATCAAGTGTAAACCTGTAATCTGAATGTTTCTGTCCTGTACTGAATCATTATGTATGTTTTAATCCATGGCCTGTACAACCATACTGTTATGTATAGCAAACCGCTGCTGATCGCTGGAAGTAGCGGGATATAAGTGTACACTAAATAAATAATAAATAAATAAATAAATAAATACCACTTTTGCCCTTCCTCTTCTCACTAATATATCTGAAAAATGTCTTATCCCCCCATTTTATTGCATTGGCTATTTCCTCCTCCTTTTGAATCTTTGCCTTCTTGACTACTTTGCTAGCTTCTCTAAGTTTTTCCAAATACAGATGCCTATCTTCCTCTCTCTGTGATCTCTTGTATTTCATGAAGGCCTCCCTCTTTTTCTTCACTTTCTCAGCTACTTCCTTCGAAAACCATAGCGGTCTCCTGTTCCTTTTGCCTTTATTTACCATTTTAACAAAAAGGTTGGTTGCCTTTAAAATACCCCCTTTCAGTTTTGCCCACTGTTTTTCTACATCCCCCAGCTGTTCCCATCCCACTAACGACTCCCTGAGGTATTGGCCCATCTTCGCAAAGTTAGTCTTCCTAAAGTCTAACATCCTCACCTTGGAATGGATTCTAACAGCCCTAGTCCTAATACTGAACCACACCATCTGGTGATCACTGGATGCAAAATGATCTCCCACTACAACATCAGAAACACTTTCACCATTGGTAAGCACCAAGTCCAGTATGGCCCCTTCATGTGTGGGGTCTGTTACCAATTGCCTGAATAGATAACGGGTTGTGGATGAAATCCATGGCAGGGGAGCAGAACGTTTAACAGGATGAGGTGTGGGTGGGGCCAGAGTATCAAGAGCCGAGGATAGTGCAGCATTATAGGAGGATACTGCCTCGTTGACGGATTTGGAGGAGGACATGATGGAGGAAAGAGATGGGGAAATGGTGGAGGAGAGAGTCAAGGGATCAATATTATGAAGGTTTCTAAATAGGTCAGAGGAGACAGGGCGAGGTTGAGACAGCGGAAGTTGAAGACTAAAGGTTAAGAGGTGATGGTCAGATGAGGGAAGGATTGAGTTGTGGAAGTTTGAGGGAGAAGAGTTAGAGAAGGTATCAGGTCAAGGTAGTGGCTGTGCAGGTGGGTGGGGGCCATGGAGCAAAGTTGGAGGTTAAATGAGGAAGTGAGGGCGAGGAACTTTAAAGCATGGGGATCGGAGGGGTTATCGACGTGAATGTTAAAGTCGCCAAGAATGAGAGGGGGGGAGGAAGGATCCAGAAAGAAGGAAAGCCAGGAGTCAAAATCAGTAAGGAATTCCGATTTGGATTTGTCGGGTGGACGATAGATAACTGCTACTCGAAGGGGAAGTGGTGTGAAGAAGCGAATGAAGTGGACTTCAAAGGAGAGGGAGGAGTGTGATTGAGGCAGTAGGAGGGGCTGGAATTGGTAAGAGGGAGAAAGTAGAAGCCCAACACCACCACCGCAGCCAGTGGATCGAGGTGTATGGGAGAACTGGTAGCCGCCGTGGCAGAGAGCAGCAGCAGATGCGGTATCATCTGGGAGGAGCCAGGTCTCAGTTAGGGCAAGGAGGTGTAGCGCATTAGTGATAAAGAGATCATGAGTAAAGGCAAGTTTGTTAGAGACTGAGCATGCGTTCCATAAGGCACATGAGAATGGGAGCGCGGAGGGGGAGAGGAGAGGGATATGGATAAGGTTGGATAAGTTATGAGAGGATTTCTTTCCAGAGTAAGACCGTGATCTAGGGGGGCTGTAATGTGAGGATCTATTTCTAGAGTAATACAGAGATCTAGAGGGACCTGGGTACGGGTGAGTGTGCTGTCAAAGAGGGACATGAGGGAGGGGACGTGAAAGGGGAATGAAGGGGGGTATTGATGATATCAGATAGGCTATGTGAGGATTTCTTATTAGAGTGAGACAGAACTCTAACGGGGATAGGGTTAGGGTCGATGTCTCTGGTTAAGAGATTGGAGCAAGAGTGAGGGAGGGCGGAAGGAGAAAGGAAAGGGATGTGGATGAGATTAGATAAGGTACATGAGGAGCTCTTCTTAGAATGTGGAAGAAATTGAGGGGGGCTAGGGTTGGGGTTGATATTACCCGATGAGAGAAGGAGAAGGAGTAGTAGAGAGCGGAGTAAAGTGGAGGCAGTACGGCGGAAGTGAGGATGAGGTTGACTTAAGGAGAGAGGGGCTGGTTGAATGAGGGGGAGGGTGTGGTGAAGCTCAAGGGCAGGGTTAGAGGATAGAATGGAGGGAGAAGTGAGGAAGGTAGAGGGAGAGTAGGGGGAAGAGGGGTGAGGGTGCTGGTAGGAGGGGAGGCAGTTGGGGAGTATGAGGAAGAGAAGGACAATGTGATGTGGGGCCATAGAAGAGGAGTAGTGGGGGCTAGGCAGCGTAAGTTATCTTGCAAGCAATGAGATGGCTGTGGATTCTAAACACTGTGCAGTATATGATGGGCTACAAGTGCTGTGATTCTAAACACTGTGCGGTATATGATGGGATACAAGTGGGGACTACACGCTATGCAGTATAGGTTAAGATACAAACAATGAGGTTAAGATACAAGCAATGAGATGGCTGCAAATTCTAAACACTATGCCATATATGTAAATGTTAGGTTACAAGTGGGGACTACACGCAATGCAATGTAGGTTAGGATACAAGCAATGGGTAGAGGGGAGACTAAAGCCTGTGCAGCAGTTTCAATGTAAGCAGTGGGTAGCAGGTTCAATGTGGGTAATGGGTAGCCAGATCAATGCAAGCAATGGGTAGCCAGTTCAGTGCAAGCAATGGGTAGCCAGTTCAGTGCAAGCAGTGGGAAGCAAGTTCAATTCGAGTCAAGGGAAGCAGGTTCAATTCAGAAGTAATTGCAGGTAATGGGGTTGTGGTAGTGAGGGAGCTATGGGTAACAATGGGGACAGTAGGCTGTGGGTAGCAGTAGCAGTGGTGGGTGCTTACCTCGTATGGGAGGTGTTTGGGATCGGGAGGCGAGCTGCAGAGGTGGGAAGTGCGGAGGAACATTTGTTCTGTGACGAGTTGTTCCGTGATGCCTACCAGGTGATCTGCTGGTGCTGTGTTTGACAGTTCCTGCCTAAGGGCCATGCCAAAGGGCCCTCTGGCAAGGCCCTCAGGCGTGGGCCCGCCAGGCATGGGCGCGTCCGAGGCGCCTCCTCCTTAAGGGCCGCTGGCCCGGTGTGCTCTTCGGGCCAGCGTGCAGCAGCAGCTGATGCGCCCAATGGCGCCTCCTCCTATAGGGCCACTGGCAGCACCCTGAGGGCACCCATTGCCCCCTCTTCGGGACTGACAGCGAAAGCTGCAAACAGCCCCACAGCACTTAACTTCAAGCTTCGGCGCAGCAGGGCTGTTTGTTTCTGCTGCTTTTCAATGCCTGATGCTGACTTCCTGTGCAAATAGGAAGTCGGCATCGAGAGTTGGAGAGGGGCAGAAGCAAGCAGCTCTGCGGAGCCAAAACTTGAAGTTAAGCGCTGCAGAGCTATGTGCGGCTATTGTTGCTGCTGTCGGTCCTGGAGAGGGGTGGCAGCGCTGCCAATGGGCGCCATGGGATGGGGGCATAATGGATAAAGTTCGCTTAAGATGCCTCATCTCCTTGCGCCGGCTCTGGTTAAATGCCATCTCATAGTTCTCATATGAAACTCAATTACTGTTGATCATTCCCCAACAGGAGAGCATAAAGTAAAGATCCATGAAATAGTCTGCCATCCAATTCAGTAATTAAATAAGCCCCTGTGAAACTCCAGGTATATAACTGCCACTTTTCCATGCAGAGTCTACAGGATTTTAGCATCAGCCAAGGTTTACCGAGACTGAGAAGATTTTGCATCAAATCGCTAGAATAAACATAAGGCAAAGTCTTACTTAAAAGGCAATGTAGGTCTTAGGCCTATATGTTGAAGTACAATCAGCCCTTAGCCTGCTCAGGAAAACCTCTGCCTCAGTTGGAGTCTGCAACACAAGCCTATATCCATTTTAGTTAAACCTGAGCATAGATCAGCATTACAGCATGAAGCTCACCTGTTATTCATAGAGCTTGTGGCAAACTTTAATATAATAATCCTAAATTATCACAATGTCTCTATTTGGAAAGTAAGGTAAGGTCTTTTCGCTGCTTGTATTTCTGCAGTACAGATGTTTTTTGGGCATAATTTAGAAACATAGGAATAACAACATGGGGCTGCTGTTCCTTAGGCCACTTCTGGCCCAGTCTTGTGTTCTTTCAGTATGCACCATAACAAAAACTATTTCACAAAGGCAGATCCTCTGTTAACTATCTCTCCAGCATCTCTCATAGTTTAGTCAGCGATATTCTCAAACAGACTAACGAATCGCAGATTAACGCATCTCGATCGATTTTAGAAATCATCAAAAACTGTTACTGTTTCTTGTAAACCGCTTTAACCTGGAGAAAATCAGAAATAAATAAATTAAATCTAATTGTGCTTTGTAGGATACTAGGGCTTCTCAGAGTTTATGTTCCACCTGCACCGTTTTAATCACATCCTCCTCAGCTGAGAATACTGTATGGGCTGTTCTGCTTCTGTTACCTGGCTAACTGTATCTCATTGTCCAGAGATCTTATTAAAACAGCTAGCTGGGGCATTTACCACAGTCTCTTTTAAGTCTAAGATTGAGGTATCGGTTACCACAAGATCAGAGTTAGTGGTCAAGGTCGGTAGCCATCATGTGTTCTGCAGATTTTTTCTCTGTTTTTTTTAATTGCTTTCGATATCATTGTGGAGGTGGGTTTGCTGACAAACCCTTCCATCAGGTAAGATTATACACAGAGGGGGTTATTCTGTGCTATGAATAGCGGGGATGGACGGCCCGACGGGTTTTCCAACCCCGCTATTCGTGCCTTCCCCCGGCCACGACTATCTTCCCTGCTGGTTGTGCGGGGAAGGTAGACGGTGTGGGGAAGGGACAGCTTGGGGTCAGAATCTGGGCAGTCGCTGGCCCTGGATGTAAATGGCCGATTCTAATGTCAACCCTGCACATCCAGGGCCAGCAATATGTCTGCGGAAGTTATTCCACCTCCGAGGTGAAATAACTTCCCTGGACGTATTTATATTGTGTGCCCGTGGTGTGGATGGGGCAGGGGGACCAGGGGACATTCCCCGCAGCCCAACCCTGGCCTTAGGAGGCCAGATTGGGGGTCGGGCTGTGGGGAATAGACAGTTTTTGCCAGATGCCGGCGTCACAGCTTTTGAATGGAGCCGCGGTGACATGGCAACCGGACACCATGGCGCAGAGGCTCCATTTAAAAGCCCTGACTGAGTTAGCTGGGCTTTTCATGTACAGGCAGGCCAGACTGAATCACAGTCCCGGCCTGCATGTACATGACTGTTCACGATTCTTATCTCGCGGGGCTAGACGTGCCCTGCAGGATCAGAATCGCAATCCTTACTGTGCATCCAGTTCAGACCAGACACATAGAGGGCATCTACATCAGGGCGGAATCGGCCCAAATTGTCCAGAGTTCAGGAGTAGCAGATTCAAATGTAGTGAATGGGAGCAGATTTTGGACGTGGTCCCAGGAGCTAAGACGAAACATCTCCTCCCTTGCTCACTACATCACGTGATTAAGATCCTGCCTCTACCTTTAAATGACAGTCATATCTCAAACAAAATCTTGATTAACAGATCCAAGATTTTGCATCAGATGAAACATATAGAATCTTATATAAATGTTCTGTAACTGCATGGTTTTTATGAGAAGCTATTATATTTTACAGATACTGTGAATTGGATGCATACTGCTTCTGCCAAAATTCAGGAGACATAAGATCCATGCAAACTAGATCCTAGCAAACTGCTTATCCCAATGTGTCCCCTTCAACTCTTTTCATGTTATGCTCCAAGCAATTGATCTGTGAAGCCAGCTACATCAAGGCGTGTTAAGACTACATGCTTCAAATGCAGTGCATATGCAGGGCTACAAACTTAGCAAAACAACAGAAAGAGGCACTAAGTCTGAAATGAAATGTTAACTGGTCAGTAGTCAAAGCTAGTTCAGTCTTCCCAGCATGGGATAGCTTGGTTGAGCTATGATCATGCTGCAAACATTCTCAGCTAACAATTCTTTTACAGAACAACACTGCCTCAGTCATACACCATCAGCATTTTAGTGGTGGCTGAAATGTGCGTGATGAGGAAACTAATACTTTGTAGTACAGAAAGAGATAATGAGAGGGTACTTTTATAAGGAGGTGCCTATATTCAGGACCGAGGCAAAGATTAGAGGCTGCCTAGGCAGGCCCTCTATCCTACCGCTCCCTGCTTCCCATTGCCACTGCTGCATCCTCTCTCCTGGGCCTACACTGGCGTCAATGGCTTTGAAACCATGAAGCAGTGCTTACCTAAAGTCTCTGGTGCTGTAGCTTAGTTCCTGCCTTCTACCATCTGCCACTTCCGCCCCCTCTGAGGCAGACTTCCATTTTTGCAAACTGGAAGTCTGCTGTGGAGGAGGATGGACATGGCAGATCAGAGAAAGCAGGAACTGCAATGCAGCACCGGAGACTTTGAGTAAGCACCATGTCAGTGTTTCAAAGTCATTGCTACCACTCCCCAGAGAGGGGAGGCAGCAGTGGCAATGGACAGCTGGAATGTCAGCACTCTAGGCAACCACCAAGTTTCCATAATGATAGCACCAGTTTTGCCTATATTTAGGCACTAACAATGCACGTAATTGTTGGTATTTTAATCATTAACATAGTAAAATAGCATGGTACATCCAGTCTGCCCAGCAATACGGCAAGAGTAGGTGCACCTGTCGCTCTGTGCAGGCCACCCCTCCCCATGTCTTTATTTAGGGGTGGCCTGTACATATAACATGCATATGTAACTATCTTCTTATAAAATAATGACCTGCATGAAAATAAGCGTTGATTTGCATGCCATCTACTTTCTCTGTGGGCTTGCATATAGGCAGAGTCTGGGTGGAGCATGCATGGTTCCAACAAGTGCACACACTGATTAAGAAATACAGTCATTTATGTGCACACTTGCAAAATGTAGGTGAGGTCATTTGCACCAGCTCTAGGGTTGGCATAAGTGATTGCACCTTAGTTGAAGGCAGTGGTTATCAACCCAATCCTCTAGACCCCCTAGTCCAGTTAGGTGTTCAGGATATCCTCAATGAATATGCATGAGATAGATCTGCATACAATGGAAGCAATGCAAGCAGATCTATCTCATGCATATTCATTGTGGGTATCTTGAAAACCTGACTGGCCTGCGGGTCCTAGAGAACTGAGTTGAGAACCATTGTTTTAAGCTGCATTCTCTGCCAATTAAGTTAGTATTTTATAAAGACAAGTGAGCATCTATTGTCTTTATAAAATAGGCTTAGGGGCTTGTTTCCTAAGCAGCGTCAGCGGCTTCCGATCGATATCAGAGCCACGGCCCCATTGAATATCGGTCGGAAGCTACTACTGCTGCTTAGTAAACAAGCCCCTTAATGTAGGTGCATTAAAACATGCTTTAACTAGGTGCCTTGTTATGAAGTTACCCTCCACATGTGTGAGCAACCTTTTTCGCTCGGAGCAGCTCTCATGATGACAGATTCTGATGTGCTTTCTGCTTGGTTCTGACTACATCTTTCAAGTACAGTTTGCTGAATATCTGCTCAACTGTTGTCTTCGTAGACTAAGGTTATCAGGTTTTCTCTAGGCAAATCTGTGACACTTATCCAAAGTGTGTGTTGGAGGGAGGGGGGGAGGAAGCACACCTTAGTCCAGGTTTCAGCAACAAGTCATGGAGGAGGGAAGTGGAGTCATTGCCCTGCCCCCCTCCAGCCATCCCATGAAGGCAACAATATCACTTCAAAGCAAACAACTCAAAAGAGAAATAGAAACAGGGCTGCATGTCCTCCCTACTCTTCTAAAAAACAACATCTTCAAATCATTAAATTGAAAATATGTTTTTTCTGCCCCCTCTGACTCCATTACTGGAATTGGGGACAGGAGGTTGTCAGACCCCACTTAGGGTTACCAACTTTTTCACCGAGAAAAACCCGACACCTGTGGCTCGCCATGCTCCACCCATTCTCCGCCCCTAGTCCCACCCCTGCCATGCCCCCAGCCCCACCCACAAAAATTACCGAGGATACGTGTAGGCTAACTTCCTTGGTCAGATAATAAATAAACAGGGGACCCCAAAATCCAAACATGAAATGTACAACACAGGAGAAAAAAAACTATAAAGTAATTTCCTCTTGCACTAAACAAAAACGCAAAGATGTTATCAATACACACTTCCCAGACCAAACATATTCCAGCTAATAAATTCAAAATAAAAAGTATTTTTCTACCTTCTGTTTGGGCGTTTTATTTTTCAGTTGCAATTGCTCCAGTCATTTTCTTCTGGTTTTCTCTTCTTGTCTTCTGCGAGCTATCCATTTGTCCTTTCTTCTCTTTTAGATGTTTTCCATTCTCTCTCTATTTCTGCTTTAACATACTGATTGTTTCCCTTTTGCTCTTTCCCCCAATTCTTTCCTTATTCCTTTATCATCCATTTAAATTTCACCCTTCCATTCTCAAGCCCCTCACTCTCCCAATACCCAGCCCATCATAGACTTTTCTTCCACACAAAATATTTTTTCCCCTCTCCATTCTCATTCCCCATCTATTCTAGTCCTCCCCCAAAATCAGTTCCCTTATAGTTCTAGACCCACCCAGCATCCACTCCCTTCTAATCCCATTCTCCCATGCCCACATCAGCCCATTTCCAGTCCTATTCCAGCTCTTCATCAGCCCATTTCCAGTGCTAGCCCTCACATCACAGACCATTTCCAGTCCTAGCCCCCCCCCCCATCACAGCCCATTTCCAGTCCAAGTCCCCCATCACAGCCTATTTCCAGTCCTAGGCCTCCCCCATCACATCCCATTGCAGTCCGAGTCCCCCCGCACCATCACAGCCCATTTGCAGTCCTACCCCCCCCCCCACCATCACAGTCCATTTGCAGCCCTAGCCCCCCTAATCACAGCCTATTTCCAGTCCAAGTTCCCCCTCCCTCCACCATAGCCCATTTCCAGTCCAAGTTCCCCCCCCCCCCCACAGCCCTTTTCCAGTCCAGGTCCCCCTCCCCATCACAACCCATTTCCAGTCCATGTCCCCCCCCCCATAGCCCTTTTCCAGTCCAGGTCCCGCTCCCCATCAAAACCCATTTCCAGTCCATGTCCCCCCCCCACATAGCCCTTTTACAGTCCAGGTCCCCCTCCCCATCACAGCCCATTTCTTTCCAGTCCAATGCCCCCCCATAGCCCTTTTCCAGTCCCGGCCCCCCCCCCCTTCACATCCCATTTCCAGTCCCCGTACCCCTAATCACAGCCTATTTCCAGTCCGTTCCCCCTCCCTCCACCATAGGCCATTTGCAGTGCTAGTTCCCCCACCCATAGCCGTTTTTCAGTCCAAGTTCCCCCCCCCATAGCCCTTTTCCAGTCCAAGTTCCCCCCCCCCATAGCCCTTTTCCAGTCCAGGTCCCCCTCCCCCATCACAACCCATTTCCAGTCCATGCCCCCCCAGCCCTTTTCCAGTCCATGCCCCCCCCCAGCCCTTTTCCAGTCCAGGTCCCCCTCCCCATCAAAACCCATTTCCAGTCCATGTCCCCCCCCATAGCCCTTTTACAGTCCAGGTCCCCCTCCCATCACAGCCCGTTTCTTTCCAGTCCAAGTCCCCCCCCCATAGTCCTTTTCCGGTCCAGGTCCCCCCCTTCACAACCCATTTCCAGTCCAAGTCCCCCTAAATCACAGCCTATTTCCAGTCCGTTCCCCCTCCCTCCACCATAGGCCATTTCCAGTCCAAGTTCCCCCCCCCCCATAGCCCTTTTCCAGTCCAAGTTCCCCCCCCCCCCATAGCCCTTTTCCAGTCCAGGTCCCCCTCCCCATCACAACCCATTTCCAGTCCATGCCCCCCCCAGCCCTTTTCCAGTCCATGCCCCCCCCCCAGCCCTTTTCCAGTCCAGGTCCCCCTCCCCATCAAAACCCATTTCCAGTCCATGTCTCCCCCCCCCATAGCCCTTTTACAGTCCAGGTGGCCCCCCATCACAGACCATTTCTTTCCTGTCACTGTCCCCCCCCCCCATAGTCCTTTTCCGGTCCAGGTCCCCCCCCCCATCACAACCCATTTCCAGTCAAATTCCACCCTCCTAGCCCTTTTCCAGTCCAGGCCCCCACCCCCCATCACAGCCCATGCAGGCCTTGGCCTCCCCCCCCCCCAAACCCGCGGCTGTCTGAGGCTTTAGAGGGAGCCGGGGAAGCCCGCGCGAGGCCCTGGCTCCCTCTGAACAGCTGCCAGCGTGAAGAGCCTTTTCCTTCACGCTGGCGGCTGTTCCTGTGAAGCCGCGAATGCTGGGAAAGGTTAAAGGGCATTGCCTTTAACCTTTCCCACCAATCGCGGCTTCACAGGAACAGCCGTCAGCGTGAAGGTAAAGGCTCTTCACGCTGGCGGCTGTTCAGAGGGATCCGGGGCCTCGCGCGGGCTTCCCCGGCTCCCTCTGAAGCCCTCCAGGGGAGAAAAGCCGGTTTTTTTGCTCTGGCCGCTCCCGATCTTGCGGCCAGAGCAAAAAAAACGGCTTTTCAAGGGCCGGTTTTGCCTCTGCGCCGGCAGCCGGCCTGGCCATGGAAAAACCGGCCAGGCCGGCTGAAAACCGGCCAGTTGGCAACCCTAACCCCACTATGTGTGCTGTGTATTACCTCTATACTTTTTTATCTATGCCCCAACTTTTCGTCTTGATTTATGACAACTCCCAATGATATAATCAGACCACTTCTGATCGCTGGAAGTAGCGGTATATAAGTGATTGCTAAATAAATAAATAAAGTAGGTGAAAGGCAGGGACACACCTCTAAAACTGGGGGCATCTGGTGACTGTCCCCTAGACTGGTTTGCACTACCATCACGTGACCCTAAGTGCCTTTTTATCTTTTAAAGTGATAACATCATGATCATTAATGCATTAAATGCTAGACAGTGCAATGTGTGCCATCAAATCAATGCTGACTCAGCCCTTGGGTTTTCTTGGCAAGGTGCAACAGGAAGTAGATTGTCAGGCCTTTTTTTTCTGCACAGCTGGTATTCCAAGGAGGTCTCTCATCAAAGAACTAGCCAGGCCCAACTCTACTTAGCTTCAGAGATCAGCCAAGACATTTGGAGGGTAATTCTATAAAGTCCCACATAGTTGATCTACATTTTTCTGCATGAATTTCATGCAAGTATTATAGTAGTCAAATACACATGTTAAATCTAGGTGCAGCCACTTATACCAGCCCTATGGCTGGTATAAATACTCACACCTATATTTCTCAGGAATGCGTGTTAATTACAGCATTTTATAATTTATGTGCGTAACTGTTTGCTCCACCCATCCTACGCCCAAGATCTGCCAATCTGAAGGCCAATAGTGAAAGTACGAGCCATTGACCTAACACATATTTATCAAATATTGACCCGCTAAAGCATAAGTGTGTTAAGGCCCATTTATGTGCACACGTCATTGAAAATATGTGATTTACATACATAGATGGCACATAAGTTTAAACAGCTCCTTATAACATTGCCCCCTTGATGGATACAGATATTGTATAAATCTCGAAAGAATGATATATTTCTGTACATCATGAGTCTTCCCTCCTCTGTGTTCCCTAATTCTCCTCTACAAAATGGTCATCTGAAAAACCCAATCTTTCATCTCATCATCAATAAACACCCTAGTCAACGACAGTAGAGTGAAAACCAGAGCTGGTTGTTTTCACAATTTAAAGCCATTTGTTTTCTGGAGTCTGGTCATTGATCTAATCAGAAAAATCGTCTCTCCCCTGTTGTTGTAATAATTGAAGCATAAATCAGTGCATTAGTTATGGATGTCTTTTAGATAAATGTGTTTCTCCCTTCCCAATCACCTCTATAAGATTTGGCAAATAATCTTTCTCCTCCACTATCCAACAGGCATGCACCAATATATTGGGAATCCCGCAGGCACATGAATTTTATATTTGAGTTTTCCTCCTCTAATAAAGAATTACTTTATAAAGTATTTCTACAGATATAAGTAATTGACAGCAAATCTACTTATACACTGCAGATTTCAGCAGAGATGTGATTGGCCTTATGGTCAGTCTAAGGAGTCTAAATTTGATGATTTGAACATTTGGATTCACTTCCTCCTGAGAAATTTCAGAAATTATGTTGTTTAATATAATAAAACCACTGTACATTTATGTAGCGCTTTTCACCCAGTCAGTATCCCAACATGTCTCACAGTTTTGCCACTTCAGAAATTTAAAGTGGACTGACAATTCTGGCTAATAATGTTAACATTTAATGATAGCTAGAGAAGTAAAGAAAGAACAAGGAGTTCAACTCAGGGGTCTAGTTACTATGGGGCATGTTTACTAAACATTCCTAACGTGCGGGGCCGTGCTAGTGTGCCTGTGCCATATAAGGAGTGGGCGGTTCAGGCAGAAAATAGAAAAAAAACGGTAGTAAGCAACCGGACGTGTGTGCGTCGCGCTAATGTGCGGGGGTCGACATTAGCGCGTGGAAAGGCAAAGTGGCGCGCTGCTGAGTATACAAAACAACAGAGCCGTGGTACAACGGTGAAGACACTGACCAATGGTGCAGGGGCCATGGGTTCAATCCCCCAGTGTGCACAACGACAAAGGTCAGCTGAGGCAGTAACTGTAATGATTAACATTGTTTTAGGAGGCAAATTAATTTGGAACGGCATAAGGCGGCGCACAGTTATTTTTGGGCGGCAGAAGGCGGCGCACAGTGCTTTTTGGGCGGCATAAGGCGGCGCACAGTTATGTTTGGGCAGCAGAAGGCGGCGCACTGGTCCCCTTGGGCGGCAGAAGGCGGCGCGCTGATAGGCACAAGGCGGCGCGCTGATGCACAAGCACAGGAACAGAGCCACAGCACAATGGTTAAAACACTGACCAATGGTGCAGGCATCAGGGGTTCAACTCCTCACAATGCCCAGTGAAAAATGCCTGCTGAGGCAGTATGTATTATGTTGTGGAGTGCTGTAGGAGGCTGTATAATTGTATTTTGTTATCACTACTAGCAAACGCACTCTCCCAGCATGTTAACATACGGCGGCCCATAAGGCACATGTTACAGTGCACTGTTCGCCAAGGCACCCTTGAATGACCCCTATAGGGCAGCATGTATGTTGCGACACAGGATAATGTATAGTGCACCCTATAGGGATGGCAACCATAAGGTGGCCTACAGGGCGCCCTATGAAGCACCCTCAGAGGCACCTAATGGGTATAGTAAGCTGAGGGTGGTCTTGCCGGCATAGACATATGTACAGTAAATAAAAATAAAGCTGTGGACAGCCCTACCAAAGGGCCCCACTGTGGGTTTGAACCCATGACCTCTGGCTGTACAGGCAGTGATGTAACCATTGCGCTACAGCTCCATAGCTGTAAGCAAGCCCCTGGCTGGCTGCAGATAGCCTACACGTCACCTCACAGACAGTCTGCTGGTGTCAACAGGATAGGGTTAGGCCACCCGTACCCATGATGCACTGCACATGCAAATTAGCTGTCCGCAGATGGACACAAGATGGGGAATGCACCCCCACAGCACCTCGGCCCTGTTGGGGGAAGTGACCGGGTGCACCACACAGCACCTTGGCCTAGTAGGGGGCACTGACCGGGTGTTTTACTGGCACAGAGTAGCCACACACCGTTACATCGTGCGGGTACTGTGCTCACCCTGAGTGTGCAATGAGGTGGCCAGGACCAGGTCAACAACACCTGCCATGGCTGATGGAGGCCAAGCGGGCGTTCCAAAGCAATGTTAATGTGTAAGATAGCTAGTTTCTGCACAAACACCATGGATATCCCTGTCTGCCGCCATCAGGCACCCCCCCCGTGGCAAACATGGTCCCCATCAAGGGATCCACACTCTACCTCCCTGCAAAGGTGGCAGTAGAGGGCAACATCAACCCCAGTCCTGCTGAGGAACACCACCAAACCACACCACCCCCCCCCCCCCCCAGGCAGGCAGCTCCATACACAGCCATAACACAATAGCAGACAGACATAAGCCCAGGGTATGGTAAGCTGCACTCCACCACCAGATATTCCCCTGCAGCAAGCCAACAGCCACTGCACCCTGCAAGCCATTATAGCAAGACATTTACCAGCTACAAACAGTCTGCTGGTTAGTCCATAGTGCATGTTCCCAATGGAGATGCATGCACCCAGAACTGGGCTGTCTGCATACACAGCAAGCAGATAGATCAGTGACTGGGCCCCAAAGTGAAACCCATATCTATCACATGAGAGAACTACTATATAGCACTATGGGGGGGGGGCCTAGCCATGCTGTGGTCACTGCACAGTCAGGGTGAGCGTGATCCCCCAGAAGGACATGCATTGGCCACCCTGTCTGTGTAGGTGGTGGCCGGACACTACAATATCCCAGCCAATGTCCCTGCCAGGGCCCTATGCCCAGTGCAGATGCATCCTGGCCACGCCACCCTGCCCTGGCTATACCCATGGTACCTTGCACCTCATTATGCACATTGACTGGCCAATACTGGCAACAGTGCTGGCAGTGCGGGCTGTTGAAGGGGCTTGCAGCCAACACCCACTGTATAGACAGACACACACTTCCACACCTCTGCCATCATGGTGCTACGATTGAGGGGGTAAGTAGCCTTGCCCACCAAACCGGTCCTGAGCACGGCAAGGCATGGATATGGTACGCATTACAGCTGGTGGTCACTCCCCAGGGTGGTAAGCACCGTCAGAGGCCAGGCCTGGAGCATGCCCCGCAAACACCTAACAGATTGTTTGGATGGGGTCAACTAGCAGTATGTACGTAACGTATGGATAACTGCCTGCCTGTGCTCCTAGCAAACGTCTCCGAGCTGTGTACCGTATACCTCAGGTGTAGGGTGACATTGGTAAGTTATGCAAGTGCTCGTTTTGGGTGCTGCATGCACGGTCCAATGTTCTGCCTTTCCAGGAGACATTGGCCAATGGGGCCTGTGGGTGTGGGTGTGTCTGCCCTTGATGGCTGCTGCTTTACGGCACAGATTCCCAACTCCAGTCCAGGTTTGCATCACACTGTTCGGGTTTTCCTGCTATCCCTCATGAATATGCATGGGCTACATCTACATGCCATGGGGGTGGTGCATAGATATACAGCACAGGCATTTGTATGAGTGTCAGCATGGAACCTGACTCGTGTGTGGCCCACCAGGACTGCATTTGGGTGATTCTGCTCTAGGTACTGCCCCTGTTCATGGTGTCTGTGCTCAGTGGGGTAAAAGATAGATGTCTTACCATTGCATATGTCCCCGCCATGAAAGGTGTGTCCTTACTATCACTGTTTAGTTGTGGGAAAAATATGTGGGCAGGATTGGCAGTAGCCCCAGCTGGGCTTTGAACCTGTGACCTTCTGTTCTTGTATGCACTGTCTGTGTGCACTGCACCACTGTGTAGCCACAGATAGGTTGGATTCCCTGGACTGTCCATGACTGTGGATCCGGCAGGACCTGTCTGTTGCAGTGGACTGTGCCAGCCTGCACATGGCTAGGCCTCTGTCTTCTGTGGTTAGCAGCCACTGCCCCCTGCACCACATGTACTTGTCCGCCAACATGCTGGCATGAACTTCTCTCAGAAAAAGCAGTTGACCTGATTGCAATGTGGCAGTATGGGACTGCATTTGGGGGACTTGGCTGTAGGTAATGCCCATTGTTGTGGTGTGTGTGCGGTGTTGGGTAAAATATGGGTGTTTTCCCCATGCATACAGGGGTGTCTGCGCTATCTTTATTTAGTGGTGGGTAAAATATAGGGACTGGGCTGGCAGGTGCCCCAGCTGGGTTTTGAACCTCTGCCCTCTGGTTCTAGAGGTAATGACTCTGTCCGCTGTACCACACTTTGGCCACAGAGACAGTGCAGCCCCTGGAGGCAGTAAGCCTGGCAGGATGGAGTCACAAACCCTGCTCTACGCAATTCTACTGTGGGCATATGCACCCTGTCTGGTGACAAACGTGCACATACACCCCGGAAATGACCACGGGAAATGTGGGACAAAATATCACCACGCTGGGCAACAGTGATATTAATGGGCAACCATAGCAAACACTCCCAGGAAAGCTCCAAAACGTGGAAATGTTTTTTGGAAGAGTCTCCTCTCAGTAGACCCTTCCAAAATTCATTTCTTTTTTCTGGAGCTTTGCTGGGTGTGATTTCTGTATTTGCCCATCACTATAACTGTTCCCAAGCTGAATTACTATTTTTAATAGTTCTGTTGTGGTCATTTTCTATTTTTATTTCCACTTTTGTGCTGTGCACATATATCACACTGCTCACGTTTTGCTGGTTTCCCCGGTTTTCCTGTACATTGCTGACGGAAATGGTTTCTCTTCCCTTTAAATGCTTTCTACCGCGAGTGTTTCACTCGCGGTAGTTTTTACATGCAAATTCGGGCCCGATACTGTGCGGGGAGCCTCTCCCCTCCCACTCTCCACCCATTGACCCCGTCCCTCCGCCCCTCCGGAGCCTTCCTCCGCCCTCCTTTCGCCGTTCCACGCCTCTATCGGACATTTGCGGGCCCGCACTTGTACGGGGCCCGTTAGTGAGCCGCGTACCTGTGCGGGGGTGACACGCACGTGTGCGGGGCGTTTAAACGCGTTTCTGCGCGTTTCAGTGCCGCGTTGCCGTGCGCTATTTTGCGGCGCGCTATTTTGCGGCTTTTAGTAAACATGCCCCTATGGTGTGTTAATGCTAACGAGCGTTAATTCAGTGTTAAAGCACACTATTTTAACACAGGTCCCATGGTGAAGTAATACGTATTAACATTACTGCACTTTAGTAACTAGACTCCTCAGTTTCTTTTTGGTCTGTGGAAGGAAACTATCAGAAGAAACCTGAACAGGAACTGTCAATAAAACAGCTATTTATTTATTGATGTAAATTTGATATACCTCCCTTTGAGTAAAGCACAACAGAGCAGTTTACAATATTTTTTTTTAAAATTAGTCCGTTCAGAAAAGATTAAAAGCTGCATAAGAAAAATGGGGAAAAAAATTATAAGAAATTTGGCAAAAAATATAATTGCTATCCAGCTTGAAAAAAATATGTGAAGCCCCATTTTGCATAGGATGTCAAAGTGGGAACTAGGGCGTCCTGCTTGGGACATTTGCAATCCCTCAAGAATTTTATAAAAGGCTTTGCTGAATCTATATTCTATGCGGCATCCACATGTATAAATAATGGCATTGTAAAATTGCTATTTACACATGTAGAGGCTGCTATTTACACGTATTGATGCTTTGCGGTTTTTCTAAAATGATTTCCTTATTTTATTGAATACATTGTTCGCCTGCCTTTCTTCAGGTTCAAAGCAGTAGACAATAATTCAGTAATACAGTACAGTCATAAGCATGTGGTAGGTGAAGTGAACAGATCCTGTACTATAGGATCCGAACGCAAAGAAGGTAAAGCTTTGTAAAGCCAATGGTATAGAGAGAAATAATGCAAATCACTATTGAGAATGATGAATATTGCAGGGTGGTCCTCCTTCTTATTCTTGTCGTCAAAGATGTCAACCTTATATAATATGGGTCTCTCAAGAGGAGTATTGGAAAGATGGTGTTTCCAAAACTCCCCAACATCGTTCCAATCATATGTGTCAACTGGCTATTGGTATTTAAAAGTACTGTCAGTTAAGGTAGGACAATGAGCAGAGGGCACATAGACAATGGTAGTGGTCCAAACAAGATGTAATAAAGGGCTAAGTTTAGCTGTTCTAATTGTGGGCACTCCAGGGGAACCTTTTAGCCAGATAGTGCTAAATTTCCAGCACTAATGAGTTAAGTTAGCTGGTCATTTCTTCCTTAAAACTAGCCAGCTAAGTTAAGTCATCTAGGTTGCAGTCAAAGTTATCGTAACGATAGGTGTCTAAACATAACTAGCTGTCCTGGGCTCCTAGCAGAGCTTTCAAAATTGCCTGTAAGAGAAAACAAGAGCTTAAGTACACCAGGATTTAGCTCATTTGACAGCATGCCAATAACATAACCAATGGAACGCAATGGTATTACAAGAAGGGAAGGAAAATAGACTGCAATGCTTTGAAGAAAAAGGGAGTGGGCACCAGACATAAGTGCTGAATGACAATTTTCCTCTTCCCCGCCAGTTGGTCACGTGGCAAACATTTGAAATCTATGAGTCATTTCATACATCTGATTTATCATTTAACAACTGGGAATGTGCATTTGTGAGTGCACATTTGATTCATTTGGGCAGCTAAAATTTAAAGTGTATGCAAATTGCTTATATGCACATATACCTGTGAATTAACAGGTGTAAATCAATTAGCATGCTTAATAAAGTTCTAGCATGCATACAATGGTCACCTAAAGAATGAATATGTAAAGAAACAGGAAAAAATGTCAAAAATTGAGAAAAATTCATTTAAAATGAGCACAAATTTTTTTCTGACCATGCACACCCCTACTTACAACTCGACTGGGCTCATTATGTATAAAACAGGCAAAGCTGTTATGGTATAACATACGCATTCACTAAAAGTAGATAGCATTGGAATTGACACTTGATTCAAACACACAACTATGCAGGTTGTCAACAGTACATCACTTCCCGGTGCTGCTCCCTATTAAAAGTACTCTTCTGCAGTCATCTTAATGCCCTGTTATCCCAGTCTTCCCAAGCTCTGTAACATAGAGGGAGGGTACACTGACCTCTCCCATGGAACAAGAAGAAAGTCCGTGCTTCTGAAAATTAGGGGCATGTTTACTAAAACCGCGCTAATGTGCGGGCCGCGCTAGTGTGTGGGTGCCATATAAGGAGTGGGCGTTTCTACCTGAAAAAGAAAAACCGGGATTTAAATATGCACTAAGGTGCGCGGCGCCCATGTGCGCCTCGCACATTAGCGCATGAGAAAGCTGCGCGGGAGGTATAAGTGGCACGCTGATGTGCAACCAGAAGAGCAGAGTCACAGCACAATGGTGAAGACACTTACCAATGGTACAGCGATCAGGGGTTCAATCCCCCACAGTGCCCAATAAAGACAGCTGGCTGAGGCATTACTTTATGAGCCAGTGTAATAGTGGGCAGCATAAGGCAGCGTGCTGATGGGCATAAGGCCGCGCGCTATTGCTTTAGCAGGCATATTAATATTGGGCGGCATAAGGCGGTGCACTGATATGCAAGCACAGGGACAGAACCACAGCACAATGGTTAAGACACTGAGCAATGGTGCAGGGATCAGGGGTTCAATCTCCACAGTGCCCAATGAACAAGGCTGGCTGAGGCATTGCATATTATGGGGAAGTTTGCTTTAGGAGGCATTTTATGTTTATTTTAATTATCACTACTTGCAAACGCACTCTCAAAGCGTGTTAAGGCGCCCCATAAGGCACATTTTAAAGTGCACTGTCCGCCAAGGTACCCTAGAATGTTGCTTAAAGGGCGCTTTATAGGGTGCCGTATGAGGTACCGCAAGGTCAGAGTACTGTTTCTGATGGCAGCACTGTGCAGTTCAAGGAATGAAAAGCATAAGTAGGTGCGCTGACATGCAAGGAGGAGCAGCAGTGGAGCACAATAGTTAAGGCACTGACTGCTGATACAGGGGTCATGAGTTTGCTCCCCAGGGTGCCTAATACGTAAGGCTGGCTGAGGCATCAGCTTTGCAATGTACGTTTTGTTTCCTGCAGCACTTTATTTTTATGTTAGTAATTGCTGCCAGCAAACACGCCCTCACGTGCCGTAATTGAAAATGCCGTATAAGGCACCCTATAAGGCACTCCATAGGGCGCATTATAAAGTGCACTGTCCGCCACGGCACCCTAAAATGTCCCCTATAGTGCACCCTATAAGTTGCTCCACAGGATAACGTATAGTGCACCTTATATGGACGGTAACCATAAGATAACCTATAGGGCGCCCTATAAAGCGCCCTCTGAGGCACCTTATGGGTGCAGTACGATGAGGGTGTTTTTGCTGGCAGCAAAAATGTACATTAAAAAGAGATAATGCATTGGGCAGCCATATCAAATAACCCCTCTGTGGGTTTGAACCCATGACCTCTGGCTTCACAGACAGTGAAGTAACCATTGGGCTACAGCTCTATAACTGCCAGCTAGCCCCTGGCTGGCTGTAGAGAGCCTGCATGTCACCACACAGACAGTCTGCTGTGGTCAGCTGGATAGGGTTAGGCCACCCATACCCATGATGCACTGCACATGCAAATCAGCTGTCCACAAAGAAACAAAAGATGGGATATGCACCCCCACAGCACCTGGGCCTGGTAGGGGGAAGTGACCATGTGCACCCCCACAGCACCTCGGCCTGGTAGGGGGTACTGACCATGTGGCACAGAGTAGCTACACACCATCACATTGTGCGGGTACTGTGCTCACCCTGAGGGTGCGGTGAGGCGCGCAGCACCAGGTCTAACAGCACCTTCCATGGCTGAAAGAAGCCATGCTAGAGGTCCAAAGCCAGTGTTAAACTGTGAGATGGGTAGTTTCTGCAGGAACACCTTGGATATTTCTGTCTGTCTCAGTCAGGTGTAGCCCCCATGGACCATGTACCACCACCACCCCGCCCTGGGCAGCAAATAGGGTCACCGATCCACTATTCTACCTCCCTGCAATGGTGGCAGTAGAGGGGAACAGACACCCTACAGGGCAGTCAATGCAGCTCTGTACATGACCATAACACAATAGTAGACAGACATTAGGCCTGTATATGCTAACTTACACCCCACCCCTATCTGATATTCTCCTGCAGCAAGCCTTCAGCCTCTGCACCCTACAAGGCACTCCGTCAAGACACATACCAGCTGCAAACAGTCTGCTAGTTAGTCCATAGTGCATGTTCCTGGTGAAAATGCATGCACCCAGGACTTGGATAGCAGCACACACAACAAGCAGATAAGTCAGTGACTGGGCCCCAAAAGAAAACCCATACATATCACATGAAAGAAATGCTATATAGCACTATGGGGGTGCCTAGCCATGCTGTGGTCACTGCACAGTCAGGGTGAGAGTGATCTCCCAGCAGGACATACTGAGGTCACCCTGTTTGTGTAGGTTGTGGCCGGGCACTAAAATGTCCGTCAGTGCCCTATGCCCTGTGCAGATGCACCCTGGCCAGGCCACCCTGTCTGGCCTATACCCATGGTACCTTGCTCCTCATTATGCACATTGGCAGCCCAATACTGGCAACAGTGCTAGCAGTGTGGGCTGTGGAAGGTGTTTGCAGCCACCACACACTGGATAGACCAGGGGTCTCAAACTCAAATTGCTTTGAGGGCCAAATGAGGACTTGTAGAGTAACCCGTGGGCTGCACAAGACGCAGGCCTCATTTGCATAAGGGCATCATTTGCATAAATATTTGCATAATGTTACCATACATTAACTTTTAGTAAACATGCCTCTTAATGAGTGTATGGATAAAGAAAGACTAAAAGATTTCTACATTACTATAAACCAGTGCCAACCGCCAGGCACATTAGGAACTACTAGAAACACTGCTCATTTAGAACCCATAGCAAACCTGCCGTGTCCTAACAGCACTACCAGGACTCACAAAGCACCATACCCTAACTATCAAAAGGCAACACTGCAAATATTAAATCAACACATTTCAGAGAATAGTCACGGCTTGTCTCTTGGCTGTTAGGCTCCAAATGGAAGCGATAGCTTAATCTAGGAAAGCATCTGTAATTCTCCTTTCAGCCAAGGGCGACAGAAAATGCAAATCATCCTCCCCCCAAAGAAGAGAGAAACAAATTTCACAGCCTCTCTCATAACAATACACGAGCTTTTGGAAAACCAAATAAGTCTGTCGGAGCTCGTCTGATAAATATACCTGTTTTGCTGGCAAAGGAAAGCCTACCATTTTCCCGGCTTCAGGCTCGCGGCTCCCACTGATTGCAGCCTCGTTTCCGGATTCCGGGTCTGCTGGTGACGTCACTGGGAGGGGACAGACTCTCAGCCAACCAGTCTGGCCACTCTCTGCTCAGCTGATCTGTATGAGCCGGGTCAGGAAAGAAGCGCTAACGCGGAGAAGCGTGGTCTCGCGATCAATCGCTATCTGGTCTGACTAATTAAACCTGCACATTACGTATGAGAGGATACAACATAACTGAGAAGGACACAGTTGCAAAGTGTGTATCACTTAAAACAGTAACCAAAAAAGCACGAATCCCATACAAGTAGCGTTTCTGAGCAGCTATGAACCGCTACTTCCGATTCAGGAAACTTTATTCATTTATAAAGGGAGAGGAGCATCAAGTTCTTTGCATATTTTTTATCAAAGACAGAAAAAATGTAGTAGAAAGATACATAAATTGGCATAGTTACAAACAGCTCAAGTCAAGCTCCCTGGTTACCTGCTCTGCGACCTGCTTTCCGATTCTAGTCCCAAATCTCCCAGCTGTCTGAAAATCCCAACGGGCTTAAGGTATCTCATTTCTTCTCAACCACCACAACAGCTAGGGCCGGATTTAAGATTTTGATGCACATAGGCAATACCAGACAGCAGAGACAAGTGGGAGAGTACGGTAAGAGACTGGAGAGCCAGAAAAGCAGAGGGAGGCAGTGATGCACCTGGAGGTGCTTCCTTTTGAATGTTGCTGTGTCGGGGGATTATGGTGGCCCTGACTGGCCTTGTGGAAGTGATCGGGGAGGGGCTTTCCTTCCTGCTCACCTCCCCGATGCCGATCAGGCTTGTGGTGGCTGTAGCGGCATTAAGCAGCACCTGGAGGTGCTTCCTTTGGAATGTTGCTGTGTCCGGGGGTTCCGGTGGGCCTGATTGACCTTGTGGAAGTGATCGGGGAGGAGCTTTCCTTCCTGCTCAACTCCCCGACGCCGATCAGGCTTGTGGTGGCTGTAACGGCATTAAGCAGCACCTGGAGGTGCTTCCTTTGGAATGTTGCTGTGTCCGGGGGTTCCGGTGGGCCTGATTGACCTTGTGGAAGTGATCGGGGAGGAGCTTTCCTTCCTGCTCAACTCCCCGATGCTGATCAGGCTTGTGGTGGCTGTAGACAGAGGCTGCAGAAGCCGGGTTTTTTTTTTTTTTCTGTGCATCGCGGGCCGCACAAAGGTCTGAGACCCCTGGGATAGACAGACAGCCACCCCCACACCTATGCCAGCATTGTGCTACTGTAGAGGAGTTCAGCAGCCATACCCACTACACCAATCCTGGGCACAGTACAGGCATGGATATGGTACGCAATACTGTTGGGGGTCACTCCCCAGGGTGGTAAACACTGTCAGAGACCAGACCTGAAGCACACACCGCAGACATCAGAATGATTTTTATGATGGAGCTCAATGAGCGAACTGTGCTTAACGTAGGAATTGCTATCTGCCAGTAATCATAGGAAACGTTTGATAGCTGTGTACCGTATACCCAGGTGTAGGGTGGCATTGCTAAGGTATGCAAGTGCTAGTATTGGGAGATGCGGGAAGGGCCCAATGTCCTGCCTCTCCAGGAGGCATTGGCCAATGGGGCCTGTGGGTGTGGGTGTGGGTGCGTCTGCCCCTGTTGGCTGCTGCTTTACGGCAGAGGTTCCCAACTCTAGTCCTGGTGTGCCAAACACTGTTCGGGTTTTCCATGCTGTCCCTCATGAATATGCATGAGCTACATCTGCATACCATGGAGGTGGTGCATAGATATGCAGCACAGGCATCTTTATTAGAGGCAGCATGGAACCAGAATGGTGTTTGGCCCTCCAGGACTGCAGTTGGGAGACTCTGCTCTAGGTAATGTGCCTGTTTATGGTGTATGTGGTTGGTGGGGTAAAATATAGGCGTATTAACCATGCGTATGTTCTCAGCAATAAAGGTTTGTCCTTACTATCACGGATTAGTAGTGGGAAAAATATGTGGACTGGATTGGGAGTAGCCCCAGCTGGGATTTGAACCTGTGACCTTCTATTCTTGCACACACTGTCTGTGTGCACTGCACCAACGTGTTGCCACAGCTATGCTGCACTCCCTGGGGAGTCCATGACTGTACATTCCACAGAGCCTGTCTGTTGCAGTGGACGGTGCCAGCCTGCACAGGCCTAGGCCACTGTCTGCTGTGGCTAGCAGCCACTGCCCCCTCCACCACCTGTAGCCTTCCGCCATCATGCTGACATGTCCTCATCTTGGAAAAAGCATATGACCTGATTGAGTTGTGGCACTCCAGGACTGCATTTGGGGGACTCTGCTGTAGGTAATGCCCATTGTTATGGTGTGTATGTCGTGTAGGGTAAAATATAGATGTTTGAACCATGCTTATGTTCTATGTAATAAGGGAGTGTCTTTACTATCTCTGTTTAGTGGTGGGTAAAATGTGGGGACTGTGTTGGCAGGAGCCCCAGCTGGGATTTGAATCTGTGACTCTCTGATCTTACAGGCACTGGCTGGGTCTGCTGCATCACACTGTGGCCACAGATACAGTGCAGTCCCTGGAGATAAAGGGGTTAAAGGAGCACTAAGAGGAGACAAGGCGATAGCGGAGAGACTGAATGAATTCTTTGCTTCGGTCTTTACTGAGGAAGATGTAGGGATGTTACCCATGACTGAAGTGGTATTTAAAGGTGCGGAAGAATTGAAGGAAATATCGATACATCGGGAAGATGTCTTACAACTATTAGATAAACTGAAGAGTAGCAAATCACCTGGGCCGGATGGTATACATCCAAGGGTGTTGAAAGAACTGAAATATGAGATTGCAGAACTGCTATCAGTAATCTGTGAACTATCATTAAAATCATCTCTAATACCTGAAGATTGGAGGATCGCCAATGTAACACCAATTTTTAAAAAGGGTTCCAGGGGTGATCCGGGAAACTACAGACCGGTGAGCCTGACGTCAGTACCGGGAAAAATGGTAGAAACCATCATAAAGAATAAAATTACTCAGCATGTAGATAGTCACAACCTAATGGGAGACAGCCAACATGGCTTTAGACAAGGGAGATCTTGTCTTACTAATCTGTTATGTTTTTTTGAAGGAGTGAATAAACAGGTGGACAAAGGTGAGTCAGTTGATATTGTGTATCTGGACTTTCAGAAAGCCTTTGACAAGGTCCCTCATCAGAGACTTTTGGCAAAACTAAAGAGTCATGGGATAGGAGGCAGTGTACTATTGTGGATCGGGAACTGGTTAAAAGATAGAAAGCAGAAGGTAGGGCTAAATAGCCAATTTTCCCAATGGAGAAAGGTGAATAGTGGTGTACCCCAGGGATCTGTGCTGGGTCCGCTGCTTTTTGACATATTCATAAATGACCTGGAAAGTGGAATAACGAGTGAGGTTATCAAATTTGCAGATGACACAAAACTATTTAAAGTTGTTAAAACCCAAGAGGATTGTGAAAAATTGCAAGAGGATCTTGATAAATTGGAAGACTGGGCATCAAAATGGCAGATGAAATTTAATGTAGACAAGTGCAAGGTTATGCACCTAGGGAAGAACAACCCAAACTATGGTTACACGATGCAAGGTTCCACATTAGGAACCACCACCCAGGAAAAAGATTTAGGCGTCATTGTGGATACCATGTTAAAACCCTCGGCCCAGTGTGCAGCGGCAGCCAAGAGAGCAAATAGAATGCTAGGTATGATAAGGAAAGGAATGGAAAATAAAACAAAAGAGATTATAATGCCTCTATATCGTTCCATGGTGAGACCGCACCTTGAATATTGTGTGCAATTCTGGTCGCCGTATCTTAAAAAGGATATAGCGATTTTAGAAAAGGTACAGAGAAGAGCCACCAAAATGGTAAAGGGGATGGAAGGATACTCCTATGAAGAAAGGCTAAAAAGGTTAGGGCTCTTTAACCTGGAAAAGAGACGGCTGAGGGGAGATATGATAGAAGTCTATAAATTAATGAACGGAGTGGAACGGGTAAACGTAGATTGATTGTTCACCTTATCAGAATATAGAAAGACTAGGGGACATGCAATGAAGCTACAGGGTAAACTATTTAAGACTAATAAAAGAAAATATTTTTTCACTCAACGTGTAATCAAACTCTGGAATTTGTTACCGGAGGATGCAGTAAAGGCTGTTAGTGTAGCTGGGTTTAAAAAAGGTTTGGACAAGTTCCTGGAGGAAAGGTCCATAAACCATTATTAAGAAGTGACCGAAGATATCAATGCTTGACCCAGTACAAGCATTGTGGAACTTGTGTCTCTTGGGGAAACTGCTAGGTACATATGACCTAGATTGGCCACTGTTGGAAACAGAATTCTGGGCTTGATGGACCTTGGTCTGACCCAGTATGGCATATCTTATGTTCTTATGTTCTTATGAGATAGGAAACTCGGCCGAACGAGTCAGAAACCCTGCTCTGCACAATTTTACTGTTGGCTCATTCACCATGTATGGAGACAAAAGGGCAAATAAACCTCAAAAATGACCTCGAAAAAAGGGGAAAAAACCATAATCCAGCTGGCCAATAGTGATATCAATGGGCAACATTAAAAAACACTCCCAGGAAAGCTCCAAAAAAATGAAATGATTTTTGCAAGGGTCTATGGAATTGAATCCTTGCTCCCTGCACCATTGGTCAGTGTCATAACCATTGTGCTGTGGCTCTGTTTGCACATCAGCGCCCCACTTATACCTTCCAGTATGCGATTGCCGCTGAAACCGGCGCGCCGCCTTATGCCGCCCAGTAGTAATATGCCGCCAGAAACATCAGCGCGCCGCTTTATGCCGCCCAGTATTAATATGCCGCATAAAAACATCAGCGCGCCGCTTTATGCCGTCCAGTATTGATGTGCCGCCAAAAAAAAACAGCGCGCTGCTTTATTTGGCCCAGTATTTCTCTGCCTCATAAACTAACAGCTCAGCAAGCCATTGAGCGGGTTCCAACCCCTGATACCCGCACCATTGGTCAGTGCTTTAACCATTGTGCTGTGGCTCTGTTCTTCTGTTTGCAGATCAGCGCGACACATATGCCTCCCGTTCAGCTCTCAGTTGCGGTAAGGTGCGGGGCGCACACGGGCGCCGTGCACCTTAGCGCATCTGTCAGTCACGGCTTTTCTTCTTCAGGACGGAACGCCCACTCCTTATACGGCACACGCACTCTACCGCGGCCCGCACTTTACCGGGCTTTTAGTAAACATACCCCTATGTGTATAGTCGCAATAATTAATAGAATTTCACAGAGACAGTAGGGTAAGTAGCACAATAAGACAACCAAAACTGGTGTGGTTTGGAAAAAGGTTTTTATATAGAAATAGGCTTATTACAAAGGTACCGAACAGAGATATAAGGTTGTTACAGAGCTGCTTCCATGTAAAAAAAAAAAATTCATACGGTAAACCAAATGTATATTTATTCTGACCAATCAAGTGTATATTTATAATCTGTTCAATCAAATGTATTTTTTATTTGTGGCTCAAACCTGGGTGAGCAAAATGTAATGTCTATTGGTAATTTTGTGTGTTGGTGGTGTACCCCTCCCCCAAATCATTCTGTACCTTCAACTGATTTTATACTTTACTCCCTTGTATTTTACACCATTGGTCTGCCGCTGATCGCTGGAAGTGGCGGCTTACAAATGTATACCAAATAAATAAATAAATAAATAAATCAATGAGACTGTGTGTGGGTGCATGTGTGTGTGAGAGGGAGAGGGGGGGGGGCAAGAAGTGTATGTCAGAGTCTTATAGTAAGAAGTGTCCCATGAATGGGGAGAGAGAGAGAACAAAAGGGGGGGGCGGTAAGGAGAAGTGGGTGTAAGGAGTGTCCGATGAAAAGAAGAGAGGAGAGAGAAGGGCGGGGTGTCTGATGAATAGGAAGCGAGGAGAGAGAAGGGGGGGGAGTAAGGAGAAGAGGGTGTAAGGAGTGTCCGATGAAATAAGAAGAGAAGAGAGAGAAGGGCGGGGTGTCTGATGAATAAGAAGAGAGGAGAGAGAAGGGGGGGGGGGTGTAAGGAGTAGTGTGTGTCAGAGCCTAATAGCAAGAAGTATCTGATGAATAGGAAGAGAGGGATATTTTGTGTTTCTCTGTATTTATAGTGAAATTCTTCAGCACCTCCCTTTGTCAAAATTTGGTTTGTTTGAGGTCTGCTATCACTTGATTAGCAAGGAGGGGCTATTGTCTTACAAACTAATCTCATCAAGCAAACTAAGACCGTCAAGTCTGGAGACATCCTATCTGACATCACCAGGGGGTCAAAGCTGATCTCATCATGTCTGGGAATGTCATGCTGATGTATGCTAAACCAACAAAGAAACAGCACAAGCCACTCAGGGCTGAACAGAGACAAAAAACAGAAGAGTGGCCGGTTCACACACACAACACTTTTATTGACCAAATAAAAAGTGGCCCAAACCCAACACAGGACCGTGTTTCGTAGCGTACTTCATCAGGGGTTTGTCAGGACACACTAAAAAACATATAAATAAATGATACAATTATAAATTATGAAATAAAACTCTTTAAATATATATATATATATATATATATATATATATATATATATATATATATATATATATATATATATATAAATAATAATATATAACCAATGGGTTAAAAATTACATATTATTCCATAACGGGCTTTGGTCTCAGTTGAGACACAAAAAATATATTTAATCTCTAATCTATCTTGTGAATACAATGAAATCTTAAAAAAAAAAAAAAAAGTTAAAAATACAGTTAAAAATACAATCAAAAATATAATACAAAGAAACAAAATCTATATTTCATATATTGCGTACAACTGATATGGAACACGAAAACAACATTCAAAGTGCATAACAGTTAAAAAATATAATAAATAAAATTTAAAAAAAACTAAGATTTAAAATGAAGGATCAAAATGTGATAAGACAAATCAAACATCAAATGTACCTACTAAAACATAAAACATAGTAAAGCAACTACATATCGAGCAAAGGAAAAACTAGAGGGATGAGGAGAACAAATAGAGAATTGATACATTTAAAACAAATTAATCATCTCAATCAAAATTTGATATTACCTGACTTGTTGTGGTGGTCACAAATTACCCAATACTCTAAATTGTGTGGTGGAAGTCACTAATATCCTAATCAAAAAATTCTTCTATAAGAGAGAACATAATTTTTAGAGAGATCAAAACAACAAACAGTACTAAATTCAGCCCCAAAACAGACAAATGTCCATTATCTAAAAAACATCCATTGTCAAATAAAGGGAGAATGTAAAGAGGGCCTGGGGATGAGAGATACCTAAAATCATCTACAACATATTGTAGTCTACAATTAAGCACCTGATTATAGCTATGATGGCAAAGATAACTCTGTTATAGAATTATTAAAACAAAGGACCCTCGGGGGCGGAGCCTGATGTCCAGGGGGGCGGAGCCTGATGTCCAGCGGGTAAGACGCTTCGCGCTGAAGCTCCCGAGAGGCCTACTTAGAATCCTGACATAATACCTATACAAACTTACTATTTCGCTCCGGGCTGACCGGGGTACCTCGGGGGGGATGGCGGCCCATAAACCAGCGCGCTTGGACTTCGGGTCTCCTTCTTCTTCTCACGGAAAACGCTCCAAAACAGAGGTGTCCTCCCCACAGAAGATGGTTCCATTTCGGGAGAACCCCGAAATGCACCTGGAGATTCTAGAGGAAATACGCGGCGTGAAGGAATTGGTGCAGTCCAATGGAGAAGCGCTTAGAGCCATGCGAGAAGACTTTGGAGTGCTCCAGGACCGACTTGAAGGTCTCTCATTACGGCAGGACAATATGGCGGGGGTCCTCGACTCGCACGCGGTGCGCTTGGGCACACTGGACAAGGCTGAGCGCCAGATACAGAATCTTCAAAAGGAGTTAGAAGATAGCAATAATCGAGCCCGTCGCAACAATGTGAGGCTCATTGGAATACCGGAGGGGGTGGAAGCGGGAGATATGAGAGAATTCCTGCTCAAAACTCTTCCCTCCTTGCTGAAGATCACCTTTCATAAAGAACTGGAAATCGATCGAGCACACCGTGTTCCTACCCACATGGCGCTCAACCGAACGACCCCCCGGCCTATTATCTTTCGCTTGCTACGATATCAACAAGTGGAACAAATTTTAAATGCTGCCCGGGCGAACCATCATTTGGAATTTGAAGGTCACAAAGTCTCCTTCTTCCCTGATCTGGCAAAGCCTACAGTCGACCGACGGAAGAAACTCCTTGCTTTTCGCCCTCGACTTCAACAGCTACAGGCTCGCTTTGGCCTGTTGTATCCCGCGAAGCTCCGAGTGACTCTCCACAATCAAACCAGGACATTCGAAGATCCTGATCTACTATCAACATTTTTAGACTCCAAAGAAGCAGAGCAGATGCGCTGATCCAACGACTTGGACTTTTATTTGCCGGCTCTGTCCGCCATTTTGAAGGGCCCGATGCGGCGGTCATAGTTCAGTACAGAGACTGCCTGGACTTTCTTTCTTTCTTTCTATGACTTTTGTTATGTGGTCTCCTATCCCTCCATGATGTGTGCCTCGGTCGGATTCGGAGCACGCACAGTCCTACAGGTTATGTGTTTTTTCAATTTCGGCCTTCTCCGGGGCTTCTCCCCGCAGACACATGGTCGCCAGTAATTTTTGGGGTTCTGCTTCTTCTCTACCGCGCTGCGGTTTTTCTTTTTTCATGTGGGGCGCTTCATTGTATTATCTAAGCTTATTTTCTTTTATGCCATATGTACAGCCAGATACAGTCAATATGAGGGACATTGTGAAATTATGTGCGCTATCATGCTCAGAATTTTTAACTTGTCTGAATGGCTTTATGTAAAATCTTATCACTCAACGTAAAGGGCATTAATAGTCCAATCAAGAGAAAGAAAATCCTTAGCTATCTTAGCCATGAGCATGCTGATTTAGCGTTTCTTCAGGAAACGCACTTAAACTCTGCTGAAACACTGAAACTCAATGTTAAGCCTTACATGGTGGCTGCCTATTCTCCCGCCGTTTCCAAACGGTGCGGGGTAGCCATTCTGGTTAAGAAATCTTTGCAAGCTACTGTAATTGATACTAGCGCTGACAAGGAGGGTAGATGGGCCCGCGTACATCTTAAGGTTGGAGATAGTGAATTTACATGTATTTGCATTTATGCCCCGAATGTGGACAACCCTGCTTACTATGCAAGTATTGCGCAGTTGGCACAGGCCTCTGCCAATACTCCATTAATACTTGGTGGTGATTTTAATCAAGTGTTAGACCCTCTGATAGATAGACAGCCGCCTAGAACGAGTAGTCCACCCAAGAGTCTTGCTACCCTTACAGCTCTGATGCAAGATCTTGCGCTGGTAGATATATGGAGGCTACTTCACCCCTCCGACTTAGAGTTCACTTTCTTTTCTGCCCCCCATCACTCCCAATCTAGAATAGATTTCTTTCTCATTTCCAAAGCACTGATTTCTCAAGTAGACACGACTAGGACTCATCCTCTCCATATTTCAGATCATGCTGCCATATCTTTATCATTACGTGTCACTGCGCGGGACGATTCTCCCCGAGCTTGGTTTTTTGATAGATCCCTACTGGGTTAAAAAGATTTTCAGGTTGATATAAAGGCCGCTATCCAAGATTATTTTCATTTTAACTCACCCCATGACACAGCGAGCTGGGCTTGGTGGGAGGGTTTTAAAGCATCTATCCGCGCCACTATAACTAGCTATCAAATTCGGCAGGGGAAACAAAGAAAGCAGCATTTACTGACTCTAGAGCAGCAGATACAAGCTGGGGAGCGTCTCCTCACGTCCCGTACTGACCCATGTATTTTACTCCGTTTACAACGCTTGCGTTTTCAATACAATCAGCTTTTGTACACTGCTGCTGTTAAAAATATCGAATCACAACAAGGGCTATATTATCGGGAAAATAATCGTGCTGGCAAATTATTAGCAAATGCCCTAAAAGGTCAAAAAGAAGCCAAGCGTGTTACCGCCCTCCGTAATCCGTCGGGGGGGGGCTTGGTCACTAAAGATACCGAAATCTTAGAACTCTTTCGTGATTTTTATACTCGGCTTTATCAATCTGAATGTGATTTTGAGCCAGATGTATTTGAACGCTTACTTTCAGGGGTACAAAGACCGACCCTATCTGACGAAGATAGAGTGGCCTTGGACACACCATTTACTGTCTCAGAAATTCATTCTGCTATCAAGAAATGTGCCTCAGGTCGAGTCGCAGGCCCAGACGGTCTCCCTGCTGAATTCTACAAAACTTTTCACGCTGACTTAGCTCCAGTTTTGAAACTTTATTTTTCTGCTCTGGCCGAGGAGGGTTCTCCTTCTGGGTCCTTTTCCATGGCAAATGTAGTAGTTTTTGAGAAAGAGGGGAGAGACCCGCAACTAACAGCTAATTATCGTCCAATTTCCCTCCTAAACGCGGACTATAAAATATTTGCCACCATTCTCTCTACCCGGCTCTCGGATAGGATGCCTACCTTAATACACCCAGATCAATGCGGTTTCATTCCTGGTAGATCAACTGCCGACAATGCTCGGACTCTATGCCATGTACTGACTACCGCAGTTAATCTTGATCGCCCATTTGTTGGCCTCTCACTTGATGCTGAGAAGGCCTTTGATCGCTTAGAGTGGCCCTTCCTGTTTGCAGTCCTCCGCTGGTACGGATTCGGGGAAGGTTTTCTCCGTTGTCTTCGCACCATGTACGCACAGCCTACAGCCAGTATATGTGCCAATGCTTTAAAGTCTCAGCCTTTTCCCCTTCAACGCGGCACTCGCCAGGGATGCCCACTGTCTCCACTTCTCTTCGATCTTGCACTTGAACCCTTGGCTTTACTAATCCGGCAATCGGAGGAGATTCATGGAGTCCCCTTCACCCATAGGGAAATCAAAATTTCAGCGTATGCTGATGACCTTATGCTTTTTGTCTCTATAGACTCAGTACCGGCTGTCCTAGAGCAAATTGGTAAATACTCACAACTGTCCGGTTATAAGATAAATTGGACCAAGTCGGTAGCCTTTCCATTAAATCCTTTGCTTCATCAGGCAGATATGCAACCCTTCCCCTTTTTATGGCAACCTCGCATGGTTAAATACCTTGGGGTTCACTATTGTTCTCCTTTGGAAGACACTATCTCCTTCAATGCCAAAGACTTAACCTCTAAAGTCCGGGCGCTTACTCACCGCTGGACTCCTTTAACACTTACCTGGTGGGGTCGATTAGAAACCATAAAAATGATGATTGTTCCGAAAGTGAATTATATCTTAGAAATGTTGCCCTGTCTCTTCCCTCGACGTATATAAAGATATAGAGGGCCTTCTGACTAGATACTTGTGGCAAAACAAGACACCTAGGATAGCGAAACATAAGCTGCAAGCAGATAAGGAAAATGGGGGTGTCAGATTCCCTGATTTCCTGAAGTATCATCAATCTTTTCTTCTCAAACAAGGCGCTCGCTGGCTGGAAGATCCAGTACCGAGTAGATCTGTGTGGCTAGACATAGAAGAGGACCTTTGCAAACCGATTCCTCTTACTTTTCTCCCTGGTATGACTCTCCCATCAGACTCCCACTTTCCACCAATGCTTTTAGACACCTTAGGTGCCTTTAATAATCTTATGCACTCTTTAGACTCCCGACTCTGTCCGTTAGACAAGCTCCCACTTTGGTATAACACTCGATTTCGAATACAAAATAAGCCGATGGCGTGGAGCCCCTGGTACACTAGGGGCATTTGGATCCCTAGTTAGTTGTTCCATGAAGGTCGCTGGAAAACTTTTAGTGAATTGCAAATTGAATTTGGTCTCCCAGCGAAACACTATTTTCAGTTGGTACAACTTCAGCATTGCCTTCGGAGTGCTAAGGTGCTCCCGCCATCGGCCTCCCCTACACAAGGTTGGTTGGAGACTATCCGATCTATCGGTAGTTCACCGGGTGTAGCATCCAATTTTTACAAAACCTTATGTAATGCTATAATTAGAGATACCCCTATAGCGCAGAAAGCATGGGAGAGAGAATTGCATGTGACTTTGACCCCGGAGCAATGGAGCCTTGTCTGGAGTAGAGTGACACGGGTCTCCCGATCCGCCTCACTCACTCAGACACTCTTCTTTCTAGCCCACCGGTGTTTTTACACTCCTGACAGATTAGCCAAATGGAACACTACTCAGGGCAATAGTTGTTGGACATGCCATGCGGCCATTGGTTCACTACCTCATGTTATGTATGAATGCCCCGCACTACAGTATTACTGGCGTCGGGTCTGGGGTCGTATCCAGTCTATTTTGCACTTTCAAGAGCCCCTTTCTTGGAGGATAGTGGGACTTCGCTCAGCTGCGGGGATCCCCTCTCTTCCAAAAACGGCTTACTTCCTTTTGGACTTTATGCTTGGCATTGCTATTTCCCTAATCACGAAATACTGGAAAAATAGCTCTCAGCTGAGCCCCAATGAATGGTGGAATCATGTCTGTCTCTACAGTAAATATGAACAAATACCTCGTATGTTTGCTTCCCCCATTCAGACTCCTCATCATCGGTCTAAATGGAAGATGCTCAATGACTATGTACATTCTGCTCAATGCTCTCATCTGACTGTCTAAATTTGTATATATCTTTGTCCCATGATTATTCTGTATCGCAGATCCTCTTTTGATTGTTTTGATGTATAATCACTGTTGTTTGGAAGCGCTCACATGCTGACATAATCAGCTAGAGAAGAAGCGTGGGGGTGGGGGGTAATTGGGTTTACTTTTCTTTATTGTATACTTGTTTTGTCTCCTTTGGTGTGTTGTTTCTTTTGTTTGTTGCAAAATGAAAATAAAAGTTTAAAAAAAAAAAAAAAAAAAAACAAAGGACCCTCAAAAAATCTTTAACCATATTAGCCATTGGGAATATTGTAAATATTTTGAGGGCCAAGTTAAAAAGTTAAAAATTTTTATTTTTAAACTAACCTAATTATTATAAAGCAATAATCATTGAAAAAAATATTATTTGAAAAAATGAACATTAGAGCATATGATTTAGAATGAACGAATATCCAACGGATATTGTGCCAAAGGATAATGGCACACGAGGGATATAAAAAAAGGGGGGAGGTGGACTCTGAACTTATAAACGTGTCCACAAGATAATACTCTTCCTCCTTTGTGAATTCAAAAAAGACAAATATCAGAAACCTATACCAACCTTCTACTTTTCGCTGTCTATCTTTGAGATTTATAAATGTGATAAGGGTAACCAATTGCTACCATGTGGTCTGACTTTGTCCTGGCTCTTAACGTTAGCCTTTACTCTTTCTGGCTTCCCAATGTTAAACTTGCTAGCTGTTTCAAACCCACTATGTACCTTGTGCTGTGGCTTTCTCCAGGGTAATTCTCTGTCCCTCTGCCTTTGGTTCCAAGGTTCTACTTGGTCCTCTAGAAGCCTGTGCTGTAGTCTTGGGTCTCTCAGTGCTCCTGAATCCTTCTGGTCACAGAAGATTCTTCCTGCCTCTGAGTCTCCCAGGTACCTGCTCCGTGAGTCCAATCTTCTCCTTAGTGGATCACAGCTGCTTAACTGCTCTCTCTCCAACTCTTCCTGGTCCTGTCCTTCCAAAACCAAATCGTTCTCTTTCTCTACTCCTTCTCCTTCTCCTTCTAACTCTCTCTGTTTCTGAGTGCTTAACAAGCTGCCTGTGTATGGCACTGCCCGCCTCCTGCTTGGGCGTGCCCAATCAGGGACTTGGCTTCTCTCCTTCCTTGAGGTGAGGTGTGGTTCCAGATTAGCTCTGTATTTTTTTCTCTCTGAAGAGAAAATCCTGCATTTTCTTGCAGTACCGGTTCTCTCCACCGGATCACTACCTGTTTCCATAGCTTCTTGAGAGGCTTCTACGTCACAGTACATAAACTTTGCACTTGTCCACATTAAATTTCATTTGCCATTTGGATGCCCAGTCTTCCAATTTATCAAGATCCTCTTGCAATTTTCCACAATCCTCATGGGTTTTAACAACTTTGAATAATTTTGTGTCATCTGCAAATTTGATTACATTTATAAATATGTTAAAAAGCAGCGGACCTAGCACAGATCCCTGGGGTACTCCACTATTCACCTTTCTCTATTAAGAAAATGAGCCATTTATCCCTACCCTCTGCTTTCTATCTTTTAACCAGTTCCTGATCCACAGTAGTACACTACCTCCTATCCCATGACTTTTTAATTTCTCCAATAGTCTCTCATGAGGGACCTTGTCAAAGGCTTTTTGAAAATCCATCTACATTATATCAACCAACTCACCTCTGTCTACCTGTTTATTCACACTTTCACTAAAACATAACATAACATAATTAATTTGACAACATGTGTAAACAGTTTTAAAGGTTTGAAGTGAAAGGGAGAGGTACTTATTGTTAAACAGTATGTGAGTGAAGTAAACATATTTGGTGTTGACATAGCTTCAGAACAACAATCATCCCTAATACACAATCCCACTATAGTACCACTAGGTGGTGTTGGGTTCTGGAACCTACATTGATGAACAATAAGGGGTAATCTCAAAAGAGAAAAGAACAATACAATGTGAACCAAAGAATTATAATAATAAGCAAAACAGGGTATAGAAGTATAATTAAATAATGGTAAATTCTTGTGAACACTGGACACCAGCTGAACTCAGTGAGGTTTTCATGTCGGAAGCACTCAGTGATGGTTCTATAGCAAAAGCAGATTACCTATTAAAATCAAACTGAAAGTTACAAGGGAAAGGGGATCAAAGGAGCAATCACACAATATAACATGAAAGCAGAGAAAATAACTGCATCAGGTATTAGAACTAAAGTCCACACAGCACATCCAATTGTAGCTTTAATGGCCAGTCTTGGCCATCATCTGGGAAACAAGCAAGTACTTTACAACAGATAAATCCTTTCCTGATCCTGCAAAGATAATATCACAACATTAGGACCAATAGAATGAACAACCATGTATGGGTCCTTCCATTTTGGCCTCTGTGATATGAGACCCATTCATTTCCATAAAAGAAGGCCATCAGGAGAGTCAGGGCATTCAACAGACATTGAAGGGTTTCTCTCCATTAAATGAGAAAGATCTTGAGTCTGTATCTGCATATGGTCAGTACGCAGAGCCTGATAGTAACACTGAGGTCAAAAGTATTGATTTCCCATCTAGGAATGGATCCTTAAAAAGTTTGCATTGGGTATGATAAGCATAGGACATCCCAATAAGAATTCATAAGGTGACAGGCCATCCCTTCCTAGCTGAGAAGTACACTTTATACTAGCCAGGACCACAGGGAGCCATAAAGGCCAATCATTATTTTGTTTGCTTACCAGTTTCTGCATAGATTCCTTAATAGATCGATTATTCCTCTAAAATATCTCTATTAACTAAGGGTGCTAGGGAGTATGGGATTTGTGTGAAATACTCAATCTGAATAAAATCTCTTTGAACACTCCTGACACAAAAGCAGGGCCTCTGTCTGAATCTACTGTCTGAGGACACCCATACGTACGAATTATCTGTTCAAACCACAGCTTTGTGCCGGTCTTAGCATCATGTTTTCTGGAAGGAAGTGCTTTATGCCATGTAGTAAAGGCATCAATAACGACAAGCAAGTATTTATACCCCTCTTTTGATCTGAGCATCCTTCAATGAAATCATTTTACAATCTGTGCCATAGCCCTAGTTGTCTCTTCTGAAGCATTGACATTGTAGGAGTTCGGGAGGGATTATTTGGAAGGCATGGTAAACCATGAGACACATATTCCTTCACTGTATCTCTCATATGTGACCAGAGCTGAATTGTTCACTCAGGTATAGGTAATAGCTATTCTTGAGTGCCCAAACTCATGTACCTGTCTGATAAGTTCCCATTTCTTCCATTTCTGAAGATCCCGATTTTCTAATTCGACAGATGATATAGCATTATCCTTTGAGTCCAAAAGACTACTAGATTGCCTTTCACTTGTCTGAGTCTCACAGTACTTATCCCCTGTAACCTTACTCTTAAGGACCATGCCCTCTCATCAACCTGTCTATTCGGGTCATGTATTAGGGATATAATACCAGTAGAACAATAGAAATGTGATTATTTTGCAGGGTAAATAAGGTTTTGATACTGTCATGCCAAATAGGTTCATGAGTGATCGCATTTCCAGGGGTACTTCCCACTGAGACTGCAATTCTTACTAGGCCTCTAACCACCACAAATCATAGCCCTCCAGCTAGTGCCTTAAATACTGTTAGTAACTTGCATCAGTGATGATCAATTAAGGAGTGTCCAGAGGGGGATTATGCGCCCAATATTCAAACAACATCTTTAAAGCTGAAACCTCAGCAGCCTGGGCGACATCATCTCAGGCAATAGAGAAGTCAAGGGGTACCATTGAAGAGGGATTGCAGCACAAGCTGCATAACTGTGTTTAAGTTTAGCACTTCCATCTATTGCCCAAACCAGGCAACTAGAGCATTAGCTCCCTCTGTATCCACTTCCCATGCTCCTCGTCAGGGTAGACTACCGGTATATCCTACACTGGAGTGTACCATTCTCTACAACTGCTGCTTCTAATAGGTCATTCCATTTATCCTTTCTCCCTCTCTCTGACAGCTGATACCTCCTGGCTTTTAGACGCCTGTGAACATTAACCCATGGTCCTCATCTATTAATGAAAGAGTGCTGCATGTGAGCACTGGCACCTTTTCTGCTTGGAAAAAAATCACTGCACTATACTAGTGTTATTTTATACTAGATGAATTTTCTATACAGCCAGTGGGCGAGAGAGTCTCTTATTTCAAATCGCTCCTCAATCTCTTCTTATGAGACAGATGCACTAAGCTATCACTCAATGCTCTCTGTCCCACACACACTGATAAACTTCCTGGCACCAGTTAGCAACACTGACAGACTTTCCTATGCTCCTCACAGAGGTATGTGTTACTCACTAGTCCTGTCTCCCGCTGTCCTTTCCTGTAACTGTTCTGATCCCGCTGTTTAGCAGAAAGTAAATATTCTTTTCCTCCAACAGCCAGCAATCTTGACAAATTCGGAAAGCAAATACACATTTCTTGCTTGTAAGAGACATCTGCATTCTGTGCACTCTCTGGGTGATTTTTTTTCTTTTTTTAACACCTCTATGCTGCAATTTTTGGGTGAAGCACTGGAGCAAATCAGCATACTGCAAAATGGAATTCTTTCTCAGAGTTAGATTAGCTTTAGAAATAAAAAGAAAATCCGTAGGGCATCTTAATTATTTTATACTGTACTATTTTTATATTATATAGATGACTTTTCTACACAGCCAGAGGGTGAGAGCATCTTACAAATCACTTTTCTGTCTCTGTACATGTGAGACAGATACATTAAGCTCTCATGACACTTAACCCACTCTATGCCATTTACATACACTGTTGCATTTCCCTGCCTGCACTAGCTAACATAGCTAGCAAACTTGGAAAACAAGCAGTAATCACACCTTTCTTTGCCCTTAACAGAGATGTGTCTCGCTCATTAGGCCCGTCTTTTATTTTCCTTCCATGTCAATTTATTGAGCCCCCTAGTTGGAGGGAAAGACTGTTTACTTTCTGCCAATGCCCAGCTGGCAACCCTGACAAAATGGGAATGATAGCACAACTTTCTGTGCTTGTAACAGAATCTGTCTGCTACATGCTCTCTAGCTGATTTCTTTTTCTTTTTTTAACACCTTCTATATGTCTGCAATTTTCTGCATTTTTTTTCTCTGAAGGTCTAAGAGAAAATGTTTCTTAGCCTTGATGCCATGTTCTGTCTTCCATCCTAGTTGTTTCATTATTATCTATGGTATTTGCATAAGTCAGGCAGGGATAAGCTTGTTTGGCTGCTTGTCAGAGTTTCAGCACAATTGGTTGAAGTACTTTGTGCTTCAGGCTTGTCTCCTAGCCTTTCCCATTCTCCTCCTACCAGAGTGACACTACTGTACCTAAGCAGGTGCATACCTATTATGAAAATGAATGAGATGAATGGCAGTTCGTAGAAAGCCGAAGCCTCTCACATTTAGTAGGTTGGTAGAAAAACTAACCAAATATGCTGCAGTTCCTTGCAATTTGCCAGTAAAGGCACATTCCAAATGGGACGTCCAGGTGCAATCTGGGACGTCAAAGCCAGAAGGTATGAAAAGAAAGGCAGCCACATGCAAGTTCAAGCATAATTCCAGAAATGTGGATGTGTCCGATATGCACGTGTATCAAATGTCTATATAGACGACCCCAGGAGAGTATTTCCTAACCAAAACATCTAAAAGCATAATGGTTAGAGTAGTGGCCATGATTCAAATCCCAGTGTACGACTTTATAATCTAAAGCTAGCCACTTCATTCTCCATCTTCTCTACACTCTAGACATTTTAATGTGAAAACAAACACTTTCTCAATACCTATTCATACCTGAAGCAGGAATAAACACGCTCGTGCCTACAGATGGCTCCACTGCTTCTGGGATCACATGGGGACATATAAGTCCATTGTCCCTTCCCAGATATGCCTCCACCACACCCCCAAGCCTACTTCAAGGTCCCCCGTAATGGAGACGTCTGCAAATGACATTTGTGGAATGGTTACGCAGGCATGTCCAAGATTTTGACATCCACGTGCATGTGTGAAGACATCCAGGTCATGACTAAACCTTTTAAAATGACCCTCTTAGTGTAAACCTAGTTACCCGTGTAAATGGCTTAACAGGTAATTTTTGAAAGCATTTACACGGGTAATGCCTTCGAAAATTCCCTGGTTTGTCACTTTCGTGCCCCGATGCTATGCAGTTATCATCAGGGCGTGTCGGGGCAGTGTGGAGGTGGGCCATGGCACTACCCGTGTAGCACCGATTGTCAATGCTACATGGTTAGCACTCTGCACCTTAAAGATAGGTGAGGGAAAATCAGTGCTACACGGCTAGCTCCTCCGGCCTCATAGCTATGCAGCGATATTCAGATTTTCAATGCTGGGGCTGCATATGACCCGGCATTGAAAATCTGGGTTAGGCAGGAGGGGGCGGGCTATGCGCCGACGCAGCAAATAGCACCACCCAGATCAAAATCGGGCCCCAAATGCATAGCTCTAATGGATTTCTTGTGCTTTTGTAACATTAAAAAGAGCCTCCAGACTGCATCTTAACATCCTGCTTTTTGTGGAATGAAGGAGTAGCCTAGTGGTTAGACCAGCAGCCTGAGAATTGAGGAAGCCAGGATTCAAATCCTGCTTTTCCCATTGATACTTCTTATGACTTTGGGCAAGTCACTTCACTTCCCATTGTCTCAGGTGCAATCTTAGATTGTAAGCCATCTCTGGCAGCAAAATGCCTATTGTATCTGTATGCAACTCACCTTTTTCAGATATGTTAATTAGAGGAGGAAGGACAAAAGTGATATCAGATTCAAGGGTGAAGGGGAGGAATAGGTAGAAGCTGATGAGGATAAAGCAGAATTGCTTAACAAATAGTTCTGTTCTGTGTTCACAGATGAAGGGCCAGGAGCAGGTCCTCAGAAAACACCCACAAAAAAGAATAGAAGTGTAGGGATCTTGAATCATTACCCAGTCTTATAGATTGTTTCCTTTTTCATGAGAGCTGTACCTCTTATGAATAACTCTTGAACTTTAATCTGTATTTTTATTATTTTGATAAGGTTTAAGGTCAAGCTAAAACTTGTTTATTGAGTAAGCAGCTATCACTAAATTCGTTTGGCTTGTCACCTCTATTTAAGAGTCCTCCCACTATTTTGCCACATAGACGAGTTCGCTCGTATTGTTGTTGTTGTTAAGTGCCGTCGAGTCGGAGTCGACTCATGGCGACTCTCTGGATAGCTATCCTAAATTGTGTTCGGTCTTCAGTCAGGCGGCTCATTGACGACAGACTGGTACCCGTAGCTGCTGTTATTGTAGCGATCCATCTCATTGCTGGCCTTCCTCTTTTGCGTTGACCTTCTATCTTGCCAAGCATGATGTCTTTCTCTAATGATCTCTCTCTTCGCATGATGTGTCCGAAGTATGAAAGCCGAAGTCTTGTCATCTGAGCTTCTAAAGAAAGCTTAGGTTTGATCTCCTCTAGTACCGACTGGTTTGTTCTTCGGGCAGTCCATGGTATACACAGTATTCGCCGCCAGCACCATAATTCAAAGGCATCAATTTTCTTCCTGTCTGTCTTTTTCACTGTCCAGCTTTCACATCCATATGATGTTATTGAAAATACCATGGCTTGAACAAGTCGAATCTTTGTATGGAGAGACACATCTCTGCTCTTGAGAATCTTATCTAGGTCTTTCATAGCCATTCTGCCAAGAGCAATGCGTCGTCTGATTTCTTGACTGCTTGTTGCTTCTTTATTGATAGTTGATCCAAGTAGGTTAAAGTTGTTCACAATTTCAATTTCTTCTCCTTCAACGATGAACCTGTTGATTATGCCAGTTGTCATGATCTTTGTCTTCTTTACATTAAGGTGCAGGCCCATTTTGAGACTATGTTCTTTGATTGTGAGAAGCAAATGTTTCAGATCATCTTCGCTTTCAGCCAGTAATGTAGTATCATCAGCATAGCGAAGGTTGTTGATGAGTCTTCCACCAATCTTCACACCTCTGTTGTCTTCATACAGTCCTGCTTCTCTGATGATTTGTTCTGCATATAAATTAAACAGGTAGGGGGAAAGTATGCAGCCTTGTCTTACACCTTTGCTTATTTTAAACCATTCTGTTTCTCCTTGTTCCGTTCGAACTGTTGCTTCTTGATCAATGTACAGATTACGCAAGAGAACGATCAGGTGTTCTGGTATACCCATGCTTCTTAATGTGGCCCAGAGTTTCTCATGGTTTACACAGTCAAAAGCCTTGCTATAGTCGATAAAGCACAAATAGATATCCTTTTGGTATTCTTTAGTCTTTTCAAGGATCCATCTCACATCCGCAATGATGTCTCTCGTTCCTCGCCCTTTCCTGAACCCTGCTTGCACTTCAGGTAGTTCTTGTTCTAGGTATGGCTGTAGTCTCTTTTGAATAATCTTCAGTAGAATCTTGCTGGCATGTGGGATCAGAGCGATTGTGCGATAATTTCCACAGTCAGTTGGATCACCTTTCTTTAGTATTGGTATAAACACAGATCTTTTCCAGTCAGTTGGCCATGATGTTGTCTTCCATATTTCTTGGAAGAGCCTTGTAAGTACGGTAACAGCTGCATCAGATTGCTGCAATACTTCTATGGGAATGCTATCAATGCCTGGTGCTTTGTTCTTTGATAAGGCTTTCAATGCTGCTTCAACTTCTTCTTTCATCACCAATGGTTCCTGATCATAAGGTATAGGTTGAAACGGCTGTTGGTCCACTTGATCTTTATCATATAAAAACTCTGTATATTCCTTCCACCTTTTCTTGATCTTCTCAGCATCATTCAACATAGAACCTTGAGCATCTTGTAACATTCCAATTCGGGGCTGGAACTTTTTCTTTAACTCTCGCAGCTTTAGGAAAGCCGATCTTGTTCTTCCTCTAATAGTTTCTGCTTCTATTTCCTTGCAAGTGTCATTGTAGTACTTTTCCTTGTCCTGTCTTGCTGCACGTTGGAAATCTCTGTTGAGTTCTGTGATTGTCTTTCTTTCTCCTTTGGCTTTAGCTTCTCTGCGTTTCTGGGCAATTTTCAGAGTTTCTTCCGTCATCCATTTTGGCCGTTTTTGCTTTTTCACCTTTTGTAGAGACTTCTCGCTTTCTTCCAGCACAACCTTCTTGATGTCATTCCATAACTCTTCCGGAGCTCTGTCATTTATATCTAAAGCAGCAAATCGATTTTGTAGGCAGTCTTTAAATTCCAGTGGTATATTCTCAAGGTCATATTTTGGTGCATTCATGAGTGGTTTGCTCTTTTTCAACTTTAGCTTGAGTTTGCATACTAGTAGTTGATGATCTGTACCACAGTCAGCTCCAGGTTTTGTCTTTGTTGATGTTACAGAGCTTTTCCATCGTTGACTTCCACAGATGTAGTCAATTTGATTTTTATACAATCCATTGGGTGAAGTCCATGTGTACAGTCGTCGCTTGTGTTGCTGGAAGAAGGTGTTTGAGATGAATAGATCATTGGTCTTGCAGAATTCTATCAATCTTTCTCCAGCTTCATTTCTGTTGCCAAGTCCATATTTTCCAACTACTTTGCCTTCTTCTTTGTTGCCAACTTTTGCGTTCCAGTCACCCATGACTATCAGGATATCCTGTTTGCATGTTCTGTCAATTTCAGCTTGTACTTGTTCATAGAACTCTTCAATTTCATTCTCTTCTGCAGCTGTTGTTGGGGCATATACTTGAATTATAGTTGTGTTGATAGGCAATCCTCGTAGACGAATAGAGATTAAGCGTTCGCTGACTGCATTGTATTTCATTACAGTTCTTGCAAGTTTCTTCTTTATTATAAATGCAACACCATTTCTTCTTTGTCTTTCATTTCCAGCATAGTAGACCATGTGATCATCTGATGCAAAGTGCCCGATGCCAGTCCATTTCAGTTCGCTGACACCCAACAGATCAAGTTGTACACGTTCCATTTCATTCTTGACCACCTCCAACTTCCCTTGGTTCATGCTTCGTACGTTCCATGTTCCAATGTGTAAGACATCTTTACAGCTTCTGACTCTCATTTCATGCGCAGCTACATCAGCAGTCAGACTTCCCGAGGGCTTTGATCCAACCACATCATAAATGCTGGCTTTACCCTGAAAAGTCTTCAGCTCTTCCCCAGTAGCTAGTTGAGTGCCTTCCGACCTGGGAGTCTCATCTTCCAGCACCATAGCACAATTTGTTTTGTTGTAACTATCCATTGGGTTTTCATGGCAAGATACAGAAGTAGATTGCCGGGCCTTCCTTCCGCGCAGTTTAAGTTTGGTGTTGTTGCCGTTGTCACAGAAATGTGATCCTCCACCGTCAACACTATCCCATTCTGCTGCTGCCCAGATGGGTGGTTTGTCTTCGTCTGGCACCTCAGCTGAGACCTGTCCATCTTGGGAGACCCTGCCAGTAGTTAAACTACCGATAGTTTAGCTCTCAGCATCACTGATGCACGCAAGCCCTCACAGCACGACAAGCTGCAAGACTAAAGGTCTTTTTGCCTCTAGTTTACTTACTAGACCATGATGCAAAAGGTATAGGGGCTGATCCTTGATTTTTTATACTTTTATGGTTTATTTAATTTCTTTTTCAGCTTTCCCTTGCGGTACTTTCTCTGTTGCTTCGGTGTTTATTTCTATCTCCTATACTATTTTGGTAAATGTTTTAGATCTTTTTGTGTGGAAGTTTAGTGTTTGAGCTAGCTGTGTAGTTCAAAATGTCCTGGTTTGTCAGATTTTTTCCGGTGTAAGCGGAATGTGTTTTTTTAAACTACATTTTGATTCCAAGAGCACTTTCCAGTACACTTACCTTGTTACGACTTTCCTCTTCTTTATGTTTTTGTATGTTTATTAAGTTAGTATAATTAAGTTGAAGAGGGTGACGGGTGGTGTGCGCACGCCCAAGGGCTGTTAAAAAGAATGATTGTTTCTTTTTACTGCCAAATCTGCCTTCTAAGAATTTTTCATTTGCTTTTTCGATTGTTCTTAGTAAGAAAAAGTAGCCCATTTCTTTCTGCTCTATATGCTACACCTTGACCTGACGTTTTTAGTAGGTTCATTTTGCTCACTTATTTTCCTTCAGTAGGGTGAGCTGTATACGGTGGTATATAGGCTGTTTTGGCAAAGAGTGGTGAGGTTTAGCGTGGATTATCGATTATAGAACAAGCTCCTCTGGGTGGATTTTGGGCACCGCCAAGTCCTTTGATTTTTAAGTGTTTACTCATAGTGTTCTGGCGGAAAAGAGTTGTAAGTTTTCAGTTTGTAGCTAGGCATAGTGAGGTATCTAATCCCAGTTTGCGTCTTAGCGGTCATGATGATGAAAGGTCTTTTAGTTAAGACTACTTTTGTATAATTGGATTTATCACCTACTAATACGTATAACAGTTTAGTTGGGCTTCAGTCTTGTGTCATAGACTTATTCTTTATCACACTTTACGCCATAGGCTGTCAACTCGGGTTCCTCGTATAACCGCGGCGGCTGGCACGAGATTGGCCAACCCTTTTGGCCATGTCTAGTTCAAGCTTGTGTGCTCATTTACTAATGTTTATCACTGCTGTTTACCCTTGGGGGTGTGGCTGAGCTAGATGTTATTGGCTAACTTTTGTTGTGCCTGATATCAGCTCCAAATTATATTGGCTTTCTCACTGGTTTGCGGATGCTTGCATGTGTAATACAGGTTGTAGATGATTATAAAGGTAGGACAAAACTTTTAATGTCGACGGAAATTTTTAATGTTTCATCTCAGCATCTTCAGTGTTGCGCTATAAGTTTAGCTACGTGGACAACTTACATAATATATATATTGTTTGGGTAGGATTGGTGGCCCGATAGTAGGATTGCTCTTCAGGTAAGACATGTTAGTTGAGACTCGGATTTAGGGGTTTGGCAAGAGGTAGATAGCATGTTATAAGGAGTAAGGGGGGTTTAGCTCGACAAAATTTTTTTGTTTGTTGGGGGGGGAATAATATAGGTAGAATGTGTGGTAAAGCAGCATTAAATATCAATTTATGTCCGCAAATCATTCATTTATTATCAACTTTTATAATTGTTTCAGCGGATCAATAATTATGCAATACATGTTCACGTTTTAGACTAAAATGCTGTTAAGAACTCTGAGATGTTGGCTGAAAGGTGAAAATAAAAAAAATTATGAAGGTGCGTGATTACAGTTATGCTTCTTCATGGGCCGTATAGTAATTCAAGCATCAATCAGCTGATATGTAACTGAAATGACACTCCTAGGTAATCTGCCTGAGAAATTTCACGCAATGGATCCCTGTCTGTCGGGATGATGGTTTCCTGCACCCATGTTACTGATATCTTTTAATAGTATTTGATAATATTCGTATGGAATATAGATGAATGCACATTTATACATAGTATTAACAATTCTAGGGGTTTAGCTGGAAGTAGTTTAAAAAGAATTTTGGCCTTGAGTGCCATTGGCGAGGGCGAAAAATCCTCCTTCTTGAAAATAAAATTCGTATTATTATGTGGCGGCTCTCGGGTAGTTTAAGAGAATAATTTTCAGAAGACTGTGTTTGTGAGGAACTAGCTAAACTAAAAGTAGACAAAGCAATAGAACTGAATGAGATTCACGCAAGAATAGTGAAGGAATTTGGGAATGTTCTAGCAGCTCCACTGACTGACCTTTTCAATACTTCTTTGCAGTTAGAAGTGATGCCAGAGGACTGGAGAAAGGCATATGTTGCCCCTTTACACAAAAGTGGAAGTAACCGAGGTATTCGGATGCCCATCCTTTGCCGGGCGGCAGCCATAACACTTTGCCACCACTCCAGCCACAACCTCCATAAGTTAGTGACAACACCCCAACCCCCTTCACCCCACCCCCCTCCTTTGGTTTCACATTTCACCCCTCAACAAAAGACACACAGACCATCAGGTTGGTGAACAATTAGTTGGTCACAGCTTTATTTATAACATTGAAAACCGGCCCAACATAGGCCAACAAACGTTCTTAATCAAAACGTTCCCCCCCCCTCCACCTCCCGAATTCCGGATGATACCCCACCAGCCATTTTTAGCAAAGCGGTGTATCATCCATCCCCCCCATTCCCCCTCCGCCCGCCCTGCCATGTTATTAGCAAAGGCCGTCATTTTCCCACCGGGCAGAGACCACAACCGTGATGTCTCTCCCAACCTGCAGCAATGCCGCTCCTCTGCCAAGCGGCATTCACCTCCAATGCCCCGCCGGGTCGGCGAGCGCTGGCTCGCTACCCCGCCACTCCAGTAACCATGACCCCCCCCCATACCCAGCTGCGACAACACCACCCATCATGCTACCACGAGCAAGGGGAGGGTGGGAGGGAAACCTTTCAACCGGCTGGCCACGCTGCAAAGAGGGAGAGCGCACGCCAGCGATCTCCCTCGCGTGCCACTGCTCCGCCCCCCATCCGGCACCAGCACCAATCGTCAAGCTCTACGCATGCACGTTGCTGGTGCCGGCCACGCTTCTCCCATGCTCTTCCTCCCCCCCCCCCCCACCTGCTAACTGCCCGATTCTGCCACCGAAAGGCTGGGGCCCCGAGAACCCGGTTACTACCGGCCTCGGGACCCTGCCCTGCGGCGCGGCGACATTAACCGAGGTATTCGGATGCCCATCCTTTGCCGGGCGGCAGCCATAACACTTTGCCACCACTCCAGCCACAACCTCCATAAGTTAGTGTCAACACCCCAACCCCCTTCACCCCCCCCCCTCCTTTGGTTTCACATTTCACCCCTCAACAAAAGACACACAGACCATCAGGTTGGTGAACAATTAGTTGGTCGCAGCTTTATTTATAACATTGAAAACCGGCCCAACATAGGCCAACAAACGTTCTTAATCAAAACGTTCCCCCCCCCTCCACCTCCCGAATTCCGGATGATACCCCACCAGCCATTTTTAGCAAAGCGGTGTATCATCCACCCCCCCATTCCCCCTCCGCCCGCCTTGCCATGTTATTAGCAAAGGCCGGCATTTTCCCATCGGGCAGAGACCACAACCGTGATGTCTCTCCCAACCTGCAGCAATGCCGCTCCTCTGCCAAGTGGCATTCACCTCCAATGCCCCGCCGGGTCGGTGAGCGCTGGCTCGCTACCCTGCCACCGGCACAAGGTAGCTCCTCTATCCTTGTGCCGCCCCCCCCAAAGAAAGCTGCGACCAACACCAATATTCAATGGCCTCCTGCCAGTCATTCAGCAACAAATCCTGGCCAACAGGAGCAAGGTGCACACCGTCCAGGCGGTAGAGGCCACCACAGCGCACTTCCGCCCAGGGATGCAACACCTGCCGTCCACCTGTTTGCTGAACCCACCTCCCGATCTGCCTATTAATTTTTATCAGGCCCCTCAACCACCGCCGCTGCGTCCAACAGGCGGGGCGAGGGATTATATCCGACCACAAAATGGCCACGTCCGGAAAGAGTTCCTGCAGCAGACCAAAGTCCCTCTGAACAACTCAGATGAGCTGCCGGCAGGACCAACTCGCCAAGTCGTTGCCTCCCAAGTGAATCAAGAGCCCGACTGGCCGCCGACGCTGCGCCATCTGTGCCTGGACGAAGTCCACGAGCTGCCACCACCGCATTCCGCGTTGTCCCATCCAGCATAGGCGAACTCCAGAAGCCGCTAGACCAAGGTGTAGTCCCAATGGCCTCGACACCGCCCTCCGCTCGGCCCAGTAGACGAATGAATGGCCGATGACCCACCATTCGCTGGAACCGACACCATCTGAAAGGACAAAGCGGACTGCCACCAGCAGGCAACTCTGAAATAGGAAGAAAACTGTTAGAATACCCCCCCCACCCCCGGCAACCCCGTGACACCAGTGCAACAGCGAGAAGGCGACGCCGCACCAATCCGGATGCAACGATCGACCAGCTAAGGGCGCACATACCCTTCATACGCCCCAGAGCGCCATCTCCCGATCTGTCGAATCACCAACCCCTCAAGCCCCGCAGCCGCCGCACTGGTGGCCACGCCAATCCGGAAAGAATGCGACGCAAAGCTCCGATCGTCGTAACCTAAAGACCGCAGCGCTAGGCGCAGCACCGCCGTAAACTGAAACTGCGTCACCGGCCTACCGTCCTCATGCACAAAGAAGTAGGAACCATGCAAACCCGAACGCCTCAGAGAGTACTGGCTCAAAGCCTGCACGGGGCACGAGGGCAAGGGGTAGATGGCGCCCAATACCAGCCAACTCCCTTTTCCCGTCTGATCTGTCTTGGACCGCGGGAGGAAAATACGAACTTGAGACCCCTGGATGGTGATGTGGGAGGGCTCGAGACCCCCAGGCGCACCCTTCCTGGTGGAGCGGGGCACCAGTTCGCACACGCGAAAGGCCCCAAAGAAGGCAGTCACGAACAATGCATGGAACAAGATAGCCTCGAAAGGAGAAGCCGCAACACGAGGTAGAACCTCGCAAACGCGCAGCAATAGTTCGTGGGAAACCGGACGCCGCCAGTCCTGGGGCCTGGGATGAGCCCTAGCCCAACCCACCAACAGATACCGAACTAGGAACGAAACCCTTGGGTTCCCCCACCCCGCCGCCTTGCAGAAAAAGGAAAAGCCAGCTACTGCGGACGTAACAGCCGTACGAGTCCAACCCGCTTTCTTCGCCCATAGCACAAATTGACCCATCAGGCCCTCGGGCACCTTCCCCCCGCCCCAGCCCCAAGAGCTCAGGAACGCACTCACCTGGGAGAAGCCACGCCGGTACAGGGCCCACGTGCTGTGCGCGACGGACGTCGACAACAATGCCATCAGCTCTGTATTCCAACTTTCCAGAGATGCCCCGGGACCGGGGAAGCCACCGGATCCGCCTCCGGAGCCAACCGCCGAAATTGCGCCCACTGAAAATGGGATAAAGCGTCAGCAATGGAATTCTGGGCCCCTGGCACATGTCGAGCCCTGGCGGTGACATTCATACGTAAGCAGGCCAACACAAAAATCCTCATTAAAGCAGCTACCTTCGGGCAGTGAGGCGCATGGCGATTAATAACCTCCACCACTGCCGCATTATCGCACCAAAAGACCACCCGCCGATCCCGTACGCGCTCAGGCCAAACCCATAAGGCAACCACTATGGGAAAAAGCTCCAGAAAAGTAATGTTCCGCGTCAAGCCGGACTGCACGCACTCGGAAGGCCACGGCTCCGCACACCACGCCCCTTGACAGTAAGCCCCGAAACCGAAACTGCCGGCCGCATCTGTAAATAAATGCAGGTCTGCGTTCGACAGCTCAGGGAACTGAATGACCGAGCGACCATTGAAATCAGCTAAAAAGGAATCCCACACCCGTAAATCCTCGCGCATTCCTGCCGTCACCCGAATTCGGTGATGTGGGAGCTGAACTCCTGCCATAGCAAGCGACAACCGCTGAGCGAAGGGGCGCCCCATGGGCAGCACCCTGCACGCAAAAGTGAGATGCCCAACTAAAGATTGCATAACACGCAGAGTAGTCTTGCGCGCAGATCCCACCACAGCTACCAACCGCCGAAGACATGCCACCTTCTGTTCCGGCAAGCGGACAACCATTTCCACGGTATCAATCTTAATTCCCAGAAACGTCAGGCAAGTCACAGGCCCAACCGTTTTATTAGCCGCCACTGGAATACCAAAGTCCACCGCCAAGCGCAAAAAGGTTTCCAGCAATGTGTCACAAGTCCTTTCCCGATCAGGCCCGACGAACAAGAAATCGTCCAGATAATGTACTATAGTACTCAACCCCGTCAACTTCCCCAACACCCAATGCAAGAAGGTGCTAAACGCTTCGAAGTAAGCGCAAGATATGGCACAGCCCATAGGCATGCATTTATCAAAATAATACTGTGACTCGAAGGTAAAGCCCAACAAAGGGAAGGACGCTGGATGCACCGGCAGCAATCTGAACGCAGATTCTATATCCACTTTTGCCAAGGACGCCCCGCGACAGCGGCATCAAAAGAAGCGTAGCGCACGGTACACTGCTCTCAAGGGATGTGGTCGTTCAGGAATCCCCGACAGGGGAGGATAAGTTGTGAATTAACCGGAACTTGCCCGGCTCCTTCTTGGGAACCACCCCGAGCGGGGACACCGTGAACGGGGAGAAGGGAGGCTTGCGAAAGGGCCCTGCCACCCTGCCCAGCGCGCACTCCTCCGCAATCTTCTTCCGCACCACCTCGTCCCGAGAGCGCACAGAACTAGCGTTACGCGACCCACCCACCCCGCAGGGGAATCCTGACACGGGATCCGAAAACCCTCCGAAAAACCCTCCAGTAAGACACTCCATGCCCCCCCGCGGTTCGCCCTGCCATACTCCATCAGCCATGGGCGCATGACTTCGACTCTCACGGGCGTGGGAGCCAAAGACACGAGACCGCCCTCATTTGCCCCCCGCAGGGGCTCCCGCCGCGCCTCTCCTACTGCATTTAAGGGCCGCGTGGCCACTGCCACACAAGGAACAGGCGTGTTTAAATTTGCAATCCGGGAACGGGCACGATGATTTATTGAAACGCCAACAGACGTCTGCCCCCGCAACCCCACCCCTGGACTGAGGCGCCGGGGTGGCGGCCGACCGAAAGGGCCGCACGCCCCCGATGACGTTGTGGCTCCGGCCTTACCACCTCCCCCGGCGGCCCCAGCAGCACGGCCCCGCATGGACATCTGCGTCAACCACAGATTGATGTCCTTCGTGCCCCACAATAACTGCTTACTCTCTTCCATCATGTCCCTGAACTCCTCGTCGTAGTTCAGCCAAGCCCACCCATCCTGCACCTGTGCCGCTGCCAAAATCATATCGCCGTAAGCCAAGAGCGCTCCATACTGTTCCGGGTAATAATGACCCCAAACGCTAGCCAACCGTAAAAACACCCGAGTCCAATTCAAGGTGTTGCGAGATGGCTTACGCACCCGACCTGCCTTTTCATCCTCCTTGCGTTTTTTCCTACTTTCACCGAAGCACCTCCGGCCCTCGAGCAAGCGGAAGATATCAATATACCTCCAACGCTTGATCCGGTGCCGCAACTTCCGAGGGACACCCTCCCACAGTTCCGCGCAATGAACCACCGCGGACCCACCGCCCCCTCCTTTCCCCCCCCGCGACAACAGAATCGTCAGAGGAATTCGTGGAAGAGGATGAGGAGGACGAAGAAGCTCTCCGTCAGCGACGCCCGTGTTTTCGCTTAGCAGTCTCCTTTCCACCGGCCACCCGAACCACCTCAGGACCCTGCACTCCCCCCACCGAACTGTCTGCACCCGCAGTATACTCACCAGACGTATGGGGAAGAGGCGCAGACACAGGCGGGTTCGGACCCGCAACCGCCGGACCGCCCCGCTCCTCTGCCGCACTTGCGGAGCCCGCTCGACCAGGGTCAGCGATGTCCATTCCGGGCCAATCCCGCCGAGGAATCTGAGGCAAAAAAGGAGAAAAGGCGGCAGGCCCTGCCCGCAAAGTGTTGGAAGCAACGCTGGGTCCCATCCCCCAGCCCCAGGCTGAGGACCCGAGGCCCCCCGCCTCCCACACCGCCAACCCCCTCCCCACCGGAACGGAGGGCCCGCCACCCCTCCCAATCACCACCCCACTGCGCCGGTCCACCCCAAGCGCCCCCCCCAAACGGCCAAGCCCCCGGAGCTCCAAAGAACCCAGAAGGTGGAACATGCCCGCTCAGACACCCAGGACTGGCCCAACCGGAGGAAGAAGGAGGAGGATACGTACCGACTAACCTGCCGCCCTCCACAGGAGAAGCCCCCACCTCCGGGGGCCGGGCTTCCGCTGCAGACCCCGCCCCGGAGCGCTCCGCCGTGGCATTTGCTACCTCGCCCAAAACCCCTTCCCCGCTCTCCGAGCCAGAAGGCCGAGGCATCCCGCTCCCCCGGGGCCCCACCGAAGCAGCAGGCGCACGAGCCCGAGCGGGCCGGCCCGCTGTACCGGAGCGCGCCCTCAGCGACCTCCCTCTGCCCCGCCCCCCCTGCGGGTCCCGAGCCACCGCCACACCCACCTCCCCCCCAAGAGCATGCACAGACCCAGGCTTCCCATGCCCTTTCCCCCTAACTGCCACCCCCCGAGCCCCCACCCTCTTGGGAGCAGCCTTGCCAGCCCGGCGGGCCATACTGGCAACTCAGCCCCAGGCGCAGAGAAATGCCAGGGAATGCTATTGGGCACTGCAGGCACTACTCCTACCAGTTATTATTAATATATATATATTTTTTTTTATTTTTTTTTTGCTTAAACTGGTAACCGACCCTTAAACCCGGGGCAGAGAGGTTTGTTGTTTTTTTTTTTATAAGCTACCGCACCCGGTGTGAGGCACAGGCCCTTTGCCGCGCCAGCCAGCAGGGAAATCGATGCCCCCAAAGAAACCCCCCCGACGACCCAAATAGCCCCTACCACCGAAAATATGGGAACCCGACGACAGGCAACCGGCACGAAAGTCCCGCCGAACTAATAAGGCCCCCCCCGCACCCAACCCAAATCGCCGAAATCCTAGGACAAACCTTTCAACTGGCTGGCCACGCTGCAAAGAGGGAGAGCGCACGCCAGCGATCTCCCTCGCGTGCCGCCGCTCCGCCCCCCATCCGGCACCAGCACCAATCGTCAAGCTCTACGCATGCACGTTGCTGGTGCCGGCCACGCTTCTCCCACGCTCTTCCTCCCCCCCCCCCCACCCGCTAACCGCCCGATTCTGCCGCCGAAAGGCTGGGGCCCCGAGAACCCGGTTACTACCGGCCTCGGGACCCTGCCCTGCGGCGCGGCGACATTAAGGATGAGGTTGAAAACTACAGGCCAGTTAGTCTAACCTCTGTTGAAAACACTACTAAAAGAGAGAATAATTGCCTATTAAAATAGATATTGCCTCCGAAGAATCCAAGTTAGCAATGTCCCTGTTTAATGTACATTACCAAGTTTGCTACAATGTAAACCGCTTTGACAAAGTAAATGACAAAGCTGTATAACTGTTAAATAAAACTAAATAGTGAGGTTTCTGGAGTCCAATGGATTGCAGGATCCAAGACAGCATGGGTTTACCAGAGACAGGGCTTACCAGACAAATCTGATTGATTTCTTTTACTAGGTGACCAGGGAGTTGAACCAAAGGAGAGCCCTAGATGTGGTTTACTTAGATTTCAGTAAAGCCTTTGACATCATTTCGCACAGGCAACTTATTAATAAACTGAGCATCCTAGGGATGGACCCTAAAATGACTGACTGGGTTAGAAATTGGTTGAGTGGGAGGCAACAAAGGGTTCAGGTAAATGGAGCTCACTCTGAGGAGAATTAGGTTACCAGTGGTGTGCCGCAGGGATCTGTCCTTGGTCCGATTCTTTAATATCTTTGTTAGTGATATTGCAGAAGGGCTGTCAGTTAAGGTTTGCCTGCAGATAATACCAAAATCTGCAATAGACACCCAGGAAGAGTGAGGAAGGATCTATATAAGCTTGACGAAGGGTCAAGAATTTGGCAGCTGAGATTTAATATTCAAATATGCAAGGTCATGCACTTGGACTACAAAAATCCAAGGGAGGATGAGGGTGAAAGGGGATAAACTCAGGAGTAATATGCGGAAGTATTTCTTTATGGAAAGAGTGGTAGATGTGTGGAATAGTCTCCGAGTGGAAGTAGTAGAGATGAGAACAAATCTGAATTTAAAAAAGCATGGGACAAACACAGAAGATATCTCTAAAGGAAAAAGGGGACTATTGTAGTTGATATGGAAAGGCAAATTAGATAGGTCTTGTGGTCTTTTTCTTCCATCATGTTTCTATGTTTCAACTCCAAAACTAAATGTAATTCTATAAAATATGGCTTGATTTCCTATATGTCTTTAAATGTCAAGGAAATGATTTTAAAACTAACCCTCTGACTAAATGGGAGCCAGTGTAGTTCTCTCAGAAGAGAAGGTGCTTTCTCTCATCTGGACACTCTGTATATTGCCCTGATTGCCAAATCTGAAAGAAATTGCAGCCTCCGAAGAGGTTCTTTAGTATCATGCAATAACACAGCATTACAGTAGTCAAGTTACCTACTAGCCACCACATGCATTACTAATGTACAAGAGTGAAGGGGGTGCGGAGATATGAATGAGACATTCAAATACCTCAAAGATATAAATAATGAACTTGAAGCATTTCCTCTAGAACAGTGGTTCTTAACCTTGTTGGAGGTACTGAACCCCACCAGTTTCATATGCACATTCACCGAACCCTTCTTTATTGAAAAATAAAATATGATTTTTTTTCAAATTTAAGACATAAGTATATGTTTTACTGGTTCACAAAATGAATCGTGCATTAACATCACTGTGTTCAAAGAACAAAACCAATACAATGCATGAACTCACAACAAATTACATACATAACTTTTCACAAAGACATGACCTTTTTTAATACTACCACACTGAAATGGTTTTAATTAACCTTATGTATTCCAATAATGAACTTATTGCATTTATGCTATTTATTATTTTTAACATTTTAACACACACCCATCACCTAATTTCCATCAGGCTACACCGCAACAATAATAATGAATATCTCTTCACCTTGAATTCAGCAAGCGTTGTGTTCTTGTATTCCCCATCTCCATGCAGGTTAAGGAAGTGTTCCTTTAGTTTTGCCGGTACTAGACTAGAATTGCTTAACTTGGCATTGCAAATCATGCAGATAGGATGCTGACTCCCATCACGTTCTGTTATATATGCGAATCCATGTTGTACATATTCGTCCGACCACTTTCTTTTTTTGCTCGACATAGTTAGTATGGATTAAAATATTAAGAAAGAAATCACACGACATACCATCATGACAGTCACAAGTCGACTACTGAGTGCACCAAATTCCCTGCAGCACAGATTGGCCAAGCAATGTAGTGTGATCACCTGCAGCCAATGATGGCCAAGCAGGGCATGTCATCAAGAATCATATGAGTCGGGTGCGTGTCTTGTGTCTTGACCTCTGCCGAACTCCTGAGACTGACTCACCGAACCTCTAGGGTTCGATCGAACCCAGGTTAAGAACCACTGCTCTAGAAGTCATGATTTGAAATTTAAAGGTATAAGATTCAGAAATAATATTCGGAATAGGAAATATGTCTTCAGGGGAAGCATGATGCATACATGAAACATCCCCACTGTAAATGAGTTGTAGACAAAACAGTAATGGAATTCAAGAAAACTTAGGATGAGCACAGAGGGTGCTTAGTTGCAGTGAAATGAGTAAAACTAGAGATCAATAATGTTCTGCAGTATTGCATCAGGAATGGACTGACTGGATGGGTCTTGTCTGTCTAGTACGACATTATATTCTTTTTCTATATTTGAAATCCAGGACACTTAGAATGGTTCAGTTCAGGTTTGAGTCTACTATTGAACCATACCACAAAACAATCAATAGAGCTTTACATTTTCCACAACATGATATTGATGGTATTGTTTTAATATGTCAATACAAAATTCAGTGCAACCTTTTCTTGACTGGGCTTTTCAGCTACCGTATTTGACTGAAGAACGCCCCTTTCAAGGAATAGCAGACTTCTCAACTCCCAACTGAAGCTACAATAGGCTGGTTTCAACCTTAAATATGTCTCATAGATTGAAATCTCATGCAAGCAGCACGTCATATGAATATTCATTCATTAGCAGGTATTTGAGTTGCTTAAAAAAGTTATTGCACGCTAAATTGATTTAACTCCTAACCTACAAATTACCATGTATTCAGCCAATCAGTGAGTGTGTTAAAAAGTGCTTAATGCACATTAAAACATTTTTTTATTAAAACCAATGAGTGAAACACACCCAAAAGTCTGAAAATTGGGAAAAATCCATAAAAAATGAACCAGAACCTTTTGCCCTGTGCACATCCTCGACGCCTCCCTTTAACACACAATTACTATGATGACACTCATCATGACTAAATCTCTCTCTTCTTCTTGTGCTGAATATTTGTGTAGTACTTCATGTACATACTTATTTGATTGTTGTCTTTTATTAATCACCTCTTCGAAAAGCTCAAGATAATTTACACACATTTAAAATACAAATTTAAAGCAATAAAACATATCCCACCCTTCTCCTATCCAAAGCTAGCAACAGTAACATTAATCTCCTTATCTACTGATACCCCCAAACACCTGTCTTCATTATCATAGCCCAAAGGCTCTTCCCAATAACCATGTTTTCACTCCCTTATGGAAACGAAGATAATTCACCTTTTATATAAAATCATTAGGAAGTGTATTCTACCAAAACAGCCCAATGACCAAAAATGTTTGCTTTCTAATCCACTGCAAATGTTCTGTCTTATAGGAAGAGTCTGCAACAGATCCTTAAATGTTGAATGCAAGGCACAGACTGACTTACAAGAAATAAGCCTATCTTCAAAATAAGAGGGAGCTAACTCATGCCTTGCTTTGAGAACCAACATCAAAATTTAAAAAAAAAAAAAGTTTAGGGCCCGATTCTTATCTGCACGTCTCGGCCCTCTGTGGACCCAGTCGGAACCAGATGCACAGAGGGAGTCACGATTCTGATCCCACGGGGCATGGCTAGCTCAATCAGGGAAATTCAATGGAGCCGCGGCACCATGGCTTCATTGAAAAGCTGCGATCCCCAGCCGCTGGCTGCAAAGGTGCTTTCCCTGCAGCCTGACTCCCAATCTGTCCCCCTAAGGCCAGGGTCGGGCTGCAGAGAATCTCCACTGCCCCCTCCCATCGCCTCCCAGCCCTGGGCCTGCTGATCCCTGCCAAATGGGGAACTTATTCCACCTCCGAGGTGGAATAAGTTCAACAGGCAAGCCGCCAGCCCCAGATGTACAGGGTCGACATTAGAATCTGTCCTGTACATCCGAGATCGATGACCGCCCACTGCCCGCCCTAATTCCACCCCCGATTTGCCCCTTTCTCGTCCCCGTTTACCTTCCCCTTACAATGCACGGGGAAAGTAGATGGGGTCGAGAAGGACCCGAATAGCTGGGATGGACATCCATCCCCGCTATTTATGCCTCAGAATGACCCTTTTAATGTTTTTCAAGGGCAACCTACTGAACAAAGATTCTCTCTGCTCTCTCTGAATTTCAGTTAACTGTTGCATCTGTAAATACAGAGCCGCTCCTTTGTTCACCCCTCTTCCCTATTCTGTTTTATTTTGAAGAAATTATTCTTTTGGATGGCAATGTCCTCATCTCGATTTTCATTTTAGTCAACAAGGAGTGGAGAAAAGCCAGGCCACACCAGCAGTTGTTGCAACAACACAATTTTATTTGAAGAACTCTTTGGTTGAAAAAGACCCGACTTGGCCAAGTTTCGGCTATAGAGCCTGCATCAGGGGTCTGAAAATACAGAGATAATAATACAAAAAAATGAATAAAACCAGATTTTAAAAAAATCAATAAATGATAAGGAACATTAAGTTAAAAAATGCTGTAGGCACAACTCTTACAGACATAGATGTCCTTTGACATTAAAAGTAAAAAAAATAACACAGAATAATTGATAACCAATAAAAAGAATATTGCACAAACAGTCACCAGCATCAGGTATAACAATAGTTTCTTCCACTTGTCTTTCCAGTAAGACCGCCCATTGAGCTCAGTAGTGTGTGAACCTAATGGCAGCATTGGAATTTGGTATTTAAATATTTTGTATATTGGTCCAATTTTTAATGTATACCATCTCTTTCCACCATGCTGCTTCCCCTTAAATCCAAGGATTCACTCTGATTTCTTCCATGCAAGAAGTGAGTCCATGAAAGCCTTCACTGTGGTCATTTCCTTGAACATGTGGGACACACCATTGTTTACAGTCTTCAAGTGAGTAGGATATTATATAACAGAGGTCCAATATTCAAAGGCATTTACATGATTTACAGGCCTGTAAACCATATAAATGCTTCTAAGTGGGATATTCCATGGCACTAACATTGTTAGTGCCATGGAATATCCCTGGGTATTGCTGCTAATGGGGTATTCCGGGGGCGGTATCCATCGCAAACCAGTCAGCAGCGATATTTAGCCACTGCCCCATTAGTGACTTTTGTATAAAGATAGGCCCAGTAAACGCTAGCCTGTCCTTATCCTCATGAGCTAACCAGGCAGTAGCTCAATATTGCCGCTGCCCAGTTAGCTTCTGGGCTGTGCAGTTGACCTGGATATTCAATGCCGGTGGACAGATATGGCCCCGACATTGAATATCCAGGTTTAGCGTTGAGTTGCGATGGCTAGGCGCTGTAATCATGCTAGCTGATGCCACTGAATATCAGGCCCAAATTTTTCATAGCAGCAAAAAGCCTCTGACATAGTCCCACAAACTCCTTGCACCTTGCTGGCAGCTTAAGGGAGTAATCCTAGAATACCAATTCTCGGTTTTCTTCGTGCAGAGCATGGCACTGTTGACGTGCGACATAAAGCACAACTTCCTTCTGGCAAAAGTTTAAGAACCACACGATGACCATTCTCGGATGGCCCCTGCTCATTGACCATTAACTGCACTCAGAACCAAAATTGATACTCAGAGGCAGCCATGTCTCAAGAAAGTCGCTTAGTTCTGTATCTTTTAAGTTTCCATGACATTCACAAAACTGAGAGTGTTCCAATGACTCCTGTTCTACAGGTCATCAAGCTTTTCTGCCTGCACCATCACCTGCCACCACAGCTCAAGAACTCACAGTAGGCCTCCTGTGCTGCATCTTCAATTAGGGCACTTCCCAAAACCATCAAGGACCTTAGATATTGCATCCGGCTTCTCAAACATGGTCTTAAATTTGCTAGGCAGTGTTCGAACTACTGCCAATGGCTCTTTCGGCAAGACACTCAGACTTGCCATGGCCTCATCTGCCATCTTGCCATCAGGGTGCTTCACCTTCTCCCTGTCTTTTTTCAGTGCTTTCATGACCCTCTCAGCAGTCAAAGCCCACAATGCAACTTCCGGGTGAGTTTCCAACTCCAGCTACAGCCAGCAAGGTTAAATGAAGAGCTTAAGAAAGATCTAGGGACTGAAAAGGCAGGGGGAGGCCTTGAGAGTAAAAATCCACATCCTCCCACTCTCGAGGTAGGCAAAGATTCCTTCTTTAAGTTATGCCAAGAGGATTGGAAAAGTCCAAGAGTGCCAGCAACTTTCCACTGCTACATAGGGAGAATTTTCTGCATAGGCCAGTGAAAGGAGGAGGAATTGGCAGTTGTATTCAGGTACAAATAGAGAGAACCCATATGCTTAGATGTCTCCGAGAAGCTCGATAGGGGTTGGCAAAGAAAAACTTGCTGCAGAGTGATTTCCCCTCACTAATTGTATTTCCATTTTTCTTTCTGTATTAATGTCACCAGAAGGTGTACATTTTGCTGAGTTATAACCTTTGCACAAGCATCTCCATTGCCACTGAAAATCCATGATAATACCAGGTAGAGGAATTATCTGGATAATGGCTGCCATTATCCAGCTAATTTCCTTTGAATATTGACCCATTTATTTTTTGGAACAACCCCAAACACATGTGTCTATGTGATTTATTACTACTGAAGGCATCCTGAGAGTCCATAGCCTAAGGGCCTACAGAGGGGTCAGCATCTATAATTGTCAACCTCTTGGGGTTCTTTTCATACTTCAATCTGACTTCTCTATTGCTAGTGCTAAAAAGAAAAATAATGCTCATCAATCAGCCTGCACAGAAGTAGAGGGCATCTTGGGCTTCTGATTACCTCGGCACCCCTCCTACTGCGGCAACAACAGGCTGATAATAGCCCCTACTTCTAAGTCGGCTAATGACTCCAATGATGTGTTTTTTTCTCTTTAGCCTCGGAATGGAGAGAAGGAACTTGTGACCCGCACTCATTTGGGAGAGGAGGTGTTCCATAGGGATGTGCACAGGCAATAAATATTCAGTACGTTTTTACTTTTTTCATGACTATTTCCTAGTTTTTGGGCATTTTTTCAGTTAGTTTCCCACATTCATGTCGATAGGGAATTTTAGTGCATGCTAAATTGATTTAACGCACTTTAATAAATGAATTAAGAAACACAAGTGAGTTAAAAAACAATTTAGCACGCAGTACATTTTTGTAGGCAAGCTAACGAATCAAATGCGCACTAGTGATTGCACCCACTAGTATTCCTAAGTGACTTAGCCTGCTGGTGAAGTGCTTGGTCCTGGGCATGCGACTGCCTAGTTCACTTAAGTGGTTCTGTGAGGAGGAGACACACGGCAGGCTGCCTGCTGTGGTAGAGAACTTCTAGAAACTGGGAAGGTGGCTAGGGTCTGGCTGGTATGTGGGAGATGATCCGCCTACTAATTGATTGAGAGAGTAAGTGTGCTGAGGACGGATGACGGAGGGAGGGAGAGAAACTGATGGGGGGGGGGGGCAAGAGAGACTGCTGGGGGGAAAGGAAGAAAGGGAGCATGACTGCTGGATATGAGGGCAGAAGGCAGAGAGGCTGCTGGAATAGGATTTAAGAAAGCGTTGCAGGAGAAGGTCTAAAGAGTCCACGAGGGATGGAGGCTTGAGACAGAAGAGACTGCTAGAGATATAGGTGGAGTGAGAGAGAAGCTGCTGGCAATGGATGGACTGAGAGAGGGCAATTACTGGGAACTAAGAAGATTGAGAGAGAGAGAGAGAGAGAAAGAGACTATTGGGAGTAGGACAATTAGGAGGTAGAATAACTGCTGAGCCTGGGGTGATTGAGAAATCGGCTAGGAAAAGAGTGATTACAGGGGATGAGAGGCTGGGCCAGAAAGAATGACTGCTGGGGACGGTGGTGATTGATAGAGAGAGATAGAGACTGCTGGGGAAGAGAAATATTGAGAGAGACTACTGAGTACTTGGAAAAAGAGAGAGAGAGAGAGAGAGAGACACTATTAGAGATAAGGTAGAGAAGGAGGCTACTTAGATGAATGCTCCAATTTATGGCAGTGTGGAAGCTCCCAAAAATATCTTGGACAAAGAAAAAACTATGAAATGTCTCTTCTCTTTGAAAGGTTGTAGCCCCCAGCCTAGAAGCAGGCCTTCCCCCTGCCATAGGAACCGTGGGAGCCACTTGGGGCGGATAACAGTCTCCAGAGCTCCCAGCGGTGCCCTGCATCCAAATGGAAGAAGAAGCAGTGTTACACGGGGCTTTATTTTACAAAGCACTATATTTTATGCAAAATGCCAGTTATTAAAAAAGGGCAAACTGCTGAAATTGAAGCAGGATAGCAAATATGTTGAAATAAGTGGAGAGCAGAGTACCCATGGCTGCAGGAGATAAATGTGCTGCATTTAACTGATGTGAGCTATGTGATTTAAATCAGAAAACTGTTAATCATTTTTACCTTTGTAGCCTGTGAAGTGGCTAACAAACAAGTGCACCAAATGCTAAAATGGTCTATAAATACCACAATTATACAGCAGAATGATAACATGTTTCCCTCTGAATTTGAGAGAACACAGCTTAAAGCTTCTTTTCCTGGTGACCTTTCAAGAAGGGCTTTACCTTTTTTCAAAATATTTTAATAAAGATATGATGGCTTAATTATGCCAGGTTTGATCTCTCCGTGCTTCTGGATGTTTTGAGGTTTTTATGTGTTGCCAAGGATGGAGAGGAATGTAAGACTTCTCAAGGTGGATCAAGGAGGGGGCCAAAGGCTGACCTGGGTGAGCACTGCAGGTATACAGCTCTGAGCCATAGCAGTTATGCTCTTGTCATAACAAAAAATGCCTTACCTAAGTAAATAGTTTGCAATTGCTGTCATATCATGGTCTACGTTTTAAACATTCAATGAATTCAAGTACTTGCCAACACAAAACCTCATGCAGTGAAACAATTCAATTATATACAGTATGAAAATATCTCAAAAGGCACTCTCCCATAACTTAATTTCAACATGGCCAGATGCAAGCCTAATATAAACACAAAGGACCCAATATTCAGCCTGCAGCAGTCAGCACTTGTTACGCAGCTGGCTGTGGTGGTCAAAAGGAAAACTCGATATTCAGTGCCAGACACTCGATATCCACCAAGGCCGACTATCCAGTTTCACCACTGACCTCCACTCCTGTCCTGTCAGTGGCAATAGCCGCTAACCAATAGCAAAACCATATAACGTTAGGTTACTAAGGTCAAGTTAGGACAGGACCATGGCTAGCCTATCTGGTTAACAGACTGAAAATTGTCACTAACCGGATAGGTCACGGAATGACCCGGCACTATCTGGATTGTGCCACGACGCTCTGCGGGGGTATTTAGCGGGACTGGCTGCTTAGTGCTGCTGAGTATCAGGCGCAGTGGAGTTTATGCAGTTAGCAGGTCCTGCAAACCCTGTAAACTCTTGAATATGAGGCTCAAACATCTTAGCACACATGCAATGTGTTCTAAAGTCACTCCTGAGGTTATTTAATTTATTTTAAAAAATTATATTCCAGCTTTTTAACCTTATAAAGCAGGTGACAAGCTAAAAACATACACAATGCATAGAAACAAACAATAACAGGTTGAAAAGTGTGCATTTGCAGCATGACACAATGGCACGTTTCCCCCATTCACAGAATCAATTATATCGAGTGGGTGTATGTGTGTTTCATGGGGGGGGGGGGTGCCTGTGTGTATGTCATGGGGGGTGTCAGGGTGTGTGTATATATGTCATGGGAGTGTTGGGGATGCAAGTATGTGTGTGGGGGGGTCATGGGATGTGTCGGGATGTGTATGTGTGTCATCATGGGTGTTGGAAGTACATGCATATGTATGTGTCTGTGTGCATGTTGTGATAAGGAAGCTTATCATAGCTCAGGAAGGGGCTATAGAAAAGGTGAAGTGTCTCTGAACAAGCAACCTGTCAGTGCTGGTAGAAATGAGAAAACAGAATTTTGCCATAAAAGACTACAAGTCCCAGAATGCACCAGATTTCCCACAGCCATGAGAGGAGCTGAAGTGAGAAAACGTGTGTTCAATCAAAAGGGCTATGAGGTAATCCCCAAGCACTCATTGCAAAGGGCAGGGCTTGATTCAGCACAGCTGCGCTGTGCTAGGATGGAACACTCATCTCAAACGGCAAGGCCTGATTCAGCACAGCTGCGCTGTATTAGGGGGGAGCACTCATCTAAGCAGAATAAGAGTAGAGTTTATTCTACAGATGATCTTCTTCATGATCACCTTGGATATCCAGAGAATTGTCCTCAGTATCCTGAGAATCAGCTTGAGTTTGATCATCAGTTTCATCTGAAGGATCATCAGAAGCAGAAGCCAAACCGGACGGACAGAGAGGGAAAGAGACCCTTTGGAAGAAGGAAGAGAAAAGCCTTTGAGAGGTCTAGAAGAGTCCAAAGCAGTACGTATACTGGGAGGTATTCCAAGGGCCAGCATACACCATTGGACTGGGGAAAGCCAGAGGAATGGTGCTGCAGAGCTAGGAATCACCAGAGGCTACCTGTGAGGGAGACGGCTGCACGTGGAAGGGACCCTAAGACCTGTGCCAGAAGGTATGTGAAGAGAGATCCAGTGTCCAGGGATCTGGATTGGAAGGCTGGACATAAGAACTGGACTACATACTGGCCAGGCTATATAGAGAGGAACTCTAGCAGCAATGGAAGCTCAGGTATGAACACTGATCTATGCCCTAGCTATAACCTTGAAAGACAGCAGGGAAACAAGTATTCTCCTGAAAATGCTCCATTGAGAGATTCATCTGTGCCAATCCATGATATTGAACCCATGCTTGTTGAACAAGGGGGAATAATAGCAGATGAGGATCCTGTTTATATGGACTGCTCTCTATCTAAACTCCGTTGGTAACTTTCTGTTATAAAGTACAGCAACCATCACAAAGAAATACAAATTTGTTATTTAATCTACCCAGAAAAGCTCCTGAAGAAGGATTTGACCCACACAGTAGAAAGCAAGCCAGCTAAGGGGTTTCAGCTGGATAACTACTAGCAATTAAGCCTTACCTAATTGCTTGTGAGCTAGGAGCTCACAAGCTCCTAGCTACTTCTGTATCTATGTGGGAAGTAATCAGAAGTTAACCTGAAAAGAACAGTTTGTTTCTTGCTTTGTAGCTTTTCATTTGTTGTTTTCCTGATTTTGACTTTGTTTTTCCAAGTTAACACTGAAAGCAAGTAACCTAATTTATGTGCTACCAAGCATATCTGTGTTGGGAGAAATAACCCCATAAATAAATATCTTATTGGCTTTACCCAAGAGCACAACTAAATTATTGTCAGCAGCTGTGTCTGGTGTGAATGAACTACATTGCCCACAATACTTTGCAAATCATATAGAAATATGCACTTGCCAAGAGTGTGAAGATTCTCACCCAGGCAGCCATCTGACAAATGGCGTAGTTTTTCGGATTGCTTTTGCACAAAGAAGATTTACTTGCTGAGGATTACAACTAAAGTTCAAGTTTAAAGCTGGAAAAAAAGATTTTCCCTCAACTACACTTTGGAGGAAAAAGGGTTGTTCCAGGAAGCTGTCCCAGGAGGAAAAGACCCTGTGCAGAGCTGGATTCATCACTGACACAAGGTAATAAGTACCTGGGCATGTCTAGTGGTGGATGGGAGTAAGCACAGGGGTAATTGGAAAAAAAAAAAGTAGAAAAAAACACACCTGTTTGGAAGGTGGTGCACTTTGGGTTTTTTTTTTCTTTGTTTCTTGCAGGGATCATGATGGATCCGAGGGAGATGGCTAGCTGGATGGCAGTTCAGTTTAGCAGGCAACAGGAGCTATCGCAGCAAGCACAGGACACTGCTATGAAAGCCTTAATGGACCAGCAGAAGCCAGTGCTTGATCTGGTGCAAGCCCTAGTTCAGCTGCAGAACCAAAGTGGAACAGATGCAAGACCAGCAGTAAATACTGGTACACCACATGTGGACAGTGTGGGACTCAATCAAGGGATTGGGGCATTTAGTTTTGGGAAGCTAACTCCAGATGATAATGTTGATGATTTTCTAGAGTCTTTTGAAAGAGTGGCACAGGCATTAGCATGGCCAGAGACACAGTGGGCAGTAAGGCTGGCAGCCTCATTAACTGGAGAGGCGCTTGCAGCGTATAGAGCAATGCCAGCAGCCCAGGCTTTGATTTATAAGGATGTAAAGGCTGCTATTAGGGATCGCCTAGGATTGTCTATTTCAGAGTATAGGCGAATGTTTAGAGCTACTACATTGAGAGTGGGTGAAACACCCAGGGCTCTGAGTCAGAGAATCAGAGGTTTAGCTGTAAAATGGTTGGAGCCTGAGCAAAAGACGGTTGAAATGTTATTAGATATTATAATGCTTGAACAATTTATGTCTGGGGTGCCTAAAGATTTGCACACTTTCCTTATACAGCAAAATTGCCAAAATCTTGGAGAGGCAACCATGCTAGCAGAGAGATTCTTGGGAGCCACGCAGGCTTGCCATAGAATGGGTGGCCCTCTGAAGATAGGTGCTGAGGCAAGATGTGCTGTATCAGAAAAGAAAATAGTTAAAAGTATTTCTGAAAATAAATGTACTGTGCCAAACCAGATGACACAGGGGAGTGAAAAGAAATGTTTCAAGTGTGGAAAATGGGGACACTTAGAAAAAGGATGCCAGTCACACACTAGTTTAATGGGTGTGGAGTTAGAACAGCCCAAGGAAGGATTTCCTTTGATGGTTGATGTGCAAGGAATTACCATAAATGCTTTGTTAGACTCTGGGGCAGACCAGAGTATGATGTCAGAAAGGCTTTGGCAGAGAATAGAGGCCCAAGAAGGATTTGTGCCTAGAACCCCTGAAAGCCAAGTTCACATCGGGTGCATTCATGGTGCTGCAACATCACATCCCACCTATAGACTAAAGGTTAAGTGCCTGGGGGAACAAGAGGAAGTCCTGGTAGCAGTGGTGCCTAGGCTACCCTTTGATTTGGTTCTAGGAAAGGACTGGCCAAGATTTAAGCAGGGTCTAGTGGAAGGGCTAGGAAAGAAGGAGGGAGAAGGTTTAATAATGGAAATAGCTCCCGGGCCTTTCTTTGGAAGTCCTCAGTCCCTAGCTAAAAAGATGGTTCAGCTTCCAGAAGGCCAAACTATGGGTAATAAGAGGGGCCTTGTATCCACCCGCTCGCAGGCTAAGGTAGAGAGCCAGCAGAAGGAGGAGGGGAAGCAGGCAGAGTTATTAGGAGACTTACCCTCTCATGATGATTTAATAACCCCATCATCTGGTAAAGTAAGAAAGTTGAAAGCACAAAAGCGGCGTGAGAGACTTTGCAGAGCACAGGGTAGGGCTGAGCTGTTAGCTGGTCAAAGTTTACCTTGGGTGCCAGCTGAGTTAGTGGCAAAGTTTCCTAACTTTCCACTAGAGCAGCGAGCTGATCAAGCTCTCATCCGAGCTTTTAAGTATGCTCAGGAGGTCAGGGAGGAATTGCCCAGATTCAGACTAGATAATGAAATATTATATAGAGAGAGTCAGGACCCCAGAAATGGGACCATACGTAAACAATTGGTGGTACCCACAGCTTTCAAAGGGCTAGTACTTAGATTAGCACATGATCATCCAGTTGGAGGTCATAAAGGGATGCAAGGAACGCTGGATCAAATACTTAAGCATTTTTACTGGCCAGGTATTTTCAAAGAAACTGCCCAGTTTTGTGCTGCGTGTCCAGCGTGTCAGCGAGTTACAGCGGCTCACCCACCGGTGGTGCCATTGATTCCCATGCCAATTATTACAGACCCAATTGGTCGCATTGCCATGGATATTGTAGGCCCATTAGTCAAAACGCCCCGAGGTTTCCAATACATCCTAGTTATGGTAGATCAGGCAACAAGGTTTCCCTGGGCCATACCATTGAGGAATGTTTCTGCAAAAACAATAGCTTTAGAGCTAGTAAAATTGTTTTGTGAAGTGGGATTCCCAAGAGAGGTGTTGACTGACCGAGGGTCCAATTTTGTATCCAAATATTTGGCCCAGGTCTGGGATGCCTTTGGCATTCATCACGTGAAAACCTCAGCCTACCATCCACAATCAAACGGCTTGGTGGAGAGATTCAACCAAACTCTTAAACAAATGTTGAGAAGGGGGTTAGCAGGAGAGGTAAAAGAATGGGATATGTTATTGCCTTTTGCCTTGTATGCCTGCAGGGAAAGAATTCAGGTGTCCATAGGTGTAACCTCATATGAATTGATGTATGGTAGGGCTCCACAGGGTTTGTTAGACATTTTGAGGGAACAATGGATTGATCCTGAACCAGGAAGTCAGGAGGTGCCACTGTTTCTACGTGACTTGAAAGCACGTTTGAAAAGGACGTCGCAGGTTGCTGAGAGGAACCTGCAGGACAGTCAAGTGCGCCAGAAAGGGTGGTATGATAGGAAGGCCAAAGGCCGCCAATTAAGCATTGGTGAAAAGGTTTTGGTTCAAGTAGCAGGTACAGCTCCAAAATTTGAAGTACAGTGGAAAGGGCCATGGAAGGTTGTTAAACAAGTGAGGCCAGTATCTTATATGGTAGAAAATGCAAGAGGGCGTAGGCAGACCTACCATATTAATGTACTTAAGTCTTGGAAGGAGAGGCCTGTAAATAATAATGACCCTGAAGCCAGTCAGGAAGTAAGTGAGCTTCAAAATGATAACACTCTCGTAGGTATTACGGACTGTAGGAAAGAGGTTTCACCAGTTAAACCAGTCCGTAATAACTTAAGCAGGGGGGTATGTGATAAGGAAGCTTATCATAGCTCAGGAAGGGGCTATAGAAAAGGTGAAGTGTCTCTGAACAAGCAACCTGTCAGTGCTGGTAGAAATGAGAAAACAGAATTTTGCCATAAAAGACTACCAGTCCCAGAATGCACCAGGTTTCCCACAGCCATGAGAGGAGCTGAAGTGAGAAAACGTGTGTTCAATCAAAAGGGCTATGAGGTAATCCCCAAGCACTCATTGCAAAGGGCAGGGCTTGATTCAGCACAGCTGTGCTGTGCTAGGATGGAACACTCATCTCAAACGGCAAGGCCTGATTCAGCACAGCTGCGCTGTATTAGGGGGGAGCACTCATCTAAGCAGAATAAGAGTAGAGTTTATTCTACAGATGATCTTCTTCATGATCACCTTGGATATCCAGAGAATTGTCCTCAGTATCCTGAGAATCAGCTTGAGTTTGATCATCAGTTTCATCTGAAGGATCATCAGAAGCAGAAGCCAAACCGGACGGACAGAGAGGGAAAGAGACCCTTTGGAAGAAGGAAGAGAAAAGCCTTTGAGAGGTCTAGAAGAGTCCAAAGCAGTACGTATACTGGGAGGTATTCCAAGGGCCAGCATACACCATTGGACTGGGGAAAGCCAGAGGAATGGTGCTGCAGAGCTAGGAATCACCAGAGGCTACCTGTGAGGGAGACGGCTGCACGTGGAAGGGACCCTAAGACCTGTGCCAGAAGGTATGTGAAGAGAGATCCAGTGTCCAGGGATCTGGATTGGAAGGCTGGACATAAGAACTGGACTACATACTGGCCAGGCTATATAGAGAGGAACTCTAGCAGCAATGGAAGCTCAGGTATGAACACTGATCTATGCCCTAGCTATAACCTTGAAAGACAGCAGGGAAACAAGTATTCTCCTGAAAATGCTCCATTGAGAGATTCATCTGTGCCAATCCATGATATTGAACCCATGCTTGTTGAACAAGGGGGAATAATAGCAGATGAGGATCCTGTTTATATGGACTGCTCTCTATCTAAACTCCGTTGGTAACTTTCTGTTATAAAGTACAGCAACCATCACAAAGAAATACAAATTTGATCTTTAATCTACCCAGAAAAGCTCCTGAAGAAGGATTTGACCCACACAGTAGAAAGCAAGCCAGCTAAGGGGTTTCAGCTGGATAACTACTAGCAATTAAGCCTTACCTAATTGCTTGTGAGCTAGGAGAGAATCACTTCTGTATCTATGTGGGAAGTAATCAGAAGTTAACCTGAAAAGAACAGTTTGTTTCTTGCTTTGTAGCTTTTCATTTGTTGTTTTCCTGATTTTGACTTTGTTTTTCCAAGTTAACACTGAAAGCAAGTAACCTAATTTGTGTGCTACCAAGCATATCTGTGTTGGGAGAAATAACCCCATAAATAAATATCTTATTGGCTTTACCCAAGAGCACAACTAAATTATTGTCAGCAGCTGTGTCTGGTGTGAATGAACTACATTGCCCACAATACCTTGCAAATCATATAGAAATATGCACTTGCCAAGAGTGTGAAGATTCTCACCCAGGCAGCCGTCTGACAATGTGCATGTCATGAGGGTGTCAGGGGGTGCATGTATGTGTGTGTATATGTTAGGAGAGTGTTGGGGATGCATGTGCATGTGTGTTGTAGGGGTGTTGGAGGTGCGTGCATGTGCATATGTATGTGTGTGATTGTGACTGTGCATGTGTGTGTGTATTGGGGGGTTCTCCATCTATAGCATTTAATATCTTCCTTCCTGCATTTTCTCCTCTTCACCCAGCCATGCAACTCTCTTTACTCTCCTCCAAAACAACTTTGCACTCTGTCTTCACTGCCTTTCATGCCCTCATTTGCACTCGTTCAAGTCTCAATCTCTCCTGAGCCCCACCTTCCTAAATGCTTCACCCCTCTTCTATAGCCCCACCCATTCCCTTCTGCTTTCCCTGACTTCCTTCTCTAAAGCCGTCAAGTTTCCCCATGCTCTGCTCCTTACCTACCTCTTTTATTCATGCTTTGCTCCTTTACGCGCCTCTTCTCAGCTTTCAGGCAGCCAGGTTGCAGCTCTGCTCTTTATGCCAGTAGGACCGGAACATCCAACAGCTCTTCAAGCTGCTGCTTTGCGGTTGGGTGGGGGGGGGGGGGAGGGAATGATATCATAGACATCTGTTTGTTTGTACATGAGCAAACAGATGCATACAGACAATCACACACAGCCAGCTGAAGTTTCCTTCCCACACACCCCATACCCATATTCCACACACACCACACTCCAGCCACATACCACACACACACACACACACCATCACCATACCCTCACACACTCCTGACACCCTCCCTCCACGCACACACAGACACCACAGACACACACATCCTCGACATCTGCACAAAACAAACACACACATACACATACACATACACACACACACACACACACACATACCATCTCCATACGCTCACATACTCCTGACACCCCCCACGCATCCACAGATGCCACAGACACACACTTCCTCGACCCCTGCACAAAACAAACACACACACATACACACTACACGTGTGTCTGTGTGTTTCCCCTTTCCTCCATTCACAGACTCTGACATGTCAGCATGAGGGATTTGCTAGAAACAGCAATACTAAAATATCAGTAGGACAGCAAGGGGTGTGTCGGCTGATAGGGATAGTGGGCATGTGGAATTAATAGTGACCAATAAAGTGTTTGCATGGGTGTGTGTTTATTAGTAATGTGAAAGGTGTAGTTATCTCCATGGGGAGAATTTAGCTGTTTATCTATGAGAATGTGTGGGTGACATGTCATTGTATAAGGTGGGGTGTAGGGTGTATTGTGTGTGTATGTACAGGTGTGGGGTTATTTATAATAAAGCACCTGTGACCACTGTCACACCTCTCTGTTTGTGTTCTTTCATCTGGTTTGCAAGGTGTCTTCTCTGTTTGGACCATAGATGGGTGTGTCATGAGACAAGAGTGAGAGTGTGCCAGGAGTTTTGTAGGGGTCTCTGAGCCTGACAGAAGGATGAGACCACCATGTAGTGCAAAAAGATATGTATGTAGCTCACTGGTTATGCCTAGGGGTGTTTGTACCAAATGCTTTCAGTTCTTGTCACTTGGCAACTGATCAACACAGCAAGATTAGATCTGTATATTATATTATGATTGAAAAATTGCAACCATACAAACTGTTACTATAGAATACAAAAGGAATGAGGTAATAATGTTTCATAGCAGTAACTAGCAGCAATTCTTATGTAAAACCTAATAAATAACTAATTATTAAAAGTCAGGTGGTCTGCTTTGTAATACAACTAACATCTCCTACTAGTCAAGGGGAAGGTCCAGGGTCCAAGTCAGACTCCAGGAACAATCAGGCACTGAGAAATTTGGTTTTGCTGATTATACAAGGGCTAATCTTTGCAGACAAGACATGCAAAGTATTAGAAGAGGATACAAAGCACCTGAGTGGTTGCACAAGTCTTTGCTAAATCAAATGCCAAAGCATAAAGGCTTAGGTGACAGAAGCCAAAGACAGAGTCTTGGGGTGGCAGAAAGCCCAAATCTTAGGGTGTAAAAAGCACAAGTGTTTTGGTCTCTCATTATTTTATTACCTGCTCAGCTGATGACAGAGCTCATTCATAGCTCTGGGATTAATTAAATCAGGTCCCACCAGGCTGTCTGAACAAATCAGGAGACAACTATCATGAAGTGGCCTTCTGGACTGTAGGGTCTAGGACTAGAGATGTTAATAAAGATAAAGATAAAGATGATAATAAAGATAAAGATAAAGATGCAACTGAGTCCAAGGCAGGTTCCAATATTAGTTCAGAGTGGTTCCATACAATGTTGCAGTTCTCAGGCTGAGAAAAGTCTGGAAGGCTAGTTGTCCACACATAGAAAGAACGTAAGATATGCCATACTGGGTCAGACCAAGGGTCCATCAAGTCTAGTATCCTGCTTCCAACAGTGGCCATTCCAGGTCCCAAGTACATGTCAGGTTTCCAAAGGTATACACATTCCACGCTGCTTGTCCCAAGTAGTGGATTTCCCCAGTTCTCTTTAATAATGGTTTATGGACGTTTCCTCCAGGAACTCATCCTAATCAGTTTTGAACCCAGCTACACAAACAATTTTTACTACATCCTCCAGTAATGAATTCCAGAGTTTGATTACGTGCTGAATGGAAAAATATTTTCTCTGATTAGTCTTAGATGTGCCATATTGTAGCTTCATTGTATATCCCCTAATCTGTCTAGTTTTTGAAAGAATAAAGAATTGATCTACTTTTACCTATTACAGATCTCTATCATATCTCCCCTCAGCTGTCTCTTTTCCAAGTTGAAAAGCCCTGACCTTTTATGCCTTTCATCAGAGATAGTCTTTCATCCTCTTTACCATTTTGGTCACTCTTCTCTGTACCTTTTCCAATTCTACTATATCCTTTTTAAGATACGGTGACCAGAATTGCACACAATATTCAAGGTGCAGTCACACCATGGAGAGATACAGAGGCATTATAATATCCTTGGTTTTATTTTCTAGTCCTTTCCTTATGATTCCTAGCATTCTATTTGTTTTCTTGGTCTAGGCGGCACACTGGGTAGAGCGTTTCAACGTACTATCCACAGTGACGCACAGATCCTTTTCCTGAATGGTGATTCCTAATGTGGAACCTAGCATTGTCTAATTGCAGTTTGGGTTGTTATTCCCTAAGAGGGTCAATCCAGAACACAAATAAGGGATTTGTACGTGCGGCAGGGACATTTATGTGCTGAAAACTTCCCAGAGCTTATTCTGAAACAGTGCTGACATGCACTTTCACGGCGCTCACATGGGGATCTCAGAATGTGCCCAGAAGGGGGCGTGATCAGCTGGGGAGACATAGAAAGCGTATTTAGGAAAGGCCCATGTACGTATTAAGTATTTCCCGGAAACATCCATGTTATTCCTGCTGAAACGTTGAATAAGGCCAGGACTTAGAAAAAATTCTGCTCTTCTTTGCAATGCGGCCTATATTGAAGAATGGTTGTGACTTTTGAACTGGTGTGACTGCAGTCTGGAAATACACAAGATGCAGTTTTAAGGTACAGCGAGCAGAAGTGAGGGAATATTGTAAGGTCTAGACACATTAATAAACAACATTACAGAAATAGTAAGAAGAGCAATAGTGTTTATTCAGACTATGCACTAATGTTCTGTTTATGCTAAAGGAGCCAATCTATGGCTCCTTTTGTGCATGCCTCTCACTCTTTGTCTTTTTACCTGGTGGTGATTGGATGTTATTTAGTAGGTATTCCCTCTGTGCTTCAGCTAGTCCCACCTTTCAAGCAGTGACGTGGCTATGCTGAAAAAGGTAACCTGGGAGCCCATATAAAATCAGCAGCAGCGGTGCGCACCTAAAGAACAGGATGTGCTCCTTGGACGAGCTCCTTGGGGCGACTCCAGGGGTGCAAGTAACACCTGGTAGCACCCATTACCCCAAGTCTATGCCCGGGGGTCGGTTCTTTGTCTGTTGTCTGCTTTGCCTTTGTGTCTGCTCCTATCAGATATTTAAATGGCAAGACAGAGTGTAGTCCGCATGCGCGGCGTCTTTTGGACATCACAAAGAAAGTTCAGCGTTGGTTGAAAAATCGGATCGTTTTACAACATGTTTTGAGGTAATACAAGGTTTTATCTAGTCCTTAATATTAGAATCTGTGCGTAAGGAGTTCATAGAAGAAAACTAGCATGTTTTGTTTTCAGTCCGTGCAGTGGTGATAGAGGGAAGAAGAAAGTATGCGCCCTCTAAAATAATAAACTTGGAGCAGCCAGTTATCGGGTGGAAGTTGGATATACGATTCCCCTGAGGAAATGAAGGAGTGAAACGAGGGAGCGCTTCGTGGTTATACGTCGGGAGTATCGGGAACACCGTCCAGAACTAGAATTTTTGCTTCTCACCAATAGAACAACAGACAAATACAGATAAGCACAGCTCTTTTTTACAAGCTTAAATTACACGGCCTTTGAAGATATTAAGAGACTGTGAATATCGTATTGAGGACTGTGAAGCTAATATAAAGTTTGTGAACATTTGAAAAAAAAATTTTTAAGTTAATAGAGGAAAAGAAAACAGAAAATAATTATAAAAAATAACAATATTAAAATAAATAATATATATAAAAAAGAGTTAAAGTCATCTTAATGCAACAGTAATATGGGTCGTTGATGTGAAAGAAGGCAAGTTCAATTCAGCAAGTCTGGTTGATTAAATGCCTCATGCAATGCTGAGACCTAGTTGCATTTAGAAAAATTTAGAAAAGTTTAGCCTTTTTAGTGCAGAGTGATAAATCATATTGAACTCAAGGTAAAATATTGAGCCGATAAATTAATTTATTGTCTATATTGCTCCTATCTGAAGCCTTTAAGCCCCATCCACTATGGCTGGCATTGGCAATGCTAGAATGATGATTCAGCCTTGAACTGCAGAACATGGCAGCTTTCCAATCTCCCCATCTGCCCAATTACCTGAGCGTTTCATAAGGGGTTTTCCTCTTCCCCAGGCCTTTTACATGCGGCTTGGCTTAACTGTTGTTCTTTACGCACTAAGACCTTATTAGTTCACAATTTCCTGGAAGCAAATTCAATTGATATTCTCTTTTTAACTGAGACGTGGCTACAGGATGGGAAGGAGCTGCTCCTTCACCGCTGCCTCCCTCTAGGATATGTCGCTTTGTCTGTGCCTTGGTTGGATCCCAGCGGGGGGGGGGGGGGGGGGAGGCTGCGGTGTAGTGGTCCTCTGCCGTTCTGTTCTGCAAGTTTCCACTGTCTCTTCTATGGTGTTGACATATCCCAAATCTCTTGTTCTGTTTGGATGGGTCCCCACCACTTTTCTTTCTTCTGATCTATGCACCTACATCTCTCCGACCACACCTGTGGGACTCTCTCCTTCATACCTTGTCTGAGGTTTCTCTTATTTATCCCCATTTGATAGTACTGCATGATTTGATCATCCATTATGACTCCACTAGTTCTCATGATTCTAGTCTTCAACGTTTCACTGATCTTTCACTCTCTCAGCATGTTTTTCCCCACTCATTCGGCGGGTCACACGCTTGACCTGGTCTTATCTTCCTCAGGACTGTTTGAAGCTCTGTCCGGTTTCTCCTCATTGACACTTCCCTGATTAGATCATTATGCAGTACTGTTTTTGGTTGTCCATTTCCCTGTACCAAACTGTTTGGCCCTGACCCATCCCAAACTGTGTCCCCAGTTAGATTCTCTCATAATATTTCCTCTATGATTGCTTTACCTCTACTACTCACATCTTCCCCTCCAACTTCTCTTCCCTTCCTGTGGATAGATAGGCTCAGCTTTGGTTTTCCACATTGTCTTCTGCTCTTGATCAGTTAGCTCCGCTACGCCCCCATTGTCTATCTTCTCATCCCAAACATCCCTGGTATCATCATGACCTTTTACTTCATCGTCGTGAATTATGTCATGTGAGTGTTATTGGTGGAAACATCCTTCTTCCTCTTCTCTTCTTAGGTTCCGACTCTCCCTAGCAATACCGCATCCAGGTTCATTCAATAAAGAAAACATATTATTCTCATCTGATTACTTTGGCCTCACATTCTACCCGCCAGTTATACTCTGTCCTAAATGCATTATCCAGACCTTCTATTCTACCTGCACCAGTTGCTTTAAGTATGTTGCCTTCACTATCTATTCTTGCTAAATATTTATGTGATAAGGTTCAAATATTTCGATCCAGATTTACCGATTGTCCTCCACCACTTGCCTCTTCATACTTGTCTACTGAATCCTTGGGGTCACCCAGAGGCCCTACCTTTCTCTGTCACACTCATGGGAGTTCTTCACTCCTGTTTCCGCACCAGAACTGATCAAAGTCTTGCAGTCTTCTCAGAAGACTACCTCTATTGCCAATCCGATTCCATCATCGTGGTTGTCCATTCCCTTGCTTGCTCTCCTCCCACTTATTTTGTCTCTGCTAAATAACAGTTTATCCTCTGGCATGTATCCCTGCTCTTGAAAGTTTGCTACAGTTCAGCCCATTCTCAAAAGTCCCTCTGCAGGTGCTACAATACTCGCTATCGTCCTGTTTCTACATTACCATTCCTCTCAAAGTTACTTGAAAAACTTGTTTTCTCATAACTTTTTCACACCTGGCCTCTATTCATGCTCTTCATCCACGTCAATCTGGGTTTGATTCAGGTCACAGTACTGAGACTATCTTGCTTTCCTTCACTAGTGAACTTCATCAGCATCACGATCAGGGTGATATCTCGGTGGTAGTTTCTCTGGATCTTTTGGCTGCTTTTGACCTTGTGGATCACACTACTCTTCTCACTCATCTCTCTGACTTCAGTCTTAGAGGAACAGTCTTAAAGTGATTTCATTTTTTTCTCTCTCAGTGTTGTCAGTCACGACTGCTGCTGGTTCTTCTTCCCCGTGTCTTCTCCCCTGCAGTGTCCCTCAGGGTTCGGTGCTGGACCCCCTTCTTTTCAATGTATTTCTCATTCCTCTGATTCTTATCATTCAGCAGCACGGAATTTCATCTCATTTTTACATGAATGATATTCTTCTCATTCATCATACCAACCCTATTTCTCCTAACTTGTCTTCATTGAATGCCTGTTTGTCCAGTGTCTCCCAATAGCTTTTGGCTAATTTTCTTCAATTGAATCTTGCAAAATCTGCTGCACTTTAGATCACCTTTGGTAGACCCTCCCCTCTTTTGGCACCTTCATTCCCTGGCTGTCCCATTTCCTTGGCTGATTCTATGCATTACTTGGGTGTTATTCTGGACTCTTCACTTTCTTTTCGGGCTCACATCTCATCATTGGTCTGTCGCTCCTTCTTTGCACTTCGTCGGATTCGTGCTGTTCACCCATTTCTTTCCTGTTCATCCTTGAATACTCTCCTTCTTTCTCTGGTTTTAATGTAATTTATCTTGGTCTCACCTAATCACAAATAAACCGCTTGCAACTCATACAAAATACAGCTGTCCACATCTTGTCACACGCATCCCAGTCGATCATATTACCCCTCTTCTAACTCACCACCATTGGCATCCGATCGCATCTCATCTCCAATTCAAACTTCTGACCATACATTCAGGTACCCCTCAATACTTATCCGATTCTTTGCTTCTCCACATCATTGTCTCTATGAAATTCATACAAACAGACTTCATCTCCCATCTGCAAATCAGGCTCACCTCATGTCTACCCGTTCTTCTGCCTTTTACTTCCTTGCCCCTGCCTCATGGAATGTGTTGCCTCAGGCCTTATGGTTAGAACCATCCCTCACTAAGTTTACGACCCTGTTAAAGGCTCATTTATTCAATCAATCATATCACATACCGGTTCCATGATTAGTATCCCCCTTGACTGGCTCCCTGACTGCTCCTCTCCTTTCCAATCCTTGATTGAGTATGCCTGACCAATTTCATTTTGCTTCTCTCCTTCTCTTATTTTATGAGTATGACTGAGTATCAGGCCTATCCAACCATTGTAGTTCCCTTTCAATTTTCTGGTTTTATCTTGTGTATTTTAGACTGTACACCACTCTGCTGTGTTGTTATTGAAGGGCGGTTAAGCAAATAAAATAAATGATAAACGATAAACCGTGGGACACTAACAATTCCCATGTTCTGAAAAATGGGACTGCTGAGTCAGGGATAGTATGGGTGTAAGCAGGGACAGGATTTTTTTTGGGTGAGAAACTGAGATCATATTTGTAGTCCTGATACCCCATGCTATTATTTTATGTCATAACTGTTATGTATAGGTTCAGAGCATCTTAATGGTAGACTCATGTTTTTGTGACAGAAAGTGAGAGTGTGTGTGTGTGTGTGGTTTCAGGGGTGCAGGGGGGATCTGGTGTGCTTATCTGTAATTCGGGGGGGGGGGGGAGCATGAAAAACTGACCATTACCTGGACCGTTGGGATGACCGCAGAGTCACCAGGTGCCAGTGTGATTGGGCAGTCAAACTCAGAGAAGATTCATTATAGCTAAATGTCAAAACATATCCCTGTCAATAATAAGGGACCCTCAGAATAAGAGCAGTCAACAGTGAAAACAGCACTAATTCATGCCCATAATGCACATTTTGTGTGACCAATGGTGTTGCTGTTGAACATGTATTAGTGCTGTTTGCACTGCTGAATGCCCTTAGTCTGAGGGAACCTATGCTCATTCCTTCTGGATTATTTTACATAGGGTACTCTAATAAGATCAGATATTGTAGGCAGCATGATAAGGCATCCATACATCTTCTGTGCCAGGCATTGGGAGACATGACTGATTTAGTGCCAACATTCCCCGGATTGTTCCATGTGGCCTACATCCCTACTGAGACCAGGATCAATGAGTGCTGCGAGAGCAGTGATACATCTGGAATCTGGCTACTTGGTGTGATGGCACAGGGATCTCCCCTCCCATGCCCACACAACCCTGATCAGGGGAGCAATGTCACAAAGCCGACTGTGGGAAGGCAAACAGGGTTACCCCACAGATAGCGGAGACTAACATATGCCATGATGGGACAGTGGTAGGTGCTGTGAGAAATGCCAGTACCCAGATAGGTGGGCCTCAGATGTCATAGCCAGAAGGCCCTACTACTACTACTACTACTCCTCTAGTACTACTATTGTTAATTATTTGTATAGCGCTACAAGCATACACAGAGCTGCACAGACACACGTAAAAGATGTTCCCTACTCAGTGGACAGATATATGGTATAGGTTGCAGCAGCTGTCATTTCTCATTGGTATTTATGTCTAGTGTGCATCAGCAAATTACTGTCTGTGATGAGCAGTTTAGGAGATGCACATTTTTCCAGAGAGGGGTGACATCTTCAGGTATGATCGCAAAGACAGGCAGGATCTGAAACATGTAACTTTTCAGAATACAGTGGGTGCGGGGACGTCCAAACCATTTACCTGCACCTGAGGCACGGGCCGGCTGAATAGAGCTTGCATTTGCCACGCCAAACATATCTATCTTCCTGATTCCAGACCTGTGGGCATGTCCAGACCACCGAATGCAGAATTAGGTTCAAAGGGAGCCCTTTTTTGATTTAGAAGTATCTGCAGGCCAGATGTGCACATTATGGAATCGTGCTCTAAGTGCATAACTTTGCACTTGTTCACATTAAATTTCATCTGCCATTTGGACACCCAGTCTCCAAATTTTTCAAGGTCTTCTTGCAATTTTTCACAATCCTCTTGCATCCTCAGCCACTTCTCCTAATACATGCTCACACACTTTAAGGCTAATGCCCAAGGCCTACCGGTGGCCTAGAGTACCAAACTCCTGAACAAATAGCATGGACTCTGGCTAGACAAGCCACAGACTGCTGACATCTTAGAATGCCTGACAAGTGCCTGTGTGTATAGCCACAAAAGACTTTAAAATTATTCAAACAACCAGCAATAGAGGGTATTTATTAATTTACATTCTCTTATATACTGTACTATTCTGCATCAGTGTGGTTTACATTGAACAAACTGAAATTACATTGAACAGGGCATTATAACTTGGAGATAACTATTTTACAGGGAACATGGGCTATGGAGGGTTAAGTGGCTTGCCCAAGACCACAAGGAGCACCTGTGGGACTAGAAACCCCAGTCCTTCCAGCCCAAGGTTGCTGTCCTCTAGTGGGATTTGAACCCGCAACCTTCTGGCCTGAAGTACCTTGCCCCCCCCAACCACTAGGCCACTCCTCCACTCCCAAGGAGCATTCATGGAAATTGAGCCTAGAGCTACTAGGTAGTAGGTTGTTGTTCTAACCACTAGGCTACTCCTCCACTCCAAACTGGTTGTTTAGTCCGTCAAAAGGTAGAAAGACTAGAGGACACGCAATGACGCTACAATGTAATCCATTTAAGACTAATAAGAGAAAATAATTTTTCAGAGAAAGCGTAATCAAACTCTGGAATTCATTATTGGAGGATGTAGTAAAAGCTGGGTTTAAAAAAGGTTTGGACAAGTTCCTGGAGGAAAGGTCCATAAACTATTATTAAAGAGGACCCGGGAAATCCACCGCTTGCCCCAGGATAAGCATAGTGGAACCTGTGTACCTTTCTGGGAACTTGCCAGGTACTTGTGGCCTGGATTGGCCACTGTTGGAAACAGGATGCTGGGCCTGATGTACTTTGGGCTGACCCAGTATGGCATCTCTTATGTTCTGTTCTTAAATGAATTTTCCCCATTGTTAGGGGTTTTTTTTATGTTAATTTCACCTATTTGTTCTTTGCACATGCATTGTATGTGTGTTATAACTTTTTTAAAGCATACAAATCAATTGTACAAATGTTAATTACCAAAATATGTTTATGCAAGCAATCTGTGTGCCCTTCCAATTTTTAGGTGTTGAAATGGACTGAATGTGCGCTGATGAATGCACATCCATAACCAAAACCCGTTGAACATTATGCTACTAACCTCCTTGATCTAAACGGCTCCTGATATCATCTAGAAGCACCATTAGCAGGCTCTCTGCTGAACCCCATCTCGAATCCTGATCGAGAGGTATTCAGTCTCTTTTCTGATTCCAGTAACTCCCTAAGGTTTTCTGGAATCCATCCTTCCATAGTTTCAATCAGTATTGGGCTAGAAATAGTTTAAACAAATCAATATTTAGTAGTCAAACCTAGATCCAATTTTTCTTTCAATAGAGGGGTTATTTGCACCTGTTTCAGTGTGCTTAACGACAGTGATTGACCCACCAGGTCCTTTTGAAAAGACACCATGCGATCTGCAAAATTCTTGACTAACCATGCCAGGCAAGGGTCAAAGAGGAAAGATCCTTTTCCAAATCACTGTAACAGTCCTGTAATCTAGTTTTCCTTTGGTCTCAAATGTCGCTAACCTATTCTTACCCTTCTTTCCACTTTTGCCACTCAGTTCCTTCTGATCCCCATCTGTCCTTCTGGAAACACCCAGCCTGTCATCTGTTATTTGAGTAGCTAACTTCTCAGTTCTTCTATCATGGATAAAAACAGCTAGTTCATTGCAAGACAGCTTCCCTATCTTTTCCCACTTATCGACCAATGAGTTCCCTGTTATTTCTCACATAAACATATGCCCTTCCCTTTCTAAGTCATTCACAAATAAACTTCATTGGGCCAAAGAGGATTTCTTACCTCTAATAGATTTCCCCTACTCTTTAAATGTAATGTGCTACTTATCTTTATTATCCTCCATATCCAATTTCAACCATCTATGCTCCTGGTGCACCTCTCTTGCCTCCTTTGAAACACAAACTTGTATGTAGTGCAATGAGTTTGTACCTTCTTCAGAGGCACAATGGTTGAAACCAGCTTTTAGCTCTAAAACTTTATTTCCTAAAAACCTTGGAAATGCATCCTTCCTTCCCTTTGCTCCATGCCTGATTACCCTCCCTCCATTTCCACTTACATGTGGAAGTTGCCGAGTCTCCACCGTCGATTTCTGCCTTGAGTAGATTTGTAAAATGGTTCTTCCCACTGTATGTGGATTCATATCTGTGTGCACTTCTGCATTTTCTTACATACATTTTAGAAAAGGCTCCACTTTAGATTTCTTAACTGTGATCTCCATGTACATACTATCTAAAACGTGCCTTCAAAGGGGCACACAAACAACACAGCACCAAAAGAGAGGTAAAGGGCACTAACAGTGCCATGAAGACTCTAAACCACTGTGAGAAGGGCAAAGCAACACAAAGGGGTAAGTTTACGAAGCCGCGGTAGCGGCTTCCGTGCGATAACGGAGCCGCAGCCCCAAAAGGAGAAGGACAAAGTAGCAAAGACATTGACAGGAAGATCCCAAAACACCAGAAGAGGTGTAAACTGACAGCAATATGGGCGGAGTTCTTTTCGGTTTATTTTCTATCAAGCTTATCATTATGGAGTCTGTCTGCTCTTCACCATAGAGCCTGAATTTTTCTGACATAGAAAGTCATTCAATGTCTAGCGCCCCTGTACATGAGGGGTGTGTGTGTGTCTGTGTGTGTATGTGTGTGTGTGTATGGGTGTGTGTGTGCATGCTCTTTGCTTTCTCTCCATTTCTTACTGATAATTTTCTGCCCGTGCCCTCTGAAGTGTATACCTTTTAAAACAAGCTTCACTTCCTCTGAAATTCAAAAGAAAAATAACAAGAAGATGTTGCTGGTCTCAAATTCATGGTATTGTCAATTATAAGAAGTGAGGAACGCCTAAAACATACTGATATATGGACAACCTTAATAATTTTCTAGTACAAAAATCTGTGACAAGGAGCAGTCCTGTAATTCATCCTAATAAATCACTACCGCTCATACACTAAGTACCACAGTGAATATTAAATTATAATCATAGCTCCAAACCAAAGTGCCTGCCAAAAAAAGATTTTTCTCTAAGTCACCGATCATCAAACTCTTCAAGTCAAAAAATGTCGGGGGGGGGGAGGGGGGAGATTCAGTAGTAGCCATTGCTGCTGAAGTCAAATCCATCGGCCACCAACATTAAATATCCAGGTCGCCACAGAACCTGGAAGCTGACCAGACAGGGTGATAGTGCCGCTGCCTGCTTAACTTCCGCAGCTAAAGTTAGGCGACCATTTACCTCACCTTACTTTACCCACGTGTCACTAATCGGGCAGCGGATCAATATCACCGCTGCCCGGTTAGCGATGGGTGCCACTTCCACTGCTCTCCACAATGCCCCTGACATGCCCCAGTGCTAACTGCTTAACCCTGGGGCATGTAGCGGCGGCACCACCAGAAATCCAGCAGCACTAACCAGCTCAGCGGCAGTTACAGGGTTTGCAGGTCTGCCAACCGTGTAAATGTCTTTGAATATCCACCCTCCCCCCCATCACTTTTAAAGATATCCAAATTGGTGTTCGATATTTGTGGTTTATGGCATTCACTGCCCATGTGGTTTTTTGTATGTAGAAAAACCTGAATAGATAACCAAAATCTGAATCTTTGAATACTGCAGCTGTTTGAAAAGAAAGATTGAAGAAGCACCCATGGCTGAGCACCATTTGATGTTTCAGCATGTGTGAAGATTTAGGTGTATGTGTACTAAAAGGTGTTAAGGGAGCCAGTGTGCTGTTAATGCCTGTTATCGGCATCAATGCTGTGAAAAAGCTGCCTTAATGGGCGTTAAAGGCTCTAGCAGCATTAAGGGTGCTGTAGGCGGAGAGTGGGCGCTAACAGCATGTGCTTCCTTAATGCCTGTTGCACAACATGTTTAAAAGCCCTTTAACGCTGGGAATCCTAAAACCAAGTAAAACCTTGCAGAAAAGGTCTATTTAGAGGGGAGAGAGCCTATTTAAACGTCTGCAATGTGATGCACTAACAGGGGAGCCCAAGGAGTGATAGTAGTTCTCCATTAGCAGAAACAGCATGGTGCCCGAGTATGAAAGGGTACTATTTTGATGGTGCAAATGGGGCAAATGCAGTTGCACATGGATCATGCAGTAGGGGTTGCTGGTGCACAGGGCGGACCAGGAAGCTGCCCAGGTGGCACATAAGAACATAAGATCATAAGATATGCCATACTGGGCCAGACCAAGGTCCATCAAGCTCAGTATCCTGTGTCCAACAGTGCCAATCTAGGTCACAAGTACCTAGCAGTTTCCCCAGAAGACACAGATTCCACAATACCTGTATTGGGGCAAGAAGTGGATTTACTGGGTCCCTTTGAATAATGGTTAATGGACCTTTCATCCAGGAACCTGTCCAAACATTTTTAAACTCAGCTACACAATCAGCTTTTACTACATTCTCTGGTAATGAATTCCATAGTTTGATCATGCGTTGACAGGAAAAATATGTTCTCTTCCTAGTCTTAAATAGGTTACACTGTAGCCTCCTTGCATATCCCCTAGTCCAGTGATGGCTAACCTTTTTGAGCCCGAGTGCCCAAACTGCCGCACAAAACCAAAGAATTTCCTCAAAGTGCCAGCACGTCATTTGCATAAGTGGTCTTATTTGCATAAATATTTGCATAATGTTACCATACACTAACTTTTAGTAAACATGTCTCTTAATGAGTGTATGGATAAAGAAAGACTAAAAGATTTCTACATTACTATAATCCAGTGCCAACCGCCAGGCACATTAGGAACTACTACAAACGCTGCCCATTTAGAACCCATAGCAAACCCGCCGTATCCTGACAGCATTACCAGGACTCACAAAGCACCATACCCTACCTATCAAAAGGCAACACTGCAAATATTAAACCAATACATTTCAGAGAATACTGGGGAAAGAGAACAAGTGGCAACGTCAAATAGGAATTTCCTCTTGTACCAAACAAAGCGCAGATGTTAATGATGCACATTTCCCAGAGCTGACATATTCCAGTTAATAAATTCAAAATAAAGAGATATCTTTCTACCTTTTGTGCATTTTTTTTTCAGTTGCAATTGGTCCAGCCACCTTCTTCTGGTTTCTTCATGTTTTCTGCTAACTCTCCATCGTCTGCTGTCCATTTGTCCTTTCTTCTCTCTTCTAGTTTTTTTTCCATTCTCTCTCTCTCTCTCTACATCTGCTTTAACATACTAATCTTTCTCCTTTTGCTCTTTCCTCATTCCTATTTCATCCACACAAATTTTACCCCTCCATCCTCAATCCCCAATTACTCTCCCAATACCTGGCCAATTGTAGATTTTTCATCCCTCCTACACAAAATATTTTTCCCCTCTCCATTTTACTCTCCCAGCCCCATCCCATTCTAATCCTCCCCCAACATCAGCTCCCTTCTAGTTCCAGTCTCACCCAGCATCCATTCCCTTCTAGTCCCTGCATCAGCCCATTTCCAGTCCAAGTCCCTTCATCAGCTCATTTTCAATCCTAGCCCCATCAGCCCATGTCAAATCATAGCTCCCCTCCACTCAGCCCAATTCCAGTCCAAGCCCCCCCATGAGCCTACTTCCAGTTCTAGCCCCTCCATGAGTCCATTTCAATTCAAGCCCCCACCACAGCCCATTTCCAATCTTAGCTCCCCCCAACAGCCCATTTCCAGTCCTATCCTAGCTGTTCCATCAGCCCATTTTCAGTCCTAGCTCCCTTCCCTCACAGCCCATTTCCATTCCAAGCCCCCTCCCCATCAGCTATTTGCAGTTCAAGCCTCCCCTTCCACTCAGCCCATTTCCAGTCCTAGCAACACCCCAACCCATTACCAGTCCTAGCCCCCCGTCAATCAACTTCCAGTCCTAACCCCCATCACCCCATTTTCAGTTTAAGCCCCCCCCTATAACCCTTTACCAGTCCTAACCCCCCATCAGCCCATTTCCAGTCAGCCCCCCATAGCCCATTGCCAGTCCTAAACCCCCCCATCAGCCCACAGCCCATTACCAGTCCTAACCACATCAGCCCACCTCAAGTCCTAACCCCTCCCCATCAGCCCATTTCCTGTCCTAGCCCCCCCCATAACCCATTATCAGTCCTACACACCCCCATCAGCCCACTACCAGTCTTAACCCCCCCACAGCCCACTACCAGTCCTAACCCCCCCCATCAGCCCTCTACCAGTCTTAACCCCCCCCATAGCCCATTACCAGCCCTAACCCCCCCATCACCCCATTTCCAGACAGCCCTCATCAGCTCATAGCCCATTGCCAGCCCTCATCAGCCCACAGCCCATTGCTAGTCTTAACTCCCCCCCATAGCCCACTGCGTCTTAACCCCCCTCCCCAGCCCACTGCCAGTCTTAACCCCCCCTCCCTAGCCCATTGCCATTGCCAGTCTCAACCCCCCTCCCTCCCTAGCCCATTGCCAGTCTCAACCCCCCTCCCCCCTCCCTAGCCCATTGCCAGTCTTAACCTCCCTCCCTCCTCCCTAGCCCATTGCCAGTCTTAACCTCCCTCCCTCTCTCCCTAGCCCATTGCCAGTCTCAACCCCCTCCCTCCCTCCCTAGCCCATTGCCAGTCTCAACCCCCCTCCCTCCCTCCCTAGCCCATTGCCAGTCTCAAACCCCCTCCCTCCCTCCCTCCCTCCCTAGCCCATTGCCAGTCTCAACCCCCCTCCCTCCCTAGCCCATTGCCAGTCTTAACCTCCCTCCCTCCCTAGCCCATTGCCAGTCTTAACCCCCCTCCCTCCCTCCCTAGCCCATTGCCAGTCTTAACCCCCCTCTCTCCCTCCCTAGCCCATTGCCAGTCTTAACCTCCCTCCCGCGGCTCATGGCAATAAAAAAAAAAAAAGCTGCCCGCTGCCGCCGCGGCGGCATGGAGTGTCCCGCGGGGCTCCCTCTGCCCGGCGGGACTCTCCCGGCGCTGCGCAGCCCCTCTCTGCCGGCTTGCAGAGACGCGAAGGGAGAGAGAGTCTCCCTCGCGTCTCTCTTAAGCCCGCAGGGGCAGATGGGAAATTTCCCATCAGCCCCTGCGGGCTTAACAGAGACGCGAGGGAGACTCTCCCTTCGCGTCTCTGCAAGCCGGCAGAGAGGGGCTGAGCAGCGCCGGGAGAGTCCCGCCGGGCAGAGGGAGCCCCGCGGGACACTCCATGCCGCCGCGGCGGCAGCGGGCAGCTTTTTTTTTTTTTTTAATGTGCGACCTTCCCGCGTGCCAGCTGCAAGGCCTTCGCGTGCCACAGCTGGCACGCGTGCCATAGGTTCGCCATCGCTGCCCTAGTCTCTCTACATTTTGATAGCATAAACAATTGATCTACATTTACCCATTTGACTCCATTCATGAATTTATAGACCTCTATCATATCTCCTCTCAGCCATCTCTTCTCCAGGTTGAAGAGCCCTAACCTTTTTAGCCTCTCCTCATAGGGGTATCCTTCCATCCTCACTACCAAATGTGATGTCTGTCATTATCCCACAGTGGCAGAGCGGCACACAGACATGCCACTGCTGCAGAAAGGTGATGTGCCACATGGGGCGGTCCAAAGGTCCTGGCATCTTAGGCAGAGATCTCTGCTGCCCCCCCCCCCTGCTGCCGCTGAACCCAGCTGTGGAGGGAGAGGTCAATAGCACCTGCAGCTGTAGCCCTTCAAAATGCAGGTTCCGGGGAAGTAGCACAGCAGTGGCTGTCATCCTCCCCCACAGATGTATTGGTGGCAGGTAGTGATGGGGTCCCTGCAGAGGCAGATAGTTGGGCGGGGCTGCATGGCCATACATGTGTGCCTCTGCCCCTCCCCCATCCAGACCTTGTGCCCTAGGTGCCCACCAAACCTGCATGTTGGATGGGATGGGACTGTGCATCACCACCACTGAGAGCACGCGGGCATAGAAACATAGAAACATGATGGCAGAAAAAGACCACATGGCCTATCTAGTCTGCCTTTCCATATCAACTAACAACAGTCCCCTTTTTTCCTTAAGAGATCCTTTGTGTTTGTCCCATGTATTTTTGAATTTAGATACTATCCTCATCTCTACCACCTCCACTGGGAGACAATTCCACGCATCTACCACTCTTTCCATAAAGAAATATTTCCGCATATTACTACTAAATCTATCCCCTTTCACCCTCATCCTATGTCCCCTCATAGCAAAGCTTGCTTTCAATTGAAAGAGGCTCTCCTCCTGTACATTTATGCCATAGAGGTATTAAACATCTCAATCATATCACCTCTATCCCGCCTTTCCTCTAAAGTATACATATTAAGCTCCTTAAGTCTGTCCTCATATGCTTTATAATGAAGACCACTAACCATTTTAGTAGCAACCCTCTGCACCTACTCCAACCTATTTATATCCTTTTGAAGTTGCGGTTTCCAGAATTGCATACAATACTCCAAATGAGGTCGCACCAAAGACTTATATAGACACACTATCACCTCCTTTCTTCTGCTGGCCATTCCTCTCCCTATGCACCTAAGCATCCTTCTAGCTTTCACAATTGCCTTTCTACCTGTTTAGCTACTTTAAGATCATCAGACACAATCACACATAGGTCCCGCTCTTTTGTGGACAAAAGTACTTCACCCCCCTTTACAATTTTGCTCCCTTGGATTTCTGCAGCCCAAATGCATGACCTTGCATTTTTTATCATTAAATCTCAGCTGCCAAATTCTAGACTATTCTTCAAGCTTAGCTAGATCCCTTCTCATGTATCTACATCTTCCTGGGTGTCTACTTTATTGCAGAGTTTGGTATCATCCGCAAAGAAGCAAACCTTACCCGACAGCCCTTATACAACATCACTAACAAAAATGTTAAAAAGAATCAGACCAAGGACAGATCCTTGGCACACTACTGGTAACCTCCTTCTCCTCAGAGTGAGCTCTGTTTACCTGTACCCTTTGCTGCCTCACACTCAACCAATTTCTAACCCAAGCAGTAACTTTAGGATCCATCCCTAGGGTGCTCAGTTTGTTTATAAGTCGCCTGTGCGGAACGGTGTCAAAGGTTGTACTGAAATCTAAATATACCACATCTAGGGCTCTCCCTCAGTCCAACTCCCTGGTCACACAGTCAAAGAAATCAATTAGATTTGTGTAACAAGACCTGCCTCTGGTGAATCCATGCTGCCTCGGATCCAGTAATCCGTGGGACTCCAGAAATCTCACTATTTTCTCTTTCAGCAGCGTTTCCAATAATTTACTCACCACATCCTTACTTCCGCTTTTGTGTAAAGGGACCACATGTACCTCTCTCCAGTCTTCTGGCACCACTCTCCACTCCAAAGAGGCATTGAAAAGGTTGGTCAATGGAGCTTCTAGAATGTCCCCAAGTTCCCTCAGTATTCTCTTGTGTATCCCATCTGGTCCCATCGCTTTTTCTGCTTTAAGTTTAGCTTGTTCCTCATGAATGCAGTCTTCTGAAAATCGTTCAAGATGCCCCTCACTTATGTTTCTGTTTGTGGGTGTTTTCTGAGGTCCTGTTCCTGGTTCTTCATCTGTGAACACAGAGCAGAAATATTTGTTAAGCAATTCTGCTTTATCCTCATCAGCTTCTACATCTTCCTCCCCTTCACCCTTGAGTCTGACAATACCACTTTTGCCTTTTCTCTTCTGACTAACATATCTGAAAAATGTCTTATCCTCCTATTTTATTGCATTGGCTATTTCCTCCTCTTTTTGAATCTTTGCTTTCCTGACTACTTTGCAAGCTTCTCTAAGGGGCATGTTTACTAAACGGTGGTTAAAGAGCAGTCCTTTTCCGTGCGGTAATGGCAGCGATAAGTGGTTACGTGTGCTAAGTGTGCTGGGCGTCTTAGAGGCGTTCCGGCATTAAGGGGTGCTGGTGGACACTTAGTGGGCAGTAACAGAATGTGCTGCATTAAGGGGTGCTAATGGACACTTAGCGGGTGGTAACTAGTCATTAAGGTGTGGTAGAGGACACTTAGCGGGTAGTAAAAGGACATGCTGTGTTAAGGTGTCTTGCATGTACCCTACTGCAGGAAGGCCTCTAAAATGTTGAAAGGGGGGCAGGGAAGCCACTGGAGAAGGTATCTCACTGAGGTCCTGGTAGAACAGTAGCCATAGCCCCACAAGCACAATTGGTAGCTGATGGGGTTGATTCACCAGATGCCTGGCTATGTGGAAGTATGTGTGATGAGCATCTTTGACCATACAGCAGGTCTGTGTTGTTGACTAGGTGAGATAGGCGACTGCCTACTGATGCTAGTAGTGGGTGTTGGCATTGTCATGGGTGGGTGGTTGTAGTAGCAGAGTCAGCAGATGAGATGCAGCAGCGGGGGGCGCTGTGACAGGTGTGCAGTCCTAGATGCTCCTGAAAGCATACACCATGCCGTAAGTCATATTATAGTGTCTGTGAGGTGTGGACATCTATCCAGATGTACTGTCAGTTGTGGCATGCCATAGGCCAGGACAGTGTCTGGGTGGAGGCAGAATATTTCTAATGTGGGCAGCAAAGAGAAGATTGTCATAAGAACATAAGATATGCCATACTGGGACCATCAAGCCCAGTAGCCTGTTTCCAACAGTGGCCAATCTAGGTTATATGTACCTTACAGTTTCCCCAAAAGACACAGCTTCCACAATGCTTGTATTGGGTCAAGCATTTATATCCTGAGTCCCTTCTTAATAATGGTTTATGGACCTTTCCTCCAGGAACTTGTCCAAACATTTCTTAAACCCAGCTACATTAACAGCTTTTACTACATCCTCCGGTAACAAATTCCAGAGACTGATTACATGTTAAGTGAAAAAATATTTTCTTTTATTAGTCTTAAATAGTTTACCCTGTAGCTTCATTGCATGTCCCCTAGTCTTTCTATATTCTGATAACTTAAACAATGGATCTATGTTTACCTGTTCCACTCCGTTCATTAATTTTTAGACTTCTATCATATCTCCCCTCAGAGGTCTCTTTTCCAGGTTAAAGAGCCCTAACCTTTTTAGCCTTTCTTCATAGGGGTATCCTTCCATCCCCTTTACTATTTTGGTGGCTCTTCTCTGAACCTTTTCTAATAACGCTATATCCTTTTTAAGATACGGCGACCAGAATTGCACACAATATTCAAAGTGAGGTCTCACCATGGAACGATATAGAGGCATTATAATATCCTTTGTTATATTTTCCATTCCTTTCCTTATGATACCTAGCATTCTATTTGCTCTCTTGGCCGCCGCTACACACTGGGCCGAACGTTTTGACATGTTATCCATACTGACGCCTAAATCTTTTTCCTGGGTGGTGGTTCCTAATGTGAAACCTTGCATCACGTAACCATAGTTTGGGTTGTTCTTCCCTAGGTGCATAACTTTGCACTTGTCCACATTAAATTTCATCTGCCATTTTGATGCCCAGTCTTCCAATTTATCAAGATCCTCTTGCAATTTTCCACAATCCTCTTGGGTTTTAACAACTTTAAATAGTTTTGTGTCATCTGAAAACTTGATAACCTCACTTGTTATTCCCTTTTCCAGGTCAGTTATGAATATGTCAAAAAGCAGCAGACCCAGCACAGATTCCTGGGGTACACCACTATTCACCTTTCTCCATTGGGAAAATTGGCCATTTAGCCCTACCCTTTGCTTTCTATCTTTTAACCAGTTCCTGATCCACAATAGTACACTGCCTCCTATTCCATGACTCTTTAGTTTTGCCAAAAGTCTCTGATGAGAGACCTTGTCATAGGCTTTCTGAAAGTCCAAATACACTATATCAACTGACTCACCTTTATCTACCTGTTTATTCACACCTTCAAAAAAACATAACAGATTAGTAAGACATGATCTTCCTTGTCTAAAGCCATGTTGGCTGTCTCCCATTAAGCCATGACTATCTACATGTTCAGTAATTTTGTTCTTTATGATGGTTTCTACCATTTTTCCCAGTACTGACGTCAGGCTCACCGGTCTGTAGTTTCCCGGATCACCCCTCAAACCCTTTTTAAAAATTGGCGTTACGTTCACCATCCTCCAATCTTCAGGTATTACAGATGATTTTAATAATAGTTCACATATTACTACTAGCGTGTCTGCAATCTCATATTTCAGTTCTTTCAACACCCTTGGATGTATATCATCCGGCCCAGGTGATTTGCTACTCTTCAGTTTATCTAATAGTTGTAATACATCTTCCCAATGTATCAATATTTCCTTCAATTCTTCTGCACCTTTAAATATCACTTCAGTCATGGGTAACATCCCTATATCCACCTCAGTAAAGACCGAAGCAAAGAATTCATTCAGTCTCTTCGCTATCGCCTTGTCGCCTCTTAGTGCCCCTTTAACCCCTCTATCATCTAATGGACAAACTGACTCTCTCACAGGTTTTTTGCTACGAATGTACTTGAAAGAGTCTTTATTACGTGTTTTTGCTTCCGCAGCAAGCTTCTTCTCAATTTCTCCCTTTTCCTGCCTTATCAACGCCTTGCATTTAACTTGCTAGTGTTTGTGCTGTTTCCAGGTTTCGTCGTTTGGCTCTTTTTTTCCATTTCCTGAAAGATGCTTTTTTGGCAACAACAGCCTCTCTGACCTCACCTTTAAACCATGATGGCAGTTTTTCGAACTTCCTTCCACTTTTCTTAAAGCGTGGAATACAGCTGGTCTGGGCTTCCAAGATAGTATTTTTCAACAACACCAAAGCTTGATGTAAGTCTTTAACCTTTGCAACTGCTCCTTTTAGTTTTTTCTTAACTATTTTCCTCATTTCATCATAGTCTTCCTTTCGAAAGTTAAAAGGTAGTACTTTGAATTTCCTTACCATCCCTCCTCCATTAATTAGATCAAATGCGATCATGCTATGATTACTATTGCCAAGTGGCCCCAACCACCTTATCTCTTGCACTAGATCTGGTATTCCACTAAGGACTAAGTCCAATATGGCTTCCCCTCTGGTTGGTTCATGAACCAACTGCTCCAAGAAGCAGTCATTTATTTCATCTAGGAACCTTATCTCCCTAGCATGTCCTGCCGTGACACTGACCCAGTCAAATACCGGGGTAATTGAAATCACCCATTATTATTACTGTGCTGTAACGTTTGTTAGCTTTCCTGATTTCTTTGAGCAATTCATCATCCATTTGTTCATTCTGGCCAGGCGGTAAATAGTACACCCCCAGTCTTTCAAAATGGCCTCTTTGTAAAGGTCTCTAGAAGACTTTATTTGTTGCTCAAAGAATACTGACCCTGTTTTGCCTTTTATGCTAAGTTATATTCTAATTTCATTTAAATTAAAGCTCTTTGCTGCTGCTAGGCTCTGAGTTATTATGAAATTTAAACTAGAAGCTCTCTGCTGGGTTCTAAATTTAACCACAAAGCTCTGTCCATGTGTGCTCATGTGGAGCAGTCACAGGAGAGGTGTGCATGATATGGCTAACTGCTGAAAATGACTCCTGATGGTCATGGTGGGGCAGCTTACTGATGGTCAGATGGTAGGTGCAGGGCTGTGCCATGGATCTTCCAAGCAGAGAGTTTGCAATTTGGTTTCCTGCATGTTATAGGTGATGGTGATAGCAGCAACTTGGCTCTGTATTCTGTCCATGTTGGACATCACCCTGTGTTAACAGTGTAGGCTAGTGGATAGTGTTAATATACTGCTGCTGTGAACAGCCAATGCAGTGGGGGTGTATAGGCTTGTGTGGGGCTATAGCTACTATCCTGCTAGGACCCCAGTAAGTAGGCCATAAATCACTACTACAGCAAGGGCAGAAAGACTGCTCTGTTGCTCTTCACTGGGCTGCATCAGCCAAACAAAAAACAACTACAGTAGGTCTGCAGATCAGCATGTCAGGCACTTGCATAGTGTGACCGTAAGCACTCTGCCTTGAGATACTCAGCATTACCACCCAGCCATTTACTCAGTGATTAGCAACCCCAGACAGAGAATGCATCCACATCACTAGAGTCAAGCCTAATTGAGCTATGTGGATACATAGCCCTGCCATGGTCACTGTTTGGTCATAGTGAGAGTGCTATCTCAGCATAACATACAGTGGCCACCCAGGCAATGCACGTGGCAGACGGGCACAATGGCATCTCAGCCAGTGACCCTACCATTGTGGCAGACACATCCAGGCCAATCTGCACTGTTTCAGGTGATACCCACAATTCTCTGCTTCGCCTTACTCACATTTTCCAAACAGGCTGGTAAAACCTCAGACAATGCAAGCCAAAATGTAGTGCAGAAAGCCAAGGTCAAAGGGGAGCCATACACACCTGCATACACTCTCATTGGTGTACGGAGAAAAAGTGGAGATGGTTGGCATTACTGCTTCAATGTCTGATAACGTGTGCTCTGTTTGCACTTGCTATATTACCGTGTGCTATTAGCCTCCAACCAGCTGTGGATAGTGGAGCCTGTCAGTGCTGCTGGTGGGTGTTTCCACACTTGCTGGCCATATCCTTGAGGGTTGCACATGCTGGAACTGTACTTACATTATCAGCTAAACTTTGTCCACAGTAATATGCAATACAGAAACCCCAGCAGGGATCTGAGCCTGTGACCCACCACATATATGCATACCAACTGTGTGTGTTGCACCACAGTGCTGCCTTATGCCAATAATAGCTCCTGTTGCTGATATGCTTCTCTACAGCTGACCTTTGGCACATGCTGCAATGCACATGGTGCATATGACCAGGACAAGGCTTCTGTCTGCTGAAGGCTGGTGCCACTTCCCACGCCACTACCAACACCCCAACATGCAGACATGTCCATGCACTGTCAGTGGTGGTGGTCGCAGTCCCAGCATGGCAGGCACCTTGGGCAAAAGGTCCAGATGGAGGGGCAGGGGCACACATGGACAGCCATTCAGCCCTCCCACCAGCTGCCCATGCAGGGGCCCCATCACCGCCTGCCACCGATACATATTGGAGAGAGGATGGCAACCACTACTGTAGTATTTTACCAGGCACCTGCATTTTCCAACTACCTGGAGGGCTACAGCATCTAACACTATCAGCCTCTTCCCCCATAGCTGGGTTCTGAGGCAGTGGGGGTGGGGGGAGGCAGCCTAGATCTCTGCCTGGGGTGCCACGACCCTTGGACCATCTTACGTTGCACATTGCCTTTCCACAGCAGTAGCAGGACTGTGTGCTGCCACTGTCACTGGGGGATCATGACGAATATCAAAGATGGTTCTGCGGATGGCAGAATACCCCTTTGTGGAGAGGCTAAAAAGGTTGGGGCTCATCAACCTGGGGAAGAGACGGCTGAGGGGAGATATGATAGAGGTCTATAGATTATTGAGTGGAGTGGAACAGGTAAATGTAGGTCACTTTTTTATGTCATCAGACTGTGGACAGACTAGGGGACTTGCAATGCGGCTACAGTGTAACCCATTTGGGTCTTCTAGGTGAAAATATTTTTTCAGTCAACATGTAATCAAACCCTGCAATCCATTACCAGAGGATGTGGTAAAACCTGTCAGTATAGCTGAGTTTAAAAAAGTTTGGATGTGTTCCTGAGCAATTGTCCATAAACCATTGCTAAAGCGGACCCTAGCTATGCCCTGCTTGCCCCATTACAGTTATTGGGGATCCTGTGTGTCTTTTGGGGAAACTGCTGATCTACTTGTGATCTAGATTGTGCACTGTTGGACACAGGATACCGGGCATGATGGACCTTGGTCTGACACAGTTTGGCATATTTTGTAGTCTTATGTTCCTATGTGCCATCTAGGCAGCTGCTTGGCCCCCCCTGTGCACCATCAGCCCCCACTGCATGACCCATGTGCCACCTCCTTTGCTTCCATTTGTACCATCAACATAGTGCCCTTTCATACTTGGGCACTATGCTGTTGCTGCTAATGGAGCACTACTATCATTCTTTTGGGCTCCCCTCTCTGTGCATCACATTGCAGACGTAAAATAGGCTCTCTCTCCTCAAAAAGCACCCTTTCCACCAGGTTTTGAATTGTGTTAGGGTTCCTGTCGTTAAGGTGCATGCGTTAAGGGAGCAAGCCTTGTTCCTGCCCACTCCTCGCCCATTGGCACTCACTCTCCACCCTGTGCATGCCTTCTCTCCACCCATGGGGCCCTTTACGCTGCTGATGCTGTTAGCGCCCAATAAAGTGCCTTTTTGCAATTGCTAAGTGTGCATATGCACAGTTAGCACCCGCTAACGGAACACTTGCTCCTTTACCGCCGTTTAGTAAACATACCCCTACGTTTTCCAAATATAGATGCCGGTCTTCCTCTCTCTTTGATCTCTTGTATTTCATGAAGGCCTCCTTCTTATTCTTCACATTTTCAACTACTTCTTTTGAAAACCATAGTGGTCTCCTTTTCCTTTTACCTTTATTTACCATTTTAACAAAAAGGTTGGTTGCCCTTAAAATATCCCCTTTCAGTTTTGCCCGCTAAATACTCCTTGAGGTATTGGCCCATCTTGGCAAAGCTAGTTTTCCTAAAGTCTAAGACCTTCACTTTTGAATGGATTTTATCAGCTGTAGTCCTAATGCTGAACAACACCATCTGGTGATCACTGGATGCGAAATGATCTCCCACTTTAACATCAAAATCACTTTCACCATTGGTAAGCACCAAGTCCAGTATGGCCCCTTCACGTGTGGGTTCTGTTACCAGTTGCCTGTAGAGAATCCAGGATCTCCTTACTTCTAGATGATACTGCAGCAGGGATGTGCCAATCAACATTCGGCATATTGAAATCCCTATCAGTAGCACTTCCCCTTTCCTGGTAATGCTGAATATGTCTTCTATTAAATCTCCATTCACCTCTTCTCCCTGTGAAGCATGGTGTGTGTGTGTTGGTAGCGGGAGCAGCGGCACCCACCTGCATCAGACCAAAGACATGACCTGGTGCTGTGTGCATTGCAGCATGTGCCAAGATCTGTCTGATGGAGAGCATATCAGTCCCAGGAATTACTGCATCCATATGGTAGCACTGTGGCTCGACATGCACATTTCTTTGAGGTGTTGTATGTTGGCTGTGTGGCTAGAACAGGTGCAAGTCCCACATATCTGGTATTATGCCTTCCAAGTGGCACTGGTGCACATTTTCACACACAGTACAAATACATTGGGGATGGCACCTATGACACATTGGTGCTGCCAGTCGATATCACCCTCTCCTCAGCCTCCATCCTTCCTTCAGCCCATCCATCTGCCTCTGTCGGCTGTGTGCAGTCATGTCTTCTTGTGCAAGCTGCTACACCATGGCCTACACTGGTACTCTTTTCCGCATTTCAGCTCTTCACACACACCTCTCCTGTGCCTGATCTGCATGTCATCATTCCTACTCTGTGCTCCTGTTGCTGCTCACATCCTGCCACTTCTGACTCCGCTGGGGGACACGTCTTCCCCATTCTATGCCACACACCAACATTGCACCATTTTACATTAGCACACCCCTGTTCATCGGTAGAGCTGCCTCTCACATGCTCGTCCACTTTACTGGCTGCCACATAGGGTGCCCAGAGATCTGGCAGGTCCATCAGCTCCCACCTGTCCTTCCATCCAACACCTTCATATTGACTCTCCTTGCTGCTCCTTTATCCTGCGTTAGAGTTCCAGCCGTTTTTGGACATTAAGGTGCATGCTTGACACCTTAACGCGCGATGTCTCATTAATGCATGTTAATTGGCACAAAGCGCCCTCATCGCTGGAATGCTTCCTACATGCCCAGAGCCCTTTTTGCCTGTAAAACCGCTTATCACTTCCATTAACACTCGCTAATGCCTGCTCCCTTAACGACCTTTAGTAAACATACCCCTTATGTTTCCTTGTCTCATCATGGAGGGGACAGAACACTGGGTTTCCATCTTAATTCAGTTGAACCTCAAAGAGTGAAAATGACTGGGATGTGTTCAGTAAACATATTGAGGCCCATTCTGATAGGGGCATATCTACCCATGCGGACTTCCAAAATCTGGACATGCTGGACATGCCCCGATTCTGCCCCACCGCATGTCCAGTGAGATCCCTTGCTAGCTCTGCTGATGCTCTTGCATGGCGCCTCGGGGCGCCATGCAGGACCCCGCAGAACAATTAGATTGCTTTTCCCCACTGCCCAACCCCCAGAAGGGCCTGCCAAGACTGGGATCGGATGGCGGTGATCCTCCTGCCCTGCTCACCTGGTCAGAGGGTGTCCTACCATGATGGCTGCCAACGTCAGGGGGAACTTATTCCATCTCCAAGGTGGAATATGTTCCCCATCTAACCTTGCCTCCCTGGACCTACAGCGCCGTGACATGAATCGGCCCTGTACATCCAGGGTTGTGGACTCACTTCCGCCCCACCCACGCTTTTCCTCTGGCCCTCCCCATCCAGAACTCCCCGCACATCTCCTCTGTACATGCGGGAAGCTTTTGGGGATGGAATCGGCCCCAAGCAATTAGCAGGGGATGTACGTCCAAACCCGACATACATCCTCCCTAATTGCTGTGCAGAATGACCCCCATTATGCCTTGTCTCTGTAAAGATTTGAGGCGGCTTACCTTTAAAAATACAATAATTATAACACGCCCAGAATAAAACTTTAACAAAACAAATTATTAATTCATAGAAAAGGACCTCAAATATAATGAGCAGATAGTACTCCCAGCAATAGATCCAAAAGAGACTTAAGGCCACAAAGCCAGAGTTTATTTATTTATTTAACTTTTTTTTATACCACCTTATCATAATGTCAAGACAGTTTACATGGAACATTTGGAATTTAATTTTAACTTTACATAGAACAGTTTAAATTAATTAGTTAACTATATACATACAGTAGAACAGAGTACTGACAAAACTGTAACATTAATAACATAGGTAATAAACAGTACATGGTCTGTTGATCTGGAGTGGCCTAGTGGTTGGGGCAAGGTACTTCAGGCTGGAGGGTCAGGGGTTCAAATCCCACTAGAGGACAGCAACCTTGGGCAGGAAGGACTGGGGTTTCTAGTCCCACTGGTGCTCCTTGTGGTCTTGGGCAAGCCACTTAACCCTCCATAGCCCATGTTCCCTGTAAAATAGTTATCTCCAAGTTATAATGCCCTGTTCAATGTAATTTCAGTTTGTTCAATGTAAACCACACTGATGCAGAATAGCACGGTATATAAGAGAATGTAAATAAATAAAATATTGTGATATGAAAGGGAGACAGAGTGGAGGTGGGGGTGGGAGGAGGATGGTGAGAAGGAGGAATAGGTGAGAAGAGGGGTAGGTTTGAGATTATGTGGGAGCTTCACAGAAATGCTCCTTAAATAGATTTGTCTTCAGTTTCTTTCTAAAGTCTTCAAGATCTTTTGTGGATCGGATATCAGGTGGTAGCATATTCCATAGATGTAGAGCATAAGGTGAAACTGCTCTATTCGATGTTGAATGGCTGCTTTTTCTGTGTGCTGTAGGTATGGTCAGTGTGAGCTATGCATTGGTTCTTCGTGGTCTGTTGTCTGGTGTCTTTTGAATTAGTGAATGTAGGTATTCTGTGGAAAGGTTGTGGTATGCTTTAAAGATGTTGATGTAGGCCTTGTATTGAAGCAATAGGAAGCTAGTGAAGCTTTTGAAGTATTGGTGTGTTCTTGACTGGAGGCACCAAGTAGTACTCGGGTGACGGTGTTCAGAGCCACTTGCAGGGGATGGGTTGCAAATGCTGGTAGGCCTTGAAGAATTATGTTGCATTAATACAGGTGCAGGAAGACCAGAGCTTGGAAAACTGTGGAAATTGTGACTGGCTCTCATGCCATCAATCCAACAAATGTCCATTTTGAAAACTTAATTAATGAGCAAACTCTTTTTAGCCTTTTTAAATCTTTATCGTTTTTGCAAAAATTCATCCAAAACTGGCACTAAAAACACTTATAAGGAAAATCCAATACAATATTGTGTTTTGAAAAACTTATCTGCATCAGGGATTCAAGAAACACAACAGGCTCCAATGCAGATCTATTTTCTTTCAAACTCCAACCGGCTGTAGATAGACAGACAGACCATCAGCTCTCTACAGCCAGCTGGAGTTTGAAAGAAAATAATTTGTTTTGTTAAGGCTTTATTCAGGGTGTGTTCAATTTACTGTATTTTGTTACCTATAAAAATGGTATTAGGAAGTCTTGTTATTAGGCACATTGGAAGAGTGATCATTTTGTAAGTGAATTACATTTGGATACTTTCTCCAAAGCAGGCATTAGTTTGCAGAAATGGAATACTAGAGCCAAGACTTTACAACTAAAAACACTTTGACATTTGGACAGGGGAATCAGGTCACTGTGAGCCCAAGACCTTCCTTACGTGAAAGGTTCCTTTCTTATAATGTGTTATATGGACTGCATTACATTTATCTTTTTATATGAAGAGTACATATGGGACTCTTTTACTAAAATGTGCTTTGCAGTTAACATACGTTATAGCATGTAGTAATTGTCAGCATGGGTCAGCAGTCACTATGTTGGCAAGACAGTTACCGTATGTTAGTTTCTGTGGTAACCACACATCGAGCAATGGGGCACAGACTGGGCAGGTTAGTGGAGGAGAGTGGGAGTGGAAAGCACATTACAGTTAGCATGAAGATAATTGTTGTGCGCTGTCAATGTTGCAGTTACCATGGGTGATCTTTCTTCTTCATCAGTAGGTGGAGGTAAGTGCACCCATAGTAATTGCACATAGTGCTAAAGTCCATTACAAGACATGTGCCTGTAGTAACTGCCAGGAATATGCTGGTCATACCCTTGATGATTTTGCATTAACTGTGTGATAATTTTTGTGTTAAAAGTGCGGTAAGTGCAGAACCTTGGTGTGCTTTAATAAAAGGGACCCATAGAGTACTTTTTGAGTTGAAGAGTTTTATAATTGGTGATTTATGCAAAACATTTTTGGGATACACTTTGATTTGGAGCTATGAATATAATTTAATATTCACTGTGGTTTGTATTATATGAGTTGTGGTGATCTGTACGTATGAATTATATGAGCGATCCTATTCACACTTTTTTGAACTAGAATATTACTATGTCTGCCCATATATCAGTATAGTTTTGGAATGCCGCACTTTTTATAATTGACAATATTGTTTGCCTAGAGATTCATTGAGCTCGTGTGGCTTATCAGATTCATGGTGCCATCATCAGTCATGGGACTTGGAAAAAAGACTGGCATAGGTTTATTTAGATGGTTGTCAAAAAGTTTCAGCATAATAGATTAAGGGGTATGTTTACTAAACCGTGCTAATGTTACCGGCACTAGCTCCTGGACTACCAACAGCGACCTTCCACAAAAAGTCATTACAGTACCCTCTCCACTATGTGTCATGAAGGGATTGTATCAAGGACTAGGCCAAGCCTAAGCCCCTGGAGGATGAAACCTTCTATATGCCTTCCTCTTTCCCAGCAAGGTAAGCAAAGGAACCATTAAAATATTCTTAAAAATAGCAAGATAAAAACCCCAAAAACAAAACAAACCTTGAAGAAAGGAGTGCTTTGGCTTAGCACAGTGCTTTGCTTGGCATCATCTTCAGACTTGCCCATTTTAACAAAGCCTTAAGGGACACCTTCAGAGGCTGCGCTGTGAAAAAACTAATAGCTACGATATCTAGAGCTTGGCTTATGGGCTGGCAAAGTCTCTTCACAGAAATGCTCCATACACTGATTTTGTTCCAGATTAGAACATGTAGTCCAAAATCAATAAAATAGCATAGAAAGAAAAACACAGAGAAAAACAGTCTGTAGAATTACAGAAATTTTCATAGAAATTCATAGTTCAAAAACAGAAAAATATCAGATACATACAAAATCACTTCTCAGGCTTCTAAAGAAAGCTAAAAGCATGTATGGATCCCTGGATGCTTCCTTGGAAACTCCTGAATTCTCTTTTCCCAAAGACAAGAGAGGGCGGAGTGATAGTCAAGGCATTTACAGACCTGCAAACCATGTAAATGCCGGTTGCTGGAATATTTATTTTATTTATTTATTTATTTAACATTATTTCTATACCGCCTTCTCCTTCAATCAAGGTGGTCTCCACAGCAAACAATCAAATGTGTTCATGTGTTCTCATGCAGTGGTGCGTGTAGTGTATTTGAGGTGGTGTGTCTTTGATTTGGTTGATCTTACTACAATGTGCGCTATTATACATGTTGAGCTATTATACATTCTATATACAATGGTCAGGGTATGGGTATGTCCGTTGTTCTAGCTTGATTAGTAAGTTATGTGACGTGTCCATAGTGTTCAAGGAATAGAGTAATAATTTAGCAGTAATAATATGGTTAGTGCCACTGGATATCTGCGGGTGCAGTTGCTACATGTCCCGATGCTATGAAGTTAGCATCAGCACATGTTGGGGGCATTCTGGGGCAAAGCAAAAGTGGCACCTGTTGCTAACCAGGAGGCGGTGATATTGAGCCACTTCCTGGTTAGTGTCCCATGGATAAAGGCCTAACTTTACCCATAGGAGCTTATTGGGCAAAGGCTCAATATGCTTCCCAGTTAGCTTCCGGGCTATGCAGCATCTCAGGAATTGAATGTCAATGGCTGGATATGTCCCCAGCATTAAATATCAAAGGTTAGTAATCAGCAGTAATGGCTCCGTGCTTTACAAACACAAGCCAGTGCTGCTGAATATCCTCCCAAACATTTTAATAAACCCTAGAGTACAGGAGTAGTGGCCTAATGGTTAGAGCAGTGGGAAAGCTAGGTTGAATCCCATTAATGCTTCTTATGATTTTTGACAAGCCATGTGACTTAGATACAAATTTAAGAGCTCTTTTATTAACACTTGGCTTGAGCTATCTGCTGCATGGCCCATTTTATTCCTATGGGCTGTGTGGCAGATCATTTGATCTAGGTGTTAGCAATAGGGTCTATTACATTGTAAACTCTCTGGAGACATGGAAATACCTATTGTCCCTGATTGTAACTCACTGAGCTATTACTAATGAAAGCTGAGCTACATTAATAAAAAGACTGGTATCCTTTGTGTCCCAGGGTCTTTGAATAAGGGGCTTCCAAACAGCATGGAACAGATGAATTCTTCTTGGAACTTCATCAGTGGACGGGGAAGCAGTGAATCTGTAATATGTAATAGTACTGTGGTACAATAGCATACGGTGGGAAGGGATTTTCTTTAAAACACAGGCCAAACAGCAGTTCATGGAAAATAAAAGCAGTTTTAATGTGGTCTCAACGTGTTAAACCTCCACAATCAAAACCTAGAACAGATAACAGTTCAAGAAAAATTATGTCAGCTTACTTCTGTTCCTGCTTGTTCAACCTCCACAAGCTAGTTCTTTGGGCCCTTCCTCCAGTCCCAGTTAAAGTTCCTACCTCAGAATTCCTTTGTACAGCTTGCCTCAGAAGGACTTCTCACTCCATGGGCTTTTCTCTCCTGCCTGCAGCCTGCTGGGTTCTTAACTTCTCCTTTTGAGCAACACCCTCCCATCCCTGAACTCTGGGCTGTAGATTCTCTTAAAGGGAATTGTTGATACTCCTTTTAGAGAGGGACAGGTGACATTCTATACATCCCATTACAAGGACAAACTGAAGAGTAGCAAATCACCTGGACTGAATGGTAATTTGTAACATATCATCAAAGTCATCTACATTACCTGAAGAATGGAAGGTGGCCAATATAAAGCCAGTTTTTAAAATAGCTGGAGCCCACCTAGGGATATATACTGGGATTGGGTTATTTTAAATATATTTATAAATAATCTGGAAATGGGAAATGAGGCAATCAAAATTGCAGATGACCCCAAAGTATCTGAAATTGTTTGCGGATTGTGAGAAATTTCTGAAGGACCTTGTGAGATTGGGAATCTGGACACCCAAATGGCAGGTAATATTTAATGCGAGCAAATGCAAAGTGATCTACATAGGAAAGAATAACTCAAATTATAGCTACAGAATGCTGGGTTCCACATTAGTAGTCATCACTCAGGAAAAAAACCTGGGTGGCACCCGATGCTCCTGGTGAACAAGGGCAAGTCACTTAGTCCTCTACTACTTCATGTGCAAACTTAGACTGAAAGCCCTTCAGCAACAGGAGATTACCTAATATACCTGAACGTAATGCAATTAGAACTACTACTGAAAAACACATGAGCTAAATCCAAACATAACACCTAAAACCCAGCAAGCCGAATGGTGTCCCTCATGATGCAACAAAAATTTCCATTGGTAAAACAAACATTAAATGCACTTGTGAGATGTTGATAACTTTGTGAAGCAGACCTGTGGTATCCAAGTATGAGAATCATTACCAGCAAACTACAGGCCTGCACCAGTGAAGTTAATTGAACATTTTTTTTCACCACAGTCAATGTGAAGATTGTCTTTATTTCAAATTCATTACAACGGAAAGAAATACTGTCTTTTTTACTTACAAGTTGACAAACCATCCACATTTACCATTTCCATATCTGGACTTGTTTTTTTTCCGTATCCTTTTGAAAAGGATATTCTACCAACATTAAAAAGTGAAAGCACTTTCTAAATTAAAGTTTTCTTTTTCATTCCTTCATATTAATTATGGTTCATAACATAGTTACATAGCAAATGATGGCAGATAAAGACCAGCATGGTCTATCTAGTCTGACCAGGGTGGCTCGAGTTGTGTCTGTCTGTCTATGCAATGCTCAATATATATTAATATTCAAGCTACCATTTAAATTTGTTCTTTGTAAACCGCTTTGAATTAATGATAAAGTGGTATAAAAAAACTGTTAAATAAATACATAAGAATAAATAACTACAGGTGAAGTTTGTTTTACTTTACTAAATGGATAAGAACATAAGATATGCCATACTGGGTCAGACCAAGGTCCATCAAACCCAGCATCCTGTTTCCAACAGTGGTCAAACTAGGTCATATGTACCTAGCAGTTTCCCCAAAAGACACAGGTACAACCATGCTTGTACTGGGTCAAGCAATGATATCCTGGGTCCCTTCTTAATAATGGTTTATGGACCTTTCCTCCAGGAACTTGTCCAAACCTTTTTTAAACCCAGCTACACTAACAGCCTTTACTACATCTTCCAGTAACAAATTCCAAAGTTTGATTATACATTGAGTGAAAAAATATTTTCTTTTATTAGTCTTACATAGTTTACCCTATAGCTTCATTGCATGTCCCCTAGTCTTTCTATATTCTGATAACGTAAACAATCGATCTACGTTTACATGTTCCACTCCATTCATTAATTTATAGACTTCTATCATATCTCCCCTCAGCCGTCTCTTTTCCAGGTTAAAAAGCCCTAACCTTTTTAGCCGTTCTTCATAGGGGTATCCTTCCCTCCCCTTTACCATTTTGGTGGCTCTTCTCTGAACCTTTTCTAATAACGCTATATCCTTTTTAAGATACGGCGACCAGAATTGCACACGATATTCAAGGTGCGGTCTCACCATGGAACGATATAGAGGCATTATAATATCCTTTGTTTTATTTTCCATTCCTTTCCTTATAATACCTAGCATTCTATTTGCTCTCTTGGCCGCCGCTGCACACTGGGCCGAGGGTTTTCACATGTTATCGACAATGACGCCTAAATCTTTTTCCTGGGTGGTTGTTCTTAATGTGGAACCTTGCATCGTGTAACCATAGTTTGGGTTGTTCTTCCCTAGGTGCATAACTTTGCACTTGTCCACATTAAATTTCATCTGCCATTTTGATGCCCAGTCTTCCAATTTATCCAGATCCTCTTGCAATTTTACACAATCCTCTTGGGTTTTAACAACTTTAAATAGTTTTGTGTCATCTGCAAATTTGATAACCTCACTCGTTATTCCCTTTTCCAGGTCATTTATGAATATGTCAAAAAGCAGCGGACCCAGCACAGATCCCTGGGGTACACCATTATTCACCTTTCTCCATTGCAAAAATTGGCCATTTAGCCCTATCCTCTGCTTTCTATCTTTTATCCAGTTCCTGATCACAATAGTACACTGCCTCCTATCCCATGACTCTTTAGTTTTTGCCAAAAGTCTGATTAGGAACCTTACAAAAAACCAAAGCAGGGGTTTACAGAGCAATATAACCAAGAAAAGTGGAAGTAATTGCTCCAATATAAATGCAACTAATACTGTAAAAGGTTTTTGTGTGGAAAAGGGTCTCAGAATGAATGAGGAAGGGTTACTACAGGCCACAATAACTTGAAAAGCCTGAGAAGTCCCTATCCCCTTCTTTACATCAAGGACCCATATATTCCTCTATATTTTCTTTTTTTCTTTTTTTCAAAAGTGATTGAAAATTGCAGATTCTTTCTTCATTCTGCTATAATTCTCGAGAGTCTCCTTTTAATTAAACAAGAATTATAGCAGAATGAAGAAAGAATCTGCAATTTTCAATCACTTTTGAAAAAAAGAAAAAAAGAAAAAAGAAAATATAGAGGAATATATGGGTCCTTAATGTAAAGAAGGGGATAGGGACTTCTCAGGCTTTTCACGTTATTGTGGCCTGTAGTAACCCTTCCTCATTCATTCTGAGACCCTTTTCCACACAACATTTTTTTACAGTATTAGTTGCATTTATATTGGAGCAATTACTTCCACTTTTCTTGATTAGGAACCTTGTCAAAGGCTTTCTGAAAGTCCAAATACACTATATCAACCGACTCACCTTTGTCTACCTGTTTATTCACACCTTCAAAAAAACATAAGAGATTAGTAAGACAAGATCTTCCTTGTCTAAAGCCATATTGGCTGTCTCCCATTAAGCCATGACTATCTACATGTTCAGCAATTTTGTTCTTTATGATGGTTTCTACCATTTTTCCCGGTACTGACATCAGGGTCAACGGTCTGTAGTTCCTCGGATCACCCCTGGAACCCTTTTTAAAAATTGGTGTTACGTTTGCCATCCTCCAGTCTTCAGGTATTACAGATGATTTTAATGATAGTTCACAGATTACTAATAGCAGGTCTGCAATCTCGTATTTCAGTTCTTTCAACACTCTTGGATGTATATCGTCCGGCCCAGGTAATTTGCTACTCTTCAGTTTATCTAATAGTTGTAATACATCTTCCCGATGTATCGATATTTCCTTCAATTCTTCCACACCTTTAAATACCACTTCAGTCATGGGTAACATCCCTACATCTTCCTTAGAAAGACCGAAGCAAAGAATTTATTCAGTCTCTCCGATATCGCCTTGTCTCCTCTTAGTGCCCCTTTAACCCCTCTATCATCTAATGGACCAACTGACTCTCTCACAGATTTTTTGCTACGAATGTACTTGAAAAAGTCTTTATTTCGCGTTTTTGCTTCCGCAGCAAGCTTCTTCTCAAATTCTCCCTTTGCCTGCCTTATCAATGCCTTGCATTTAACTTGCCAGTGCTTGTGCTGTTTCCAGGTTTCGTCATTTGGCTCTTTTTTCCATTTCCTGAAAGATGCTTTTTTAGCAACAACAGCCTCTCTGACCTCACCTTTAAACTATGCTGGCAGTTTTTGGACTTCCTTCCACTTTTCTTAAAGCGTGGAATACAGCTGGTCTGGGCTTCCAAGATAGTATTTTTTCAGCAACACCCAAGCTTGATGTAAGTCTTTAACCTTTACAACTGCTCCTTTTAGTTTTTTCTTAACTATTTTCCTCATTTTATTATAGTCTCCCTTTCGAAAGTTAAAAGATAGTACTGTGGATTTCCTTACTATTCCTCCTCCAGTAATTATATCAAACGCGATCTTGCTATGATCACTATTGCCAGGTGGTCCCAACACCCTTATCTCTTGCACTAGATCTGGTGTTCCACTAAGGACTAGGTCCAATATGGCTTCCCCTCTGGTCGGTTCATGAACCAGCTGCTCCAAGAAGCAGTTATTTATTTCATCTAGGAACTTTATCTCCCTAGCATGTCCTGCCGCGACACTGACCCAGTCGATTCCGGGGTAATTGAAGTCACCCATTATTATCACTGCGCTGTAATTTTTGTTAGCTTCCTTGATCATTTCATCATTCATTTGTTCATTTTGGCCAGGCGGTCGATAGTACACCCCCACTGCCATCGCCTTCCCCTTTTTACATGGAATTTTAATCCATAGAGATTCTACAGCAAATTTTATTTCCTGAAAAACTTTAATTCTTTCTGACTCAATGCCCTCTCTAACATAGAGCGCAACCCCACCACCAATTTGATCAACTGTATCATTACGATATAGTTTGTACCAAGGTATCACAGTGTCCCACTGGTTGTCCTCCTTCCACCATGTCTCCGAGATTGCAATCATATCTAACCTCTCAATTAGTGCTATATATTCTAACTCTCCCATCTTATTTTTTAGACTTCTAGTATTTGCATACAAGCATTTTAGAGACTGTATTTTATTCATATTAATATGGCTATTGGTAGGCATGGGTAATTTGGGATCTTTAAGCTCTCTCTGCTCCACACTCGAGGGCATTTGTGCTACCTTACTCTTTTTTGGAACCTTTCTGCTTTTGGTAGTATCCTTCAAGGATACATTCTTCCGAACCATGCACTCTTGAGCAACCGTCGGCTTTCCCCTATTATCTAGTTTAAAAGCTGCTCTATCTCCTTTATAAAGGTTAATGCCAGCACCCTGGTTCCATCCTGGTTAAGGTGAAGCCCATCCCTTCGGAAGAGCCCCTCCTTTCCCCAAAATGTTCCACAGTTCCTAACAAATCCAAAACCCTCATCCTTGCACCATCGTCTCATCCACGCATTGAGACTCCGGAGCTCTGCCTGTCTTTTGGGTCCTGCGTGTGGAACGGGAAGCATTTCAGAGAACGCTACCCTGGATGTTCTGGATTTCAACTTCCCACCTAAAAGCCTGAATTTAGCCTCCAGAACCTCCCTACCACATTTTCCTATGTCATTGATACCGACATGTACCAAGACAGCAGACTCTTCCCCAGCACTATCTAAGACCTTATCTAGGTGGCGCGTGAGGTCCGTTACCTTCGCACCAGGCAGGCATGTTACCAGGCTATCCTCATGTCCACCAGCCACCCAGTTATCTACATGCCTAATGATCAAATCACCAACTATAACGGCTGTCCTAACCCTTCCCTCATGGGCACATGGCCCTGGAGAAACTTTATTGGTGTGAGAATGTTTTACATCACCTGGAGGACAGGTCCTAGTTACGGGATCACTTCCTGCCACACCAGGGTGATGCTCTCCTGCCACTTGACCTTTCTCCTCCATGGCAACAGGGATGCTGCCAGACTGGAGGTAGGACTTCAGGACTATATCCCTGTAGGTCTCGTCTATGTACCTCTCTGTCTTTCTTATGTCTTCCAAGTCTGCTACTCTAGCCTCTAGAGAATGGACTCGTTCCCTGAGAGAAAAGAGCTCCTTGCACCTAGTGCACACATAAGACCTCTCACCAACTGGGAGAAAATCATACATGTGACACTCAATGCAAAAGACTAGAAAACCCCCATCTTGCTGCTGGGCTGCTGTCTGCATCTTAGTTTTAAGCTTGTGTTTAGATCTTTAAGTTTTTTACTTACTAAGGGTTGCTGTGGATACTTATAAAATTGTACCTAATACGTTTAATATACCTTGTTCACCTGAAGCTTAATTAATCTCAGGTTCTTAGTGTATGACTGATTTGGATAATGAGCTGCACCTGAGAGTATCTCCTTTCTTTTAAGATGTGTAAGTACCTATAAAGGTACGATTATCCTAGGGGTGGGTGGGTGTTGGGGAGGGAGGGAGGGAAATAACACTTATTAAAAGAGGGCTGCTACACAGTACCCTGTCCTGTGCTGCTGAGGTAAGCTGTGACCAACTTTCTGGGTGATTAAAAGTCCTTGCTTGGATAGAAGGAGTCTTTGAAAATGGCCTTTTGACCTGCCACCTGGCGTTAACACCTATTGAAAACGTTTCACAGGTCTCTTGCCCCCTAGGTAGAAGGCCTCTTTGTAAAGGTCTCTAGAAGACTTTATTTGTTGCTCAAAGAATACTAACCCTGTTTTGCCTTTTATGCTAAGTTATATTCTGATTTGATTTAAATTAAAGCTCTTTGCTGCTGCTGCTAGGCTCTGACTTATTATGAAATTTAAACTAGAAGCTCTCTGCTGGGTTCTAAATCTAACCAGAAAGCTCTCTTTTGTGTTTTAAGTTTAAACTAAAAGTACTTTGCTGATACTAGGCCCTGAGGGAGTATAAAATTTAAACTACAAGCTCTCTGCTGGGTAAGAAATCTAACAAGAAAGCTCTCTTCTGTGTTTTAAATGTAATCTTAAACTGCTGCTACTAGGCCCTGACTGATTTAACAATTACATTGGGTTCACAGATTAATTAGCTTTAATCCAAAGAAGTCCCTTCAGAAAAATTCCCAGAGGTATATACTCACAATTACAGATCTCTCTCCAGAAGTACCAGTCCCCTTTTCTTGTCCTTCAAGATATTATTACTTTTCTGCTATTCTGCATGATGGGTGTGCTGGGGCCCTGGGATTACTTTGCACATACTGGAGCTTGCATAAGAATTTGTATCAGTGGTAGAAATGAACAGAAGATCTCAGGATTTTGGTATCCCTCTATGTAATAAGAACCTGGAGGCAACGTAATGCAAATCTGTCTCATGAATATTCATTGTGGACATCCTGAAAACTTGAGTGGCCGGAGGATCCTCAGGACAGGTTTGGGAATTGATCTCTGACTTTAATCTCACTTCTTCAAGGCAAAGAATCCTCGGTGGTTATCCCATGTTTTCCTGAACTCTTCTACTAGTTTTGCCTCCACCATTTTGCTAGGGAAATCATCCCATACGTCCATCACTCCTTCACATGAAGAAATATTTTCTGATGCCATTCCCTAAGTCTACACTCAGTCTCTGATTCTGTAAAATATTCATTAAAGCTGTTTTAAAGAAATCTTTTCTTTATGTGCCATCAAGTCAATGCTGACTCCTGGGTCTTCTTGGCTGTGTATGACCTGAAGTAGATTGCAGTCCTTCTCTTTTGAGACAATTGAGGGTTAAGTGGCTTGTCTAAGGTCACAAGGAGTGCCAGAGGGAATTGTACCCTAGCCTTTTGAATATGAAACTATTCCTCTGCTCTGAAGAAAACTAGGGGCACTTTTTCTAAAGTGCACTAAGCAGGGTGCGTTTTGCGCGTGGTAGCCACGTGCTCGGGCTTACAGTAACTGTTACCATGTGACATGACCGTTACAGCACAGTGATTCGTGAGCTAGCTGCCACTCGTGCATTGGGGTGAAGAATGGGTGGGTTAGGGGAGGAGAGTGAGTACATTGTAGTTAGCACAGGGGTACATATTGCATGCTGGGTGCACCTGCGGTAGCAACACCATGCCTTATTGTGTGCATCCGCACATTAACTGCTGGGAACATGCTGTCACACCGCGACAGTTACCACAGAGGCTTTGCACTTGACGCATATTAATTTTCACACTAAACATGTTGTAAGTCCAATACCATAGTGCATTTTACTAAAAGGGCCCCCTAAAGTTCATTGGATTGCAAATGTGTTTTCGATTATTTTTCAAATTCCCAACCCCATATTATGAGACTGGGTTTTTTTAAATTACTGTACATTCAAGTTTTCCTCACAGCAATCTGTAAAAAAAGAAACCTGCTCAATTTCACTAGGAGATATGGGGAAATTCCATCAAACCTATAATAAAATTAGCCTGGTTTCAAGTCTGAATTCAAATTGTCTGTACATCCCTGTTCTACCACAGCACCTGATTGACAGTTCTGCACCTGATGCACTAAAGACCAGTGAAAGAGACAGAATTTTACAACCCAGCAAAACTGCTTTCTCAGGCTCATGCCTCAGGCTCAGGCTCTATTTCTGATATGAAAATTCCTTTGAGGAAAACTGTAATTATTTATTTCTACTAATCTTGTAATTTCTTTCCATCAGATAAGTCCCTAATGGTTCGAGTTTCCAAACTGAGATGTGCACAATTGTGACAGACTGTCAGATCCTAAATTAAATTCTGAGACTTTTGCCCTTAGCGTGACAGATTCTGGAAAGGCACCACTCCTTTACTATAACAGACTTTTTCATGTCTATGAAGGAGATTGTACATTTTATTTAAGCTTGGTTTTCCTTCAGTTGATCTCGGGAATCCCAACCATAGGCAACATAGGTCCACTTCCATTGGACCCCAAAGAGAGTTGCTGTCTATGCCCTTTGACCCAACAAATACCACAAAAATAGGTAGCCTTTTGGAAGAGAACACCCTTACGATCACAAACGAAGACCAACATAAATGGCAAGGAGTGTGCCTGAAGCAGTTACTAATTAAATTACGCTGAAACCCTAGAGCGGAAAAAAGCTAACTAAGATCAAATCTCCCCTTTACCCCCTCAAATAATGTTTTTGGATATATGTTCTGAATGATTTATGTGGTCAGCATTAGATGCCATCCATAACGGGTGGTTACTAATGTGGGTTAAGGGAATAATGCATGATTTTGGCCAAAACACATGCATTAAATGGCAAAATCATGTATGACTGGCCCTTAACAAACTTTCTTTTGGTACAACTCAAGTTGCATCATTGCAAGGCACCTCATTATTATACAAATTGAATAATACAGCTTCTGTATAACTTTGCAAGTTGTATTATTCATGGTATAATACCTCTTTCTGCTGGCATTATCTTTCCTCATTGGAAGGATTTATTTATTTATTTATTTATTTAACAGTTCTTCTATACCGCGCTTTTCAGATCAGTGCGGTTTACATTCAACGTCAACTATACAACACAGGCATTCTGAGTTGTAAACTTTACAATAAACAGGGGGATCAACATGGAAACAACTGGGGAAACTATCTACATTGTATTTACACTATTACCTTTTTCAAGCAGGGTCTATCTACATCTTATTACTTTTGAAGGATCGGTGGGTTTAATACTCCCAGAAAGCCTTTTAACTGGCATCAATGCCAACAAGTGGAGGTGTTTCCATAGTGGTTAGAGCAAGTGTATAGTATCCAGAAGATCACGGGTTCAATTCCCACTGGCACTCTTTGTGGCCTTGGGCAAGTCACTTTACTCTAATTTGTCTCATAAGAAAAGGCCAGGTAATCTACTCCAAGTGATACATTGCCAAGAAAACCTGGAGACAGCTGGGTTGCCAGGAATCAGCACTGACTTGACTGCACTTAAAAAAAAAACACGTCACTTCAGAAACACCCAACTCCATGGTCAAAACATGAAATGCCATACTGTGTCAGACCAGGGTACAGTATCCTATTTCCAACAGTAGCCAATTCAGGTCAGAAGGTATACAGATTCCATGTTGCTTGTCCCATGGGTAAGCAGTGGATTTCTGTAGTCCTCTAATGGTTTATAGACTTTTCTTCCAGGAACTCTTCTAAAGCTCTTTTAAATCCAGCTACACTATTCGATTTCACTACATCCTCTAGTAACAAATTCCAGAATTTTATTACATGATGAGTGAAAAAATATTTTCTCTGATTCATCTTAAACGTGCTGCATTGCAGTTTCATTGCATGTCCCCTAGTCTTTCTACTTTTTTGAAGGAGTAAACAAGCAATCTACATTTACCCCTTCCACTCCGTTCATTATTTTGTAGCCCTCTATCATATCTCCCCTCAGCTGTCTCTTTTCCAAGTTAAAAAACCTTTCCTTTTAAGCCTTTCCTCTTAGGGGTATCCTTCCATCCACTTTACCATTTTTGTCACTCTTCTCTGCACCTTTTCTAATTCTGCTATATCCTGTTTAAAATCTGGTGACCAGAATTGCACACAATATTCAAGGTGTGGTCACACCATAGAGTGATACAGCGGCATTATAAAATCCTTGATTTTATTCTCCATTCCTTTCTTTATAAGTCAAGTCCTAGCATTTTATTTGCTTTCATGGCCACCGCTGCACACTGAGCAGAGGGTTTCAATGTATTATCCACAATGATGCCAAGATCCTTTTCCTGGAAGGTGATCCCTAATGTGGAACCTTGCAATGTGTAACTGTAATTTGAATTGTTCTTCTCTAAGTGCATAACTTTGCACTTGTCCACGTTAAATTTCACCTGCCATTTAGAAGTCCAATTTCCCAGGTTATCAGGGTCCTTTTGCAATTTTTTACAATCCTACTCTCAATCCCCTGGCATACAGTAAAACACTACTCTCAGATCCCCTGAAGCAAATCTCAACCCCCCAAACCCTCCCCAGAACAAAGCACTATCCCCCTGAACTCTCAGGCACAAAGTCCCATCTTAGCACTCTATGAACCCTTCTGGCACCTATTGGAGGTTTCCCTGGTGTCTAGTGACAGGCAGAGCAATCTCCAATCACTACTGCCCCATCGAGCCCTGGGTTCAAAATGAAAGCATCGACTCCTAGCAGTAGTCTTACTCTACTACTGCTAGAGGTCAAGCTGCCAAATAAGTGCTTTAAGTGCTGAGGAAATTCTTGGGGGGGGAGGGGAACTGGGATTTTGAGTGCTGTGGAATTCAGGGGAGGTAGGAGGATGGGACTTTGAGTACTGGGAGAGGTTTGGGGTGTGAGGAATGGGGATTTTCCAGGGGTGTTGAGGGTGGGGATTCAAGAGTCAGGAAGTGGAAGGATGGGGAGGTTTGTTGTTGAGGAGGTTGGGGTTGGGTGGGATAGTACATCCCACCAACAACCCTTTTAAGAGATAATAGGCCTGATGTGGGGTCCACTATCTGCATTGCTGCACCCAGGAATGTGCAATGTTCCTGGCTGCAACTTTGATAAGTTTATATTTAATGTAAGAGTTACTAACCTGTGGTACTGAGGCAGTGTATGCTACCGACTCCCACAGTAAATGTCGCTGCAGTAAAATGCATTAGTTCTCTGGAGCTTTGTAACTATCCATCCATTTACTGTAAGTTATTCCTACTGAAATAACGGTTCCTTACGCAGCCAGGATCTGGCCATGTTAGTCAATGTATGGCTAGAATTTGGCCGTATAAATGGAAATGAAATTATAGGTGTTCCAAGGGAAGGGCTTGACATTATCCATACAGCAGTGAAATTCAGCCACTGCACCAATATGTTTTCCATTTAAACTGGGCAACACAAATAGCAACAAGGCAGCTTTATATTATATGTTTTAATCTTCCTCCCTTTTGGTTTTGAGATATTTTAAATGGATATTTAGGGCCCGATATTCAGCAGCGGTGACTAGTTCACCACCGCTGCTGAACTTTAGACCCCAATATTCAATGCCAGGGTCATATCTAGCCACCGGCATTGAACATCCTGGTCAGCCAGATAGCGATGAAGCTAACAAGGCAGCGGCAATATCCAGCTACACTTTGTTTAGCTTTGATGGTGAAAATTAGGATAGGCTTTAATGTGCCTATCTTTTGCCACATTGCGATAACTGGGCATCAGCTCATTATCGCTACTGCCCAGTTATGCTGGGTGACGTCCCCACTCTGACTCATGTTAGTGCCACTCAATATCCCAGCCAAGGCAATTAACAGAGCTAACACCTATCTCTGAGGCAGCTGTGTTAATTGCCTTGAATAGACTCCCCTTAGTTTATTCCAAAAACTGATGTTCTGAGCTATTCCATTAATCAGGCTATTAAAAGTCTCTCACATATGTTTGCTGAGATATATGTTGAAATTACATAGCAAGGTTTGGATTCTAATCTGTTTTCTTCCTTTTTGTTTTCTATTCCAGAGAACTGATTTCTATTTTTTTTAAGTGCCATCAAGTCAATGCTGACTCCTGGCAACCCAGCAGCCCCTGGGGTTTCTTGGCCTTTTCTTCAGAGGCAATGGAGGACATAGTGACTTAGCCAAGGTCACAAAGAGTGTTGGGTACTAGGCTGTTGTTCTAACCACTAGACTATTTTATTTATTTTATTTGTGTGTTTTATATACCGCTATTTCAGGTAATCATAGTGGTTTAAATTACTAACAACGGATACAATAAACAATATAACAATATAACTGGTGGTGAACAATCAAAGATTTACATAATTATGTATATTTAACTTATTTACAATTAACTGATTTACAATTAAGATAAAAGAGGGTGTAGTTCAGCGAGAAGTGTAGTTCTAGGGGAATGAGGGGAAGTTCAAGAGGAATGGCAGAGTGCTAAAGAGTGGCTTGAGAGATTGAAGGCCTCGAAGAGGAGGAGATTGTAGTTTATTACTCCACTCTTATGTATATCAATTATTGTCTGTACAGATTGATATGTCTTATAATTTGTATCTCTGATGCAGGTACATGCCAAAATTGGACCATGTTGGGTTTTTAATGTTGTTATGTAATGAATTTATATCTATGTTTTCAATTTTAGGTTGTATATAACTGCTTTGGGGTTTTTTTGTTTGTAAAGGAAACTTGACTTTCTCCCCTCATCTGTTCATATTTTGGTCTGCTGCTTTTTTGCTGTTCTTTGTAATACTTTGCCTCTCCTTGTTTTTCGTTCTTTTCATCTGCCACAGATTCAACAGCACTCCAAGGTATCTAGAGTGGCGTGAAGACTTCAAAACACCAAAAGAGGGGCAAAGGTTACTAATAGTAGCATGAAGACTCCAAGCCACTGAAACAGAGGCAAAGCAGCACCAAGATTGGCATGAAGACCTCAAATCTGGGCATGGAGCAAAGAATGACCAAGAGGGGGCTTCAGGAGTTCTATGACCTGAGTTATAGCTGTCTTATTCAAACACCCTGGGGGCTTTCAGTACCAATTGTGGTATCCAATGACATCTGATGGAGGGTTGTCCATTGTTACATTACTTCACCAGCACTAGGTGGAATTTCACCTCGGCCAATGTCCTGAATCAGCTGGTACTCAGATGCCCCTGCTGAGTTCTTGCCCACCATTCACGCTCTGGTGGAAACACACTGCTTTCTTCTGCAGTTCTCCGTCAGTATTTTCAGGATAGGGCTGCTGCTTTCCTTGCTCCCCAGATCTAGGGAGTCTCTTACTACCAGATGCAGCAGGTGTGGAAAGTATTGCAGACTATAAAAGCCTCCCTTCTTCACTGCCTTAAACATATTCTTGTCATCTGTTACAAAATTGCCAAAAAGTACAATTGTCTCTCTCTACAGCCTATTTTCTAGATCTCCATTATTGCCCTTATTTCCACTAACCCAATCAAATACCCTCCATCACTAACCTCATGCATTAGGACTTAATTAGAGACTAAAACTAAAATACATTGTAGAGTTCATATTCTTCTTGCACTGCAGTCATTAGCAATTGACTTCATATAGTCCCGTCAAAGGCTTGTGCAGATATAAATACCTGCACTTGCCCACATGCACAATCATAAACACTGTGGATTTAAAATGTATATGACTGGAACACTGTTAGGGCTCCAAAATCTCCTTCAAAAAAATGGCATCCAGCCTCCTGGTTCTCCTGCGGGGGCGGCTAGTCTGTCCACGGGCAGACTCCCGATAGCACCCAACCTACTGCAGGTTTCGTTGTTATCTGCCTCAGAGGTAGGTGTTAGCTGAATATTGAAATACTGAAATTCAGCCTGACATAGTATCCTGCACTGCATGTCTTCAGGGAGTTTCAGTCTCTAATTAAGTTTACAACTGATAGCAGCCATAGCTATATGTGAAGAGGGGTTATTGCTGTACGAGACTCATGTTTTTGAAAGTAGGACTGTCGGTGCATCACATTTACTATTTTTAGATAAAGAAAGAAAAGAAAATCCAATAAAATAAATTGAATATTGCAGATAATAATACAATTAAAGAAATACAAAATTTTCAAGAGAGTGCTGGCATGAGCCAATGAATGATAAGGGGGCAGTAAGCATTTTACAGGGTAAGTCTCTCTGTCAGCTTTATGCCCAATTCTAATGGTTCGTCATTGCCTCTCTATTTCTTCATATGTGGGAGATCTTGATGCATGCTTTATCCTTCTATGGTGAAAGTTCTAATGCATGATGTCCTGCTTTGAGCGTGGATTAGTGATGGAGGGTACCTGATTGGGATATTATTCTTTCCTTCAATTTTGCATTATTTTTTTTTCTAACTATGTACTTATTTCCACTAAGACATGGGCCATAGTATGGGTATTATCCATCACCTGGGTATGCAGCACAGTTCTTCTGCTGGTGATGTGTCCCCACTGTCTCTGCCTCATCCATCTTCTACCAGTGTGTGGTTAGGGAGAGTAGAGGAGTGGAGTGTAGATATCATTGTGGAAATGCACTCTACTACTCTTTGGACTGGCCAGCGGTGCCTGCAGCCAAGCATTGATTCTATAGGTTGGGATTTACCCACCAACTGAAAGTTGTCCTGGAGTATGACTGTACTGGAGTGGTTTGGTTTTGGACTGCAGTTCTGTTAGATGGTTAAGCTTCTGTACATGGCTCCCACAGCACAAAGCTATGTTAATAACTCTGCAATGTCTGAACATAAGAACATGAGATATGCTATACTGGATCAGACCAAGGGTCCATCAAGTCCAGTATCCTGTTTCTAACAGTGGCCATTTCAGATCGCAAGTACCTGTCAGGTTCCCAAAAGGTACTCTGGATATAAAATCAACTGGGACAAATCTGAGATCCTACCCTTAAACATCCATACCACTCCAGCTGACGTAAATTGCTTCCTTTTTCATTGAGAGGCAGTAGCACTCAAATACTTAGGTATTAACTTCAATTCTAATTCGGAGTCAACGAGACATAATAATATGGATAAGATGATCTCCATAGTTAAGGAGCTACACTGCTACTGTCCATTATATTTGTTATGATGAGAGAGACTGGAAGCTGACAAAATGATATTTCCCCCCAAAATAGATTATTTTTCAATTGTGTTGCCTTAGCCTTTCCCTAACTCCCTACTCAAGAAGCCGGATGCCTTACTGACCAAGTTTGTATGGAAAATTAAAGCCTCCCGGATTGCGCTGTCAAAGTTACAGCTCCTTAAAGAAAGAGGATAGGTGAATTTCCCTGTCTTCCAAAAATACCATCTGTCTTCTTCTCTGCCTCTATCTGATAGGGATGAAATGTCAGTTTAGCTCCCCATCTGGAATAATCCAAGGATTCAGATACAAAACAAATCAATCAGTTGAGGTATCTGGCAGAGAAGGGGCATCTGGATGACAGAGAGTTAGTACAGGATGGCAAATTTAAGGGGTTTACTTAGCTTTCTAGGGCATTGAATTCCCTGGCCATCTATATTTCCAATGTCTTCAATTAAGCCAGCGGGGTATGTTTACTAAACAGCGATAACGTTGCAGCGGCACAGTTAGCGCACGATGCGTAATGTTACCGCACAATACAAAATGTTATCACGCGATAAAGTAACATTATCACGCGATAGCGTGAGGTTTTGCGCAATAACGTCTCCTGCGGCATTAAGGCACACAGAGGGTGGAGTAAGGCTCCCCAGAGGGTGGAGAGAAGGGGTCAATGGGCGGAGAGTTGTCGGGGAGAGGCTCCAGGCACACTAACGCTGTGAAATGAAGGTCTGAAAATTAACGCCAGTGAAAACCTCTCGTTAGAGGCACATTTGCAGGAGAGAGAAACAATTTAAGTCAACAATGTACAGCAAAGGTAGGGAAACCTAGAAAAGTGATAGTAGTGATACATGTGCAGCAACAGCATAGTGCCCAAGTGCGAAAGGGCACTACGGTGAGGCTGCAAATGGGGTACAGGGGGGCTGCAGGCAGGACATGTAGTGGGGCAGCTGGGGCACAGGGTGGACTAGGCAGATTCCTAGGTGGCACTTTAGGAATGCAGAAACTGCAAATCAGCAAGCCAGCAACTGACCAAGGTCAAACATGCTCACGAGTGTGTGTCCCACAGTGTCCCAGGGGACATTACCCTGGAGGTACCCCAAAGGGCACATAAAATTGACAGGCGGTGCTGGGGGGAAGCGCGGATGTCTATGTAGGCACCCCTACCCCAGATCCTACACCATAGGCAGCCGCCTACCGGCACACTGGATGGCCTGGGACAGCGCACCACCAACACCACCGGCATAAGGGTGGTGGAGGAGACAGTGGCATCTGCCCACAGCACACCAAGGCCAAGCCCTGTTCAGGTGGGTGGCGTGCAGTGCAACAGACAAGGTCTGTCTGATGAACAGTTATGGTATCCCCAGGGAATGACCTACCTCTGTGGCAACAGTTTGGTGCAGTACACTCAGCCAGCTTGTTCAGGGGCTGAAGGTCAAAGGTTCAAGTCCCAGCTGTGGCTCCTGCAGACCATGTCCCTATATTAACCTGGATTTCTGCCAGTCCTGGTATCTGTTTCTTTGTTCCTATATTTTACCCTACAGCACACATACACCATAAATATGTGCAGTCCCTAGAGCAGAGGTTCCCAACTGCAGTTCTGGAGGGCCAAACACCCTTCAGGATTTCATGCTGTCCCTAATAAATATGCATGAGTTGCATTGGTATGCAGTGCCCCCATTGTATGCAAATGTATTTCATGCATATTCATTAGGGACAGCCTGAAAACCTGAATTGTGGTTGGCCCACCAGGACCGGAGCTGGGAAACTCTGCCCTAGAGCATCGGCCAACAGGGGCACAAACACCCACACTCTCAGACTCCACTATCCAAAGCAGGGGTCCCCAAACCTGTCCTGGAGGGCCGCAATCCTGGCAGGTTTTTGAGATAGCCCTAATGAATATGCATGAGATATATATGCATTAGAGATATCCTCCCAACCTGACTGGTTTGTGGCCCTCCAGGACAGGTTTGGGGACCCCTGATCCAAAGCCTCATGGAAAATCAGGCTGTTGGGCCCTGTGCGGAGCAGCATCTCCCAATACTAGCACCTGCATACCTTAGCAATGCCTGCACTGTGCCCAGGACTGGTGTGGTGGCCAGGGCTGCCACAAACCTCTAACTTTGCACAATGCTGAAATAGGTGTGAGAGTGTGTGTATGCCTATCCAGTGTTTTGTGGCTGGCTACACCTTACTGAGCTCCCAATGCTTGCACTGTCTCCAGTTTTAGCCTGCCAATGTGCATAATGAAGAGCAAGGTATTGTGGATATGGCCCGGACACGGCGGTCTGGGCAGGATGCATCTGCACAGGGCATAGGGCAATGGTGGGACATTGTAGTGCCCAACCTCCACCTGAATGGACAGGGTGGCCACAGCATGTCATGCTGGGAGGTACTCTCACCCTGACTGAGCAGTGACCATGGCATGACTAGGTTCCCACATAGTGCTAAATAGTGTTTCTCTAAAGTGATTTTTCTGAGTTCCCTTTTCTGGGGCCCAATCGCTGACATACTTGCTTGGTGTGTGTGCTTGCATCCTGCTTTTGGGTGCACATAGCTTCTCTGGGAACATGCACTATGTACTAGCTAGCAGACTGTCTGCAGTTAGCATGTGTATGGCTAGAACACCTTGCAGCAGGAGGAGACTGACTGTGCTCTCTGCTGGTGAGTGTTGGGGGGGGGGGGGGCAGCAGCTGAGCTTTTTCCAGGCCTACTGCCTGACTGCCAATGCCCTATGTGGTATGTACAGATCTGCATTGACTGCCCTGGAGAGTGCCTATTTCCCAGCAGGACTGGGGTCAATGGTCTCCTCTACTGCCACCATTACAGAGATGTAGAATGTGGATCTGTTGGTAGGAGATCCTGTCCCCCACCCTGACCCAGACAGGACAGGTTGGGTGGTGCTACATAACTCACTTTTGGGTCCAAACACCAAACTTCTCTTATAGCATATGACCATGGCAACCACACAGGATATGCACTATTCCAGGTGCATCATAGTCCACAAGGGCTAAACCTGACTGGAAAATACAGATAGACATAGGTGTATCCTATGTCTTTCTGCAAGGACTACCTATCATACACTGGCACTGATGAGGACCTGCAGCACGCCTATTGCCGCCAAGCTAGGTGCTGCGGACCTGGTGCTGGGCGTCCCACCTCCCGCTCAGGGAGAGCACAGGACCCACACAATGTCATGGTCTGTAGCTACTCTGTGCCAGTAACACACTCGGTCAGTTCCCCCTACCAGGCCGGGGTGCTGTAGAGGCACATACCCCATCTTGTGATCAGATGTAGACTGCTGATATGCATGTGCAGTGCATCATGGGTACGGGTGGGTTTGCCCTATCCTGGTAACCACAGAAGACAGTTTGTGCGGTGACCTGCAGTCTTTCTGTAGCCAGCTAGCCAGCGCTGTGTTAAACGCTATAGAGATGTAGTCCACTGGTTACTGCATTGACTGTGGAGGCAGAGATCATGGGTTCTATCCCACAGTGCTGTTCTTTAATAAGGCTGTCTGAGGCTTTTCCTTTTAATTTCAACACTCTCACAGTGCCGTAACCTAAGGTGCCTCATAAGGCGCCCTATAGGACACATTATAAGGTGCCCTATGGAGCACCTTAGATTATGGCACTGTGAGGGTGTTTTTGCTGGCAGCACAGATTTAAATTAAACAGAAATGCCTAAGACAGCCTTATTCAATAACACCACTATGGGATCAAACCCATGACCTCTGCCTCCACAGTCATTGCAGTAACCAGTGGGCTACATCTTTACAGCTTCTAGCACACTGCTGGCATGAACTTAAGGTTAGCGCGCATTAATGAGCCAAGGCACTCTCTATCGCGTGATACAGATTCCTTGCTACCTTCCCTCTGGAACGCCCACTACCTTATATGGCATTCCTCACATTAACGCTGCAACTAGCGCCGGTAACATTAGGACGGTTTAGCAAACATACCCCAGTGTGTCTGAAGAATAATAGAGAGTGTGGACTCGATGATGGACACATGACTTGAACATACTGGTGTAGCAGTTCAGGACACCTCCAAGGCTGCCTCATGCTTTTATCAACTTTAAATAGGGGGAACACTAAAGGCCCTAATTGTACTGAGAAAGTGTAGGAGGTGAACTTGGGAATGAAGTTTCCCAAGCATCCAACAAAAACTTTAGGGGGTATGTTTACTAAACTGTCTTAATGTTACCGGCGTTAGTTGCAGTGTTAACGTGACGAATGCCATATAAGGTAGTGGGCGTTCCGGTCTTAAGGTAGCAATGGCGGGTTATCGTGCGATAGTGGGCGCCTTGACCGTATCACGCGATAGAGGAAGCCGTGCACGTTACCGCACGTTAACCTTAACTTCGCGTGGTGACCCATGATCAAAGCAAGAGATGCATAGCACACTGGTGAAGACATTGACTGCTGACACAGTGGTCATGAGTTCAATCCTTCAGTGGGCTCAGTTAAAATTCCTTTTCCTGCCTGTAACAGTCAGACACATCCCAACAATCTGTACTACCAGCCAAAAAATGCCTCACCCCAGTGCCACAACCTAATGCACCTTTTAGGGCACACCATAAGGCACATCATAAAGCACCACATCATGCAATGCGGGTCATAATGTGCCCCAGAGGGCAGCACAAATGGTTGGCACCCTCCAAGGCAGAATATAAGGCACCCCATAAGCTGGCCGAATCTAAGGTGCTGCTAAAGATGCCCCAAGGAGGCTAAGGTGACACAAGAAATGGTGCCCAAAGGCAGTAAGGTGCCCCAAGGTCACAAGCATGAAATGTATGGCCCAAACACAGATGTAACCCTAACACTGCACAGAGCACCAAGGAAAGGCAATGAACAAATGATGGAAGGAAGTAGATGTCGGAGCTGATGGATCTGCCAAATCTGCGTGCAGCCCACGTGGCAGCTGTTAAAGTGTACAAACATATCAGGGGCAGCTGTACCGATGCACAGGGCGATGGTACTGTAAAGTGCAACAATGACAGTGTGTGGCAGAGGATGGGAATACATGTCCACCGGAGGAGGTAGAGGTGACAGGATAAGTGCAATGACAGGAGGACAGGGGAGTAACAGTGCCATGCATAGCAGACACAGGAGAGGCAAGCATGAAGAGCCACAATGCGGAAAAGAGTACCAGTGCAGGACATGGGGTAGCAGCCTGCACATTAGGGCAGGATGCCACACAGCTGGCAGACACACATAGACGGGCAGAAGGATGGTTGGCAATTGTGATGAGGGCAAAATGTGCCAGCAGCACAGCTCTGCACAGAGATGACTGTTACAGGAACGTAATGTAGTTGTGTAGGACAGGCATAAAAAAAAGGGGAACAGAGAGGAACTGAACCCATGACTTCTGCCACTGAAGTCATTGCATGAACCATTGTGCTACATCAATATGGGATTTATCATACCAATGCTTGGCTACAGAAAGAGTGCAGGTCAATGAACAAACTATCTGCTGTGGTTACCAGAATAGGATAGAACCAACAGTACCCATAATGCAATTCATGTGCAGAACCAAAATCTACGTCTGCTCACCAGATGGGGTATGCACCGCCACAGCACGTCAGCTTGGAAGGGGGGAATGACCGTGCATGTTACTGGCAAAGAGTACCTACAGGCCATGCCATCGTGCATGTTCTGTGCTCACCCTGAGGGAGAGGTGGGGTGGCCAGCACCAGGTCCGCAGTACCCAGGTTGGGTGAGGTAGGCTTTGCTGCAGGTCTCTATCAGTGCCAGTGTGTGACAGGTATTTGTTGCAGACACCCTTAGGAGTTCCCTGTCTCCATTTATATTTGGCAGTCATGTCTGGCCCATGGTGCACCCAACATAGTGCATATCCAGTGTGCTTGCCATAGTCACTTGCTTCATGAGCAGGGGTGTATCAGGATGCACATGACAATGCTGTACTGCTCTCTCTGGGTTAGGGTGGGGGGATATGATCTGCCCCCAAAAGACCCGCACTCTCAGTGTTTGCAATGGGAGCAGTGGAGGTACATGATGACAGACTGTGGGACCAGCAACTCCAGGCCTGCTGGCAAGCAGACAGCTGATGCAGATCTGCACTTGGGACAGGGCCACTGGAAGACAGGTAGTGTGCCTGGTCTGGTCAGCTCAGCTACCCCCCACTACGATCTGACAGTCACCAACAGCGAGTAGTCAGTGTGCATCTGTTGCACCCTGCAAGGTGTTGCAGCCACACACATGTTAACCACAGACAGTCTGCTAGCATATACATAGTGCACCCAGACATGGGATCTGGCACAAACACCAAGCAGGTTTGTCAGTGATTGGGCCTCTGAAATGGGAACCCACAAATATAATTTGATAGAAACATTCTATAGCACTATGTGGGAACCTAGACATGCCATGGTCACTGTTCAGTCAAAGTGAGAGTGACCTCCCAGCATGACATGCTGTGGCCACTTTGTCCTTGCAGGTGGTGGTCGCGCACTACAATATCCCAGCCATTGCCCTATGCCCTATGCCTTGTGTAGATGCATCCTGCCCAGACTGTCCTGTCCGGGCCATACCCACAATACCTTGCCCCTCATTATGCACATTGGCAGGCTAACGCTGGAAACTGTGCAAGCATTGTGGGCTCAGTAAGGTGTAGGCAGCCACAAGACACTGGATAGACATATGCACACTGTCACGCCCATAGCCCCTTACCGCAGTGTGGAGGGGCGTGCTTGTTATAGCAGATTCCACCACTTCAGCAATGTATCTGACTGACTGACTTTGAAGTGCACCATGGGAAAGGTAGTCCAGTCAGGTTACACTTGACTTTTAGGCAGAAAAACACTCTTTTGTAGTTTGTCGAGAGTTAAGGCATTGACAGAATTTATTTATGAGGTAAACGCAAATAAGGTTCACAAATTGTCACCTATTGGATTTCTTCTCCAGGATTATATTTAGTACAACAGGATATAACTGAACTTAAGCACAAACAGCTTGTAATGTCTTTCAATGCAAAGCAGAAAGTCCTTTCCACAGCCACTGCTAGCAAACGTGCCTAGCAGTGCTGTTTAGAACAAAACCAAAAATATCAGCTTCACATAAACAGCTCTCTTTTCTTTTCCAAAAGAAACTTCTTAAATCCACTGTGAGTACGGCATAAGCTCTGCACTGCACTGACTTCAGCTGGTCAATGAGCAAACAATTAAGCAGCTGCAGACATTCTCAGCACAAGTATTTTCCTTTTCAAAGAACATTTTCACTGCACATACAGGCTCTCTAGGGTACTGGACTCTGGAAGGTTCCCTTATGATGTATTCCCTCTCAGGACTTCTTTGTGCTTGGCAGTTTGGCATAAAGAACAGTCCATGTAAGAATCATTCTCTTCCAGAACTAATTCCTGTTCTCCTAGCTGCATGGGTTCTACTTCTGGCTCAGAGGGCTTAGCTGACTGCCTCCCATCAGGACAAGCGCTGTCTCCAGCAAATCTGTAATGTTCCTCATCAGACAGGCTTCCAAAACTCATACCTGGGTCAAGGCTTGGTTCAGTGGTTCCTCCCTCATATTCTGGCCAGCATGTATCTGAGCTTCCCAGTCTTGTCCTCCAGCATGGGCTCTTGGTTCTCAGAGCTTCAGCTCCATTTCTCCTCCAGTAGGCATTCCTACTCCTTCTCCTCTCCCGTCCTGAATCTTCTGTCCTAGCTTTAAACCTCCCAGGCTCTAACCCTGGTCTTTCTCCTCTCAGGTGTTGTAAATCAGTCTGCCTCTTGGCAGCTGAGTAATTTGGAAAGTCAGTGACATAAGGGTTCCTTACTCTGAGCTTGCTTTCCCCCTCCTTCTCACCACTAGGGACACTCTGCAACCTATTGCAGCCTGGTACAATCTGGTTTCTAGGTACAACTGAGTTTTGTATCTCTGACCTGGCAATACAGATCCTTTGATAAGGGTAAATTCCCCCTCTTTATCCGTGTTTCCTGGGCCCTGATAAGCTTCCTTATCACAACACTCCCACACCTATCTCTGCATTGTGCAACAATAGAGGTGATTGCCAGCCCTGGCTGCCACACTAGTCCTGGGCACAGTGCAGGCAGTGCGAAGGAATGCAGTACTGTTAGGGTAACTCTCCGGGGTGGTAACCACTGTCGTACACAAATATGGAAGCACACTCCACATATATCAGAATGGTTGCTATGATGAATCTCTTTTAACAAATTGGTTTAACTTAGGATTTGTGATCTGACAGTAAGCATAGCAACCTTTTGATATATATATGGAACGTGTTTCCATGTTTATGACGGCATTGCTAGGATATACAGGTGCAAGTAGTGGTAGCTGCTGCTCCGCGCAGGGCCCAACAGCCTGCCACTCCATGAGGCTTTGGATAGTGGAGCCCGTGAGTGTGGGTGTTTGTGCCTCTGTTGGCCGATGCTCTGGGGCAGAGGTTCCAGACTCCGGTCCTGGTGGGCCAAACACTATTCCGGTTTCCTGGCTGATCCTAATGAATATTGTGAGCCCCGCCCCTGTGCCAAATAGCTTGACCAGCAGGAGGCGCTGCACCTTAACCTTGAGGTTGTATAAGAATTTGTAGTTGAGCCGTTGGTTAAAGATCACAGATTTTTATTTGGGTTCTCAGAGACTCACAACAGGTAATGTCGACAGGAAAACAAAAGTAGGGATACTCCTCCCAAAGAAAATATATGCAAACTTTGCCAGGTCAAAAAAATAAAGTCTTTTAAACAAGCTTTTCTTCTTAGCTCTTACAAAAGGTATTTTCCCTCTTAACAGTTATTCACAAACAGTGCAACAATCACATTCCATGTCAGTGACCGAAGGATCTGAATCCCCTTTGAAAGAGTCAATTTCCATGCTCTCTGGAGGACTCTCAGGTAGCGGTTCTGGACTCTTAACTGGAATGGTATTAGTCCCATACATTAACAGTTTCTTCAGTCTTGGCCACCTAATAGGTTTCTCCCCTTTAAGTAAAAGCTCATGGGGTTTCAAAAGCCGTGGTTTAAAAGTTCCTTTCCTTTCATGTAAATGTCTACAGGTAATCTCCTCCTCATCTGAAGAACTATCCCTGTGTTCAGTTTTGGGCCTAGGCTTTCTCCTGGTTTGATGCTTAACTTGCACAGTTTTACATACAGGCCTTCTATCAATAAAACCCTCTTCTGAGCTGTAATCAGAGGACAGGTCAGACCTCCTTCGGGCTCTATAAAAAGTTCTTGCTTTGGAAGCTTCCCTAGCAGAGCAATGCCTGCATCTAGGTTCCAGCAAGGGTTTTGCCTGGGTAAAAGTTCTGCCTTCTTGTAGCTTCTTTAAGCTTCTTTCAAATACAGGGTTTAGCTTGCCCACTAACCTGCATTGTGGTTTCACTGCACTAGCAGTGTATCTCTGGGCCTCGCAACAGCAGCTGCCTGGCCTATGAGTATTTCTTCCTGGAGAGCAGCAGTATTTCCCTTTCTCCTGGGGAGCGAATCTGGCTTCAGGTCTTCCCTTCCTCTCAGCATAGAGCCTGGGAGCCTTGTTCCAGTCAGGTTCAGAATCCTCGTGCTGGCAAGACAGGTGGTTCTCTTCCTCTGCTCTCCTCTCTCTCTCCCTTCTCCCTCCCGTTTCTGTCTGCCCTTCTTTACAAGCAGCTACGTGACAAGGGAACTCCCTTGTAGGCTCCTCCCCCGAGTACCTGCTTCTCTGATTCCTATCTGGTGTGTAACGTGGGAATGACTCAACACTAGTTTTGGCCCACTGACTATCAACCCTGGGTTTTTTTTGCTGTGAACTTCTAACCCTGGGTTTTCTCTGACAAGTGTTTTCTAATGTGCCCATCCCCCCAGCCAAGGTAAAACCTTCAATGTTTCCTGCTTTCCTAGGTGGCACTACTCTCTCCTTGCCACAATATGCATACAATGGGGCGGTACATGTAAATGCATCTCATGCATATGTATTAGGGACATCCTGAGAATCCTTATAGTGTTTTGCCCTCCAGGACTGGAGTTGGGAACCTCTGCTCTAGGGAGTGGACATGTTTATGGTGTATGTGCTCTGTAGGGTAAAATATTGGGACATGGTCTGCTGGAGCCCCAGCTGGGACTTGAACCTGTGACTTTCTGCCTTTGAGCACACTGACTGTGGGTACTGCACCAAACTGTTGCTGCAGGGGCAGGTTGTTCCCTGGGGATCCCATGACTGTTCTGCAGACAGACCTCATCTGTTGTACTGCACGCCACCCACCTAAACAGTTTGCTCTGCTGTGGGCAGCTGACACTGCCCCCTCCCCCTCCCCCTCCGCCACCGGCACCCCTCCACCACCATGCTGACATGCCCTTATGCTGGTGGTGCGCAGTCCCATGTCATCTGGTGTGCCGATAGGCAGCTGCCTATGGTATGGGGTCTGGGGTTGGGGTGCCTACATGGACATCCGCACTCCCCCCCCCCAGCACCACCTGCCAATGTTATGTGCCCTTGGGGGTACCTGCTGGGTACTGTCCCCTGGGACACTGTGGGACACCCACTCGTGGCCATGTTGGACCCTGGTCAGTTGCGGTCTTGCTGCCGTTCAATTTCTGCATTCCTATGTGCCACCTAGGCATCTACCTAGTCCACACTGTGCCCCAGCTGGCCCACTGCATGTGCCGCCTGCAGCCCCCTATACCCCATTTATACTATCACCATTGTGCCCTTTCCTACATGGCCACTCTGCTGTAGCTGCACATGTGAAAGCCACAAAGGCAAGCTGCCCATTAGACACCACAGAAAACCCTCATCAACACTATTTCAATGTTGGAACATTCACTTTGTAGTGGGAATGTGAAATGACCCTTCCAAAGATGGGATCTTTCTTTTTATTCTCTATAAGTAGTGTTGATTACTGTTTCATTGTTTTGTCTATTGGCCAGCTCGGTTGCTTGGATGTCAATTTTGGTTCTGGTCATTATATATGTTTTTTGCAGTTTTGGTTGCTGCACATGTATTACTACTATCACTTTTCTGGGTCTCTCTGCCTTTGCTGTACATTGCTGACTGAAATGGTTTCTCTTTCCTGCAAATGTGCCTCTAACGTCGGGTTTTCACACGCTAATTCTTTGGTCTTAAGATGCCGGTGTTAGTGTAGCAGGTGCCTCGCCCTGCCCACCCCCACCCATTGACCCCTTCTCTCTGCCCTCTCTCCACCCTCTGTGTGCCTTACCAGCGCTGGAGGCGTTATCGCACGAAACATAACGTTATCGCACGAAACGTAACGTTATCGCGCGAAACGTAACGTTATCGCGCGAAACGTAACGTTATCGCGCGATAATGTTACGTTATCGCGCGATAATGTTACGTTATCGCGCGATAATGTTACGTTATCGCGTGATAACATTACATAACTATGATAACGTCGCCGCTGCGACATTATCGCCGTTTAGTAAACATACCCCTAGAGCGAATCAGTCATTTTTTCATTATCAACATCATCCTACTTTATAGTATGCAGAGCCATTCGGATTTCTGTTAAAGTAGCTGAGATATCTGCTGATGGTGATAATAAACAGTAGTGTTGTAGGACAGATGTAGGTATCTTTTCACATCTGTTATATTGTTTCCTGCTTCTTTTTTCCTAGTGGGTGTCAGTTTTGGAACAGTGAGACTGTGGAGATCCAAGAAGAGTTAGAGCTTAATAATACGGAAATCCTTGGTACTCTGAATGCAGCAAGAAGCATTGCATTTCAGGCTTGTTTAGTCATTCATTTGGGTACTTAAAATTAAGCATTAATGAAAATTGCTTGTGCACACTTATGAATTTATGTGCGCACAATCAATTAGCATGCGTGAGAAAGATGTAGCACCACCTCGTAGTTATGTAATTATGATGAAAAACAAACTGGGTCATTTTCATTTAGAATACATTTCTTGGGGGTCCTGCACATGCCTATTACTATAGTCATGCTACCCTGAGTATGCTTGACCTTGTCTGATCTTTGAAGCTAAGCAGGGTCAGAGCTCGGTTAGTACTTGAGCAGGAAACTACCCTGGAATACCAGGTGCTGTTATGTTTTCTACAAAGAAGGAAGGCCTCGCAAATACTTCGAGTCACACCTTGCCAAGTAAACACAGAGGATAGTCACAACATGGAAAACTATCCACAGAGTTACCAGAAGTCAACATCAACTCAATGGTGCATGACAAGCCTATTGCCTAGGAAGCAGTGTTATTTCTTTGATCTGTTGACAGCTGCAGTGCTGAAAATAATTTCAATAACTGGAAGAACTACACAAAATGAGATGTAAATATTTGATGGAATACAATCTGTGTTACTCAGAAATATGAACAGTAGCAGTCGAAAGGAGAGAAGCTTTGTGTGTACACACCAATAATTGGGCCTTGATCAAAAGGTCTGTGGCCAGTAATAAGACCTGAGGATGCTAATATATCTCTGTCCTTGTGGGGTGTATTCTTGTTATATGCACATGGCTGAGTTTATTGCATTGGTTATGCTTTAAGTATTGTTGTCTCTTATATTTTAAAAGGAGATCTGATTCACACAAAAAAGGTCACCTTGTAAGACACTTCGGGCTCGATATTCTTCTGGGCAGGCTACGTGCCACTATGTGCATAGCCCTGCCTGCCAACCCTTAACCCAAGATATTCAGTGCAGGGATCATATGCAGCACCGACATTGAATATCCAGGGATCGCCACACATTCTGGAAGCCGCATTAGGTAACTGGGCAGCAGCGATATTGCATGCTGCCCAGTTAGCTCCTGCACCAAAAGATAGGCGAGGATTTTCCTTGCCTAACCTTTCGGCACAGATCGCTAGATGGGCAGCATGCAATATCGCTGCTGCCCTGTTATCACGTGTCGCCACCTCTGATCCTCCCCGGAACTCCCTGACATGACATGCCCCAATGCTGAACGGATAGCATCGGGGCACGTAGGGGAGTTAGAAGGAGATATTCAATGTCACTAACCATGTAAGTGCCATTGAATGTCCTGATTTAAGGCATTTACATAGTTTAGTGGGCTGTAAACCACGTAAATTCCTTTCGAAGGCCCTTCGTAACTGGGCACTAAGAGATGCAGTAGCTTTCTAAATCCCATGTTCTCAGCCATCTGCGGGGGTTGGTTATCCAGGCTAATCATTTCCCTAATGCAATATGTCACCACCTTTGATATTGTCTTTGCTTTCTCTGAGACATTGATGCCGAAAACCACCCCATTTCCTTCGTGGTGCCTTGCTTACATGGATGTCAGGGCTTCTTATCTGCTATCCCATGGAGGAAGAGGTGGGAGGCTCAGCTTGGGAAGATATTTCCTCTTTTCTGTAGCTTGCCTGCTGCTGCTATTTGGTGTACAGGATGTAGTTCCTGGCCTAGTATCATCACCTTCCCTTGAACATAATTGGCATGTGTGTTGTTGCTGCAAATGATGGAGCATGCCACTGTTTGAACGATGGCCCATTAGCTTTTCTCTTCTAATGGATTTTCAACAGTACATGCATTCTATATAATGCTGATCCTCAAGCACTTTAAAAGTCTTCCACGTTTCTAATGTTTTCCAGAACTTCTGACAGTTTCCTTCAGAGCTGTTGTTGCTGGAACGGGGGCAGAGGTTGGACCAGAAGATGAAAACCTGGGGGCATCCCTCATACTCTTCACTACCTGCTCTAACTTTGGCCTTGCAGGTATCACGTCTTACATCTTCACCTGTGCTTGGGACGCTAACAATAAGCTTTCCTAGCCCCTCCTCTTCAAGCAAATAGCTTTTATCTATGCTCTTCTCATCCACTACCGACTCCAGACTGTTCATTCCATATGCCTGGAACAGCCTAACTGAATCAGTATATCAGGCTAAACTCTGGTCCTATTCAAATCCAGGCTAAAAGCCCACCTCTTCAAGGCTGCTTTTGGATCCCCTTATTCTCCTGTTTAACACCCATGTCTGTTTTAATCATTGCCTTAATGATTTACCCCAGTCCTCTGTTTGTCTGTTGAGTAGGGACTCTCTGTTATATGTACATGCTCAGCACTACATACGTCTTGCAGCGCTATAGAAATGATAAGTAGTAGTAGTACTTTAAATCTTTCAGTATCTAGGGATTCTGGAAATCCCTCACATGATCGTTACTTAAATCCTGTACCTGTCAAACCCCACCGTATGCATTCATTAGAAGGGAACAAGGTGTGGATGTACCTCCTACTGTGCTCTCTTGGCAAGGGCCCTACCTGCTGTTGGCCTTCCGCTGTCCCCACAACTTCACACTACTTTCTTTCACATTTTCACTGGGAGCTGCAGCTGTTGGTATTCTCCTCTTAAAGAAATCTTTCTTCGTCTTGGCCGGTGAACTACAGGGAGTACAAGTTCATTCTCTGGCCCTATATCTCGAGCATCAACCTTTCCTCCTATGATTCTGCCATCACGATGCCACCAACCCCGTTTCTTTTACATGTGTCTGTTCTGTGCTGCATATGCCTGGTAGCACTTTAGAAATGATTAACAGTAATATATGACTGTCTGCCTGCCTCTGCCTATCTATATGGGTAGTGCCTTTTGAGAATCCCAGATAAGTCCCTAACGCACCCAGATGTTATTTGCATAGCATCGGGGCATGTTGGGGGCATTTCAGGGTGGAGTGGGGGTGGAGGAGGGAGCTACACAGGTAGCAGTGATTTTTGATGCTACCCGCATAGCCCTCTGCTCCTTAAAGATAGGCGAGGCTTTTCCTCCTTATCTTTAAGGCACAGAAGCTATGCAGGTAGCATCGAAAATTGCTGCTACCCATGTAGCCTCTGAGGCTGCCAGGGTGTCCAGGCTAACCCGCAGAAGTGAAAATCTGGGTTAAGGGGGTTGGCTGGCAGACTATGCGCCACCGTGGTGCATAGCCTGCCCAACTCAAAATCGAGCCTTAAGTGCATAATTCCCAACTGCGCCCATATTCCTCCTACGCTGCACCCCCAGCAATACCTCCTGTAAAAATCATGTGCCTGCATGCCATAGCTCATAGATTTGCAATTTACCTAATTGTATACAAATCCCAATTAAAATACTGTACCAGGACAAATCATTGCAGTCAAAACCAATCAAAATAAAATTACCTCAAGAAGACAACAAAAGCCAAACACTGGAAGGCCCAGTTTTTCATCATTTGTCTCCCAGGAATGTGATATACTTTTTATATATTTATATTACAACAAAAAATTGGTAGCCCCCAGTGTAATTTAACAAAACACTTTAAGCAGAAAGGGAGAACCAGAAAATACTTGGATCCAATGTTTCTTGTGATAGCGAGCCCAGCCAGGAGTCCAAATCTTCAGTAAGTGTTGTGCATAAAAGTATTAGAATTTTCAGAAATTATTTGACAGCTTGCATGAGGAATCATTTAACTACTTACACCAAGGGGCATGTTTACTAAAGGTTAACGCATGCTAAGTAAAGTTAACGCACATTAAGTGCTGCCACTGCCTATTCATTTCTATGGACTATTGCAGCACTTAATTCACATTAACTTTACTTAACACACATTAACCTTTAGTAAACATGTCCTCAGTTTTCCTCAACATCAACGTTTCAGCTTCCCATGGTTTGCATCAGGGGTCCTGCTGATAAAAAGCACTGTCAAGAGCTGGTATTTGTAACAAGCATTTAAACCACATAAAACCCTACCTTCCGATGGATGTCATCTCATCACAAACCAATAGAGTGCAAAAAACAAACTAGCAATAAAAACAGTCCATGCTAAATCAAACGTAAACCTCACAGATGCATAATTTTCAGAGGCCAAACTGTTCCCTGTATAAAAGTATGTGATTGTCATCTCCCCTAAGATTCAGACTATAAAAAGTGAATGCTTTTTACCAGAGAGACAAGTGATAATGTTACGGTGGTCTAGTGATCTGTGATAATAAGTCTGCTCTTATAATAGATGCCTGTTGATGTCTCTCTGAGATTACTTTAATTAATTTCTTTTGAGACCCTTTATTTTCATGTTGGTTTTGTGGTGTTTGTGGAGTTAATCACAATTTTCTTTGATACGACATAAAGATTTGCCATGTTGGGTGCCATTTTGGCATCCATTGCCATGCTTTTGGCTCGCAAAAAATGCTGTGTGCTGAACACAAAAACATTTTATGTTAAAGCTAATCATGCCAATTCTATCAAAAATGTGGTAGGAATCCACTTAGAGGAACTCTGCTCCAATATCACCTCAAGAACCATCAGGGCTTCAAATTATGGGATCTTCTTATAAAGAGCTGTAGTGTCATCAGTCACCAACCATATTTATTTATATTTTTATTTATTTATTTATTTATTTTTCTTATATACCGCACTCTTTTAATCAGTGCGGTTTACATATGAACAAATATAAACACAATGACACAGACAGCATTGTTTTTTTACAAAGAACAGGGTACATAAACTTGGCGGTCAACAGGGTTAACTATATACAAAAAACATGGCTAACTATATACATGGTATTTTTGGTTAATTAGATGGGGGTGGTAAATAAGTTAAAACTACAAGTACGGAGAAAAAGTTATTACAAGTACAGTATAAATACGGAATGGATAGAGTGAGCAAGTGAGAACCATCAAGATTAACCATTTTCTACCGGGGTCAAGTATGAAAGACCAGCATGAGGGCTATGTTCAGTTGGAGAAGCTTCAGGGTAGTATATTAGGAACAAATAATGTTTTAATGCCTTTCTGAATGTCATTAGACTTGAGATGGCTCTGATTTCGGGTGGAAGGGCATTCCAGGCTCTGGGTGAAAACAGTGAGAAGGCAAGTGATGAAATTTGGGCTTTTCATTGCTGGCTTTTATTGTCAGTACTGAAGTCTCTCCTTGAGGTTATTTTATTTTGCTTGTTTTGGGCTACAATTGTTATTCCTGGTGCAGTATTTAATTGGGATAGCTAGTGGAACATATAAAAAACCATTTTAGGAATATATTGTACCATATACATACTAAAATAACCCCCATAAAGTCTAAGAGACCTTTAAAACTCATTTTTCTGTGACACTAAAAGAGAAATAGTAACAGTCTGACTATACCTGTTTGCCCTGTCCTACTCGGGTTCATGTCTCGTTCACGATAGACTCACACCTAAAGTGACTGAGAGATTTTTAAAAAGAAAGTCAGTTTTCTGTGGCAGTGAGAGAGAGACATAGTAGCTGACTGCCTACCTCTTTGCCCTGTCTTGTGTGGTTTTTTTATTAAGAGAAAGGAAGACACTTAAATTAAACCCTGGATATTCAATACCGGTTAGTGCTGCTGAATATCCCAAAGGTGCCACCGTTACATGCTTCAGTGTTAAACGATTAGCACTGAGGCATTCCGGTGTGAAGCAGAGGGATATTTATTGCTAACTAGGCAGGGGCAATATTGAGCGACTGACGAATTAGCTAACGCGGCAAAAGCTTGGCCAGGGTTACTTGTGCCTGGCTTTTGCCACGTATTGCTATCCGGGCAGCAACTCGGTATTCTGCTTGCTGTATCCATCTTATCAGGTGGTGATATGGTCGCCTATTCTGGAAGCTGCTAATGAGATACCTGAAGATAAGGTGTCTCTTGCAGATATCTGGAAGGTGGTGACCCATATATAGAGCAGACACTGGCTCACCATATCTCGGCTTTGTACATTCTCTCAAGAGACGGTAGTGAAGCTGAATATGGTCGAGGGGCGGGTGAGTTCATTACATGAACAGGTTTCTAAATACAAATGGACTTGTTCTTCTCTTCAATCAGTGCATTCTTCCGTGATTAAGGACACTTTGATTCTCCATATGAGATTGGAGACATTAGATAATTTCCATAGAGCAAATAATGTACGTTTTTTAAATTTTCCCATTACGTCGTTACTTACTCCTGATTAATTATTGAAGAAATATTTTAAGGAAGCCCTGGCCCTGCCTAATGCAGATTCTATTGATGGCTGTGATGTATTGAGGCCTAGGGAGGCTTTCAACTTCACACAATTTTTAGAAGATTCCCAGGATACCATATTCACTAGGGCTACGTTGCTTGTTACATTTGTTTCTCTGCAGGACAAGAGTTCTGTGTTTAAGAGCTACTTTAAAAATAAGAACATAAGAAATGCCATCAAGACTAGTATCCTGTTTCCAACAGTGGCCAATCCAGGTCACAAGTACCTAGCATAAACCAAAAGTCCACAGTTTCCACAATGCTCATCCTGGGGTAAGCAGTGGATTTCCTGGGTCCTCTTTAATAATGCTTTATAGACCTTTCCTCCAAGAACTTGTCCAAACCATTTTTAAACCTAGCTACACTAAAAGCTTTTACGACACTGGTAACAAATTTCAGAGTTTGATTGCACATTGAGTGAAAAAATATTTTCTCTTGTTAGTCTTGAATGGGTTATATTGTAGCTTCATTGTGTGTCCTCTACTTTTTGATCGGTAAACAACTGATCTATGTTAACCCGTTCCACTCTATTCATCAATATATAGACTTCTATCATCTCCCCTCAGCCTTCTCTTTTCCATGTTGATGAGCCCTAACCTTTTAAGCCTTTCCTCACAGGGGTATACTTCCATCCCCTTTTTCATTTTGGTGGCTTTTCTCTGTACCTTTTCTAATTCCGCTATATCCTTTTTAAGATATGGTGACCAGAATTGCACACAATATTCAAGGTGCAGTCAAACCATGGAATGATACAGAGGCACTATAATATCCTTGGTTTTATTCTCCATCCTTTCTTTAAGATTCCTAGCATTCTATTTGCTTTCTTGGCCACCGCTGCACATTTGTCTAAGGTTTTCAACATATTATCCATGATGACGCCTAAATCTTTTTCCTGGATGGTAGTTTCTAAGGTGGTACCTTGCTTCGTGTGACCAATGTTTGGGGTGTTCTTTCCTAGGTGCATAACTTTGCACTTGTCCACATTAAATTTCATCTGCCATTTGGACACTCAGTCTTCTCATTTATCAAGATCCTATTGCAATTTCTTACAATCTTCTTGGGTTTTAACAGCTTTGAATAATTTTGTGTAATCTACAAATTTGATCACCTCACTCATTATTCCCATTTCCAGGTCATTTATGAATATGTTAAATAGCAGCGAAAATTGGCCACTTAGCCCTTCTCCCTGCCTTCTATCTTTTAACCAGTTTCTGATTCACAATACTACACTGCCTCCAATCCCATGACTTTTTAAGTTTGCCAAGAGTCTCTCATGAGGGACCTTGTCAAAGGCTTTCTGAAAATCCAGATACACTATATCAACCAGTCCACCTTTGTCTACCTGTTTATTCACACCTTCAAAAAAATATGAGAGTAATAAGACAAGACTTTCCTTGGCTAAATCCATGTTGGCTTTCTCCCATTAAACCATGACTATATGTATGATCAGTAATTGTATTCTTTATAATGGTTTCTACCATTTTGCACGGTACTGATGTCAGACTCATAGGTCTGTAGTTTCCCGGATCACCCCTGGAACCCTTTTTAAATATTGGTGTTACATTGGCCATTCTCCACTCTTCAGATACTACAGATGATTTTAATGATATTCACAGATTACTAATAGTAGTTTCAGTTCTTTCAATACTCTTGGATGTATACCATCCAGTCCAGGTGATTTGGTACTCTTCAGTTTATCAAATAATTGTAATACATCTTCCCAGTTTATCAATATTTCTTTCAGTTCTTCCAATACATCAGCTTTATATACCATTTCAGACATGGGCAAATTCCCTACATCTTCTTCAGAAAAGACTGAAGCAAAGAATTCATTAAGTCTCTCCGCTGTGGCCTTGTCTTCACTTAGTGCCCCTTTTACTCCTCTATCATCCAATGGTCGAACTGACTGTCACAGGTTTTTTGCTATGAATATACTTGAAAAAGTTTTTATTGTGCATTTTTGCTTCCACAGCAAGCATCTCTTCAAATTCTCTCTTTGCCTGCCCCTTATCAATGCCTTGCATCTAACTTGGCAATGCTTATGTTGTTCCCATTTTCGTCATTTGGGTCCTTTTTCCATTTGCTGAAGGATGCTTTTTTGGCTTATGTATTTTGTGGGGCCAAGATCCAACTTTTTCCGGATTTAACCAATAGAAGGCCTTTTTGGCCCTTAAACCTAGAGTGATGGCTTTGGATGCCTCTTTCTTTTTGCATTATCCATGTAAATATTTGGTAAATCTTCAGGGTTTGTGAGGGAGAATCACATAGTTGGGGGGGGGTGCAAATGGGTTAATTTCAGTGTCTTTGTTTTAGGGGAGGTGACTGCCACTAGGAACACAACCTTCCAGGTCAGGTATTTAAGTGGGCAAGAGGCTAGCGGCTCAAAGGGGGCAGAGAGGAGTTGCTTGAGAACCACGTTGAGATCCCACACTACCAGCGGGGGCTTGACTAGAGGTTTAGAAAGGAGGAGACCCTGAATGAAGCAACCCACCAGTGGGTGCGCAAAGATGGATTTATCACTCAATTGGTGATGGTATGCACCAGGGACGTACCAAGCTATAACTGCTCCTTGTGCTACTTGCAAGACTGGTGCCCCCTTGACAATCAGACTTTTATCTGTTACATATTTTATTTATTTAAAAGCATTTCTATGCTGCTTATAAAAATCTAAGTGGCTTACAAAATAACATTCATAACAATAAATTAGACAGTAACAAACTGAAAATATCATAAAATGAAAAAAAATGTTGCTGCCTTTAATACTTCAAAGTAAACTGCACTGCCCTGAAGAGCTGTTTAATCCACCAGGTAAAACACTTGTTGAAACAATGCTGTAAAGCTGCTTATGAAGCAGTTTTATATTGATCATGCCTCTTAATTTGTTTGGAAGCCTGTTCCACTCAACAGGACCAGCTAAAGAAAAACAACATATTCGAGTTTCAGCAAAATAATTTTCCCTTATTGCTGGAACACCTTCAGATCTTAAAGCCCAAGGGAGCTTATGCAATTTTTAACACAGTACCAATGTAGTTGATGGCATCACCATATAATGCTTTTTGAATCATTGTGAACAGATTATACCTGATCCTCCATAAACCTGACAACCAATGTAAACGTTTAAACATGGAAAAATATGATAACATGATACCTCTTCCAAAACACAAGAAGCTGCATTCTGAGCAAATTTAAAAACATTGGCAGTGGTTGTAAGGCGGCCCAATGTGCTGTTTGATAGACAGTCGTGAGTCTAATGCAACCCTCAGTCAACTTTAGTCAACTTTATACAGGCCTATTGTCTAATACAAAATTACTATCTGATAACAGCCTGCAAGGAGCTTATGTAACGTAGGTGTCATCTTGATACAAAATCTAGCTTATATTTAAATTTAGCCAAATGTGACTTCACTATCCATAAAGGCAAACATAATAATAAGTAGAAAAGTGGTCTTCTGATAATATTTAGTATAATGTTATAGGGTTTTAAACCAAAGTTTACCAACCAAACTAATAAAGAAGGAACTGGAGCACAAATCCAATTGACAACTCAATTATTTCAAAATTACTTTCCTTGCTTTCTGCACAGCAAAATCATCAATGACATTGTCATAATTGAGAGTGTCAGCTATTTCATGCTCAATAGACAAAATTGCCAAGTTGGACAAACATTCTTGGCACATCGATGACCTAAGGTAATTTTTTATAAGCTTCAACTTCCTAAAACTACATTGGCAAGAAGCAACAGTGACTGGAATTGTTAAAAAAAATTTAAGTGCAAATCTCTATATTAGGATATGCATCTTTTAAGGAATACATGTGGATATATTGCAAAAGGTCAATAGTATTTGCTTTGCCTAAATCAGCAATCAACATATTTGCCTGAAATGGATAGCAGTGGGGGTGTACTATCGACTGCCTGGCCAGAATGAAAAAATGGATGATGAAATGCTCAAAGAAATTAGGCAAGCTAACAAAAGTTACAACACAGTAATAATAATGGGTGATTTCAATTACCCCGGTATCGACTTGGTCAATGTCACAGCAGGACATGCTAGGGAGATAAAGGGGTATGTTTACTAAACTGCGGTAAGGTAACAGTGGTAATGTTAACGTGCATTAACATTACCTAATGCGTGTTAACGTTACGTTAACGCGCGTTAGCGTTACCTAACGCGAGCTAGTGTTCCTGGCCATGGTAAGCCCAGAAAAGGGTGGAAAGAGGGCGGAGAGAAGGGGTCAATGGGCAGGGAGTGGGCGGGGAGAGGCTCCCACAACACCAACACGGGGAACTGAAGGGCTGAAAAGTAACACAAGTGAAAACCTGGCGTTAGAGGCATATTTGCAGGAGAGAGAAACCATTTCAGTGTCAGCAATGTACAGCATAGACAGGGAGCCCAAGAAGGGTGATAGTAGTGCTCCATTTGCAGCAACAGCATAGTGCCCAGGTATGAAAGGCCACTATGGTGATGGCGCAAATGGGGCATGGGGGCTGCAGGTGGGACATGCAGTGGGGGCAACTGGGGCACAGGGTGGACTAGGCGGATGCCTAGGTGGCACATTGGAACGCAGACAATGGAAACCAGCAAGACAGCAACTGACCAGGGTCAAACATGCCCATGAGTCTGTGCCCCACAGTGTCCCATCCAGGGGACATTACCCAGAAAGTACCCAAAGGGGCACATAACATTGACAGGCGGTGCCAGGGGAAGCATGGACAGCTATGTAGGCACCCCTGCCCCAGAGCCCACACCTTAGGCAGCCGCCTACCTGCCCCCTGGATGGCCTGGGACTGCGCACAACCGTCACGACTGCATATGGTCATGGCGGCATGGCGGGGGGGGGGGGTGTTTGTGCTGGAGGGAGTAGTGGCACCCACCTGCAGTGGACCTAGGCCATACCCTGTACTAGTATGTGGTCTGCAGTGCAACAGAAGAGGTCTGGCTGTGGAAAGTAAGAGTAGCCGCAGGGACCACTATGCTGCTGTGTCAGCAGTGTGGAGCAGTACACTCAGCCAGTGTGTCCAAGAGCAGAGGGTCCAAGGTTTAAGTCCCATCTGTGGATCCTGCAGAGCATCACCCCATAGTTTTATCCCACAATGCAGCCACAACAACAACATGTGCAAACCCCAATGCAGCAGTGCACAGGGGTACAAACACCCACTCATACGGGTTCCACTATCCACAGCCTCATGGAGTGTCAGGCTGTTGGCCCCAGCACAGAGCTGCAGTTATCACCAGAGCACTACTACTACCCCTGCACAGTTTAGCAATGTCGGCACTGTGATCAGGACCAGTGTAGCGGGCAGGGTTGTCAACCACCTCTATCTCTGCACAATGCTGAGATAGGTGTGGGAGTGTGCGTATGTATATCCATTGTTTGTGTCTGCCAACACCTCAATAAGCCCACATTGCTCACATAGTTTCCAGCGTTAGCCTGCAAATGTGCATAATGAGGAGCAAGGTATTGTAGGTATGGCCCAGACAGGGCAGATTGGCCAGGATGCATCTGCACAGGGTGGATGGTAATGGCTGGGACACTGTAGTGCTCGACCACCCCCTGCATGGGCAGGGTGGCCACAGCATGTCACGCTGGGAGGTCACTCTCACTCTGACCGAGCAGTGACCATGGCATGTCCATGTTCCCACATAGTGCTGCACATTATTTGTCTCTAGTGATACCTGTGTGTTCCTGGTTCTGGAGTCCAATCATGGAGATACCTGTTTGGTGTTTGTGCTGTGTATCCCACCTCTGGGTGCACTATGGACTGACTAGTGGGCTGTCTGCATTTAGTCTGTGCATGGTGGAACCACCCTGTAGGATGCTGGTGAATGGCAGACTGTGGCGTGGGGCAGTTGAGCCTTCCTCTGCCCACCCCAAGCATCACTGCTGACCTGCTACTGTCACAGGTATGGCTCTGACCCATCAGCCCTGAAGGGCTATCATCTGCCAACAGGGCCGTGGTTGCTGGTACTACAGCCATTCCACAGGGCACAGGCACCTGTCCCACCACACCCCCATCTACAAAAGGGGTGCTTACCACTTAGACCCATAGAGGCAGTGCTACCTGAACCTCATGCGAGTCTAGACATCCTGCTGCCCTGATAACAGGTACCCATGGCAGCCAGACCTTAACACCACATACTTACTTGCCCTCTACATCCATACTATATTTATATCTTTTACCTCTTTGTAATCTTATCTGTGACCTATACCATATAGTTATCCAAAAATTGACATGTACATAGTTTACCCTATTCACATCCACGTTCTTTGTATATAGTTAACCCTGTTTTACCGCCTAGTTTTTATACCCTGTTCTATGTAAAAAACCAATGCTGATTGTACCATTGTGTTTATTTTGTTCATTTGTAAACCGCGCTGACTGAGAGTGCGGTATATAAGAAATAAAAATAAATAAAATAAATAAATAAATAAACATACGCACTAATCCGGATGGTGTCCGGTCCCACAGGACTACATGTGACTTCAGAACACAGATAGGAACAGAAATACTTTCAATTGCACTCTAGGAGCACCTGTCACACACTGGTAGTGATGGGGATGTGCAGCAGGACCTATCTCTAACATCACATGTACTGTAGACCTAGTGCTGGGCACCTGTCCTATCCCTCAGGGTGAACACGGAACCTGCACAATGGCATAGTCTGTAGCTACTCTGTGCCAGTATCACACACTGTCAGTCCGTCTTACCACGTTGCTGTACCGGAGAGGTGCAGACCGCATTTGGTGGTCAGCTGTAGGCCGCTGTTCTGCATGTGCAATGCATCATGGGTGCTGGTGGGGTTACCCTATCCTGGCACACAGAGCAGATGGTTTGCGTGGTGACCTGCAGTCCTTCTGTACCCAGCCATTGCAGTGCAACACGCCATAGAGGTATAGCCTACTGGTTAGTACGCTGATGTTCTAGGCAGTGGTCATAGGTTTAATTCCTCGTTGTTCCTTCTTGTCCATGTCAGATATTTTGCATGCCTGTGACAGTCATATCTTTGCAGATCCGTGTTGCCAGCCCATAATACCCTCACCACAGTTGCCATCACTCCTTATAATGGGATGGTGTTGGCAGCAGAGGATCACATTTCTGTGACAATGACAACACTAAAATTAAACTGCGCAGAAGAAAGGCCTGGAAATGGGAATAACGAGTGAGGTTATCAAATTTGCAGATGACACAAAACTATTCAAAGTTGTTAAAACCCATGAGGATTGTGGAAAATTGCAAGAAAATCTTGATAAACTTGAAGACCGGGCATCCAAATGGCAGATGAAATTTAATGTGGACAAGTGCAAAGTTATGCACCTAGGAAAGAAAAACCCAAATTATGGTTACACGATGCAAGGTTCCACATTAAGAACCATCACCAAGGAAAAAGATTTAGGCATCATCGTGGATAACATGTTAAAACCCTCCACCCAGTGTTCAGCGGTGGCCAAGAGAGCAAATAGAATGTTAGATATCATAAGGAAAGGAATGGAGAATAAAACAAAGGATATTATAATGCCTCTGTATCATTCCATGGTGTGACCGCACCTTGAATATTGTGTGCAATTCTGGTCACTGTATCTTAAAAAGGATATAGCGTTATTAGAAAAGGTACAGAGAAGCCACCAAAATGGTAAAGGGGATAGAAGGATACACATATGAAGAGATGCTAAAACGTTTAGGGCTCTTCAACCTGGAAAAGAGACGGCTTAGGGGAGATATGATAGAGGTCTATAAATTAATGAATGGAGTGGAATGGGTAAACATAGATCGATTGTTTAAGCCATCAAAAAATAGAAAGACTAGGGGGCATGCAATGAAGCTACAGGGTAACCTATTTAAGACTAATAAGAGAAAATATTTTTTTCACTCAACGTGTAATCAAACTCTGGGCTTTGCTACCGGAGGGTGTAGTATAAGCTGTTAGTGTAGCCGGGTTTAAAAAAGGTTTGGACAAGTTCCTGGAGGAAAAGTCCATAAACCATTATTAAAGTGGACTCAGAATATCCATTGCTTGCCCCAGTACAAGCTTTGTGGAACCTGTGTCTTTTGGGGAAACTGCAAGGTACTTGTGACCTAGATTAGCCACTGTTGGAAAAAGGATACTGGACTTGATGGACCTTGGTCTGACTACTATGGCATATCTTATGTTCTTATGTTCTCTCAGCTTCTGACACTAGTTCCAGAATATCCAAGTCAAAATCATACTTCCGAGCTAGGCTTGCTGCACAGGTTTTGGCTCCTTCCACTGAGAATGTTGCAAGAGAATTTCCAGTGGGGAATTCAGTCAGAAGACATCCCAGCTAGTGTTTCAAAACACCACTGCATTTGCTTTATAAGGCTGTCCAACACCATGTTACATTGTCTCTCAAAATTATTTTCCAGTGTAGGAAGATTTATTCATTTAACAGGGTTTTTTATACCGCTTTATCATTTTAGTCAAAGTGGTTTCTGTTGTAACTTAAACTTGGTAAAGTACATTAATAACTTGGATTTTCTGAGGCAATGTGTGGTTAGGTGGCTTTCCCAAGACTACAAGGAGTGCTAGTAGGAACCAAACCCTGGTTATTTGGTTTTTAAGCCAGTGCTCTAACCATTAGGCTACTCTTCCAAGATCTCTGGCAGGTTCACTCAAACATATTCTTTTTGCCTTATGTCTCCTTTTTCTTGCAAAAACTGGTTTGATCAGAAAATGCAGCGGAATGCAATAACCACGGCCTACCAGGGATTAGAAGCAAACTCTTTATTAAGGACCCAACTTTACAAGTTTCGGCCAAAGGCCTTCATCAGGGGTCTAAAAAACAGACACATGATTAAAAACAAAATAAGTATCACATAATTTAAAAACAATAAAAACCACAAAAACATAAAAACAGAGGAGATGAATAATTTGAAAAATTACCAAGAGGCCACATAGAAAGTGTGTATCACACGTCTATGGGGTGGAGCAACCGCTCTTCCTAATCTAAAACATGATAAAAATATGAAGATATAGGTGTTAGTGCCTTTAAAAATACAAGGATAACAAGAGAAAAGGGAAAAGGGCAGCAAAACATACATAAAATTGAGTATATGCATGATCATAAATAAAACACCTTGTACATATGTGTATTGTGAACAAAATGCGTGAAGCAGAATGCAATATATTATACAACATAAAACTCTGCAAAGAGGAGAGCAGGTAACATACAACACCCTAAAATGGCCCGTTATCATGTTTTAGATTGGGAAGAGCGGTTGCTCCACCCCATAGACGTGTGATACACACTTTCTATGTAGCCTCTTGGTAATGTTTCAAATTATTCATCTCCTCTGTTTTTTATGTTTTTGTGGTTTTTATTGTCTTTAAATTATGTGATACTTATTTTGTTTTTAATCATGTGTCTGTTTTTTAGACCCCTGATGAAGGCCTTTGGCCGAAACTTGTAAAGTTGGGTGCTTAATAAAGAGTTTGCTTCTAATCCCTGGTAGGCCGTGGTTATTGCATTCCGTTGCATTTTCTGCTCCTGTTTATTTGCGGAAGGCTTTCTTCTCTTTTTCCTTAAAACTGGTTTGATGACAATTTGTTGGACTGTTATCTTTGCAGCATTGATTATTTCTGTGATACCTTTGTCACGCATGCACTGTATCTGCAATGACAAACCTTGCAACAGCTTTGAAGCTGTATCATCACATATATTCTTTGATTACTAGCAGCGGTTCCTTCTGTCGACCACTGTAAGAATCTGACACCATAGATGGAGCAAGCAAAGAAATTCAAAATTGATTTATGTGAGAAGTGTTTGAGCATCTGATACTGTATCATCATTATGGCTCCAGTCATTGCTTAACTCTTGTAGAACATCAGAAACTCCTTCAATTTGTGTCAACGGTGCAGAAACTGCTTCTTTTCTAACAGACCACCTAGTTACACTACTACTTTTGAAAGAAATAGTCGACACCTTCATCAGTCATTCCCATTTCACTGTAGAGCCAGAGAAAAAGGTGAACAGTTTTTGAACATAACCAAAGAATGTTATGAAGAGTGGTGAAATCTCAGCTGCATGAACTCTGACTAAATTGAAGGAATGGGCTGTACGTGGCGCAAATATGGCCAAGGAGTGGAGACCACTAATTCGGGCTTGCACTCTCCTGTACTTGTCTGCCATATTTGCTCCTTTATCATATCCCTGACCTCTACAATCCTTTATATCAAAACCATTACTTTCTAATTTTCCTGTAATCTCTGTGGCCAGCCCAAGGCCAGTTTTATCACGAGTTTCAATGAAATCAATGAAACTTTCTTCCAATGAACATTGACGATCTTTAATTAAAACATATCACATAATTTGGGCTAACTGCTCCTTGTGAGAAACATCAGGTGTACTGTCAAACAGAACAGCATAATATTTAGCCTCTTTGATTCATGATAAAACTTCTTTCTTCACCTTTTCAGCCAGCAGTGCTATTAACTCATTTTGTATTCGTGTCGAAAAGTATGTCATTGATGCTTTTGTTGCTTTAGCAGCTGCAATATGTTCAGCCAACCCTGGGTGGTAATGACTTACTAGTTCTAAGATTTTCAGAAACAAAACACAGTTTAGTTTTCCAATAACCTCACTAGAACCTCACAAAGCAAAATTGTTTTGAGCGCAGAACATTATAGCACCAATGATAACCTTCAACATGTTGCGGCTCCTTTCTATTTCTCCTTTCAATGCTTTCTGTAAGTCATTGTCAATAGTTTTGTATTTTTTCAAATCCCTTTCAAGCTCTGTCTGATGGGAGCATTTTCTGTGCTCTAAGCTGTTCTCATGCTCTGCAATCCTGGGGCTCAGGTGAACCCCCACCAGAAAAATTTTAGCAGGATCTGAAAATTTACAGTTGTTCTTAGCACAGGAGAAAACAACATGCATGGAGTGGAGAAGTGGCCTATTGGTTAGAACACTGACTTTCGAACCAAGAGACCAGCATTTCATTCCCTACTAGCACTCCTTCTGGCCTTGGGCAAGTCACTTAGCTCTCCATTGCGTCAGAAGAATCCAAGTTATCAATGTCCCTGTTTAATGTACATTACCAAGTTTAAGATATAGGGGTATGTTTTCTAAACGGTGCTAACGTTGCAGCTGCAATGTTATCGCGCGATACGTGATGTGATCACACGATAAACCATGCGAGAACGTCACGTATTGCGCGATAACGTCTCCTGCGGCGTTAAGGTCCGCAGAGAGTGGAATATGGCTCCCCAGAGGGCGGAGTAAGGCTCTCCAGGGGCGGAGATAAGGGGTCAATAGGCGCAGAGTGGGGGGGAGGGGCCCCATGCACACTATCGCCGTGAATTGAAGGTCTGAAAAGTAGCGCCAGTGAAAATGGTTTATGGTTTATGCGCTAGAGGCACATTTGCAGGGGAGAGAGACCATTTCAGTCAGCAATGTGCAGCAAAGGCAGGGAAACTAAGAAAAGTGATAGTAGTGATCATTGTGCAGCAACATCATAGTGCCCAAGTACGAGAGGGCACTACGGTGAGGCTGCCAATGAGGTACAGGGGGCTATAGGCGGGACATGCAGTGTGGCAGCTGGGGAACAGGGTGGGCTAGGCAGATGCCTAGGTGACATATAGGAATGTAGAAGCGGAAAACCAGCAAGACAGCAACTGACCAAGGGCAAACATGTCCACGAGTGTGTGTCCCACAGTGAACCAGGGGACAGTACCCAGCAAGTACCCCAAAGGGCACATAACATTGGCAGGCGGTGCGGGGGAGAAGTGTGGATGTCTATGTAGGCACCCCTACCCCACACTGGATGGCCTGGGACTGCGCACCACCAGCACCACCGGCAGAAGGGCATGTCAGCATGGTGGCGGAGGGGTGCTGGTGGCAGAGGGGGCAGTGGCATCTGCCCGCAGCAGACCACGGCCAAGCCCCGTTTAGGTGGGTGCCGTACAGTGCAACAGACAAGGTCTGTCTGACGAACAGTCATGGTATCCCCAGGGAATGATCTGCCTCTGTGGCAACAGTTTGGTGCAGTACACACAGCCAGTGTGTTCAGGGGCAGAAGGTCACAGGTTCAAGTCCCAGCTGTGCCTCCTGAAAACTATGTCTCTATATTTTACCCAGTACTAAACCGTGGTAATAAAGACAGAACCTTTATTGCAGATAAAATAAACAAGCCATAAATGCCTATATTTTACCCTACAGAGCACAGACACCATAAACATGTGCAATCCCTAGAGCAGTTTCCCCAACTGCAGTCCTGGAGGGCCAAACACCATTCAGGTTTCATGCTGTCCCTAATAAATATGCCTGTGCTGCATCTGTATGCACCGCCCTCATTGCATGCAAATGTATCTCATGAATATTCATTAGGGACAGCATGAAAACCTGAACCATGTCTGGCCCATCAGGACTGGAGTTGGGAACCTCTGCCCTAGAGCAGCAGCCAACAGGGGCACAAACACCCACACCCACAGGCCCCACTATCCAAAGTTTCATGGAGAGTCAGGCTGTTGTGCCCTGTGCGTAGCAGCATCTCCCAATACTGGCAACTGCATACCGTTCCTGCCGTTCTAAACTTGGGAACACGTTCCACATATATCAAAAGGTTGCTATGATTAATGCCAGATAACAAATCCTAGGTTAAACACGTTTTGTTGAGAGAGATTCATCATAGCAACCTTTCTGATATCTGTGGAGTGTGTTTCAGTTTTTGCTTCTGACAGTGTTTACCACCCCGGGGAGTGACCCCAACAGTATTGCGTACCATGGCAATGCCCGCACTATGCCCAGGACTGGTGTGGTGGCCAGGGCTGCCACAAACCTCTATAGTTTCACAAAGCTGCATAGGTGTGGGAGTGTGTGTATGTCTATCCAGTGTGTTGTGGCTGCCTACACCTTACTGATCCCACACTGCTTGCACTGTCTCCAGTGTTAGCCTGCCAATGTGCATGATGAGGGGCAAGGTACTGTGGGTATGGCCTGGACAGGGTGGCCTGGGCAGGATGCATCTGCACAGGGCATAGGTGAATGGCTGGGACATTGTAGTGCCCGACCACCACCTGCACAGACAGGGTGGCCACGGCATGTCATGCTAGGAGGTCACTCTCACCCTGACTGAGCAGTGGCCATGGCATGGCTTGGTTCCCCCATAGTGCTGTACAGTATTTTTTAAGTGATATTTATGGGGTTTCTTTTCTGGGGCCCAGTCACTGACATACCTGCTTGGTGTGTGTGCTCACATCCCATTTTTGGGTGCACACAGTTCCTCCAGGAACATGCACTATGTACTAGCTAGCAGACTGTCTGCAGTTAGCATGTATATGGCTGGAACACCTTGCAGGGTGCAATGGGTGGAAACTGACTGTGCCCTCTGCTGGTGAATGTCAGATAGGGTGTGGAGCAGCTGAGCTTTTCCAAGCCTACTGCCTGTCTACCAGTGCCTTATGTGTTGTTTACATATCTGCATTGACTTCCCTGTAGGGTGCCTGTCCCCTCTACTGCCACCATTGCAGAGATGTAGAATGTGGATCTGTTGGTGGGAGATCCTGTCCCCCACCCTGAGATACAGGGGCAGGTTGGGTGGTGCTACATAATCCGCTTTTGGGTCCAAACACCCCCCTTCACTTATAACTTGTGACCATGGCACCCACACAGGATATGCACTATTCTGGATGTATCATAGTCCACAAGGGCTAGATGTGACTGGAAAATACAGATAGACACAGGTGTATCCTAAGTGCTTCTGCAAAGACTACCTATCACACACTGGCACTGATGGGGACCTGCAGCATAGACTATCTCAGCTAAGCCAGGTGCTGCGGACCTGGTGCTGGGCGCCCCACCTCAGCCTCAGGATGAGCACAGGACCTGCACAATATCACGTTCTGTAGCGACTCTGTGCCTGTAACACACATGGTCAGTTCCCCCTACCAGGCCTAGGTGCTGTGGGGGTGCATACCCCATCTTGTGATCAGCTGTAGGTTGCCGATCTGCATGTGCAGTGCATCATGGGTACGGGTGGGTTTACCCTATCCTGGTAACCACAGCAGACAGTTTGTGTGGTGACCTTCAGTCTTTCTGTAGCCAGCTAGCAGTGTGGAAGTAGTTGTAGAGATGTAACCCACTGGTTACTTCAATGACTGTAGAGGCAGAGGTCATGGGTTTGATTCCACAGTGGTGTTAGCTTAATAAGGCTGTCTGAGGCTTTTCCTTTTAATTTAAATCAGTGCTGCCAGCAAAATGCACCCTCACAGTGCTGTAACCTTAAGGCGCCTATAGGGCACATTAGAAGGCGCCTTGACAGACAGAGCACTTTATAATGTGCTCTATGGAGTGCCTTATAGGGCGCCTTATGTGGCACCTTAGGTTACAGCACTGTGAGGGTGTTTTTGCTGGCAGCACTGATTTAACTTTAAAAAGGAAATGCCTCAGACAGCACTGATTTAAATGAAAAACGGGAACTGCCTCAGACAGCACTGATTTAAATTAGAAATAGGGAAATGCACCAGGTAGCCTTCTTACATAACACTACTGCAGGATCAAACCCATGATCTCTGCCTCTGCAGTCATTGCAGTAACCAGTGGGCTACATCTTTATAGCTTCTAACACTGTGCTGGCATGAACTTAGGGTTACCGCACATTAACGTGCCACGGCACCCACTATCGCGCGTTACAGATTCTTGCTACCTTGACACCGGAACGCCCACTCCTTATACAGCATTCTTCACATTAATCGCCAGTAACATTAAGATAGTTTAGTAAACATAGCCCATAATGTAAACTGCTTTGACTGAAATGATAAAGCGGTAAAAAAACCCTGTTAAATAAAAAATGAGAAGCAAAATATTGCATCCTTAGATTTACTATACAAGAGCCATCGGCGGTGAATCTTTTCACCATTTTGAAGAGCTTTTTGAAACCAGTTTTTGCTGAAATGCCATTTTCCAGAAGTAGAACAACTGTTCAGAAAATTGCAGTCCCTATCATTTTGTTCTGGCCTGTGAGAAACTAACATACACCTAACTCTTTCAGTGATTGGAGGCCAAGTCATGGGATCATCAAATTGAAAATTTGTTTTCTGTGGATCTTCTTCCATTGGTTCACTAACTTCACCATTTCCATCCAGAATTTCAGCTACTTCCTCTTCAGTAGGTGTTTGTGTTTAAATAAATAAATACATAATCAGTGAGTAACATGAGCACAAAATGTTAACAGCTATGAATCAAGCAGTACTTCAAAGTGTTTTACTCAGCCCAAGGGTGATGTGGAGTCATGTGTGGAAATTCACTGCAGGGCCTCATTTGCATAAATATTTGCATATCCACTGGGCCTCAATGGCATACATTGAGCGGAGGCAGCGGCAGGATTCCCACCAGCCAGCTTCTTCAAAGAAGAGCACCATCGGGTGCGAGGAGCACCACCCGGAACCTTCCTCCAGGTCCCCTGAGCAATCGGGGTGGAGTGGAAGCAGCGGCAGGATTCCCGCCAGCCAGCTTCTTCAAAGAAGAGCCCCATCGGGCACGAGGAGCACCACCCGGCACCTCCCTCCAGCTCCCCTGAGTGATCGGGGTGGAGCGGAGGCAGCGGCAGGATTCCCGCCAGCCAGCTTCTTCAAAGAAGAGCGCCATCGGGCGCGCCCGTGCCTGGCAGGCCCACACCTGAGGGCCTCACCAGAGGGCCCTTTGGCGTGGCCCTTAGGCGCGGACCGAGAACCATCCCCCACGGCGCAGAAGAATACCGAAGCAGATCACACTAAGTAAAACAAAACACAAAAACAAACTGCTAACTCTTTTACTACCTCATTGACTGAAAATACATGTGCTGACTAGTTTGCAAAGCATTGCATGACTCTAAAAATGCTGTATATCAAATAGATCTACTACTACCTCATTGTCTGTTTGTTACTTCACTGTCTGTTGCTCCCTCATTGAATGTAAAAGCTAGCATGTACCGTTGCTACCTCATTGAATGTAAAAGCTAGCATGTACTGTAAACAAAATGTGCTAGTTAATATTATATAGATAATAGATAATAGATAATACATAATCTATAGTTCCCATTACTTGTGCATTGCTACCTCACCACTAACCTCATTGCTCTAGGAAAACACTAACCACATAACAAATTACCCCATTACTAACCTACACCTTGTGTACATCTCCAGAGGCTGCGAAACAACAAACTACATACATCACAGACTATACTACTAGAGTAGAACTAAGTAAGAAGAGAAGAGAAACTACACCGAAAGAACAGGTAAATATAGAACCACAAGAGAAGGATCAAACACCTACCACCACTGGAATACAACTCAAGTCAACCCCAGGTCAGTAAAGAGTAAAATGCAATCCTCTCACAATTACCTCATTGCATACCTTACGCTCCTACACACTTTCGTACCATACACACAGGGCATAAGACCAAACGAACAAATCCCCTTAATACACCTACATACCACCCAACCTGAATGGATACCAAACACACCCCTCTCTAAAGAACACTAACATTATAAGCCTTCAGTCCACAAAGCACATAATACCGCACGTACAACACATACACACCTCACAAATAGGGTACACACTAACCCAATCACAACAACCAACATCAAATGGGCCCTACTAAACGCCAGATCAATCAGGAACAAACAAAATACTATCCTCGACCTCATACAAGACAAAAGACTAGATGTAATATGCATCACAGTAACCTGGCTAGATGACTCTGACCATGTAATATTAAATCAAATCATCCCAGAAGGTTACACAGCATTTAATTGCATCAGGACCCAAAAGAGAGGTGGAGGAGTGTTAATACTGATCAGAAAAGAATACAGATTCAAAACAATCTCTACCGCAAACACAATAGAATCCAACACAATCATCATAGCCAACAAACACCTCAGCATCTCCCTCACCTACAGACCCCCTGGAACCACAACGGGATATCTCTCTACAGTACTTGAAACAATATGTGCACACAGCAAAAAGCTCAAACCCCTCATTGCACTAGGAGACTACAACCTTACCTCTACATCCACCAAGGAAGCTACATCATTCCTAAAAGCCATGGAATCGCTAAAATACCACCAAGCTATCAACACACCAACACGGTACAACTCCAGATATGGTTTTCATCTCAAAGCACCTGCTGGATCAAGGCAAGATCACAACACCAACAATCACACCGGTTCCTTGGTCAGATCACCACCTAATTGAATTCACATTGACACTAAATGACATCATCCAACACAAGGAAAATGAGACCATAACCAGGAGATTTAGAGCCTTCAAAAAAGAAGCATTCATAGACAAAATTGAACCACAACTTCAGCAGGACTATGAAATCCTTGACCTAGGCATAGAGAAATGGAACTCTATAATATCAAATGCAGCATCAACCCCTACAAGTACAGAAGCACAAACACGCAGGAGACCCAATGCCCCCTGGTACTCAACTGATGTTAGAGACGCAAAACGCACCCTACGAAGACTGGAGATAAAATGGAGGCGAAACAAGTCACAAGACTCCCTGATTCAATACAGAGACAAGCAAATGGAATACAACAATCTAATAAATGAACGTAAACAGCAATACCATACCAACCTAATCATGAAATCTGTCAACAAAACAAAAGAACTATTTAGAATTGTACAAACACTAACTAAGGACACTACAAAGCATGATACCCACCATCTTAACCTGCAGAAATATGCAGACTACATAAAATTAAAAAACAACACCCTGACATGCTCCATCGCACCGCAAACAGATGACCAAGAAACGATAGAGGAGCACCAAACCTGGGAAGACTTCAGCATACCATCAAAACAACAAATTGAGGACATAATTAGTGGCCTCAACACAATAACCTCACCATCAGACCCATGCCCATTAGCTTGGATCAAAGCCACTAAAACCCAGCTCTCCCATCACATTCACAAAATCGTCAAAGATTCACTCCAACAAGGATACATGCCACAAACTCTGAAACATGCCATGATAAGACCGATACTTAAAGGCAACAACCTCTGCCTCTCTGAACCAAAATCATACCGTCCTATCTCCAGTCTGCCTTTCCTTGCAAAAATCATTGAAAAAAACAGTAAACAACAGCTACAAGACCATATTAAATATTAACTTCAGTGCTCCTCTGGACATCCATCAGCACGGCTTTAAACCCCAACATGGAGTTGAAACACTACTTACCTCCCTCTTCAACAAGCTCTTAAAAGGCATAGACAACATAAAAAATGGATTCCTGCTTGTATTCATGGACATCTCTGCAGCCTTCGACACAGTGTCACATGCCAGACTACTGCAACGTCTGCAGCAAATAGGATTATGCATAAATACGCTAAAATGGTTTAGTTCATACTTGGAAAATAGAACGCAACAATTCAAATGCGCACAAAAGAAATCATCACATTTCCCCGTTACGCAGGGAATACCACAAGGCTCAGCCCTATCATCAATGCTCTTTAATATTTACATCCAGCCCATATATAATATCATCAAAAGTCACAAGCTCCATTATCACATTTACGCTGACGACATCATGGTGCATGCACCAGTCAACCTACTAGCACTCAACATCACAACTATAACCAAATGCCTTGAAGATATGAACACCTGGTTTGCAGCCAATAATATGACGGTCAACTACGATAAAACTGAGGCTATGTTCATCACCAGGAACACTACCTTCACTCCACCACAAACCATCAGCATTTTAGATAAGCTTATAGTAGTTAAAGATGAGGTTAAATACCTGGGCATCACAATGGACAGAGCGCTAAACCTGAAATCCCACATCACAAAAACTGCAAGCAAGGCCTATCAACGCTTAAGGATTACTCCACCAGGATCACTTCCGCACAGTATGCCAAGCACTCATTACACCTCTGCTTGACTACGGAAACGCGTTATATCAAGGCCTCCCTCAACAAACCCTACACCCACTCCAAATGGTGCAAAACTCTGCGGCACACATCATTACAGACACTCCAAGATCTGAGCACATCACCCCAGTCTTACAGCAACTACACTGGCTACCCATGATGGCCAGAGCAAAATACAAAATAATCCTAATCATCTTTAAAATCATCCACCAGCTCTCAGCAGAGGCACTCCAATACATTATAATGAAAGATACCTGTAACAGACCGAGAAGAACCGATAAAGACAACATGATCGGCACACCTGCAAGATTCCACAAGACTAAGCAAACAACTTCAAAAAGAGCTCCCTCCTTACTAGCGCCCACACTCTGGAATTCCCTCCCAACAAGCCTGAGAGCATTAGATGACCTAATGGAATTCCGAAAGGACCTCAAAACTTATCTCTTTATTGAAACTTATCAGCAGACGGAAAACACTCCCCACCCAAACAGTAATACATCTACTGCCAATAATTTGATATTCACTCATCTCGAATAGGCATATAAGTTAATGACATGACATCAACTCAGTACCCACTCACCTCACCCCAAACACTCATCCTAAACAAACATAATATAATGTTGTTAATTACCTCGTACTGTCTATATGTTACCCCTATGATAAATGCAACCCTCCAATTGTACTGTCTACTAGATGTTGTTAAGTACCTCTATGTTGTTATGTACCCCTATGTTAAATGTAACCCTCCTATTGTAATGTGACCACTTTGATTGAAGGATAAGGTGGTATACAAATCTGTTTAAATAAATAAATAAACATTTAATTTAAAAACTGATATGCTGCCCATCTAACATTTTAGAAGGCTGCCAAAGGAGCTCTTTCACACACCTCTTTTATCTCCCAGCAATGAATTAGGGACATTTTTAGCAAACATTAATGTGCGTTAAATGCCACTATACCTATAGAAATAAATGGGTGCTGCTGCATTTAGTGCATGTTAATATTTGTGAATACATATTAACTGTTAGTAAACATGCCTCTTAATGAGTGAGTGTCTTAATGCTATTTGCAGTGAGGCTAAAGAAAGGCTACCATATTCCTACATTACCATCCTCCAGTGTCAACTGCCAGGTACATTAGGAAGTACTACAAAACCCTGCTCATTTAGAACCCATAGCAAACCTGTCATATCATAACCGCAATACCAGGACTCATACAGCACCAAACTCAACATATAAAAAGGCAGCACTGAAAAATAAAACCAATATACTTCATATAAAACCAATACATGAAGGACTCCTACATAGAAACTACATAAAAAGAATACCACAGCTCGGTCATTTATGCAAAACATAGACAGACCATCAACAAATACAGAACAAGGGATCACAATTTAGAAATAAAAAGGCAATGATTGAAATGGGAACCCCAAAAGCCAAACTTTGAATGTCAGCACTGGAGAAATAAAACTATAAATTCATTTCCTCTTGTACTGACGAAACACAAAGACATCAGTGATGTACATTTCCCAGAGTCTACATATTTCAGTTAATAAATTCAAAATAAAATAACTTCTTTCTACTTTTTATTGTTTAGGCATTTTACTTTTCAGTCACAATTGCCATCAGCATCAGGTCCCTTCCAACCCCAGCTCTTCCCAGCATCAGGTCCCTTCCAGTCCCTGTCCCTACCAGCACGAGTTTGCTTCTTGACCCAGTTCCTTCCAGCATGAGTGCACTTCTTGTCCCAGCTCCCTCCAGTCCCTGTCCCTTCCAGCATCAGCTTGCTTCTTGTCCCAGCTCTTCCCAGCATCAGCTCCTTTTCTGTCCCTGTCCCTCCCAGCATCATCTCTCCTCAGTCTCTCCCAGCATGAGCTCACTTTTTGTCCCAGCTGCTCCCAGAATCAGCTCCTCTCCAGTCCCTCCTAGTATCAGTTCCCTTTCTGTCCCTGCCCCTCCCAGCATCATCTCTCCTCAGTCCTAGTCTCTCCCAGCATGAGCTCACTTCTTGTCCCAGCCCTTCCCAGCATAAGTTCCCCTCGAGTCCCTGTCCCTCCAAGCATCAGTTCTCCTTCAGTCCCTGTCCCTCCCAGCATCAGCTTGCTTCTTGTCCCAGCTCTTCCCAGCATCAGCTCCTTTTCTGTCCCTGTCCCTCCCAGCGTCATCTCTCCTCAGTCTCTCCCAGTATGAACTCACTTCTTGTCCCAGCTGTTCCCAGAATCAGCTCCTCTCAAGTCCCTCCTAGTATCAGCTCCCCTCCAGTCCCTGCCCCTCCCAGCATCAGTTCTCCTTCAGTCCCTGTCCCTCCAAACATCAGCTTGCTTCTTTCCCAGCCCTTCCCAGCATCAGCTCCCTTCCTGTCCCTGTCCCTCCCAGCATCATCTCTCCTCAGTCCCAGTCTTTCCCAGCATGACCTCACTTCTTGTCCCAGCTGTTCCAGAATCAGCTCCCCTCCAGTCCCTCCCAATATCAGCTCCCCTCCAGTACCTGTCCCTCCCAGCATTGTCCCTCCCAGCATCATCTTTCCTTAGTCCTAGTCTCTTCCAGCATGAGCTTGCTTCTTGTCCCAGCCATTCCCAGCATCAGCTTCCCTCCAGTCCGGCTCAGCATCAGCTCCCCTCCAGTTCCTGTCCCTCCCGGCATCAGCTCTCTTTCAATCCCAGCCCCTCCCAGCATCAGCTCCCCTCCAGTTCCTGTCCCTCCCGGCATCAGCTCGCCTTCAATCCAGCCCCTCCCAGCATCAGCTCCCCTCCAGTCCCTATCCTTCCCGGCATCAGCTTCAATCCCAGCCCCTCCCAACATCAGCTCACTTCTTGTCTCAGCTCTTCTCAGCATCAGCTCCCTTCCAGTCTCTATCCCTCCCAGCATTACCTCTCCTTCAGTCCCAGTCCCTCCCAGCATGAGCTCGCTTCTTGTCCCAGCCATTCCCAGCATCAGCTCCCCTTCAGTCCCAGCCCCCCCCCCCCCCCCAGCATTAACTATAGTATATCTGGACATTCAGAAAGCCTTTGACAAGGTCCCTCATGAGACTTTTGTCAAAATTAAAAAGTCATGGGATAGGAGCAGGGGTGGCCCAAGGGGGGTGCGGGGCCATGTGTGGAGATCAATTGAGGGGCCTCATTTGCATAAGGAACCTAAATTGTGTAAATATTTGCATAATGTTAACATGCACTTTTAGTAAACATGCCTCTTAATGAGTGTCTGAATAAAGAAAGACTAACAGATTTCTACATTACTATATTGCAGTGACAACCGCCAGGACCATTAGGAAGTACTACAAACACTGATCATTTAGAACCCATAGCAAATGCACCGTATCATAACAGCACTATCAGTGCTCACAAAGCACCAAACCCTACCTATCAAAAGGCAACACTGCATATATTAAAACCAGTACATCTCAGAGAATACCAATACATCTCACTGGGGAAAGAGAACAAGTGGGACTGTCAAATAGAAACAATATGAACAGAATACCTCAACTTGGTTACATATCAAGAACATAGACTGTCATCACACAAAGAATGAATGCAATGCAATGTATGCCTTTATGTCAGTCCTGACTCCTGGTGACCCAGAAACTCCTGTGTTTTCTTGGCAGTGTAACCAGAAGTAGATTGCCAGGCCTTTCTTCTGAGGCAATGGAGGGTTAAGTGACTTGCCCAAGGCCACAAGGAGTACTAGTAGGAATTGAACACTGGTTGCTTGGTTACCAAGTCAGTGTTCTAACCACTAGGCTACTCCTCCACTCCTACAAAGAACAAGGGATCACAATTTAGAAATAGGAAGATGATAATTAAACTGGGAACCCCAAAAGTCAAACATGAAATGTATAACACTGGAGAAATAAAACTATAAATTAATTTCCGCTTGCACAAAAACACGAAGATGTTATCAATACACACTTCCCAGACCTGACATATTCCAGTTAATAAATTCAAAATAAAAAGTATTTTTCTACCTTCTGTTTGGGATTTTATTTTTCAGCTTCAATTGCTCCAGTCACTTTCTTCTGGTTTCTTCGTGTCTTTTGAGATCTATCCATTTGTCCTTTCTTCTCTTTTATATTTTTTTTCCATTCACTCTCTATATCTGCTTTAACAAACTGATCTTTCTCCTTTTGCTCTTCCCCCTTTTCTTTCCTTATTCTTTTATCATCCACTCAAATTTCACCCTTCCATTCTCAATCCCCACTTACTCTGCCAATACCCAGCCCATCGTAAACTTTTCTTCCCTCCCACACAAAATATCTTTTCCCCTCTCCATTCGCATTCCCCATCCCCAACCCTTTCTAGTCCTCCCCCAAAATCAGCTCCCTTATAGTTCTAGACCCACCCAACATCTGCTTCCTTCTAGTCTCAATCTCCCAAACCCCACATCAGCCCTTTACAAGTCCTAGCCCCCCATATGCTTTTTTCCAGTTCCATTCCAGCCCCCCATCTGCTCATTTCCACTCCAAGCTCCCGCATCAGCCAATTTCCAATCCTAGCCCCCTTGTCAGCCCATTTCCAGTCCTATTCCAACTCCCCTCAACCCGCTTCCAGTCCTATCCCAGCCCATCATCCATTTGCAGTCCAAGCTCCCCCCATCAGCCCATTTCCAGTCCTAGACCCCAATATGCTCTTTTCCAGTTCCAATCCTAGCCCCCTCGTCAGCCCATTTCCAGTCCTATTCCAGCCCCCATCAGTCCATTTCTTATTTATTTATACCGCGCTCTTTAGAATCAGTGTGTTTTACATGTATACTAACAGGTACTTTTTATTCCCTTGTCCCCGAAGGGCTCACAGTCTAAGTGTACCTGAGGCAATGGAGGGTTAAGTGGCTTGCCCAAGGCCACAAGGAGTGGCCATGGGACTAGAGACCCCAGTCCCTCTGGCTTTAAGTTGCTTGTCCCCCATGCAGGAATTGAACCCCCAGCCTTCCGGCCTTAGGTAACCTGTCCCAGCCACTGAGCCACTCCTCCCACATTTGTCCTATTCTCGCCCCCATCAGTCCATTTCTAGTCCTAGCCCCCCATATGCTCTTTTCCAGTTCCATTCCAGCCCCCAATCAGCTCATTTCCAGTCCAAGCTCCCCCATCAGACAATTTCCAGCCCCCTCGTCAGCCCATTTCCAGTCCAAGTTCCCCCCAATCACAGCCTATTTCCAGTTCTAGCCCCCCCCCCCACACCATTACAGCCTATTTGCAGTCTTAGCCCCCTATCACAGTCCATTTCCAATCCAAGTTCCCCCATCACAGCCCATCCAGTCCTAGCCCCCCATCACAGCCCATTTGCAGTCCTAGCCCCCCATCACAGCCCATTTCCAGCCCCAGTTCCCCCTTCCTCGATCACAGCTCATCCAGTCCTAGCTCCCCCCCCCCCCTGAACAGCCCTGCGGCCATCTAAGGGGCTGCAGAGGGATCCGGGGAAGCCCTGGTGAGGCCCCGGCTCCCTCTGCATAGTCTTTTCTCTCACGCTGACAGCTGTATCTGTGAAGCAGATGGTAAAGAGGACATCAAATCAACAGCTTGTCGAAGCTCCAGAGTTCCTTGCTACAATCCAGGCACCATGCATGTTAATGCCACAAAAAGAGCACACAGTGCTACTGCAGGAAAGGCTATAGCAAGGGATTTTGGCTGTGCCATGGGGATCAACACGATATACAAAAATGCTGTTTTAATTTACCCTTCTCCATACCTATGTTCTCCCCTTTTTATCTGCTTAAACACTTTTGCCTGGAGCTGCCACTGAGATACACTACAATCAGGTCAAACAAAGCTGCTACCCAAAATGAATGTCACAGTAACGTTTGTGAAGCCCATCGCCGATTCTCTTTCACAATGCTAAGAAAGTAAACGAAGAGAGACATTCACACTGTTTATTTATCTTATGTAAAGAAGCATCTACTTTTCTTATATTAAAACACCATTTTCAGTTGGTTCCATAAAACAGTTGCCTAGTTGCTACCAAAACAAAATGAGGTGAGACCCTGAACAGGTGAAATGAGGTAACCGACATAGAAGAGAATGGAGAGGCTCCACATTGTTTTCTTTTTTAGTAGCAGCTCTTTACCATAAATAATGGATTACTGCATCTCATGTAAGTCACAGCTCTACCTTCCTCTTTGCTGTGAACGAGGAGGTAAAGCATAGAGAGCAGTATGTTTCTTGACAGTATTTTGCAAGTTTGCTAATCAGGATATGCTGACAGCAGAGCTAATAAGGACCCACTGGGGCCCACTGACGATAAAGCTATATCCAAGGCTGTGATGATGCTGGCAAAGACAGCAATAGAAGAATTCTGTGGAGTGGAAATGAAACCAAGAAGACATGCTCCAAAGAGTTTGTCAGCTGACTACTGGAGCCACCTATGCTGAATCAAGTGTGTCTGTTTTTAAAGAAACAGAAGTTGAGGATAATAAATGCATAACTATAAAGGTGTATATACTCCATTTAGTTTCAAGCTCCTTGGAGAGAAAGCTGTATGAAAAGCCTTGGTAAAATGATGGGTTAGAGCCAAATACACATCCAACTTGAAAGCAAGCTGGTTATGTTGGAATCTAATGAAGTCAGTGAAAAGGTCTGAACTTGACATCAACTGCATAAGGGTTTCCTCCTTCCTTAAGATGCAAAAGGAGCAGATCAAAAGCAAAAAATTCAGCGGGAAACTTCTTGAAACTGCTTCACTGCTGCTTATTTGGCTTTTTATGAAATATTCATGAAACTGGAGAGCTCAGTGAAGCTCGAGTCTTTGCATATAGATTTAGGGGTATGTTTACTAAACCGTCTTAATATTATCGGCGCTAGTTGCAGTCTTACTGTGACAAATGCCATATAAGGTAGTGGGCGTTCTGTTCTTAAGGTAGCATTTCGGGTTATCATGCGATAAAGTCCGTTATCGCACGATAGAGGGAGCCATGGCACGTTAACGCGCGTTAGCCATAATTAGGCGCGCTAACCTGGAAACGCAGCAACAGAGGTGTAGCACAATAATTGATACATTGACTGATGAAACAGGGGTCATGTGTTTGATGCCCCAGTGGGCTTAATGAGTAACTCTGTCTGAGGCATTACCCTTTACTTTAAATCAGTGCTGTCTGAGGCATTTTCTTTTTTAATTTAAATTAGTCCTGCCAGCAAACACACCCTCACAGTGCCGTAACCCAAGGTGCCGCATAAGGCGCCCTATAAGGCACTCCATAGGGCACATTATAAAGTGCACTGTCCGCCAAGGCACCTTATAATGTTCCCTATAGGGCTCCTTATAAGGCACTTTATAGGGCGCCTTATGAGGCACCTTAAGGTTACAGCACTGTGAGGGTGTTTTTGCTGGCAGCACTAATTTAAATTAAAAAAGGAAATGCCTCAGACAGCCCTATCAAATAACACCACTGTGGGATCAAACCCATCACTTCTGCCTCCATGGTCAATTAAGCAACCAGTGGGCTACATCTCTATAGCTACTAACAAACCCCTGGCTGGCTACAGAAGGACTGCAGGTCACCACACAAACTGCTGTGGTTACCAGGATAGGGTTAACCCACCCGTACCCATGGTATTGTCAGACTCAAGGGCAATGTTCCCTCTAATTTTCTGTAGGCTGTGTGCGCATAAAATATCAGCTGTGTGCAGCTTTTGAAGTAAGGTTAAATATTTGTGCGCCACATAACAACACTCAGAGTTATATACTTTAAAATTTGACTTACCGTCAGAATACATTATGTACACCACATTGATTTTAATCAAATTAAATGAAAATAGACGATTACTAAATGAAGTGGGAAATTTCTAGTAATTACAATCATAACTTTTAAATTTTAAGACGTCTGTGTTGTTTTCTATCAGAATCAGAGCCATCATTTTTGTGCGCTCTGTTGTAAAGTATGTGCGCTCACTCGGCGATGTGTGTGCGCGCGCACACACGCACAGCTTAGAGGGAACAGTGCTCAAGGGTGCAGGGGAGGAATATGTAGAAGCTGATAAGGATAAAGCGGAATTGCTTAACAAATATTTTTGTTCTGTGTTCACAGATGAAGAACCAGGAGCAGGACCTCAGAAAACACCCACAAATAGCAACAGAAGCGAGGGACATTTTGAACAATTTTCAGAAGACTGTGTTCGTGAGAAACTAGCTCAACTTAAAGTAGACAAAGCGATAGGACCTGATGGGATACACCCTAGAATACTGAGGGAACTTGGGGACGTTCTAGCAGCTCCACTGACTGACCTTTTCAATGCCTCATTGGAGTCGGGAGTGGTGCCAAAGGACTGGAGAGAGGCTCATGTGGTGCCTTTACACTAAAGCGGAAGTAAGGATGTGATTGAAAACTACAGGCTGGTTAGTTTAACTTTGGTGGTGAGTAAATTATTGGAAACGCTGCTGAAAGAGAGAATAGTGAGGTTTCTGGAGTCCAGTGGATTACAGGATCCGAGGCAGCATGGATTCACCAGAGGCAGGTCTTGTCAGACAAATCTGATTGATTTCTTTGACTGGGTGACCAGGGAGTTGGACCGAGGGAGAGCCCTAGATGTGGTGTATTTGGATTTCAGTAAAGCCTATGACACCGTTCCTCACAGGCGACTTATAAACAAACTGAGCACCCTAGGGATGGACCCTAAAGTTACTGCTTGGGTTAGAAATTGGTTGGGTGGGAGGCAACAAAGAGTCCAAGTTAATGGAGCTCACTCTGAGGAGAAGGATGTTACCAGTGGTGTGCCCCAGGGATATGTCCTTGGTCCGATTCTTTTTAACATCTTTGTTAGGAAGGGCTGTCGGGTAAGGTTTGCCTCTTTGCGGATGACACCAAAATCTGCAATAGAGTAGACACCCAGGAAGGTGTAGATAACATGAGGAGGGATCTAGCTAAGCTTGAAGAATGGTCTAGAATTTGGCAGCTGGGATTTAATGTTAAAAAAAGTAAGGTCATGCATTTGGGCTGCAGCAATCCAAGGAAGCAATATAGTATAAGGGGTGAAGTACTTTTGTCCACTAAAGAAGGCGTGGTTGTGTCTGATGATCTTAAAGTAGCTAAACAGGTGGAAAAGGTGACGGCAAAAACTAGAAGGATGCTTGGTTGCATACGGAGAGGAATGGCTAGCAGAGAAAAGGAGGTAATAATGCCTCTGTATAAGTCTTTGGTGCAACCTCATTTGGAGTATAGTGTACAATTCTGGAGACCGCACCTTCAAAAGGATGTCAACAGGATGGAGTCGGTGCAGAGGGTGGCTACTAAAATGGTTAGTGGTCTTCATTATAAAGCATATGAGGACAGACTGAAGGATCTTAATATGTACACTTTAGAGGAAAGGCGGGATAGACGTGATATGATTGAGATGTTTAAATACCTCCGTGGCATAAATGTTCAGGAAGAGAGCCTCTTTCAATTGAAAGCAAGTTCTGCTATGAGGAGACATGGGATGAGGGTGAAGGGAGATAGATTCAGGAGTGATATGCGGAAATATTTCTTTACGGAAAGAGTAGTAGATCCATGGAATAGTCTCCCAGTGGAGGTGGTAGAGATGAGGACAGTAACTGAATTCAAAAAAGCATGGGACAAACACAGAGGATCTCTAAAGGTAAAAAGGGGACTGTTGTAGTTGTTGATATGGAAGGACAGACTAGATAGGCCCTGTGGTCTTTTTCTGTCATCATATTTCTATGCACTGCACATGTAGATCAGCAGTCTACAGATGATCACAAGATGGGGTATGCACCCCCACAGCACCTCGGCCTGGTAGGGGGAACTGACCGCGTGTGTTACTGGCACAGAGTAGCTACAGACCAACATATTGTGGGGGTACTGTGCTCACCCTGAGGGCGAGGTGGGGCATCCAGCACCAGGTCCGCAGCACCTGGCTTAGCTGAGATAGGCTATGCTGCAGGTTTCCATCAGTGCCAGTGTGTGCTAGGTAGTCCTTGCAGACACACCTAGGATACACCTGTGTCCATCCGTATTTCCCAGTCACGTCTGGCTCTTGTGGACTATAATACACCCAGAATAGTGCATATCCTGTGTGGGTGCCATGGTCAGATGATTTAAGTGAAGGGGGGGTGTTTGGACCCATAGGTGGATTATGTAGCACCACCCAACCCGCCCTCTGGGGCTCAGGGTGGGGGACAGGATCTCCCACCAACAGATCCACATTCTAAATCCCTGCAATGGTAGCAGTAAAGGGTACCATCACCCCTAGTCCTGCTGGGGAACAGGCACCCTACAGGGCAGTCAATGCAGATCTATATGCATTCATAAGGCAATGGCAGACAGACAGTAGGCCTGGAAATGCTCAGCTACCCCCCACCACCATCTGACATTCTCCAGCAGAGAGCACAGTGAGTCTCCAGCCAATGCACCCTGCAAGGTGTTCCAGCAATACACATACTAACTGCAGACAGTCTGCTAGCTAGTCCATAGTGCATGTTCCTGGAAGAGATGCGCACACACAGCAAGCAGATAAGTTAGCGATTGGGCCCCAGAAAAGAGAACCCACAAATATCACTTGAGAGAAATACTATGCAGCACTATGGGGGAACCTAGCCATGCCGTGGTCACTGCTCAGTCAGGGTGAGAGTGACCTCCCAGCAGGACATGCTGTGGCCACCCTGTCTGTGTAGCTGGAGGCCGGGCACTACAATGTCCCAGCCATTGCCCTATGCCCTGTGCAGATGCATCCTGCCAAGGACACCCTGTCCGGGCTATATCCACAGTACCTTGATCCTCATTATGCACATTGGCAGGTTAACACTGGAAACAGTGCAAGCAGTGTGGGCTGAGTAAGGTGTAGGCAGCCACAACACACTGGATAGACAGACACACACTCCCACACTTATGCCATCATTGTGCAAATATAGAGGCTTTTGGCAGCCCTGGCTACCACACCAGTCCTGGGCACAGTGCAGGCATGGCTATGGTACACAATACTGTTGGGGTCACTCCCCGGGGTGGTAAACACTGTCAGAAATCAAAACTGAAACACACTCCACAGATATCAGAAAGGTTGCTATGATGCAGCTCTGTCAGCAAATTGTGCTTAACTTAGGAATTGCTATTTGCCATTAATAATAGCAACCTTTGATATATGTGTAACGTATTCCCAGGTTTAGGGCGGCATTGCTAAGGTATGCAAGTGTTAGTATTGGGAGATGCTACAGCACGCAGGGCCCAATAGCCTGACTTTCCATGAGGCTTTGGATAGTGGAGCCTATGGGTGTGGGTGTTTATGCCCCTGTTGGCCGCTGCTCTAAGGCAGAGGTTCCCAACTCCGGTCCTGGTGGACCAAGCACTGTTCGGGTTTTCATGCTGTCCCTAATGAATAGCATAAGATACATTTGCATACAATGGGGATGGTGCATACAAATGCAGCACAGGTATATTTATTAGGGACAGCATGAAACCTGAATGGTGTTTGGCCCTCCAGGACTGCAGTTCGGAAACTCTGCTCTAGGGATTGCACATGCTTATGGTGTCTGTGCTCTGTAGGGTAAAGTATAGGCATTTATGGTGTGTTTATTTTATCTGCAATAAAGGTTCCGTTTTTATTACCACGATTTAGTACTGGGTAAAATATAGGGACATGGTTTGCAGGAGCCACTGCTGGGACTTGAACCTGTTACCTTCCGCCCCTGAACACACTGGCTGTGTGTACTACACCAAAATGTTGCCACAGGGGCAGATCATTCCCTGGGGATACCATGACTGTTCGTCAGACAGACCTTGTCTGTTGCAGTGCACAGCACCCACCTAAACGGGGCTTGGCCGTGGTCTGCTGTGGGCAGAAAACTGCCCCTCCGCCACCATGCTGACATGCCCTTCTGCTGGTGGTGCTGGTGGTGCGCAGTCACAGGCCATCCATTGTGCTGGTAGGTGGCTGCCTATGGTGCGTGATATGAAGTAGGGGTGCCTGAATAGACATCCACGCTTCCCCCGGCACTGCCTGCCAATGTTATGTGCCCTTTGGGGTACTTGCTGGGTACTGTCCCCTGTGACACTGTGGGACACACGCTCGTGGCCATGTTTGCCCTTGGTCAGTTGCTGTCTTGCTGGTTTTCCCCTTCTACATTCCTATGTGTCACCTAGGCATCTGCCTAGCCCACCCTGTGCCCCAGCTGCCACACTGCATGTCCCGCCTGCAGCCTCCTGCACCCTCACTGTAGTGCCCTCTCGTACTTGTGCACTATGATGTTGCTGCACATGTACCACTACTATCACTTTTCTTGGTTTCCCTACCTTTGCTGCACATTGCTGACTGAAATGGTCTCTCTCCCCTGCAAATGTGCCTCTAGCGCGAGGTTTTCACTGGCGCTATTTTTCAGACCTTCATTTCACGGTGTTAGTGTGTATGGGGCCTCTCCCCGACCACTCTCCGCCCATTGACCCCTTATCTCCACCCCTGGGAAGCCTTACTCCGCCCTCTGGGGAGCCTTACTCCACCCTCTGCACACCTTAACGTCGCTGGAGATGTTATCGCGCGATACGTGATGTTCTCACACTGTAATGCACCATTATCACACGATAACATCACGTATCGCGTGATAATGTCGCAGCTGCAACTTTAGCACCATTTAGTAAACATACCCCATAGTTATCAATCACTCCCACTCTGGGCCCCCCCCCCCCCATTTGAAAGATCCAAGAAAAGGAAAAAACAAAACAGTATTCAAACTGAATGAAATTCCAGAAAATTAGAACTGGTACAACTATATATATCACAGCAGCAATGGGAGAAAGCACCTGGTTCTCCAAGCGCCTGGCATTAAGGAAGGCCAGCAGTTGGGAGGGCTAAAAAAAATATAGGAAACAGCCTGGTATTTTACCAAACATTTACATGGATAATTTAAGAAAAAAAGCGCTCCCAACTGCTGGACCCCCGGGCGTATAAGAAGAAACTCATGTCGCCTCCGCTGTGTATCGCAAGCAAGGTCCAGAAAAATAGACTAATAAGCCCTTGTACCGCACGTTGTCAGAAAGTAAGGTTAACGTGACCAATAATGTAGTAGAGGTCACAGCTTCTTTCCTAGAATCTTCCAAAATAGCAGAAATAATCATCACTTGCCCCAACTCAGGAGCATCCCCAATCGTAGCTGTAGGTGTTCTCTTGGATGTGGGAAGATACTAAACTTTCACCGTCAGCTGGTGAGATTCAGGAGGAATACCCAAAACTTCAGTGAAGTATTTCTGCAGCATATCTCTTGGAGGAACTAATGATCCTCTGGGAAAATTAACAAATCACAAATTAGCTGCTCTAACAGAGTTCTCCAGAAGCTCAAGTTTTACTTTAGTCGCAGATGATTCTTTCACAAAAGACTCCAAGCACCTTTCCAAAGCATTGACCTGTGTTTGAACACCAGACAAAGAGTTTTGAAATAACAGTACTTTGGAGGCAGTCTCTTCAATAGCGGTCAAATTAAGTTGAATTTTCTGATTCAGAGAGGTAACCTGGGGTAACAGGGCTGCGCCAACTGCACAATAGCTGTCCAAATCGACTCCAATGTAAATGTCTCTGGATGCTGCAAAGTGAAGATGACAGAAAGAAATTCTCCCACAGGCACCATAAGAACTTCCATCTCGCCAAACGCCCATACCTGGGTCTGTGAGGCAGCCAACACCACTGTCTGAACTCCTGTTGCTTGACCAAGGAAGGTGACAGTATCCCATTGATCCAGGGGGAGGGGGGGCAGCCAAGACATCCACAGGAGACCCCACAATAGTCCCTCGCTAGCCGTTGGGAACCCTCTCACTGAGCTGTTCCATCAGCCGCTGCTCCTCAGGAGAGTCCTGGAAACACGCCTCCTTCACCGAATGCCACCAATTTGGGGAAAAAGAATAGCTACCCAAAGTGCTCACCAAGCCACCAGACACTGATGCCACAGCTGAGTTTAACTCCCCAGTCACTACCAGTTGCTGAGCTGGATGCAGAACAAAGGAATCCAAGGGTCCAACCACTGAAGGTAATGGCATTGAGGTCGAGGGGGCTGAGGAGGGAGCATGGGCCCCCTTTGCCTTCCGCTTTTTTCCTATTGAAACAGCACTCCGCTCACACGAGTCCTGCATCTGCCACCTTGGATCTCCCCAATAAGGATATTTTTAACAACTAAAAAAGATGTGTATTTAATTGATGCATTTTAGCTTATTTACATAATAATTCTAGTTTATTGTGTTTTTTGTACATTTGATCCTGCTGTAAATTCCCTTGGGTTGAATTCTGTTTAAGGAAGACTGTATATAAGTATAACATAACACTGTTGCAAGGAAATTTCCTTGCAAGTGTTTGATTAAATATCAATCTAATTCCTATATTTTTTTTGAGCCCTCCCAGTTGCTGTGTTTCATTAATGCTCGGCTTTCGGAGAGGGGGGTTGACCCTCAGCCTGTTCCGTGACGAGTGTTTGTAGAGTGTCTCTGGGTAACATATCTATATTTTCCTGCATATATTGGGATTTGGTTGTTTCCCCATTGTAGGATCTCTCTCCTCTATCTTTTGAGGGCTAGTGTGGACTGGAATATACTTGGATAAATTTCCTGTAATGTTATTAGGGGTTATGTTTTTTGCTTTTTATGGTAATCCACTCCACTTTCTGTTCAAGATGTTTTTTCTCTTGATAAGTATTTGTAATTCTATAAACTTTAAATAATAAAAAATAAAACATAACACTGTTGCACTCCAACATTATTGGACACCCTAAGCAGAACCCCCTGCCTTGATGATGCTCATGCCCCCATCCCCCACTGGGCCCTCACAGAGGAGACTTGCGCAGCAAGCATACCTTTACTGACTTGCCGCAGTACCTCCTCTTCAGGTCCAATGGCTGTTCCCTCACGGCTGAAGTCTCATGAAAACAGCTGCACCACGAGACTTCAGTCACAAGGGTACAGCTGCCAGGCCTGGAGAGGGGGCACCAGGGTGGGCCACACCTACCGCCCCAACCTTGGTATGCCACTGACATAGCAGATGCCAAGCTGAATGGATTATTTTATCTCTTTCCTTTCACTAGGTTGGAAAGCTTGTAGACATTATTCAAAAGCCCAGTAACCATGTAAAGATAAGTAGATGATGTATCCATTTATATTTGGAGCCCCCTTGCTGGGCAGTCTTGCTACTTGCAAGGGACCCACTGGTCCAGGTTCCAGCCACCTACCTGTCTATGGAAACCAAGCGTGGATTCTCTGAACAGGGTAAGAGATCCACCTCTTCAAGGCTGTGGCTACAGACACACTGCCTCAAAAGCTCACTCAGACCAACAGATGGTGTTCTAAAACAGCAAACTTTATTATAGAATTTGATACAATCACAAATATATGTTAATTCATCTTTCTCTGTAACACAGTTCACATTTATTCTTTTCAAGTTCCAGCAATATTAATCAAAGTCTTCAGTAGCGGCGAGGGCGGCGGCTCTATCTCCCATTCCCTCCTCTGATTATGGCTTGGATAGTCTCATAGCTATTGTGGAGTGTGTTTTCCCCTCCCCCATGTTGGGGGACGAGGGTGCCAGAATCAGGGGGTATGGACCCTAAGCACAAGCTCACATGGGGGCACTAGGGTCAGGCAGCAGCACCCCAATGGTTCACACCCTATATCATGAAGGAAAAGAGCCACAACCATCCACTGCCCCACCATATGCAAGGGAGACTGCTCTTTTGCTGCCACAGCATCATGTTGCTAGTAAGTGCATCACTTAATTTGCACCCCCACCCCCCACTCCACTATTCTCTGCTGGCTCCAACTCTGACTATGAGGCCAGCACTGACTGTGGTACAGAAGTGAACACATGCTCTATCTCCTGACACCTCCACGTACACAACCCCAGGAGCCCTCTGACATCTATTCCTTGCATATACCGATGCAAACAGAAGTACATCTGCGGATATTTGCCCAGTGTCCTAGCAGGGTCACTGCTGACCTGCAGGCCCTGGCTTTGTGGCTGTCAGGCTATTGTGGTCCACTGCCATGTTAGCTGCATCATGCTGCCCCTCCAAACTGGTGTCCTAAACAGTAACCTTGTTATTCCACTCACATCTCCTTTTGATCCTATCCATTTCTAATGTGTTTGCCTTGCTTCTACCCTTCATATTTCCTAACGCATCTGAACCATGTGACTGGTGCACACGAGCATGGTGAGTCCAGCTAGTGCCTGGTCAGAGGCTGGCAATATGTTTGTGCAGCTAGCACGTGATGATGCACCAGCCTAGCAAGTGCCCTGTCTCTTCCTTAACCCTGCCTATTTGCACGCTGCTTAGCTAGCATTGGAGTTTTAGCGTGGTCAGCTTTGGGCCACATGCTTCTTGCTACCAAGTGGCCCAACCATGTGCCAACCATGCACTAAACCCCGTACTAACGGCTAACACACTTTATTTTTATTTATTTATTTTGGGCACTTGATATACTGCCAACAAACAAATAGCTATTACAGTGGTTTACAAAGCACATATAAAAAGAGGAAAAACAAACAGAAAGAAAGGCAATGCCAGAGTCGGGTGTTACAATGTGGGGATGGGGGGAAGGAGGAGTGGTGCTAAAGTAAGCAGGTTACTGGTGGAGAAGAGGGAGTCAGGGGGCAGTGGCTTGGGGAAGGCCTGTTGAAACAGCCAGGTCTTGAGGTTTTAGTTAATATGCCCCATGTGTGTTTGTGTAACAGTTAATTTATGATTTCTTTTACATGACTGGGGTGAGGGGTGAAGAGGGGTTGAGGGAGGTGTCACAGCATGATGAAAGTCTCCAATTTACTAAATGCACTCCACTTTGGTAGTTCAGCAGTTCTGCTTCTCTCCCCACCCCACCCCCCTTTGCTCTGGCAATAGCACAGCTACTATAACTCTATGTTAATACTGCCAGTTAAACAAAGACATGTGATGCACTACAGCACCAATGCAAATGAAACATCCCTTCTGATTTCTCTTGACAACAATAATACACATTTATTTTCCAAACCTTTTCATCAGATAAATAATTGTCTGAGAACAGAATCCAGATATTCTGAAAAAACTTAGCCTAATTTGCCCTCTGCGACTCTACTACACCTCCATCCCTCCCTCCCTCCCTCCCTCCCTCTCTCTCTGAAAGCTCTGCAGCAGTAAACTAATGTCTTATTAAGTTCCACAGATTCAAGCTACACATGCTCTAGGCGGTGCTGAGCACTAGCAGCCGCACAAACATGAAAAGAATGATTGTGGCAAATGGGGAGGTCACGTTGACGAAGATGTTATTATGCCAGCTTCTGTAGGGGGTCTGAATAACCATTTTAGATTAGCTGTGAATACTGTGGTCAGGCATTATGGATAGGTTTTGAGATTGATTTTCACTGATAGAGCATAATAATAAGAATAAGAATTATGCCATTTTGCAGAAAACTCTTATTCAGAACAGCACACATTCTGAGCCGATGTCTCTATGATTCTCAGATCCTTGGGCAGGATCCAAATTCATAGTTAAAACCAGTCAACATTGACTGTGAAATGCTACACATGAAGACATTATAAAAAATAATAATACATCTTGTGCCACTGTCTGTGATTCCTTACGCAGTTAGGACCCAAATTAATGGAATTAAAACCAGTCAGCTTAATAGTAAGGTATTGAAAGTGCAATGTTCACAGTTTAAGAGGTGTGTCTACTAAGGAGCATTAAGGGAGCAAAGGCACTATTAACGGGCGTTATAGGCACCCGTGAGCAGTTGACGCTGCGGAAAGCACCGATAACACTGGATTAATATTCAGAAAGAGTTAAGGTGAAAAGAGGCGAAGAGTGGGCATTAATGGGGCGGAGACTGGATGGGATAGCATGTGCTCCTTTATCCTCAGGTTGTGTTACTCTGCGTTAGAGCTCCTAGTGACAGGAACCCTAACACCATCCAAAAGCTCGTGGTAAGGGCAATATCTGAGGGGAGAGAATCTATTTAAATGTATGCAATGTGCTCCACCCACCAGATTTCTCAAATTAATGATAGTAGTGCTCCATTATTTTACAAGGGTTTTCTAGCAGTCAATGCGGTCTACATTCAGGTACTGTATATATAGTTTTCCTTTGTACATTGGCAGCAACAGCATAATGCCATAATAAAGGGCACTATTTATTTAACAGGTTTTATATACCGCTTTATCATTTTAATCAAAGCGGTTTACATTGAAACTTAAACTTGGTAATGTACATTAAACAGGGACATTGATAACTTGGATTTTTCTGAGGCAATGGAGGGTTAAGTGACTTGCCCAAGGCCACAAGGAGTGCTAGTGGGAATCAAACCCTGGTCTTCTGGGTTCCCAGGCCAGTGTTCTTAACCACTGGTGCCACATTGGCAAAGGAGGTATCACTTGGGTGATGCAGTGGGAATGGCTGGTCCACTAGGCTGACAAGGCTGCTGCCTAGGGTGTACATCTGTGATGTCTGGTATGACTCCACTGTGACAGTGGCAGCACATATACATGCTGTCGCAGTCAAAAAGAAATTGCGCCACCCCCACCACCACCATGGCACCATGTCAGCATTGTGTGAGGGTAGGGGTTGCAGTTGCAGTGGCTGCAGCCTGCTGCAGATGAAATCTTTGTCCCAGCCCTGTGTGTCAGGTGCAATGCTGCAGTTGCCACTGTCAGCAGCATGGCAAGCATGTCAGTAGCAGGTATAGCGGAACAAATAGTGATCTCTCCCTACCGAGGTCTAAGGCAGCAGCATGCACACTCACAACCCCTGGTGGAGGGGCACAGGAGCAGCAAGGTGTGCCTAGCTGCATGTGTGCAACTTCAATAAAGCTGCCTAAAGCACTGAAGTGGTGGCTGTGCCATGATAGCAGGGAGGGAGAGATCTGCCGGCATGCTATCCACCATGATCACTGGACTCAGGCACCCAGCTAATATTCTGAGTGTATGGGCTGACCCTGGGATCAGGACACCCCCCACCTGCACATATTGAATGCACTAAGGCAGGAATACTATGCAATATGATAACAGCCCATGTCAGAGGAAAAATGACCACCCTGACCCCTCACCTGCCGAGTGACAACCAGAATCTGTGTGTGAGCAGGTGATCCCTCCATAAGTAGGAACTCAGTCAGTTACAACCATCTGAGCCACATGTGAATCCAAATAAACCATGTTGGTCTGAAAAATATGAGATTATTCCATGACTGCCACACGAGCACACACTAGGAAATGGGTATGTTGGTCATTCTGCTAGAATACCTATAGTCTGGAATCTATGTGGTCATGTATTACGGCCTGTCCCTTTGACTAGACAGAACCCATATGTAAGACATGATTGTCAGTTGAACCAGCAGCATAGCAAGGCAGTGCAACATACAGACCTAACAAGATGTCCGTCTCCCACACTTGCCGAACATACCTTGTCATACAAGTATAACAGAGAGCCTGCAGACATCTAAGCAGACATAGACATACCCAAGTGGCTGCTCTTTGACTCCAAGTACATAGTTAGTGTGTATGAGAAAAGGGTCACAGGTTCAAGACAAGCCTGTGCATCAGAAGTTGTATATCCAGGTGTGATAACTTTATCCTACATTTCCAGAACTATATCACTATGTGCAACCTTCAACATTTCGTCCAGCAAGAGGCCACACTGAGAAGCTGTACCACCCATGGCTGGATAACAGAGTACACTAATAGCGTCTGCACATTGAGCTGGCATTGGCAACACCCAAGCATCGCAGATCGTGCTAATAGCACTTGCACACTGAGCAGGTGTTGACAATGGTGGAGCATCAAAGGAGGCCCAAGGGGCAGGTAAGAATGGCAGCCTGCACCACACTTTGGGGATTGGGATCATGTATGTGTGTGTCTTCAGAATAGTGTGAGCTTCAGCAATGCATGTGGTGCCCAGGCTTTAGGGCTGTGCATATAACAGGCTGCAGGTCAGCTAAACAGCAACCCCACATACTGTGTGGAACACTATTTACAAGCATAAGGTTAGTTTTCAGCAAGTAGTTGAAACCTGTGGCTGTGATGCTGTAATGCATTTCCAGTTACATCATCATCAAGGACCATTCCCATAGCATTCCCCTACACCTTTCTCTTAACATGACACTGTTGTGCAGCTCCCAAATTGCCTGATGGTTTGACTGGAGTGAGCAGGAGGGACACGTGTGTGTGTTGCCCTCACCTCTGACTGAGCCTCCAGGCCTCAGGATGCATCAGACTGCACAGGTGAGAGGCCTGATTAATGCTGGCCTCTGTTAATGTCCAATCCATTCACTTAGTTGGTGACACTGGCAGGAATCTGTGATTTACCTAAATGCACATCACTTGTCTCATGTTGCATTCACAGAGTGCAAACAAGGAGACTCTGCTCTATGCAGTGTAGGCAAACACAGGGAGGTACATATCAGGCAAATTTGCACACAAGAAACACTACATCAACACTGTTTACTGATCATTGGCAAAAGCATCCAGCAGTATATTACTTATTATCCCAAATGAGAGTCCAAATGCATCTATGTGCCTGATTGTGATAGTGGGACACTGACCTCTGACTGGTGTGTGCACACTTCCAGTTGCTGAAATGTGGCACAGGATGGCATGTTGTTCTCTGCATCACCCGCGACCATATGGGAAGGCAGTACCTGAAGGTGAATGTTGTGGTGGGGGTAGGGGTGCAGGGAACAATACCATACATATTTAGAATGTGGCCTTTGTAGGTGGCATTGCTGGCCAAAGCCTATGTTCACATTGCCAGAACTTATGCAGGCCTACTCAGTGTCTACATGTGTTATATCAGAGGGCCTGCATGACTGTGACAGACACAAGGATGGTGTTAGAGTACAAAAAGGCAGGGTATGGTGGCATATGTGTCACCAGCAGCTGTTCCAACATCCAACACCATGTCCAACCTGCCATGCTTACCCTCGCTCTTGTAGGGGGGGAATGCGTGTGCAGCATGGGAGTATGTATGTGTTGCACTGACCAGGTTTGGAGTGCCCATGGCTAGGGACATGACATTATGTGTGAGTACAAGCATGGAACTAGGTTCAATGCTCACTGCCAAGAGTTGTGTAGGAGGACACAGTATTTGTGTATTTGGCAAACGTAGCCCACTGTGGGCCAGCATGCACTCTCAGCCTGTCCCTGGCTCACTTTCCACTGTGCCTCTCATTGCATATGCTGTCCCCAAATTCAAGATCAAAGGGTACATAATGAGGAGCAGAGGATTCTGGGTATTTCCTAAAACCGAGTAGTTTGCACAGGATGTATATGTGTCAGAGGTTAGATCAATATATTACAATCACTGGGTATGCCAACTCGCTGAAATAATCCCAAAGAATTAAAGCTAGAGCATATCAAGATGGAGTGAAAAAGTTCATAAAGCTACTGAACCCATTTTTTGTTGGAATCTTTGTATTGAGGAGTTACACGTTACTCATGTAACAAAGTTTGCTATTTATTCTTTTACATTAAAGATGACATACAGACATCAAACTGTGAAAACACCACTAAGTGATCCACAATGTATAAAATGCTTCCTGTTCCCAATTTGATTGGCCAGGTCATTTTCCTTGTTCTCATTGTAATTTTTGTGGCATGACTCTGGAAGGAGAATCTTGAACTGATCCTCTTACGTTGACCTCATACTCCACACATTGGCATACAACTTGTATGCCATCATATGTGGTTTATCTTTTGATTTGTCCCTGCTTGTTGTATATAGGCAGGACAATCCATTCAATAAAGATTCGACTGGGTGAACATCGATCACAATTAAAAGACAAGATATTTACAGCACCAATCATAGTCCACTGTTTGAAAAAACAATATAGTTTTGAACAATTCAAATGGAGGGTAATTGACCATGTCCCGATGGACCCCCGGGGGGGGGGTGATAGACCATCTCGTTTACAATATCATGAACGGCATTGGATTTTCTCTTTAAATTCCATTCATCTGACTGGTTTAAACCTCGAGATCGATTGATGGAGTATAATCTGAATTTTTCCTTGCGACAGAGCAGGATTTACCAATAGGAGAGCCGCTGGTCATTTGTTTTGGTTGTGATGTCATTTTTTGACAAGATTTAAGAGCATCGGGTGGACCTCCTTTCTTTATATCATACTTTGATTTGAGACCCAAGCCCCGTTTTTGAAAAGCCTGATGTAGAGCTCCTTGAAAAGTGTATAGCTCTCAAAACACAGTCTGTGTCGCTACTGGATTGATAATGAGTATTGCCATTGCTACTGGGATCTTTTAAAAAGAAACTTTGCGGGACAGGTTTTTGCATAAAAAAAGAGCTAAGTATAGCGTTTTATATATTATGGATCACTTGGTAGTGTTTTCATGTATTTGACGTCTATATGGCGTCTTTAATGTAAAAGAATAAATAGAAGACTTTGTTACGTGAGTAGCGTGTAGCTCCACAATACAAAGATTCCAACAAAAAAATGGGTTCACTAGCTTTATGAACTTTTTCATTCCATCTTTATTGATATGCTCTAAATTTAAGTCTTTGGGAGGTTAGGTCAATGGCTGAGCCATCTTAGCATGGGTGTGCCACGGGCATGGCCTGGTTGCACACATCTGTTCATGATGAGAGGGTATTAAAAGCAAGTTCAGCAGAGAGTGCATTAAAACCATCAGCAGTAGAATTAACTAATAACATCCAATCATATCACACTTTTTGCAACTATTTAGCACTGGTGGCAGCTTGTACACCTGGGGTAAAGAAAGTGGCAGACTCTACATCAGAGTTAGAGAAAAGACGGAATTCATAGGGCACATCTTTCTCTTTAAAGTAATAAGAACTCTTAGCACACAGAGAACTACAGATTATACAATCAGAGGCATTCTGTGACTGAGCATGTTGGGCTAATAAATTGTACCATGAGTTTGAAATGTACATGTTGTGGTAATCTGAAGGAACAACTGTATCATTCTGGTGGATTATAACAGCAAAGGTTAAAGGAAGAAAAGAGAAAAAAAGACGAGTAAACAAACATATACATTGTAGAAAGAAAAAAAGATGAAAGATGATACTAGCAAATTTATTTAATTATATTCTCTTATATACTGCATCAGTGTGGTTTACATTGAACAGGGCATTATAACTTGGAGATAACTATTTTACAGGGAACATGGGCTATGGAGGGTTCAGTGGCTTGCCCAAGACTACAAGGAGCACCTGTGGGACTAGAAACCCCAGTCCTTCCGACCCAAGGTTGCTGTCCTCTAGTGGGATTTGAACTCCCAACTCTTCCAGCCTAAAGTACCTTGCCCCATCCACTAGGCCACTCCTCCACTCCAAATTATGAGGATTGTCTATACTTGATCATTTGTACACGCAACAGAATAAGGAACAGAAAACCTAAATAAACAGCAAAAACAAAGAAGAAATAAAAAATTCAAAGTAAGCATACTCTAGAAAGCAATCTCATACTAATGATTTCAGTTCAGCAGTCTATGCAGTGTTCTACTTTTTTTCTCTCAGTAAATGCAAAGTCATTTAGTGATCAGATAATATGTGAAACTGAAAGGATTGCAAAGTATCTTTTTTTTTAAGTTCTTTTTTACACACAGGGGCTGGACCAAGGCGTGGTGACTGTGTCTTGTAGGCGTGGCCTATGAGTGACCATGCAGTGTGGAGGGCGGTAGCATAGGTAGGGACGTTATCCTGGCTACTGCCAGACGAGACTTGGAATAGGGGAAAAGAGGCAGTTCTACCAGTCAGAAGCTGAGGGGGAGTCAGGGAGAATTTCTTCAAAGGACAGTTTCTCAGAGAAAAAAGATCCAGGGGTAGGGCTTGGAGACAGGTCAAGGCAGAGTCATTGCAGATCTTACATACAGTTGTTTTCAAGAGACCATTAACTCTTTCCACTAGTCCATTTGCCTGTTGGCAGTGAACATACACAAAATATAAAAAGAAAAGAATTACTGACATTCAATCTGTGCTTCAACTACAACCACTTTTTTTTCCTTCCTAAATAAACTTCTCCAATAAGGTCCCCTCGCTTGATAAATGACAATACCTCTTGTTGCAGAATTGCTGCAAAAACACACCTGTCACGCTTGTTATCTATACTGTCTGCCTCTGAGGTTCTTTCTTCAGTGTACAATACATTCCAATCCTAATCCCAATCGCGTGCAGGACTGTTCATGATTCTGATCCCACGGGGCTAGACATGTCCCGTGGGGTCAGAATCGCGATCCCCTCTGTGCGTCTGGTTCAGACTGGATGCACAGAGGGGATCTGAGTCTGGAACAGAATCGGGCCCTAGCTGTCCAAATACATTAACACTGCAAAATCCATCATAGAATCTCATCTCCCTTTCCATATTCATTAAATTAGACCACTCTCATCAGTTTACTGTCTATACCAAAGTCCTTCTATCACTATTATCATACCTCACTTCACACAATACCTTCTAATTACTTGCTCATAACTACATCCTCGTACCAGCTAACATACATGCATAAACCATCATAACATACTAATCCTTACAGACTAAGGTTTAAAACTTTCTAAATTAAGAATTAGCAAACAAAACAAAAATTAGCATGCACAAAAATCACTCATACTGAGACACAACTCAAAACAAAAAAAACAATTGAAATTACCTTACCTAAGACCCAAGAGTGAAAACAAACAAGAAAGATCTGTCTTTATACATTTATAGATCAGAGAAGTCACAGACAAGATGCACACATTCCTGAAATTTTTTTCAAATTTAGGATTGTACCAATCTTGTGAAAATTTGTGTAGATATCTTCCTCCTTTGCCTTTATGTGTCTGGCCAGGGCACACAGAGACAAAATGTGGATAAGCATTTGGAAACACCTCATGGCTAGTGTAGGTTTTTCCAAAGCCCATCAGGATGCAAAGTGCATGCAGCTTTTCTCCATTTCCAATTATTTAGCATGTATCTGGACTGGATGACTTCCAGAATTAGAGGCATGGGAGATAACATATTAGGGTTACAGAGTAGAGTATAAGGCTCTTGTCAAACATTCGTTAAAGCTAAACATTGTTCTATAAGCTAAAATAGCAACCCTCTAAATAAAAAAAAACTCTATTAAGCATAACGTGACAATTATTAAATGACTATAGCTTTTCCTCTCTCTGCCTGTTCTTCAGTACTAAGGGGTAATCTGTGGATGGAAGGTTTTAGAAAAAAAAGAAGAAACATCCTTATATCTTAAAGATAATAAGAAAAAATAAACTAAAACCTACCTTGTCCGAAGTCTTCTGGTTCTGAGGTTTCAAGTCTGGGTGATGTATCAGTCCTTGGCCGTCCAACTGTGCACCGAGGGGTGTTACAATCACTCCTGGTTGGAGCTCGCCAAATGTAAGGACCTACTGGGCTGCAAGGGCCACTATCTCACTTTACATGGAGGAAGTACACAGAGAGCAATACTCACAAAATCTTTATTGCACAGGATATCCTTTTTCTCAGCATAAATTCTTCACACACAAATTCTCTAACACAGTCACTTACAGGTACAAGATAGCTACTGTATAGGGATAGACAGAAGAGAAAGGTTAATGGTGCAAGTCAGCACACTGTCACCTCCATGGAAGGGCTCAATAAACTCCCCATGTTCTCCTTTGTCCCAGTATATTTTTTATACAATTTTTCTGAAAGGATGGCAGAATAACAATGGTTAGTTCTCGTTCTACAACTGGTTTTTCTGCATAGGATTTGGAACAATTTCTATTTTCCCAAGGTTCAAGTTAGAATGAAAAACATTGTGTCTCCTTCTCAAGGCCAGTGCCTAGTCAGATCATACTCCCTGGTTCTCCCTCATGTCTCTTTCTTGTTTAATTTTGTGTTATCTGCAGGGGTGGCTCTATAATGAGGCTGAGTGAAGCAGTGGCCTCAAGCGGCAACCTTTTGGAGGCGGCAAAAAATGCCCCCCAAAATACCACCTCTCTTGGCCTTCAAAATTTAAAAACAAACAAACTGTAGGACAAGCTGCTGCTGCTGCTGCTGCTTATTGGCAGTAGCAGCAGCAGAATCAATGGCCTAGCGCCCTCCCCCCTTCCCGCTGCCCCGGAAGAGCCTTGCTGGTGCCCCAACTCATGTTTGCAGAGCTGCAGGAAGGAAAAATCATTTCTCTTCTTTCCCACGACTCTATTAAAGTTGAGCCCGCTGGCGCTGAGGGTAATCTAGGCATTTCCTGTTTTGCGCGAGACAGGAAATGTCTAGATTACACTCAGCACCTGCGGGCTCAACTTTAACAGAGCCATGGGAAAGAAGAGAAACGCTTTTCCTTCCCACAGCTCTGCAAAGATGACCCGGGGTGCCGATTAGGAAATTCAGGGCTCTTCCGGGGGGGGGGGGGGGGGCTTGTCGGGTAATGAGCTGGGCAGGGCTGGGCTGGGGGGAGTTAGCCCCAGAAATAGTCTGATTAGGGAGGTAGAACTGGTAATGGGCTGATCAGGGGGGTTTGGATTGGTAGTGGGTTGATGAAAGGGCTAGCACTGGAGATGGGCTGATGGGGGGGGGGCTAGAACTGGAAATGGGCACTTAAGGGAGGCTAGGACTGGAAATGGGCTGATTAGGGGGGTTAGGACTGGAAATGGGTGGACTGGGTGGGCTAGGACTGAAAATGGGCTGATTATGTGGGCTAGAACTGGAAAGGTGCTGGTTGGGGGGGGGGGTAAGGACTGGAAATGGGCAGACTGGGAGGGCTAGGACTGGATATGAGTTAGGGCTGGAAATGGGTAGAATGGGGGATGCTAGGACTGGAAATGGACTTATTGGGGGGATTAGGACTGGTAATGGGCTGATGGGGGGCTAGCACTGGAAATGGGCAGATCGGGGAGCTAGCACTGGAAATGAGTTAGGACTGGTAATAGGCTGATTGGGGGGGGAGCTAGGACTGGAATGGGCTGATGGGGGGAACTAGGACTGGAAATAAGCTGGGATTGGAAACGGGCTGATGGGGGGGGGGGGAGGAGAGATAGCTGCTAACCCTGAAAGATAACTGGGAGCTAAGGCAGGGGGATGGGAGAATGGGACTGGAAGGGAACAGATACTGAGATGGTCTGCCAGGGGAAGGAAGGGGCAGGAAAGGAGCTGACATGTGGGGGGGGGGGGGGAAGTGAGGGCAGGAATGAAGCTGACACGGGGGGAGGTGGGGTAGAAAGGGAACTGGCACAGTGGAAGGAAAGGGGTTGGAAGTCAGCTGACACCTGGGGATGGTACTGAAGGGGGACTGGAAGGGAGCTGATACTTGGGGATGGGACTAGTAGGTGGCTGGTAATGGGAGGAGGCTGGAAGGGAGCTGACACGTGAGGATGGCACTGGAAGGGGGATAGACAGAGGATAGGGTGATTGGAAGAGAGCTGATGGGGGGGGGGTAGCACTGGGAGTAGAAGTGAGCTGATACCTGCAATGGTATTTGGACTAGAAGGGGCTAGACAGTGGGGAAGGAGGGGGACTGGAAGGGAATAGATACCAAAGGCAGTCCTGAGAATGCAAGGCAGTTGACATTGGAAGATACGGGGAGGGGAGAATTGGAAAGGGGGCTGATACTAAGAGGGTTACCAGGACTGGAAATAGGCTGATGGAAGGAAGTGAAGAAAATGTTCAGTTTTGGAGACCATATCTTGCAAAGGATGTAAAAAGACCGGAATCTGTTCAGAGGAAGGTGACCAAAATGATTTGGAGCCAGCGTCAGAAGCCTTATGAGAAGAGACTTGAAGACCTAAATATGTACACTCTGGAGGAGAGGAGGGACAGGGGAGATATGATTCAGACCTTTAAATACTTAAAGAGAAATAATGAACAAACAAACCTCTTCCAAAGATGGGGAAGCTGTAAAACTAGAGCGCATAACATCAGGCTGCAAGGGGATAAATTGAAAGGCAATGTCAGGAAATACTTTTTTACTGAAAGGGTGGTGGATGCTTGGAATGCCCTCTCGATGGAAGTGGTGGGGGCAAATACAGAGACAGAATTCAAAATGGCATGGGACAGACACAGTGGATCCCTTTACAGCAACAGGATAAAATCATAATAAACTTAACTATCTAATGGGCAGACTAGATGGACCATACTGGTCTTTATCTGTCATCATTTACTATGTTACTATGACCATAGACCACAGAAAGAGATCTATCTGCAAATTTGATTACCTCATTCATTATTCCCATTTCCAGGTCATTTACGAATATGTTAAAAAGCAGTGAACCCAGCACAGATCCCTAAGATATTCCACTATCCACCTTTCTCCATTTGGAAAATTGTCCATTTAGCCCTACTCTCTGATTCTATCTTTTAACCTGTTCCTGATCTACAATAGTACACTACCTTCTATCCCATGACTTTTTAATTTCGGCAAGAGTCTCTCACGAAAGACCTTGCAAAAGGCTTTCTGAAAATCCAGATACATTATATGGACCGGCTCACCTTTGTGTACATGTTTATTCACATCTTCAAAAAATATATAACAGATTAGTAAGACAAAGCCTTCCTTTACTAAAGCAGTGATAGAAATCTGTTCCAGAACCTGGAGAGTCCATCTATTGAGGGCTTTCTCTGAGGGACCAGGTGATGTGTGTCCTTCCTCACAATCAGGGTGATTGCAGAAACAGGCCATTTGCACATATTGCAGCTTTCAAGTGCAGGAAGCACACATTGTCCCTACATATTACAGTGCTGATGTGATGGATCACTGCATTCTCCATATGGCCATCAGTTGCACGTATGTGCTCAGATTGTGCGGTTCATCATGGGTAATGGAGGGGCTAACCGAGACCAGCACCCAGAGCCTCAATTACAGCCATAGTGGCGACTGTAATCACTAGAGAATTGCCTTGTACCTGCTTGTTTTCTATGATTTATTTATTATTTACAATCTCTTATATACCATGCTATTCTGCATCAGTGTGGTTTACAATGAACAAACTGAAATTACAAACTGAAATGATGGTGGCAGATGTGTGCATCCCCCCCCCCCCCCCCGAGGAGGGCAGACTGGTCTGTGATGAACCGCAGAGATCATGAAAGTGGTTTGAGTTAGGTGTATGTGCAGGTGTACCTATCTTGCAGTGTACAGCAGGTTACATGGGACTGCACGCCCTGCACATGTGCTGCCTCAGGGGCTAGTGCCACACTGCGGGACTGTGGACCTTTGGCATTGGAGGTATAGTGGAGAGATGGGCATCTTGACCTCACATGTGGCTTGGCCTTTGGACAAGATATGTATTCTGCAGCTGTGTGTCGGTTCTGCAGCTACAGTGCTGTCCAGTGCTGTGCATAGTGCATATGTGCTGCTGTACGCAGGCCCTAGCTGTGGTGTTCCACTGTTTCAGAATGTGCCAGCCACGTTGTTTTATGTCCTGGGTTTTAGACATTTCAGTCAGGGACCTGTAGTCTCTTTGATTCTAGACAGTGCTGTATAGAAAGATGTAGAGGTGCAGCCTAATGGTTAGCGTACTGTCTCAGTAAGCAAAAGACCATGTGTTTGAAACCCACTTTTTTTCTTTGTGGCTGCAGAAAACTCACTTCAGTATACTGCCAGAAACAATCCATTGTCCGGGGGACATACTTTTTTATGTTTTACAATAGCATATTGGATCTGCAGACACTCACATTGCAATTTTGCCCATCTGACAGCATGGTTTTATGGGCTCTGCTATAGCACACTGCAAAGGGTCTGACATGTTCACCATGCAGATCTATGACACATGAGTTGTACATGATTGGAATGTTTCATCATGACTGTGACTGAACACCTTTGGCTCCATCACATATAAGCAGTACATGCAGGCATATTCCACTCCTGGGATGGTCACCTGTAGGGATCATCGCACGTTCTTATTTGCTCCATATGGCCAATGTGTGAGACACTTATTCAGTTGTTATATGCACATGGGTCAGGGAGATTTGTATGGTGGTTAGAAAAGATGAGATAGCTGTCATACCCATATGGCTGGTATATGAACTTCCCCATAGCACAGCTGCTATTTTTTCAACACTCACTACAACTACATTTGTGCAGGCACATCAGGTACATTGGGGCAGCAAGGCCATACCGCAATCTCATCCACCATCATCCATCCTTCAGCCCATCCATCAGCATATGCACATTATGTACAGTCATGTATTCTCCTGCAGCTGCTACCTCATGACGCACACAGGAACATTTTCAACATTTGGATGTATGACTCACCCCTCTCCTGTGAATGATCTGCACATCTCCACCCCTGCTCAGTCATCCTTTTGATGCCCACATTGCGGCAATGCTGGCTCCGCCAGGGCACAGTTCTTCCCAATCCTATGCCATATACTGACATTACAGCAAATTACATGGGCACCCCTTACTGATGTAGTACAGCTGCCCACCACATGCTCATCCCACTTACTGACTAACACGTAGGTTACATATGGATCTGATATCTACATCAGCCTTATCTTTCCTTCCATCCATCACCTAAAATGTGACTTTCACAGGGTTCTCTTATCCTGTGTTAAGGAGACTGACATTTTCGGGCATTAAGGTACACATTGGGCACCTTAATGCCTGGTGTCCTGCTAGTGCCTGGTAAGTAGGGCCTAGCACCTTAATGCCAGAATGCCTATTCCCCACCTCAACTTTTACCGCACAATAATACCCTTACCGTTGCTGTTAATGCTTGCTAACTGGTACACTCTTAATGCTCTTTAGTAAGCATACCACTAAGAGAACAAAATGTGAATTACACAGGTACACTAAAAAAAATTTTTTTTAAACTGCCTCTAATGTTTCGATTGATTTTTACGTTTTTTGGTGCGCTGAATCCAAATCTGGTAACCAATTTGCTCCATCACATACAGATTTTTTGCTACATTGGGTTAGCAGTTTGAGGTGAACATTTCAGATTGAGTGCGATCGAGATAAACGTTTCTTGGATGAATTCTTATACTAATTGTTTAGTAGTTATTCAAATAAGAATAAAGAAAATTGTAACAAGGCAGCACATAAGAATAGAGTAATGTCAACAAAACACACTGTGATGGTAGCAAAATTGTCTGCACTTAAAACAGCCACATACATGTGCACAAAGATTGAGCATATAAGAGCGAGATTAGAAACAAAGCAAAGCAAAGAAATGTGCAAAAAATGTTGTACAGGTATGTATGTAAGAATAGAAAACGCAAACCGCACCATTGCAATACATGAAGACAAACACCCGATGGTGTGAAAATAAAATTCTAATAAATGAGATCCGACACTGTGGTAATAACTAGCAAATTTTATTTCAAAGTTTAGTAAAAACACGATATTTGTCAACACATTTTAGATTTTAAAGTCATTCTTGGGTCAATCAATCTCCTGGTGGGCCCATTTCTTCTTCCCCCGAATGCTTCTCTTGGTGCGCTGCTTGGCGTATTTTTCATCTGGGGTTTCCCGCAGCAGCAACCAGCAGAAATCAGCCATCATAGTGGTGTTCCATCTTCCTTGGTACCTTCTCTCTGCGTCCTTGATGTCCTGGTGAAACCTTTCACCTTGTTCTTCACTGTACGCCCCCAAGTTTTCGGGAAAGTAGTTCACATGGGAGTGCAAGAAATGGACTTTCAGGCTCATGTTACAGCCTTGTTCTTTGAAGGCATTGAGCATCCTGGCAACAATATCCTTATAGTTCTCATCCCGCCTGTTCCCCAAGAATTTGAGAACAACATCCTTGAAGGAATCCCAGGCTTCTTTTTCCTTCTCAGACATCGTTTCAGCGAATGCTCCATCTGAAATGAGTTTCCTTATATCAGGGCCAACAAACACTCCTTCCTTTAGCTTTGCTTCAGAAAGTCGGGGGAACTTTGAGCAAAGGTACCGAAAGCACTCACCATCTTTTGGAAGGGACTTGATGAATTGCTTAATGAGACCCAACTTAATGTGGAGAGGTGGTAATAGAATTTTATCACGAGGTACCAAGCTCTCATGAAGAACATTTTTCTCACCGGGTCTCAAATACTCCCGAATTGGCCAGTCTTTTTTCCCCCAATGTAGGTCGCGGGCCCGGCTATCCCACAAGCAAAGGAAGCAGGGATATTTGGTGAATCCGGATTGCTGCCCTAATAGCATGGATAGAATTTTAAAGTCTCCACAAATCATCCACTTATGCTCATCATAACGAATCTTCTGAAGAATCAGGGCCAAATTCTCGTATTTTCTTGGAGAATAACAGAGTGAGCAATAGGAACTGAAGCGAATGTGTTGCCATTATGAAGAAGAACACCTTTTATGCTGTCTTTTGACGAATCAATGAACTGACGCCATTCAGCAGGATCATACTTGAGTTTAAACTTTTCCATCACTCCGTATATATCGTTGCAAAATACCAAATCTTCCTCTTTGCTGAAATACTTCAAAAATTGTGTCTCGCGGTTGCGGTACCAATAAAAAGTTGTTCCTGGTGACAATAGATTTTTCTGTTTAAGCCGAGAACCTAGCAGTTGGGCAGCATCTTTTGGGAGTCCTAAATCCCGGACTAAATCATTCAATTCAGCTTGAGAGAAAAGTTCAGGTTTCGGATCTGGTTCAGTTTCAAACTCGGAAGTACTGGACTCATCGGGAAAAGCCATCTGATGAGTCTCATCATGATCAGAACCGTCCACACAAATATGATCCAAAGAGTTTGGTGGTTCAGGCACAGGTACTTCGTTGCTATGAGGCATAGGCCTAATTGCTGAGGGAAGGTTGGGGTAACTTATTACGTTCTTATTTTTTTAAGTTGTATCCCTTCACAATGCAAGAGCAAAAATAGCAGTCACTGCTGTGGTCTCTTTGTTCACGCCACATCATAGGTATTCCGAAACGAAATGCTTGTTTTTTACCTTTCATCCATAAGCGTAGATCTTCCTCACATGTCTTGCACACTTTGTGAGGAGCCCACGGTTTGTCTTGATCGCCTAAGTTCAAACCGAAATAGGCGAAATATACTTTTTTTAATAAATGCAGAAATGTTCCTCTGCCGCTTTTTCACGGTATATTCCCCACAAATAAAACAAAAACTGTCCGGAGAGTTGACGCAACCTCTGGCTCTGTGAGCCATCACAAATACACAGCACTGCAAACTACAACTGTAGTGAACCACTTCGGAATAAAGCTGGATTACGACTGAGCAAACAAAAGGTAATAATGAACTTGCAAGAAACTGAAATTTGACAGGAACGTTCATGTCACAACCACCGTGTTTGAGCGAGCGAACGAGGCGAGGCGAACAGGAAAGAACATGCGCCAGCGCGAGTACTGGATTTAGCCCCTCGCCTCCCAATTGTCCTGTTAATGTATAAAATGAATACAAAACACTCTAAAATATCATGAGGGAGTGTTTCTAGTTAGTTAACCATTACAACCTGTATTTTGGGCCAAGAAAATAAACTGCAGTCGGCTAAAAAGAAATTATGTGAACATTCCTTATATGGGTAAGAAATCTAATTTTGCAAGAAAACGTGACGTGATGGAACATTTTGGCTATTTTTCCTGGATTCAGCACTCCAAAATCTATAGGAATCAGTTGCAAAACTGGAGGCAGTTTTTTGGTAGTGTACCTGTGTTATCTTTACAATTGTCCTTCTAATTTTTCAGTTCTGTGATTATTTTTGTCCTCTTGTATCATTTTGGTTCTTTTTAGCTTGCTAGCTTCAAAGGAAAGTGTCACAATATTGGGCATGAACTTCTCAGTATACCTATGCCAAACCTTTTTGAACTCATGGGCCAAGTTCTTTCATGGTAGCAAATGTGATCTATTGAAAGATCCTGAAACAATCTTCTATAATTGAGGCAAATAGAAACCAGATTAAGACTGGCATGTTTAGTGCTTGCCCTCATGGAAATGCTGTGTAACCATGGTCTGCCTTTAGCAGAAAATATTGATTGACCTTAAATTTGTTTTGGCCCTTCAACTCCTTTAAACATGGCTATAATAGCCTGTTAATGCCTTAGCCTTCGGGTATGATTGGGACCTATAGATATGTTACAATTGCCTCAAGGTCTGTTACCTACAAACCCCATCTTTGAATAATTCTTATATTGGTCCAATAGAAAATATTTCAAATAATTACATAACTCAAGAAATTTAGGAGCATGTCCACTAAATCACGGTAGACTTTCATACCCGTGGTAGCAGCAAAAGGGCCACGATATCTGCCGGAGGTGTTCCCAGTTTTCTCCCTTGCAGATAGTTCAGAGCTTTTGGACTTACTGCTGAGACCCGTGATCCCTGCATCATTAGGTAGTGCAGGAATTCCCCTGGTACCTGCTGATGCAGGGACTGTGAGTCTTTGCGGTAAGTGAAAGGGAAGGATAGGTAACAATTGGATTGGCAGAGCTCTTACTAGCTCTATCCCACAATCAATACTGATCCACACCAAGCACCAATTGCACCCCCCCCCCTCCAATCTGTCAATATTGTTGGTGCAGCGGATGCACAGATTCACAGCACCAATAATAAAAAACATGACCTTCACCCCTTTCAGTACCAATCCCCCTGGACAGCTCTCAATCCCCATCAGGAACTGTTTGGGGGATTAGTGCGCACCCTGACAAAGTATAACATCCCGGCTAGTCATTTGAGTCCTTCACCTCCCCTCCCTCCTGATCCATAAAAACAAACCCAGTTTGTCAGTCAATCTAAGGGGTCTCCCCACCCTACTGACCCTTTTTTCATTACCTTACATTCCTTTCATTACCTTACATTCCTTGTTAGTCTAGGGCAGCGGTTCTCAACCTGTGGGTCGTGACCCCCATGGGGGTTGCCACAGGATTCATCGGGGGTCGCCTCACTCTGCTGTTAAAAAAAAAAAAAGCGCACAAGTTGCTGCCGCTGCCGAGTCCACTTATTGGCAGCGGCAAACTCATTGCCTCCCTTCTAATGCAGCTGCGGCTCCCTGCCTCTTAGGGAACCGCGGCTGTGCCTGTAAAACTGTTGAGGAGCCTTCCTGCCTCTTGACGGGCTCCGTGCAGCACTTCCTTTGGAGGCGGGACAATGCTGCACGGAGCCCATTTAGAGACAGAAAGGCTCCACAACAGTTTTACAGGCCCAGCCGCGGTTCCCTAAGAGGCAGGGAGCTGCAGCTGCAGAAGAAGGAGGCAGACATGGGGAGAGGGGAGGAGGGGGCAGTGAACCTGCAACAGGGCTGACATGGGGGAGGGGGGCTGACATGGATGGAGGGGGGCTGACATGGAGGGAGGGAGGGGGCTGACATGGACAGAGGGGGCTGATATGGATGGATGAATGGAGGGAGGGGAGGACTGACATTGACAGCAGGGGCTGAAATGGAGAGAGGAGGGCTGACATGGATGGAGAGAGGGAGGGGAGGCTGACATTGATGGAGGGAGGGAGGGAGGGGGGCTGACATGGACAGAGGGGGGACTGACATGGAGGGATGGAGGGAGGGAGGGAGAGGGGCTGACATGGACAGGGGTTCTGACATGGAGGGATGGAGGGAGTGGGGCTGACATGGATGGATGGATGGAGGGAGGGGGGCTGACATGGAGAGAAGGAGGGAGGGGACTGACATTGACAGGGGGCTGACATGGAGAGAGGAGGGCTGACATGGATGGAGAGAGGGAGGGGAGGGCTGACATGGAGGGACGGAGGGGAGGCTGACATTGATGGATGGAGGGAGGGAGGGGGGCTGACATGGACAGAGGGGGGGCTGACATGGAGGGATGGATGGATGGAGGGAGTGAGGGGGCTGACATGGACGGGGGGCTGACATGGACGGGGGGCTGACATGGAGGGAGGGAGGGAGGGGGGCTGACATGGAGAGAGGGAGGGGGCTGATATGTGTGACACCTCCACTTGGGCCCAAGGGCTTACAAGCTGGAAACGGCCTTATATGTCCTCCTTTGAATAAAGTTCCCTTTGAAGCCCCAGGGTATTCTGGGACTTGTAGTGATTTTTACTCTTGAAGGACAAATGTAGTTGAGTCGGTGGTTGTAAGGCAGCAAGAAAATTTATTGTGGGGATTTCCAGGGCATTCAAGGTTCAGTACACAACAAAGGCAGAAGGATACATCTCCAACATAAAGATTAAATCAGGATAATGAGAATGACGTAACAAAACCTTTTCCTCTGTTCAGCTGTTCTGCTTCTCACACACACTCACACCGAGGACTGCCCCGTGTGGTCAGTTAACAGCAACACAAGCAAACTTATAACAGCTGTGGTTTTTCTTTTGAAAGCAAACTTCTTCACAGCACTGCTTCTTAACTTCAGCAAGTAATAAAACTCAGTGAAACACAGAATTAGCTTTCCTCAGCTCAAAGCAAGAACTGCCCTTATTTCCTATACGGTGTCACAGATTCTTAGTTCCTATTCAACACTGCAGAATCTTCTCTTAAAGATAAAGACAGTCCATTGGAATGGGGTCATATTCACAATTAGGCAAGCAAGAATCTACTTGCATTCCTTCAATAGCATCAGGGCAAACAGTATCTCTCTCAGGATTATAAGCTTTCTCAAACTTTCTCTCTTTCAAGAACTCCTGAAATTGGTTCCACAGCAATTCAGCTTGTGCAGGCACCTTTAGATTAGGGGAGTGAACCTTTTCCTCAGAAAACAGCTTTCTTAATGCTTCTAGCTTTGGAGTTTCAAAGGCTGTGCTTTTATCAGGGCTATGGCTTTTCTCATATGAAAAACTCTCTACTCACTTCTTAACAGTAGATGGTGAGGACTCCGCTTCCTGACCTTTATAACTGGCAAATTGTCTCTCTGCTGAATTATCAGTAATGAAACTGCTGGCTTTACCTTGGGGATGTTTCCTCAGACAAACGCTGATTTCTTTCCTCCTGGGTTCCTCCAGGCTCTGAAATACAGGCTCCTTATGTCCTTCTCCAGTCCCTCTGAGGTAGCTGCTTCCTTGGGAGATTTCCTCTGGCTTTCTCCTCCAGCTAAGCATAGCTTCAGCTTCTCTCTCTCCTCTCTCACCTTTCCAACTCCAACAGCTGTTCCTGTTCCTTGCTCCACGTCCAGTTCTCCTCCGTTCACCTGTGCCTCTGCCTTCTGTTGCTGTCTCCGTATCTGTACCTCCTGTGCCTGTCTCTCCTGTGTTCATCGAGTCAGTGCTTCTTCCCTTGACTCTCTCTGTGTCCCTTTTGCTTTGTTCTGCTCGTGGTTTTAAACACCGTTGCCTGCTGGGCATTCCCTGTTCTCTGCACCTGTGTGACCAATCAGCAGGAAAGCCTGTCTCCACCCCTGATCTAGGGCGTGGCCTGACTTTAGCAGGGAGCTGACTTTTCCTTTGATCTGGCTTGTAATTCTCCTGCACGTGTGTACTGCCATTCACTTCAAAGGGGAAATCAGGATTTTCTTCAAGTTCCATATCTTCCAGAGAGCTTTCATCACTACACATGGACAAAGGGAAGAGACAGGGGGACATACTGGACAGACGGGGGATAAATGCTGGACAGAGGGGAGAGACAGTGTGGGTTAGGATTATAATGGGCAGATGGTGGGGCTAGGACTGGTAATGGGTTGATTAGGGAAGGCAAGGACTGGGAATGGACTGATCAAGGGAGGGTTGGGACTGGTAATGTGCTGATAGGGGGGGGGTAGGACTGGTAATGGACCGATGGGGGGCTAGCATTGGAAATGAGCTGATCAGGGAGGTTAGGACTGGAAATGGGCTGATTAGAGGAGGCTAGGACTGGTAATGGGGCTGATTAGGGGAGCCTAGTACTGGTAATGGAGTTGAGGAGGGACTAGCACTGGAAATGAGCTGATTAGGGGAGGCTAGCACTGGTAATGGGGTTGAGGAGGACCTAGCACTGGAAATGAGCTGATTAGGGGAGGCTAGGACTGGTAATGAGTTGATGGGGAGGTTAGGACTGGAAATGGGCTGATTAGAGGAGGCTAGGACTGGTAATGGGCTGATTGGGGGGGGGGGTAGGACTGGTAATGGGCTGATTAGGGGAGCCTAGCAATGGTAATGGGGTTGAGGAGGGACTAGCACTGGAAATGAGCTGATTAGGGGAGGCTAGCACTGGTAATGGGGTTGAGGAGGGACTAGCACTGGAAATGAGCTGATTAGGTGAGACTAGGACTGGTAATGAGATGATGGGGGGTAGGACTGGTATTGGGCTGATTAGAGGAGGCTAGCACTGGTAATGGGGTTGAGGGGGGACTAGCACTGGAAGTGAACTGATTGGGGGGCTTCGACTGGGAATGGGCTGATTGTGTGGAGGGGAGGATAGAGTTGCTGGCCCTGGAAGAAAACTGGGGGCTAAGGCTACAAATGGGCTGATACGAGGGGATGGGAGAATGGAACTGGAAGGGAGTGGATCTGAGAGGGGCTGCCATGGTATTTGTACTAGAAGGGACTGGTCATTGGGGAAGGAGGGGGACTGGAAGGGAATTGACACCAGTGGCAGTCAAGGAAATGCAAATTGACATTGGAAGGTACTGGGAGTGAGGACTGGAAAGGGGCTGATACTGGGGAGGGTTACTGGGAATGGAAATAGGATGATGGAAAGAAGTGAAGAAAACAAAAGAAGAGATAAGAAATAGCAGATGGATCATAGACCACAGAAAGAGAGCTAAGAGAAGACAGGAAAGCAGAAGCCTCAGATCGGAACCAGCATGATCAGGGAATAAATTGGTCAGACAACAAAGGTAGAAAAAATAATTTTATTTCATATTAGTGATCTGACTACAAAATCATCATAATTTTGAAATCAAATATTGTTACTTGTTATTGTGGTTTAAATAAGTAAATTTTATAAATAAAAGCATATTGCAAAGGCCTATAATATATTAATAATTCAACAAATGATTACAGCAACAATCACAAATGATTACAGCAGCATTAACGATAAAGGAAGAGAGACGTATTTGATTTTATCATTGGGGGTCACCACAAGTTGACCAATGGTAAAAGGGGTCACGGTACAAAAAAGGTTGAGAACCACTGGTCTAGGGGCAGGAGTGGTCCTCCCTGCCTACAGAACATACTTGTAAAAAGAGTCTAGGCAGCAGTGACTAGAATTTCAACTGGGTAAACCACAGCAAGGCACTAAGGACAAAGAGTGTGGGTATATATTGTTTTAGTGGAGCTGTGCACCGAGTTCACCTGCCTGTAAGATGAAAATCTTTGGGAAACAAACAGGGGGAGGTTTGTCTGTGGTTAAAACAGTTTTTTAATCAAGTTGCCACTGAGATTATTCTTTCCCTGGGCATGCTGTTTTGTGATCAGGAAATGAGAAGCTGGGTGGCCCTGGTCAGGTCTGGCCACACTGTGGACTTGTATGCTTAGTATGCCAATGAGTCTGGGGTCAAGGCCTCATAAGAAATAAGAACATAAGATATGCCATACTGGGTCAGACCAAAGCTTCATCAAGCCAATATCCTGTGGGCAATCCAGATCACAAGTACTTGTCAGATTCCCAAAAGGTAGACAGATTTCAGGGGTAAGCAGCGGATTTCCCTGGTCTTCTTTGATAATGGTTTATGGACTTTTCCTCCAGGAACTTGTTGAAATCTATTTTAAACCCAGCTACACTAACAGCTTAAACTACATCTTCCGGTAATGCATTGAATGAAAAAATATTTTCTCCAATTAGTCTTAAATGTGCTACATTGTAACTTCATCGCATGTCTCCTAGTCTTTCTACTTTTTGAAGGAGTAAACAACTGATCTACGTTCACCTGTTTCACTCAACTCACTATTTTATAGTCCCGTATCATATCTCTCTTCAGCCGTCTCTTTTCTAAGCTGAAGAGTACTAACCTTTTAATTTTTTTCCCCCGTAGGTGTATCCTTCCATCTCCTTTATCATTGTGGTCACTCTGTACCTTTTGTGATTCTGCCATATACATTTTTAGATATGGACACCAGCAGGGGCGGCCCAAGGGGGGTGCGGGGCCATGTGCGGAGACTCGGTGCAGGGCCTCATTTGCATAAGGGGCCTCATTTGCATAAATATTTGCATAATGTTACCATACACTAACTTTTAGTAAACATGTCTCTTCATGAGTGTATGGATAAAGAAAGACAAAGATTTCTACATTACTATAATCCAGTGCCAACCGCCAGGCACATTAGGAACTACTACAAACACTGCCCATTTAGAACCCATAGCAAACCCACCGTATCCTAACAGCACTACCAGGACTCATAAAGCACCATACCCTACCTATCAAAAGGCAACACTGCAAATATTAAGCCAATACATTTCAGAGAATAACAATACATGACCTACTGGGGAAAGAGAACAAGTGACAATGTCAAATAGCAATTACATAAACAGAATACCTCAGCTCAGTTACACATGTAGAACATAGACCATCACCAAACAAGGAATCACAATTTAAAAACAGGAAGACAATAATTAAACTGGGAACCCTAAAAGCCAAACTTGGAATGTACAACAACAATGTAGAAATAAAACTATAAATTAATTTCCTCTTGTACTAAACAAAGCACAGACATTAATGATGCACATTTCCCAGAGCTGACATATTCCAGTTAATAAATTCAAAATAAAGAGATATCTTTGTACCTTTTGTGCATTTTTTTTTCAGTTGCAATTGTTCCAGCCACTTTCTTCTGGTTTATTTGTGTCTTCTGCTATCTCTACATTGTCTGCTGTCCATTTGTCCTTTCTTCCCTTCTAGTTTTTTTCCATTCTCTCTCTACATCTGCTTTAACATAATAATCTTTCTCCTTTTGCTCTTTCCTCATTCCTATTTCATCCACTCAAATTTTACCCCTCCATCCTCAATCCCCACTTAGTCTCCCAATACCTGGCCAATTGTACATTTTTCTTCCCTCCCACACAAAATATTTTCCCCTCTCCATTTCACTCTCCCAGCCCCATCCCCTTCTAATCTCCCCCAACATCAGCTCCCTTTTAGTTCCAGCCCCACCCAGTATCCGCTCCCTTCTAGTCCCCACATCAGCCCATTTCCAGTCCTGGCCCCCCATCAGTCCATTTCCAGTCCTAGCTCCCCCATCCATTTCCAGTCCTATCCGAGTCCCTTCATCAGCTCATTTCCAATACCAGCCTCCCATCAGCCCATTTCTAGTCCTTTCCTAGCCCCACCATCAGCCCATGTTAAATCCTAGCTCCCCTCCACTCAGCCCATTTCTAATCCAAGCCCCCCATGAGCCTACTTCCAGTTCTAGCCCCTCCATGAGTCCATTTCAATCCAAGCCCCCACCACAGTCCATTTCCAATCTTAGCTCCCCCAACACCCAATTCCCAGTCCTATCCTAGCCCCTCCATCAGCCCATTTCCTGTCCTAGCTCCCTCCCCTAAGAGCCCATTCCAAGCCCCCCTTCCCATCAGCTATTTGCAGTTCAAGCCCCCTTCCACTCAGCCCATTTCTATTCCAAGTCCCCCTCCCCATCAGCTATTTGCAGTTCAAGCCCCCCACTTCCCCTCAGCCCATTTCCATTCCAAGCCCCGTCCCCATCAGCTATTTGCAGTTCAAGCCCCCCACTTCCCCTCAGCCCATTTCCATTCCAAGCCCCGTCCCCATCAGCTATTTGAAGTTCAAGCCCCCTTCCACTCAGCCCATTTCCATTCCAAGCCCCCCTCCCCATCAGCTATTTGCAATTCAAGCCCCCTTCCACTCAGGCCATTTCCAGTCCTAACAACCCCCCCAACCCATTACCAGTCCTAGCCCCCCATAGCCCACTCCCAGTCCTAGTCCCACCAGCCCATTTCCAGTCCTAATCCCCCATCACCCAATTTTCAGTTTAAGCCCCCCCCCCCCCCCATAGCCCATTACCAGTCCTAACCTCCCCATCAGCCCACTCCCAGTCCTAATCCCCCATCACTCAATTCAGGCAGGGGCTCAGTAGCTGAGAGGTGATACTGGCCTCTGCCACTTACCTCTGTCACTGTGGTATGTATCAACAAAGACAGCTCTGTGATACCCATTAGATAAAGGGGAGAAAGTAGTTTGTGACAGGGTGTTGCTCATGCTGCCAGAACTACTTGACAGTGTGTCTTTTTTACCCACTGTCCATCTGCGTCTGGCACTCAAGTTCTTCTGCCTTAATCAGCAGGCCGTCCCTCCAGTAACCAGTGTGTCCTGGAGGGCAATATTCTCTTTGATCCATGGCTCATATGGGCTGGACTGGAGACGTTCCTATCTGTTCCTGTGAACTAGTACTGCTGCTGGTCCTAGATCTCTTGGCAGTATCAACCTTCCCTCCTCTGTTTCTATCACTGTTTTCCCATCTAGTCCTTACAAGCATTGTGATTCGATCAGGCTAGATTGTAAGTTCTGGGGAGCAATGTTCCCTCTAATTTTCTGTAGGCTGTGTGCGCATAAAATATCAGCTGTGTGCAGCTTTTGAAGGAAGGTTAAATTTTTGTGCGCCACATAACGACACTCGAAGTTATATACTTTAAAATTTGACTACACATCAGAATACAGTATGTACACCACACTGATTTTAATCAAATTAAATGAAAATAGACGATTACTAAATGAAGCAGGAAATTTCTAGTAATTACAGTCATAACGTTTAAATTTTAAGACATCTGTGTTGTTTTCTATCAGAATCAGAGCCGTAATTTTTGTGCGCTCTGTTGTAAAGTATGTGCGCTCGCTCGGTGAGGTGTGTGCACGCGCACACGCGCACAGCTTAGAGGGAACAGTGCTGGGGAGAAGGAACTCTCTCGTATACAGTACATGTCTGTGCCATAAGCAGTAGCACATGATTGCCTGCCCGCTTCTGCCTATCTTACCTGCCTGCTCTCTTTGGCTTGCTTTTCTCTCTGACTTGGGGTAACCAGAGGTTAAAAAAATAAAACGATTTACCTTGTGGGGGGTGACACATGTCCCCCTGGGGCCAGCTGGGTGCTGTCATGTGTTTTTGTCTTTAAGACTGCTTTTCAGCAGATTACAGGCAGTCAAGGTTTTCCTAAATAAAAAAAAGGAGGCAGAGGGGTTGTGTTTAAGATAAAATAAAATTAGAAGTAGATAAAAGTGTTCCCCAGTTTGGAGAGAGGCTGAGAGAGTCACAAGTATGGTTTTTGAGCTTCGAAGCCCTTATTCAAAGAGAAAGAAGTTAAAAGAAATCTGAGTTTCAGATCTGCCTTGGGCGGGAACAAGCTGTATGCTAATGAGGCAGAATTGCCTTAAAAGAACAGTAGCTTCAATGTAAAAGTACTGCTTTTTAGAGAATTTAAAAGTTGAAATTAAAGAAATATAAAGTTAGAGTTCAGGTGCAGATGTGCTCTCCTGGAAAACATGCTTGGTTTTGTGAAAAGTGCTCATTAATGCCAGAAAATCACTTGTTTTCCCCCAGGAGCAAGAGTTTCTCCTCAATGTTTAAAAACCTTCCTAAAGGCTTGCAATTATCCTAAAAAGGACTAATCCATGGTCTTTAGACTTTAAAAAGACTATCTTAGAGGTAAAAATGACTCTGTCTAAGGCAGGAAGAAGTCACCTGTGATATATTAAGGTGTTTTTTTGTCTTAGCTGCCCTAGTGAAGTAGGATAAGTTCTTGTAAAATTTAATTCTGAACCATCCTTTTAGGAAAAAATAATTTGAAGTGAAGGTTTTGAAGTCTTAGGGTTCAAAAATTCTGGTTGCTAAGGATCTGCTTTGTAGGTGGTAGGGGAGGTGTCCTGCAGAGCAAGAGAGAAAATAAAGTGGGTAACTGTTTTTCTCTCTCTCTGGCAGTTGAGGCTGAAGAAGACAAACATGGTGGGATGTCTGTATATGTACTGTGGGGTTACTTAAAGTGAATTTCAAGCTTAAAGTGAAGCACTTCATTGGAAATATAGTAGAGCTTGATTAACTTGTTGGTTTCTGTATATCTGGAGAAGAAAAAGAGTATTAGGAAGCCCTTTTGAAGTACTCTGGTGAGCACAGCTGTGATTTATCAGAAACTGCTATTGCTGTGCATTTAAAACTAGCCACAGTGGCAGCTGAAGCAGAAATTTGAATGTGTTACTGAGTCAAATCTCTCTCTCTCTCTTTGTAGAGACTCTGAGTTGAGGTGGTGTGTTGGCCATCTATTTTTAAAATCCTGTAAAGTCTGCTGTAATTTGGAGGAAGGAGGGGAAGTGATTCTAATTGTAATCTTGTGCACCTTTATCAAAAAGGATAAGGAAACAGGGTTGAGAATTCTGAGGACTTAAGAGTCCTAAGAAAAGGAATAAAAACCCTTTGTTCTTCCTTTGGGGTAAAGGGTTCCCCTTACTATGGTGAATCACAGGACCTTATTAAACTCAAAGAGAAAATCCAAAAGAACATTCCTTTGAGGAGAGGAAAGATTCACACTAAATCAGTTTATCAGTGATTGAGCTGTGCTCTAACTGGGTTAAGCTCTGGGTTATTAGGATGTTGAAGCAGTGCTGACATTAACTTTTATTAAAGCA